>OY390739.1:24394091-25594091 GCA_959613385.1 Geotrupes spiniger
AATCGATTTAAAACGTCAAAGCGACTAAGTCAACAAAAAAGTGGCAAAAAAAGAAAAGGATCGTGCTCCGAAGCTCTACACTTTAGAGCTGTGATTCTTGATGTTTATTCAATGCACATTGTATTAGTTCGCAATAAGTACTAAAGAATCACAGTAAAGTAAAAATTTAAGTGAAAAATATCCAAAATTTAATTTGAAACTAGTGTTACTGTATACAATTATTTAAATATTTGTTTCGGTTGGGTTGGGTTGGGTTGGGTTGGAACTGTATTGTTAAATGTATACAGTATAAGTATACAGAAACCCAAATGAACGACTACTGGGTTTAGAAACTGTATTTGGGTGAAATTCTAAACTAATTTCAATTCTTGAGATTACTTTGATTGGATTTGGGTTTAGTACGTCCGTAAATTGGACGTAAATTGGTAAATTGGTTGGGTTGGGTTGATATTTTATTGGCAATTGTACCTCAAAATGTAGCATTTGGGGTTTTCAATGCAATTGGGAATTGTATAACATTTGTGGTTTCAAACTAACAGAAACCCAAATGAACGACTATTGCGCTTAGAAACTGAGTATTTGGACGACGTTATTAACGAATTTCAACTTTCGAGATGAGTCCGATGCTATTTGGGTTTAGTATGTCAGTAAACACCACACAGTTCATCATCTTTTCCAAGAACGACTTAACCCAACACAAAAGTTTTTAGTTTGTTCTCACTTGACAGTAACCCACAAAAGTCGAAACTTAAGTCGACAATAAATTATCTGCGGTATACATTGTTTTACTTCATTGCTTTTGATTTTGTTGCAGGACCTGTAATATTTACTACGTTGCAGAGGATGAGTTTAAGGATATAGCTGCACAAAAGCGTATACTTAGGCCGGATACATTTGCATCCGGAGAAACACTACCCGAAAATGCTTGTTTCTGTTCAACAAGTACTAAAGATATCACCGGTGCAAAGGCATGTCTCCCAGACGGATTCATGGATTTGGCACCATGTCTAAGTAAGTTGTGTGTATTTCTTAACATGCCTGGCTAGCCATTCTCTGTAGGCTAGACAGTTTTGGTTTGACTGTCCTCCGTAAAGACACTATCAACCAGACAATGTTGATACGTTATGATGGGTTTGATAGTCACCACTTTTTTCCACAAAGTGTATGGCATAGTGTTTGTCTAGCTTTGTGTGTATTTTTTTCAAGGTGGGTGTTCCAGTTAAGCCTTTTATCTAGATAGCTTGCTTCCTCCACAAATGGTATCGTTTCCTTCTTCAGTTTGGGTGTGTTGAGTCTCTCAACCGTGAATGGAACATTTGTGCAGGCTCTCTGGATGTAACTTCCGTATCCATGCATTTATCCTCTTGCAGAGCCCCCGTCAAAACTCTCTTATATATAAGTTCCAGTTGCCCGATTAATTAGAATTAGCCCGACCCAACCTAACCCAATCTAACCCAACCCAACCCAACCTAGCCCATCCTAACCCAACCAAACCCAATCACAATTTTAAATTTCGACGATGAATTTTCCATACAATAAATGAAAGATTAACTTTCCACGATAAATTTTCTCGCGATGAATTTTCCGGACACCATTGTGTACAGTTTGAAAGAGGAATTATGAGGCACTTTATCAGAATCCAGGTAAACGACATATTTTGAATCGCGAAGTATTTTTTTTTGTCAATTTGTCAACGCAAGTAGTTAAGTTTAGGTCCCATGACTGGAAAGAATTTCAACGAATGTCAAATATGGAAGATACGAATAATATGCGTTGCGTTTAAAATGCCTTGAAGTTGGGTTGAGTTGGGTTGAGTTCTACTGACTTCGATTAGAATGGGTTGGGTTGGTTTGTGAGGCGTTGGGTTGGGATCAGCTGACCTGATTCCAACACAATTTCAAATGGTCGTCTCCAAAGCATTTGCATTTTGCCATTTCCTACAATTTTTGCATTTGCTCCTTTAATTACGTTAGTCAAGTTTAGAATTTTCGCCCCATGTCAATTCGATATTGACAATTTTTACTTTTTTGATATTTTTTTATGCAATTTAGATTTTATTTAATTGCAAAATTTGCGCTTATTTATTTTATGTTTCCATTGAAATGTATAAATATCATAACCCAAATGGACCTAACCCAGCCATTTTTTATATCTTTGGCTATTTTGACATTTTTTACATTTATCACAGACGTTTTTCATTTTGTAATGCTGCAATATATTTTTTGAAAAGTTTTTATACTTCTTTTAATTCGTTTATTTTTTTCTTCGATTTTTTAACCTCGACTTGATTTTTTGAAGTTTAGCCATATGGCTAATCCAACTCAAACCACCGGATAGTTGTGTTAAATGTTGACGTCTCTTGCATTTAAAGAGATTCTCGGTGTATCATATTTTTTAATTTTTCTCAAAAACTGCGAAAATGTTTGCAATTTTGTTCGCAGCGGACCGTGTGTTAGGTTGGGTTGGGTTGGGTTGGTTTAGGTTGGGTTGAGTTACGTTTTGACATGTTATATTTTTTATTTTGTAATATCTTGATACATTTTTTTTTTGATTCATTGACCATGTTCATTTGTCATTGATTTAAGTCAAGACAAAGTAGATTTTTTTGGTCAAGAACCTCACATTGGTTGCAATGATAAATCCAATGTTGATCGACAGATGGCCACGATAATAATAAAGAAATATATTCAAACGTACATGAGATCTTGCATATAACCGAACCCAACCCAACCCATATCGATAAATTCATCGTTGGTCGACAGGTGACATTTTCAAAATTTTAAAATCGTTTACTAAACTAGTTTCCAAAAATGACTTTCTAATTTTGTCAAATAGAAACCCAACCTTCCTCGCCCGCCTTAATATTCTTTCGGTACAAATGAAGAAAAATTCAAAGATATTCAAACATTGCAAAGGTAAAAATTGTAAATGTGATAAATAATTCGTTGTTACGTTTGGTTGGGTTGGGTTAGGTTTTGACTAATAATATTGTAATATTTTGATACATTTGTTGAAAATTTTCAGATTTTTAAAAAAGCAATTGTGCCTAAGTAATATTTGCTAAAACATCACCAATTTCTGTTTAGACAATATTCACAATTAACTTCGTAATTTAGGCACTTTGGCATAATTTTTTGACATTTATTTAGTGACCACATTGCTAGTTATTGTTAACTTACTATAACCAATTTTCTAGGCTCTCCCATTATAGCATCATTTCCACATTTCATGCACGCCGACGAGGATTACAGCGACACAATCGTAGGTTTAGAGCCGATTGTCGATGATCACACAACCTTTGTCCTGGTTGAGCCCGTAAGTAGACATTTCGCCACATACGAAATTCACCGGAATAATTTAATATTTTAATAAGAACACCGGAACACCACTAAGGGGCGCGAAGCGTCTACAGTTCAATATGATATTGAGGCCAATTCCTGGAATCAGTGTGACCAGCAACTTGGCCAATTCCATGGTACCCATCATGTGGGTGGAAGAGGTAACGTTACCACAATTTATAACAAAAATGATATTTATGTCCTCATCCTTTAGGCTGTTGAGATGACTGACGAATTAGCAGATCTTCTTAAAGACAGTTACTTGAATTTGGTGAAAGTCGTCGACGCCATCAAATGGGTAATTGTGGCTTTGGGCGCCGCCATATTCGTCGGGTGCGGTTGTATTTACTGGTACAGGAGGAAGAATTAATGTGTAGTTGAGTTGGGTTAAAATAAAATAAAAGTAAGTTACCGGAAATTTCGTTTAAAGTCTTAACACCTAAATTAAGTAATTTAAATAAAAAAAAACACCCACGCATCTTGTCAGTTTGAATGAACCAGAGAGAATACGACAACTAATTTGTCGACATTATCGAGATCTAGTTATCTTAATAATGCAATAACAAAATCAAAGAGTGGTAAATACGAATCTGACTTTTAGACCTTGAATCCCCACCAACGTGACCGTCGAGGATTTCGAATATTGTTGTCAGCGTAAGCTGCTAGAAGAATATTCACATTCACGATACGTTATCACGTGGACAGTATAAAATGAGTAAAAAGCGGTGTGTACCAAGTATGACCGGTCATTAGACTAAAGATAAAGGCGGCTTTAGATAGCTAATTTGAACGAAGCGAGAAACAACAATTATTGAATATAATCCCACACAGACATCGAGACGATTCGCGTTCATTGCAAGGTGCGCATCTTGGTGCATTCGTCAGTAGAGGTTTGCATTGCATAAATGAGTGGACTACCTATTTCTGTGACAATCTAATTTCGGTGCAAGGTTTGCTTGGCCTTAGTTGAGAACACGGTGATCGTAATGGTAAGTACGTTTACGTATAAGGATCGATGATTAACTTTTTTTATCTTGCTACGAATAACGATCGCAGGCTCGTAGAAATTAAACCATTCGCGATGACAGAGTGGGTGATTAAATCGTTAAATAATTCTTGCTTTACCACACGTTTTAGATCTCATGTATTTTAATTCTTACTAATTATATTTATATTTTTCCTTTCATATCTTTACGTGGCGAAGACATTTTCCATAACTTGGTACACATGCATATCTGCGCAAAAAGCACCGGACTCGGTCCAGCTTTTCAGGCATTGATCGTGGAGTCAGTTTCAGAAGCATAAATTATTTACACATATGATAAAATAAAGACCGAATCTACTGGTGCAAGAAACAAAACGTGCGCAAAATAATTATATTATTATTATTACAATTATATTTAAAACGACTAACAACTGTACGCCGGTAAATGGAAGAGTTTATCTTTTAAAACGCAAACATGATTATCACACAATCGTTTGAAACGATGATGAATCGACCAAAGTCCTTTTAGTTATACAATCGGTGACCCCAAATATTTCATGCGATTATAAAAAAAAAAACGTGTCGACTTCGCGTTACGTAAGTTACGTCTTCCATGTAATTCATGGTCGACATATAGTTCCATCATTGTCGTGTATGTGTGTGTTAATGTCTACATCTAATTATCATCTAATAATTAATTCTAAATATAATTTTGTCAATAATATATTATACTTACATAATTATCGTCGTCTTCTTCTTAATTTAGTGGCACATTACTTAGTCGATCAAAGTCAAAATAATTCATTCAGAAATTGATAGGAAACACATGAAATATTGAATCACATCAGGGCGATGTGTAGGGGAGGAAACACGAGGAAATTTAAGAAATCAAACTTGAAACATCCACAAGAGAAATTTCATTAAGAAAGGATTTCTCTAATGGAGCCCAAAACACGAAATTTCTTCCAGAATAATTAATCGATTTGCCCTGAAACCCAATCAGCAAAATAAAATTTCGGAAACAATTTCTTCGACCATGAAGTGCTCAGGCCTATCGCCATTGAAAAATTATTTCCACCAAAATATTATCAGCCTTGCTTATTATTCTACGCAAATTCATAATTTATTATCAGCATTTTCCCATCACAGCTATACTTGATTTCATTAAAATTATAGTGCATGCTTTAAAATTTATTTCGTGAGCCTATTTTACATTTTAACTTACATTAATTAAATGCCAAAAAATATCAAATTTCCTATAAAATTTTTATACAATTTCATCTCTGTTTCGTTTTTTTTTTTTAATTATTATTTTAATTTCATTCGGTATTTTAAATTTTGAATTGTGCCAATCGAACTTTTAATGTGCACCCGTTGATTTTTCACGACGGACAACAACACGAGGCGTACACGTGCCGGGAAAACATTTGAAAACAAACTCTTCTATTTTTAAGAGCAACATACGATTGCATTTTCGTCGCGTGTCGTTGTTACGGCGTGTGCCAAACATGTCATCGGCAAGCTAAAATTAGTTATTGCACCTCGATGCGTTTTAAGTCTGGTGCATGTGTGTAATGGAAATTTTAGCGCGGCCAACAACATGTAAACAAACGCGAAATGACGAAAATTACGCGGATGTCGTTGCCCAAAGTGGTAATTTGTCTTGAGCCGGCCCTGGAAATTGCAGCGCGACTACGTCAAAACTTAACAGCTAACACTATTCTAATCTAAAAAAATTGTAATAATTCGCCTTGGAAAAAATTCGAATTGTTAATCGTTAAAGTGGTAAAATGTTTTTAAGAGCTGAAATTTCTAGATTTCGTAGAACTTGGTAAAAGTCATAAAAATTGGGAGAAATTATAAAAATCTTAAAAAATATTAATAAGCAAATTACATAAAATGCGAAATTAAAAAAATGTCAAAACTCGTAATTGATGATCGTAAAAGTTGTCTAGTTATTAAATTTATTAAATTGTAGAAATCGTTACAAATAAAATTTCATTTATAATCCAAAAATTGCAAAATTGTAAAAGGCAAACAAAATTGAAAACAAAAATAGTTAAAATTCATAGAAAATGTAAGAATTGTACAAAATTTTAAAGAGGAGGAAAATGCGTTAATTGCTTAAAATAACTTAAATCTATAATGTTTGTAATTTTTTTTTTAAATAGTTTACAAAATGTAAGTGTCATAAATATTATAAAAATTGTTATCATTACACAAATTGACAGAAATTATAAACATCGTTAAAAGTTACAAAAAATATGAAAAACATAAAAATGAAAAATTTAGAAATCGGAACAAAATTTCGTTAATATGAAAGGTCATCAATCAAATCAATCAATCAATCAAAGATCATAAAAAACCGTGAAAACTTATGAATTGCGAAAATCCCTAAAGAAGGCAACATTATTACAAAATTTATGAAGAAAATATAAGTAATCAAAATCCAAATCCAGTGATTAAAAAATGGAATTAAATAAAAAAATCATTGTTAAAATTTTCTAAAAGCCAGGAAAATAGTTAAAATTTGGTATGGATTTTAAACAAAATAATAATAATAATCATTATATATAATATTTATGCCCAGTTGTAGAACATCTTGGATTATGAGATAATGAAGTTCATGTATATAGATATGTGCCCTGAAATCTTTACGTTCTTCTAGGGGTGCCTTACGAACCTGTGGGTCGTAGGATCACATCCAGTATTTCGTTAATTTTAAAAAATAAATATATTGCGAAAATACGATGTAGTTTATTGATGAAATACATAATAGAACGAACGTAGCCTGACTTGTGGTGACTCGACGCAATGCTAGCTCGTCTGTAACTCTACTCCTCGTTGCAGATTATGCAGACGTTTTAAATACCCTGCGTTGTTGCCGACATGACAATGTTTGTAATATAACGTAATATATGGGTGTTGGAGACTGGACGTGTACAAGAAATCGGCGATAACAATAGTGATATCGAGTGGTCCAGAAATGTTTTATGCTGCATTTTTGTGAACAGTGAATGTGGTATTAGATTGGGGCATTTAAATGTATATGAATAAATGTTATAAAACGAAAATAAATACTAGTAGACGTCTTAAACTAAACTTGGTGGAATAAAAAAATAAATGGGCGGAAAATAATGCATACCTACCGACAACGGAGATCGTAAATCAGAAGAGAAAAGCCCCAAGCAAGTATTCTGAAACAGTAAACTAACTAGAAGAACCCCACTTAAAGGCAAACCATGTGAATCGGAGTAATCAAAGAGAATCAAGAAAAATATGAGGAAAAAGTTGATGATATTATTAAGGAAAATAACGAAATGAAAAACAAATCATGAAACTAGACGAGAAATTCGAGAGCCTTTGGGAGAGAAAGTAAACAAAATAACCTGATTATAGCAGGGTGAATATAGACACAAATATCAGACAGATGAAGAACTTTATGGTAAGGGTCCTGAAGATGGAATCAAATATAAACAAAGTCACGAAGTGATGAAAGTCAAACGTTAAAAGACTTCAAGGAAGACACATAGTATTTATAAATGACGACCTGACCGAAATAGAAAAAAAAATCCAACGACACATCAGAAAAAAGGAAAAGGAAGAGTGTTCTGCTTCTTCTTGTCCCATTTCCTCATTACACCACTTATGATCAGTTTCTGATAACCTTAGAATATCAGAAACTGATCATAAGTGGTGTAGTGTGGAAATGGGACAAGAAGAAGCAAACGCTAGTAATAAAAACGGAGCAGACGAGCACCGAACCAAGAAAACTAACGAAGGACAGGAAAAACTGATGACAACGAAATAATGATAAATTAGAACAAAAATGACGAAATTAATAATAAGGATAATGAGATGGAAGAAAATAGAAATCTAACCACGTTGTAGCACTTGGAACGTTACGAGGCTCAATAACAAAGAAGAAGAGTTAGTAATAGAATCCAATATTGGAACTCCTAGCAATTATAGAAACGAAGAAAAATGTGGTGTATTGAAGTAATGGGGGAACACAAATTGATATACAGTGGGTTACTAGAAACGATAATGTCAAAGAATAAATAGTTGGCTTAGTCAGAAAAGAGAATGCCAACAAAAGCAGTATCAGAAGGAACACTGGGGGCAAAATATAAAAACATGGACATTATCTTTACAATACTAATTATTTACGGACCAAACGAAGAAGAGGCTGAACATGAACTTGGCGATTTTTTGAGTAAACGCAGGATGAAGTAGAAAGGAAATCAGGTTCGCTGATAATTATCAGAGACATACATGGTAGCGTAGGCAATGACCCAGAAATCTCAGGAGAAACAATTAGCAAATTCGGTGAAATAAAAAAAAATACGAATAGACAGAAAGGATCATTAACTTCTGTATATTGAATGACTTAGTTGTAGTTTGACCACAACTCGTACATAAATATGCAAGGGATGTGGCTACACGAGGAGAGAACTCAATAATAAATTTAATATCAGTAAAAAGATTTAATAAGGAGTAGCAAAGTTAGAAAAGTTAAAATGCAAACAGTTCAAAAGAAGAGGAAACAAATAGAAGAAAATTCCAACTCGAAATAAAAACAAAAATACGAAAAGGCACGAGAAGTAAAAGTAACCGGTGGGATTAATTTAAAGAACTAGTTAATAATGTGGCGGCAGAAGTTTGCGGAGGAAGCAAAAGTACAAACAGAAGGTAAAAACGGCATAGTACAATTAAAAAGGAGGTAAAAAAACGTATTTAAAAAGTGAAAAAATCGCAAAAGACCCAAAAGATCGGTCATGGCAGGAAATTGGTGCTAAGGTGCTTTACCGGATATCAAAGGTCAAAGGTCAAAGAAAGAAAGAAAGACAGAATCCACTGACCAACATAGGTGACAAGGAAGGAAACACTATCTCAAATGGAATAGAAATACTAGTCAGATGAAGAGAGTTTTATATGGACTTACTGGACAGGGATAGACGAGGTAAGCCCGGAAATGATAACATATTTGGGAAAAGGAGAATTAAAATCGTGCACAAAAGGATGCAGACAGCGTGGAACACCAAGGAGATCCGTCAGGAGTGGAAGAGAGCAATAGTGACACCTGTTTATAAAAATTAGATAAAATGATAAACTACAGGAGTATATCTGTGTTACGTATATCTTAAATAATTATAGAAAGTATTGAAAAGTTACTAGATTAAGAAAACTATTAGAGCCCACTTTTTTGGACATACAATCAGGATTTACAGGAAAGAGGTCAACCCAGGATTGGATCTTCGTATTACTATAATCATACGAAAAAAATTAACACAAACAGAAAAAACAAATACATGTGCAATAGATTTGGGGAAAGCCTTTGACACTGTACAAAAAGAAAATATAAGGGGTGTTAAGAAAAAGAAGGATAAATGAGAAAATCATTGAAACGATAAAAGTACGCCGAGATTTTAAATGAAGTAGGAATATGACAGAAATATTCAAAATAAAGAATGAAGTTAGACAAGGTGGAATAGGGCATACTAAGCCCCTGCTATTCATCACGCTCGTGGATGAAATTGGACGTAAAGCAAAGAAGAAATATAAACGCACACCATTAGGACCGAAGATTTTAATCTATATAAGTGAACTTTTATACGCCGACGACCTGATACTGATAGCCAACCCTCAGGTAAGGAATATTAAAACCCACAACAAACTACTGGAACTCAGGAATTACCAGAATACTGGCAGGGACGGGTATTACATGGAAAGAAGCGCAGGATCGAAAAACATGACCAGACATAACACCCTCTACACCTTTGGTTGCACAAGGCTCTGGATAAGTAATATGTGTGTGTATATATTATTGAACCAATCTAAAGCTATATACAATTTATATTACAAGACACTGGTTAAGGTCGTCCACTATATATTCGTCACATACTACACGTTTTAATACGACAAACGGAAATAAAAACGGAACCAGCTGAAATATTCATAGAGGTCATAGTGAGAGTGAGAGTATGGCGATACATATAACTGCCATTACCTCTACCACAAACTTGATGGCCCTTCCGCGTCAGAAGTTAATTCGTATCAACTGTCATGTCAGTAATTTAAAAGTCGCGACACCGTATCGTTGTCGACGAGCTTATTGTGCTCCCGTTGTTTTTTCGAATTGCTTAAAATATTCCGCTTTGGTGCGCGCACGTATCGTTAAAAGCGAATGACTCGCGATGGAAGAACTGCACATGGAAAGTTTTAATTTGAAGAACATGCAAGATTCGTTGGCCGTCGCCGAAACTCTTTCCAGGGTGAGCCTGATGACGTCGTCGGCCAGGAAAGCGGCGAATGCGCGCAGCTCCGAGTTAAAATTCGGCACTTTGGACCACCAACGATCCGGGGACTTTGTACCCCCGAGACACCTGTTGATTTACCTAGTCAGGTAAAGTGAACGCATTAATATTTAATTTCAAATTTCTGCATTTAATTTGTGAATGTTGTGTACTAAATAAAACACGCTGTTGTCTGAATAAAAAGTAATAATCGACTGTGTTTGAAGGCCTATATCAAAGAAACGGCTTGGTGGAAAAACATGAAAGGAACACTGTTACAACCAGCGTATCTACGTAACACATTGTAAGGTCAAACTTTTTCCTCTACGTTTAGGAATAATTAGTATATGGATTAGGGAAGTGCAACTGAGCATTGGATTATAGCGATTTAGTTGTCTTTATATTGATTTTCTACTACACCGTCAACAAAAAAAATATTAAACTTCGACATAATCTGACATATTGTGCACAGGATGGTATTTTAATTTTTAAAACAGTTCACTTTAGGTGGAAACCGTGGTTTTCGTAATCTCCGTTATCTTTGTTGCAAGATATCGCACGAAAGCGAGCCACATTTCAATGGAATTCTCAATTGTGTTTATCTCTATTGAAATTGAAATTTAGAGTATGGTTCAAACCTTTACTATGTGGTAATGGTGAAATAAAACAGTTGATTGCGTTTATACAACAAATAATTTATTGTTAAAATATATATTACTAATGAATATACATCAATACAAAACACCACTTGCGTTTCGACTTTTGAGGGCCATTATCAAGTGAGTACAAAGTAACAAAAAAATGCAGTTATACACAAAAATGAAGTGAGGAAAAAATAAGGCGCATAACATAGTCTATAGGGATTTAAAAAGTGGTAATTTAAATATGCGGCAAGTCCTTTTGCTCGTTTAACAGATCGACGAAAGGATTAAATTGTGTTTTGTGAATTTCGGCCGGTTCTAACAGATTAAGCTTAGTGCCACACTTAGTGTTATAGTTGTGTAACATTTTTAGTTTATTCGTTTCGGGAAAGGTATGATTACAATTTAAATTGTGATTTGAACGCTTTAAAATGTTCAGTATATCGCGTTTCGAAACTTCGGCCAGTTTGGCCTAAATATTGTGTTGGGAACATGAGATTTCATAAAAACATGTTTAATTGATTTTATCTTAGCATTATTTTATTAGTAAATGATGTCTGGCAAGAAAAATCTGTCTCCAAATTAATTAGTCATCAGGCAGGTGCACGTCGCCTTGCCCTCTTCCGCGCTGATCGTCGTCTTCTTACAAAGTTTCCTACTGGTGATAGCACTCATTCAGGGTGTATCATGTTTTATATGCGAGAAAATGTACTAATAAAAAAAAATAAAAGCAAACAAAATCACAAACACGTAATAATAACCAAACGTCACGTTCACTTGCTTTCTTTTTATTCGTGTAATTTTTATTGTTATCAAGTCTTTCTTTTCATCGAATATGTGAATTGACTTTTCATGAGTGGTCCTTTTTACCCATAGTCTCTTTTCAATGATTTAATTTTCGAACCAATCTTTATCACCTGCTAATGAGTCACAGTAAGTTAACAATTTGAAACTACAATTAAGTTGAACTAAGTTTGCCTTTGTATTGATTTAATTTTTAAGTGTTTTACGATGTCATCCGTAAGTAATAGTATAAAAAAAGACGTTCTGAATATCATCGAAAAATCCTGCATGGACATAATACAAATATTAGCAGCAAATTAGAATACAAAACCAACTCCCAAACTTAAACAACAATATAAGATACAATGGAACAAAATGATTAGAATTAATGAAAAAAAAATTATGATGAAAAATAAGATCAAAAAATATGAAGATATAGCAAGAAGAAGCCACAAATAAATAGAGGAGAAAGATACAATTAGCGGCAGTAAGGTTGAAATTAAAATGAGAACTGAAAAAAAATCAGAACCAAAACAACAGAAGAAGAACAGAAATAATGCAAATAAAGGCAAAGAAAGGAGAAGTCCTAACATGGCAAACAAAAACAAATTAAAAATCAACGACTGCGAAAATAAAAAAAAATATGAATGGACCAACAATTGATGCGAAGAAAGTCGTGGAAAGAACGACTAAAGCAGTTGGAATCATAACTTGAAACCGTTAACAGAGTAAAGAATTCGAAAATGAAGATGAACCAAAAACTGGCAGAAAAAAATCGAATGTAATGAATTGTTGTAATGGGTAATAATTAGAAAGATATTTAACTTTCAAACTGCATACAAATGCATGCAACTAAAGTGCAGAGACGGATTTATTAAATATTAAATATATTTGTTATTTCTGGTTAGTATTGTCGTGTCCTCTCTGCGCCTAATCAACATAAGAATTTTTAACACGAACGTGTTATCACTCTAACGCTTCTTGAGTCAAGGACGTGATTAATAAATAATATTTACTCATTAAGTGTTTTATGAAAATTAAACTTTGACCAAAATTGGAATCCGTGCTATTTTTACTTTCATCAAATTTACGTATAAGGAAGTATGGAATTTTTATAAGAATCACTTTTTCGATAACGATATCGCTTACAAAGTTTCCTTCCTCATTATAGTAAAATTTGCACATTTAACATTTAATTTAATTTGCAAATTATTGTTATTGTAAACGTCAACAATTGACCTTTATTTTTATATTTGGTTTAACAGTCTTACTGGACTCTATAGCAGGAATAAAATAAGCGTCCATTCTTGGTCGACGTTTCGGGAGCATTTCTGCGCCTTTATCAATACCAAAATATTTATTTTTCTATTAATACGTTATTGGGCGAAACGTTAAGTTTTACAATTTACATTTTAAAAACTTTACAAGTTTCGTTCGATTCATCTCTTCCTATTCCTATCCTGCTGGTGCGACATTTTAATAATTCACATAATTATGTTTGGCTATAACGTATTATTAACATACGATTAACAACAATGCAATGGCGCATTGGATGAGTGAAACATCAGCTTTGACAGACTAACTAACACACAAGACCATTGGTTTGCGATCGTTCTAGTAGCAAGTTTAGGTGATTGTTTTATTTAACTTTCGAATTTAGGTCATGAGGGCAATACAAAGTGTGTTCTTCTGGATCACGAGAATATTCTTTATGCACTCGCAACTGTGGAAGGTTATCTAATATCTGCCGTTCGTCACTTTTGTTGGTGGAAAGAAAACATTCAAGATGGTCACGAGAGGAAGTAAGAGTTTGGTATTGTCCGTCAGGAAATATGCTCGCATGTTGGCCTTGCCCAGGTGAGAATATGCTAACCGAGCGGGAAGTAAGTAAAATTAATTCAGTCGCCTTCACCTTGAATTGTTATATTCTACGATTCGACTTGCGCGCATCTGGATATGTGCACATTGAATTGCTGATATTTGCGCTGTAAAATTTTACGATTCAAGAAAACGCGTAACGAACGGACGGCCAAGGTTACAAAATATTGTTTACGTCGACTAATTACGTACGTGATGTAAAATAATACAGTAGCTAATTAATTTATATTTATATCGATTACGAAGTGAACCAGAAATCTATCGAACGCTGCTATGAAATAAAATATGTCCTCTCCAGGGATGTTTATGCATAAACGAAAGAAAGACACAAATTAAAAAATAATTCCAAACAAATATAAGAACGAATTTCAAATCAATTCGGAAATCTTAGATAAAATAATTCAATTGTAATTGACGATATATTTCGCGTATCGATTGCAACACAATTTTAATTGTAAAAATTAATTTAAAAAAATTAATGAGTGACGCGTAATGACGAGCGTTACGGTGTGAAGGTGAATCGTTTAGTGTGAGCTAGGGTGGGACAATTGCAACGTGTGCGTGAATGACATTTTTATTACACGATTACGGAATCAGTGCACGTTGATCGCGGATTTACAATTACTTGTTCCAATTCGTCGGCGTCGTATCTTATGGATTTTGCGTCAGGTAGGTTTTTCAACAGCAGAGGAGAAATTAACATGAACCCAACTGGATTAAATAGAACGTAAACCAACCCAATCCAAACCACGAAAATGCAAATCCAATCAAATTGAACCCAATCCAATCAAATTGAACCCAATCCAATCAGATTCGACCCAATCGGATCAAATTCGACCCAATCGAATCAAATTCAACCCAATCTAATCAAATTCAAACCCGTTCTAATCAAATTCAACCCAATCCAATTGAATTCAACGAAATACAAACAAATTCGACTCAATCCAATGGAATTCAACCCAATCCAATCAAATGCAACCCAATCCAATTTAATTCAACGAAATGCAGACAAATGCGACTCAATCCAATGGAATTCAACCCAATCCAATCAAATGCAACCCAATCTAATCAAATGCAACCCAATCCAATTGAATTCAACGAAATACAAACAAATTCTACTCAATCCAATGGAATTCAACCCAATCCAATCAAATGCAACCCAATCCAATTTAATTCAACGAAATGCAGACAAATGCGACTCAATCCAATGGAATTCAACCCAATCCAATCAAATGCAACCCAATCTAATCAAATTCAACCCATTCTAATCAAATTCAACCCAATCCAATTGAATTCAACGAAATACAAACAAATTCAACCAAATCGAAACAAATTCGACTCAATCCAATAGTATTCAACCCAATCTAATCAAATGCAACCCAATCCAATTTAATTCAACGAAATACAAACAAATTCGGCTCAATCCAATGGAATTCAAGCCAATCTAATCAAATGCAACCCAATCCAATTTAATTCAACGAAATACAAACAAATTCTACTCAATCCACTGAAATTCAACCCAATCCAATCAAATTTGTACAAATCCAATTAAATCCAACCCACTTCCAAACAAATTCAACAAAATCCGATAAATCAACGTAATCCAATCCAATAAAATGCAACCCATATAAGAAATATGCAACCAAATCCGATAAAGATTTGGAAACCCAGTGCAATCAAGGAGGATGGAAAGTTTTAGATTCTGATTCTGAATTGATGAAAAAATGGACCAGATCGGTTACCCAAATCCAAAACTGTTTAGTTCGCTAGAAGATGTAATAATTGAACAGGAATCAAAACTCGAGATCGCAGGGTTTAAATCGTTTAGATTTTTGAAAACTGTAAGAAGAGACCATCCATCCCAATCAAAAAAAAATCACAATTACAACCACGTCCAATAAAATTCAGCCCAATCCAGTGTAATCACCCCATTCAATAAAATTCAACCCTAAGAACATTCAAACTTCATATAACCCCATGTTTGAAGGAATAGTTGCCAGAAAGGTTAGCCTAACGAAAAATTAACAAAAAGCGATTCGTTTCATTGAAATTCTGAATGAAGTTCTTCAAGTCGGATTGAAGATGAACCAACCGGTATTCAAACTTAACTATAGAATCTAAGAACGAATGAAAAATGAAATTAGCGAACATTTTTTTGCGAAATTGGCTATGAAAGATTGGCCTCGATTGAAACATGGTTTGAATTTTAATTGGGGAAATAAACTTTCGTTAAAATAAATATCGTAAATGTGCAATTTTTTTACATTTTCATCAGTTTATGAATTTTGCTACGACTTCGTTGAACTTTGCACCAGTTAAAGTGGTTACGAAAATAATTTTCGTTTAAAATACGACTAATTAATTTATATTCGAATAAATTCTGTGCTGAAAACTGTGAACGTCTTGAACGATGGCAGTCTTATTAAAATCGAAAAAAAAATCTAAAGCGATTTTGAAACGAGTGCAATTAAATAAAAATTAAAACTAGGCATTTATCTAAAAATATACAATTGGCACAAACGTTTAAGCGAAATATGCCCTTGGGACAATATTCCTTTTGACACACACGTGCAAAATATAATAACATTGCATTTAAATAACAAAAGTTAAGTATAGTGCATTAGGTCCTTCAATGTGACACGCAAACAACGCCAACACATCTATAAAAATTACATTGTTTGAAACAATTTTCATTTCAGAAACATACATAAAAAATTAATTTAAATTCTGGTAATAAGCGTAAAATAAACAAATTTAAAATTGTTAGGATACATTGCCCGATTTTACTTGATTGTAAAATGTTTGTTATTTATGCAATAATGACTTCTCGTGCATTGTGGAAAGGGCTATTAGCATATCTCCTTAAATAGGTGACAATGCAATGCTCTCCTTACTTCACAAATATTTCTTGAAGATAATTATAAAGTGCAAGGCACCAAAAATGTTTAAAAAAAATTAAAAATGTTATTATAAACACACAAGTTTAGTGTAAGTTATTTCAAATAATAATAATAATATGATGTGTAACGTTTTTGTTTCGAATTTTAGGATGGGTAGCTTCACCTCTGTCCCAAAAATAATCAACCCCGACGTACAGGACAGCAACATCAAACTACCCGACGGAATCAGTAGGCACGAATTGATCCAGTATTGTCAAAAACAGCAGCAGTTGCATCCGATGGTGAAAAGATCGTTTAGGAGGGCTCGCGATTCTCAAGACTTGACCTGCGGGATCAGATACAGAAAATTAAACGTTCTATCCAAAGGTACGGACATTTTTACCCCAGTTCTTACGTAAATAATTTTTTTTGTCAAGGTTGCAGTGAATACACTTCTAGTCCGTTGTGTTTGAGGGTGTTCCAGTGGAACGTGCTGGCGCAAGGTTGGTGGAAATTAAATTTGTTTGATAAGCCGCTCATTGTGAACATTCGTTGCAGCGTTAGGACGAATGAACGATAATTTCGCCCGATGTCCCGACGAAGCGCTGGATTGGAATTTCAGAAAGTATCACATCGTTGAGGAAATAATCGAGTACTGTCCTGATGTAATTTGCTTACAAGTAAGTAAATTTCACGTTTGAGATTAATGAGTTGAAAAAGTTGGCAAAAATGATGTAATTGCATCTACATTAGGAAAAATTAAATTAAATTAAATTAAAAACATAAATGATAGCTATTTCTGATTGTGGTGAAGTTGACTCAAGATGTGTTGTTAGGTCCCTTTGCAAGTAGAAGCAAAAAATCATAGCTAAAGTTAAAGTTAAATTAACTTCGTAAATCTGATGTTGGGTATCAAATTATTTTTCCAATGGATTTTTGCAAAACTTGCAAAACAATTATTTTCTTCAATTTGTCTTACTTTTTAATTTGTTTTAAAATTTTCCGAGAGAAAGTTACCAAACTTTTAAAAGTTTTATCGCACATTTTATTTCGATTTCCCATTTTTTTTTTGTTATAAAAATTAAGTCAAAGATACCAAAGTTTTCTTAAAAATTTACTCGATGATTGTTTAGTTCTTTCTCAATTATTAATTTTTATTGTTATTTTTAAGTAAGTTGATTGCTTTACTTTTAATTGGAAAAAAATACGAAAAATTTTCCCAAAACTTCTGTTACGTACGTCACTTGCAATGTAAATTTAAAGATTCCGATGTGTTCATTGTTCAATTTAGTTTGGTGGATGATGATGCAGTTATCATCAACTTTTAGAGAAATGTGTCGTAATAAAAATAATTATTTATTTCTTCAAGGAAGTAGATCATTTCAACTTCCTCAAGCATGTGCTAAACACCCAGGGATATACGGGCATGTTTTTTCCGAAGCCCGATTCTCCATGCATTTATGTGGATGGAAATAATGGACCAGATGGGTGTGCGATATTTTTTAGAAAAGATAAATTCGATCTGCTTAAATGCGAATGTAAAATTTTGGAGATCTGGAGAGTGCAAAGTAATCAGGTAAATAAATAAATTATTACCCAACCCGACCTAACCCAACCAAACCAAACCTAACCAAACCAAATCAAACCAAACCAAATCAAACCAAACCAAACCAAACCAAACCAAACCAAACGCAACCCAATAAAAAGCTACGCCCAATTCGCTCGTACAAATTCTTTTAAACTACAAACGTTTTCATAATCGACACATAAAATGAAACGCCTTTCTTTTAGGTATCGATGTTGGTAATTTTAAAAATTAAAGAAACTGGTCAAGAAATATGCCTGGTGACCACACATCTGAAGGCGAGAAAAGGAGCGTTGCTGTCAACATTCAGGAACGAACAAGGAAAAGATCTGCTGCAATTCATATCGAGCCACGACGGAGATCGTCCCGTCGTCATATGCGGCGACTTCAACGCCGAACCAAGCGAACCGGTCTACAGCACCGTGTTGGGAAATCCGGCGTTGAAGCTGTCCAGCGCGTACGCCGACTGCCAACCCGCCAGCGCGGCGTCGCGCGAACCTCCATACACCACGTGGAAGATCCGAGACGAAGGCGAAGTCTGCCACACCATCGACTACATATTTTACACCAAAAATAAAATGGAAGTCGAATCGGTGCTGGAACTTCCCTCCGGCGAAGAGATCGGAGACGGACGAGTTCCGTCGTTCTCGTACCCGTCTGATCATTTTTCGCTGGTTTGCGACTTCAAACTGGGCAACGCGACACACCAGTGAACGACGCACATTTGCTTGTTATATTGTGATATCGATTATTAAGTAATATTAAGTTGGATGGTTAGAGGGTAGGAACAGTACAAGTGGTCTAGATACTTGCAGAACACGTTTTAATTTAATTTTTTTGAGTTTTTAAGTTTTAAATGTGACTTTCGAAATGATTACGTGTACAAATACATTACATTTATAAAATAAGTTTGTAGTTATTTAACGTGGAAAAGAATCCAATCCAACCCAACGCTCCCCCGCCTACGAATGCGGTTTTTTAGTGATATTTTGTCAATTTTCAAATATGTTTGCATTTGTCAAATTGAATATTTTTGTCACATTGGAAATTGGTTTTCCATTTCAGATACTTTTGTCAAGTTTGACAAATAATGACAATTAACTAAACCTAATTAAATAACGAAAAAAATAAGGTTTTTGGCACAATTTTTTCTAATTTTCAAATTAGTGACAGTGCGTCTTGCTTTTTACAACATTTCGCCTACTATTGGCTAAAAATGTAAAATTTCTAAATAAAGTAAATGTTTAAAAACTAATTCCAATAAAAATCGTCTTAAATAAGCTAAAATGCTAAAATTTCCAACGAATTATTACCAGAAATAGAAAAAATGAAAATGAGAAAGATTGTAAAAATGTCTAAAAATTTTTTCAAATAGGAAAAATTGGCTCAAATCTAAAATTTCACAAAATTATCATAAATACGATAAATATTTAAGTGAATTTAAACTAATAATTCAAATTTAAACAATACATTTTTTGTATGTTTGAGAAATTTGATATTTTTATTTGTGGGCGTTTTTTATTTTAGAATATTAGTTTTTTTTATGAAATATACCCTTCATTATGGCAAATTAATAGCATATATGAGAAGAGATACTTTGTATTATTGCAGACGGTGTTTTTAATGCACATAGAGGTCATCATCAAAAACGACCTTTTATTATTTAATATTGATTTTTTTTGACATCCTTGTTAAGCATTAAATGATCAAAATCAAAAATATCCATTGATAATGCCGCTTTTTAATTTTTTTTTTCTTATGATCATTATACTTAGGATCAAAAGATTCCATCAGTGCACATTAAATTATTTGATCATTAAGAAATATACCTCTCAAGACAGATTTAAATCTTCATCATCATTACATTTTATCCAGTAAAGTGTTCACCATTATCCTTTCTAGAATTTAATGCCATAAGCCACAGAGATGTCTACTCGGTTCGAGTGTACACCAATGAACTAAAAATTACTCTAAAGCTCTTACTTAATTAATTAATTAATTAATTACTCTGTTTGTAAATTGCGACTTCTATAAAAGATAATAATTGATAAGGAAAAACTGGTTTCAAGAGTCCATGTGCACGATGCTACTCTCCGAAAGTCAAACTGAACATAAATAAAAGTACTTGTATAAAAATGTCTAATTACACATTTGTTCTGAACGTTCTTGGACCAGTTTAAAATTTGTTGCATTTATTATCAATAGATAACACAATTACGTTAAGCTAGTGAATGAAACGAATACTAAGTTTTCAAAATCTTTATTACACCAAAACTTTAGTAATGAGCCCAGCTGCAATGGTCACACCACCAACCCTTAACATCACCCTACCCAATTCCTTACAATCGCTATATAATTCGAGCGCAATCGGCCGCGTCACTTGAATTTCAACCATCGCACTCGTATTGTTCCCCAAAAACCTCGGATGCTTCTTCACAATCTCCCCGGTACTTTTATTGAGCTGTGATATCAGTTTGCTAACGACCGCCGGCTCGACGAGAGACTGATGGTGCAAAACGACCTGAAAAGCAAACTCAGGTGATGCTTCCCGTCCGGCAAACACTCACCGAAAACCCCTTCGTTATCGGCACAGTGACGTTAAAAACTACAATCCGCGCCAGAAATCTCGACGCCACTTGTACGGGATTCGACGGATCGCACAAAATGTATCCGACGGCGACGTTTTGCATTTCGACGCCGGTGAGCGTGACGGACGCTTGATCGCCTGCGAAAACAACCTGCTTGACGGCTTCTTCTATAGCGAGACCTTTCACCGAGGCAAACTCCCGACTCGGGCAGATTAGAACGCGATCGCCGACGTTCAAAGTGCCGGTTTCAATTCGTCCCGAGACGCAAAAATTTGAACCGACTCCCTGGAAATAGTTTAGAAAGTTTATGCAACATAAAGAGGCGAACTACATTCATCAAGAAATAAAAAAATGTAGGAGGTGTCGTATTTAACATATTTTAAAAAAATTTTCAATATGTTTCAAAAATTAATCAATTTCTTTCTGTACCTTAAACATATCATTTATTGAAAGACGAAATGGTTTCGAAATTGGTCTCTCCGGCGTTTTAAAATTATCTAGAACAATAATAAATTACCCAAAATCCTCTTAAATTTAAATTAATTACCAATGACTTTAAGCAAAGGTGGGCCACGGTACCATTGCAAAAGTTCCGCCTCGGTCGGTTTATCCACAAGATTTTGACCGGTCAACCCGCTGCACGGCACAAACGTGCAGTCGTTTTCTCGAAAACCCGCTTGTTTCAAAAAACTGCGCAATTTATCTTTGATTTCATCGAATCTATCTTTCGACCAGGAGACCGTATCTAATTTATTTATTGCGACCGCCAATTGGGTGACTCCTAAAGATCGAACTAGGAGCGCGTGCTCGCGGGTTTGACCTCCGAAATCGAAACCGGTTTCGAATTCGCCTCTGGTTGCGTCCACCACGAGCAATGCGACGTCAGCCTGGCCTGCTCCAGATATCATGTTCGGTATGAAGTCTTTATGACCTGGAGCATCTAGTAAAGTTATCTGAAAAAACATTTCTTCAAATACCTTACCGATTTTAAATTAACTAGGTTACCAGTTTGGTGTCTGTTTCAAACTGTCGCCTGCCGACGTCCATCGTAATTCCCCTGTTTCTTTCCTCGCCGGTTTCGTCCAACACCCATGCGTACATGAAGCTCTGTTTGCCCAATTTACGACTTTCCTGCTCGTATTTGTGCATTGTTTTTTGATTTACCTGTGGAAAGCACACAGATTTTAAGATTCTAAAGTCACCGATTAAAATTTAAAGTGGTATAGAAATTAAAGCCATTTTTTTAATTAAAGTTAAATATCGAAGCACTTTAATTTACCTGTCCCAGAGAACACAGCAAATGCCCCATCAAGGTGGATTTACCGGCGTCTACATGACCAATAACAACCATGTACAAGTTACTTTTTGACGTGCCCCTGTCTTTTTCATATTGTGTAGCGACGTCCATTTTATTTTCTTTAGTTTTTCTGAAATCTTCGGCGAGATCTGATGCTTGGACGGGTGTCCCACGTCCAGACGCAGGCGATTGCGATCTAGGAGGTGTATTTAAACGATCTCCTTCCTTCAACGCCACATCAAATCCTTTGGTTATGTTAATTGTTTTACCACCGGAAGCGATAACTCTGACGCTCGGAATTTCACTATCTGTTTGGGTAGGAGGCTGCACTGTCGTTTGTGTAATAACTTTATTAAAATAACACGTTACTAACTAAACTAATTAAACTTAAATTTAATGCAAAAAAAACGCAAATGTGGAGACAATTAAATTTTAAATATGTGAGATCATCTCAAAACATTTAAACTACTAAAGATAATGATATGTATCAATTACAATTTTATTATAATATAAGAATCAGTCGGTTTATATAAAAAAAAAATATGAAACGAAATTTAAAAAACAACTACTTCCTCCTCAATGATCCTTTGATGATGTCGTCAGGGGAGAGAGTATTGAACGAAAATATTCCCCGCCGTTTCTTGCAATTAATAAGACAAGGATTGTGCCTTTTGTATTTCTGGCAAAGGACCCTCCCGAAACTCGATGCTCTTTTTGCATTGGAGTGTTTCTCTCGTAAAATGAACGTAACATCCATACTACAAAATTTAGTGTCCACTGGTTTATCGTAAGCTACGTCGCATTCGATAAACGGCAGTCCCAAATCGTCGACTTCATCTATCGACTTTTTTTGTATTAAAGGAGCACTTCTGGTAGTTTTTATTGCCTTTAAAAGATCGATTTGAAATTTGTCGTGTACATTTTCCCCAACCGGATCTCCGTCGACGCGATCATTCGAGGAAGTAGTTATCTTCGGAGATAAATTTAAATTTGAGAAAGTTTTCGTTATATTTTTGTCTTTTGAAAAATTCTCCTGTCGTTTCCCGAAAATCGAAGGAACTTGAAAATTAACTTTTCGCAAGTGGTTATTCGTTAAATCAACCAGCGACGCGAAATTTTCTTTTGTACCGTCGTCGTTTAAAAAAAATTTCGGTCCTTGAATGTCCAAATTCGTAAACTTGTGCACTAATTTCGTGTCAAATTTACTGAGTTTCGGTATCGAAAATTTGGGCGATTTCGCACAAAAATTAACATCTTACCTTACGTAAGGATCAACCGAGAACACGAAAAAAACATGGAACAAAAACAAATAAATTAAAACGAATGCAAAATTCGCGCGAACCCAGTCTGAAGTGGGCATATTCACCTTTTTCTTTCTTTTCCGCCGGTTTCGTCTGCGCCGATTTCTGGTGGTCCAGTAAATAATT
This sequence comes from Geotrupes spiniger, assembly GCA_959613385.1. Taxonomy (NCBI): domain Eukaryota; kingdom Metazoa; phylum Arthropoda; class Insecta; order Coleoptera; family Geotrupidae; genus Geotrupes; species Geotrupes spiniger. The sequence continues at coordinate 24,417,789 of OY390739.1, forward strand.
CGCCGCTTTTTCCACGTCGAAGTCGTTGTTGACGAGAGCCCTTTCCATGTCTTGCCGCGACACCGACGGTCCCAATCCCATTTTCATTTGATCCACGCCGGACTGCAGTCGTGTTCTGTCGGCCGTTGAAAGATCAGACGCCTGTAATGTCAAGAATTAATTTTGCGATTATTTTATGAAAAATAAAACCGACCCCTTCTTGTTCTGGTTCGTCTTCTTCGGCAATGTCTTTGAAGAACGCCCCGATGTGTTGGTTGTTTGAACTTTCTCTGTCGTAGATGAACGCTGCGTCGGTCGGTGACATGCAATAATCGTCCTCGACGGAATGACCGTACACGTCGTCATACCCATCGTACTCTGTTTAGTTATGAATTACGAGTAGTATTTTGTTGTGTTAATTCCTAGTACGTACCGTCTGTGTAATTCATAGAGCGTATATTCCTGTGCCTAGCCATTGTTCTAATTAATGAATTTATTTATTTATTTATTTTAAGACTACATTAAATAAATTCACAAGTTGGGGAATACTGACGTTACACAAGTTACAATGACATGTCGCGTCTCATGCAAACCAGCTGGGCAGAAATAAAATGAAATTAATTGAGTATTTTTATTTTTATTGACGTGCCACGACGTTAGTCTATAAGTGAAATGCTGTGCAGCACTGTTGTATACCAACTCTACAACTCGAATATGTACTTTTATAACCCAGGATATTTTATCACGTATTTTATAAACATTACTTTACTTATGCGTCGCAAATATAATATAAATATGACCCTTGTATATTGTTAGTATAGTAGGGTATTTTGGTTTTGGCATATTGAGCGCAGTTCCTCCATCGCTCGCCAGGAGTATTTGTACCTATCTTCACTGCATAGTTTGACATGTAAGTCAAAGTTTCTCAGATTTTTGGTATTTGCGGCCTAATTTGAATATATTTGAAGATATAAAATACGCAACGCGACGAACAGAACTACGTAGACTTTATTACAGTTAGGCTGTCGGCACGGGGGCCGAAGTGTTAATAGTTGAGCTATTGGCCCACAGATGTCACTTAAGAGACATGTATTTTATTTATCATTAAAAACGATCAATACTAATCGATGCGCTCGTTATGTTTATGAACGTCACTAGTTCGGAATTCTTTAATTTCTAGTTAAATAAATAAGTCGTGTTTTCTAACCTCGCAGTTAAAGATTAAAATCCTGTGTCAAAGTTACGTTTACTAAGCAACGCAACCTTAATAGTTCAGCTATCGGCCACCAGATGCCACTTGAAAAATACATTTATTTTATTTATCATTAAAATAATCGATACAAATCGATGCGTTCGTTATAAGTTTATAAACGTCATTAGTTCATAATGCTTTAATTTCTAGATATTAAATAATAAAATAATAAATCGTGTTTTCTAACCTCGCAGTTTAAAATTAAAATCGTGCGTCGAAGCGCCCCGAATGGATTTCAAATTTAAATCTATTCGACCTTATAGGCAGAGCGAGTCGTTTATTTTTGGTTTTAGCCGGTTTGCGTGAAAATACGTGCGTAAGTACACACCGCAGGTGGCGTATTTCCAGTAGGAATAAAACGTCTAAATTTATTCGGCTGGTTAACTAAAAATACTCCAAACTCAGCTCTATTTATAAATAGTTCGAGTCCTAGACAACGAAAAATTCCGGTTGTGTGCGAATTTTATGCAGGCGATAGAAAAAAAACAGGTAATTAAAGAACGAAAACGGCGTCCGATGCACAATAAAAGTGGAGGATGCGGATTTGCGAAAATTTTCGATTGAGTTGTCACCGCCGAGTTTTTTTCGCGATCAAATTTTGACCTCGATTAATCAAAATTAATGCAATATTTAAATCAATATCTGGTGACAAACTAGTGCGTTTTCCGCAAAGTTGTCTGCACTTTTACTGCAAGATTGTTGTTGTTTGAATTCGCGACGTAGCGTAACATTTCGCGATTTCAGGAGCGCGTAAGGCCCCGAAATGGCTGAGGCTGAAGGGGGCTCGGAACAAGATGACGTTTCGTTCTTGCGAACGGTGAGTGATAACTGGCAACTTTGTTAGGTTAAATTTGATCGAATCGTTTCGCAGGAAGACATGGTGTGTCTTTCGTGCACGGCGACCGGTGAAAGGGTCTGCTTGGCGGCCGAAGGCTTCGGCAACCGGCACTGCTTCTTGGAGAACATCGCCGACAAGGTAAACATCGAATCGCCTTCATATGCGTCGAATTAACTAGATTTTTTTCGCAGAACATCCCGCCGGATTTGTCCCAGTGCGTCTTCGTCATCGAGCAGGCGCTTTCGGTGCGCGCCCTGCAGGAACTGGTCACGGCGGCCGGAAACGAGACTGTGAGTCACTTTTATTGCATCGCTCGTCGTCGGTGTTTAAAAACTGAAACCCAAATTGAATCGTTTAGCGCAGCACAAATCACGGCTAGCGCCGATATAAAGGGCCTTTACATTTACTTTTAACCCTCGATGTTTGATGACTCGTTGATGTCGTGATTTTTTTTCAATTTCAGGAACAGGACAATTTAGTAAGTAGTAAAGCGAGCGCGGTTTAATGGGAAACCGGGGCACAAAATTTTTTGGAAAAGCACACTTAACACTATTAACTAACTATTAAACGTCACTCACGTGTTACTGAGCTTTCGATTTCTGATGGACGTGTTGTTGCAGTTGTTGCGGTCTGTGCGCTGCTGATATCAGAAGTTGAAACAAATATTTAACATACTCCTTATTTATACTGTTTACTGTTTATCATGGATTTCAATGTCGGATTTAAGTCACTTTAGACGTTCGTCTGTGATGAACAGTACATTAATGTATGGCCTTTTATATTAACCAGTTTATTTGCAAATTGGTGTATTATTTGCGGTAGATTTGGCTTCTTTATTTGTCGTAGAATTAGATTGTTGTAAATTTCATGTAGTTCTCTTAACCCTCTTGAAAGGATTCCACGAATAATTTAAATATAATGTAAATACAATTATCCCCTTTCCACAATCTGTTTTATTACAATTTATGAACATCTTAAAAATTTTGTTATTCATAATTTATTAATTTAAACCTATTTCGAAAAATAAAAATTGTAATGTAATTCATTGTTATTTCTTATCATTTGGGCCATACAGTGGCCTAACACCTTAATTATTAATTTCAGCAATAAAGCGTTATATTTGTTACTATTTTATTTACATTTGTTAGCCTAGATACTTAATAATTCTGACGATAATAAAACAGATTGTGGAAAGGGGATAATGGCTCAAATGAATAAACAATCCCCAGACTCCATTGTTGCATTTATTGTATAAAACAGGTGATAATTATATTTCGTAAAAAAATTGCCCATTTTAACGCGAAGTATGGTTGTGACTTAGATTTAGTTTATTTTATCTATACGATTATACGTTGTGTTATCTTTAGGGTAAGGGCACAGGTTCAGGACATCGAACGTTGTTGTACGGCAACGCTATATTGTTAAGGCATCAAAACAGCGATATGGTACGTATTAACGTTTTCTATCGTTAAAATTACAAACGACTAACTTAGTTGTTTGTAATTACCCCTATTTCATGGTAATTTTCTTTTCATTGTGCAAAGTTTCTATTTAGAGAGGTAATCCAAACATTTTTACTTAGATAGAAATTTAGAATCGAACTGCTTAATACCTGCACACGTGTCACATGGAATCAACTCGCTCGTGATAACTTTCATACCTTTACAGTATTTGGCGTGTCTGTCGACAAGTTCCAGCAACGACAAGTTGGCCTTCGACGTCGGCCTGCAAGAGCACAGCCAAGGCGAGGCTTGCTGGTGGACGGTGCATCCCGCGAGCAAACAGAGGTACGACGAATAAATTCCCAATCGTTTGGAATTAATGTTCTGTAATGATTTGTTTTTTTAGATCGGAGGGTGAGAAGGTTCGGGTGGGCGACGATTTGATTTTGGTGTCGGTGGCCACCGAACGATATTTGGTAAGTGATTTCAATTTGGTCGATTTGATTTGATTTGACGGTGAATTTAGCACACGACCAAAGAGAACGAAATTTCGATCGTCAACGCCAGTTTCCACGTCACGCACTGGTCGGTGCAGCCTTACGGCACCGGAATGTCGAGGATGAAATACGTTGGGTACGTTTTCGGGGGCGACGTCTTGCGCTTTTTCCACGGAGGCGACGAATGTCTCACCATACCTTCGACGTGGACCAGGGAGGCTTCGCACAAGTAATTTCCGCAGACGTGTGTGTTTATTTGGATTAACCGACGAATTTGTAGCATCGTCGTGTATGAAGGCGGCAGCGTCATGTCGCAGGCTCGATCATTGTGGAGGTTGGAATTGGCCAGGACGAAGTGGTCAGGTGGCTTTATTAATTGGTATCATCCTATGAGGATTAGACATATCACAACAGGTCGTTATTTGGGTGTCAATGAGAACAATGAGTTGGTGTTGGTCAGCAGGTTAGTGAACGAGACTGAAAAAATTTATGTTTGTGTACAACTTCTGGCACACTAAAGTATCTTAATGAAAACATTATAGAGAATTATATAGGTATCAGTTTCAATGAAGCTCATTTGCACTCAATGCCAGGGATCAAAATAGCATTAAAAGTTTTTAACTAATTTCTATATAATGTAAAATATATTGGTACCTACAGTTTGTTTAAAAGGTTGTTAATTAATTTTGGTTTCTATTTGATTTAATCTTAATAATTATTTTTAGAGACGAAGCCACGACAGCATCGTCCGCTTTCTGCCTGCGACAAGAAAAAGACGATCAAAAAACCGTCCTCGAAGATAAAGACTTGGAAGTGATAGGGGCCCCCATCATAAAATACGGTGACTCCACAGTCATCATGCAACATTCAGAGACCGGCCTGTGGCTTTCATACAAGGTAACTCCTTCGATGATCGATGTTTGTCAATTTACGTTGCTTTTTTAGTCGTACGAAACGAAAAAGAAGGGCATCGGAAAAGTCGAAGAAAAACAAGCCGTGTTGCACGAAGAGGGAAAAATGGACGACGGCTTGGACTTCAGCAGGAGCCAAGAGGAAGAGTCGCGAACGGCGAGGGTCATACGAAAATGCAGTTCGCTCTTCACCCAATTCATCAAGTAAATTTTCCGTTGTCGTTTACAAGACGGTGAACTAATTTTAATTTTAATTTTGCGCAGTGGATTAGAAACATTGCAGATGAACAGGCGGCATTCGATGTTTTTCCACTCGGTCAACTTAAACGAGATGGTGATGTGCCTCGAAGATTTGATCAACTACTTCGCGCAGCCTGAAGACGACATGGGTGGGTTTCGAAGAAAAAATTATTTTTTTATTGTTATTTGTTATTTTTTAGAGCACGAAGAGAAGCAGAACCGTCTGCGGGCTTTGCGCAACCGGCAGGACTTGTTTCAGGAGGAGGGGATTTTGAATTTGATTCTCGAGGCGATCGACAAGATCAACGTGATCACGTCGCAGGGGTTCGTCGCGGCGTTGGCCGGAGACCAAAGTTGGGAGCAGATTTCCGGGTATCTTTATCAGCTTCTCGCTGCCATCATTAAAGGGAACCACACGAACTGCGCGCAGTTCGCCAATTCGAACCGTTTGAATTGGTTGTTTTCGCGATTGGGTTCGCAGGCGTCCAGTGAAGGCACCGGCATGTTGGACGTCTTGCATTGCGTGCTTATAGATTCACCAGAGGCTTTAAATATGATGCGGGTAAATTATAATCTTATTGCAAGTTAAGTTTATGTCAAAGTGCAATCAATCCATTCACAGTGATTAAATAAAAGTTATTTAATAATTTAATTAAAAATTTAACGCTAGTTGCTTTGAGATTAATGGAAGTGATCACATTGCTTATTAAATGCACTCTGATTGTTCATATAAATTTCATACATAATTTAAATTGGATGAGTTGAGAAATTCCACTCTAATCAAACACAAATTCCATAAATCACCGTTTACAACTTTACTGTATTCAAACACGTGCTCCCGGTATACTTCCCCAGCGTAATTTATTCACAAGCTTTTTTGATGATTAAAAATGGATAATTTTTTTATAGGATGAACACATCAAAGTCATAATTTCGCTGCTAGAAAAGCATGGCAGGGATCCGAAGGTTTTAGACGTCTTGTGTTCGCTTTGCGTCGGTAACGGGGTTGCAGTGCGCAGCTCGCAAAACAACATCTGCGATTTTTTGCTGCCTGGCAAAAATCTCCTGCTGCAAACACAACTCGTTGATCACGTCGCTAGGTATGTAATTTGTCGTTGTTACGCTTTGCGAAGTTCATTGTTTCTTTAATTGCAGCGTGCGTCCTAATATTTTCGTGGGACGACTTGAAGGCAGTGCCATTTACCAGAAGTGGTATTTTGAGGTGACTGTTGACCATCTGGAACAGACGACGCACATGATGCCGCATCTTCGAATTGGTTGGGCCAATTCTAAGGGGTAATTGCTTTGAATGCACATATTGTTTCAATCGTTTCATTTAATTAAATAATGTAATATTTTTATTACATTATTGATTTTTCATAGATACGTGCCATACCCTGGTGGTGGTGAAAAATGGGGTGGAAATGGTGTCGGCGACGATCTATACTCATTTGGTTTCGACGGCGCGTTTTTATGGACCGGCGGTCGTTGCACACAAGTAATCGAAAACGTCACCGAACCCTACATTAAAAAGAGTAAGTTCATTGCAATTTTTATGCTTTCATCACATTTAATTTCCTATTTAAGATGACGTCGTCGGTTGCGCATTAGATTTAACGGTCCCCATGATATCTTTCACATTCAACGGCAAGATCATAAAAGGCACCTTCCGCAACTTTAACTTAGATGGGATGTTCTTTCCGTCGATCAGTTGTTCGTCAAAATTGAGGTAAACAAGGTGCTTTTTTGAAATTTGAATGATTCAATTTCTGATTTTTTAGTTGCCGTTTCCTGTTGGGCGGTGATCACGGTCGCTTGAAGTATGCCCCACCCGAAGAGTTTTCCCCATTAGTCGAAAGCCTGCTGCCCCAACAGATCTTAAGTTTGGATCCTTGTTATTATTTCGGGAATTTGAACAAGTCGGTGATCGCCGGTCCGTTACTCGTAGAAGACGACACCGCTTTTGTGCCCAAACCTGTTGATACGTCAATGGTAACGATTTTTTTTGAATTATTCCATTATTGGTAAAATTTGTGTACTTTTAGGTAACTTTGCCGAATTTTATCGACACAATCAAAGATAAACTCGCGGAGAACATCCACGAAATGTGGGCGATGAATAAAATCGAGGCCGGCTGGCAATGGGGCGACTATCGCGACGACATGCGTCACATCCATCCATGTTTGGTGCCCTTCGACAAGCTCCCACCCGCCGAGAAACGATACGATTCGCAATTAGCCGTACAAACGCTCAAGTAAATCAATTATAATTGCGTAAGCATTGTAATGAACTAATGATTGCAGGACTATACTAGCGTTGGGGTATTATATAACGATGGACAAACCGCCGTCCAGGATTAAGACCGTTCGTCTGCCGAATGAGCCGTTCATGCAGGCGAACGGGTACAAACCGGCACCGTTGGATCTGAGCGCGATTTCTTTAACCCCGAAAATGGAAGAATTGGTCGATCAGCTGGCCGAGAACACCCACAATTTGTGGGCCAAGGAGCGCATACAGCAAGCGTGGACGTATGGTTTGAACGAAGTAAGTTCTTTAATCGTTTTGGTCCAAAGGCGTAACTCGTCGGTTTTAGGACGCCGATATGTTACGAAGCCCCCATCTCGTTCCGTACAGCAAAGTGGACGACGCCATAAAAAAAGCGAATAGGGACACTGCGTCTGAAACCGTTCGAACGTTACTCGTGTACGGTTACATGTTGGATCCACCAACCGGCGAGCATCAAGAAGGTAAAATTTTGGATTTTGAAATTGTATTTTTAATAGTAAATCAGAAATTAAATTAGAAAATAAAATAAAACCAAATTAAACAATTCTCTATATTATTTTCATGCTCATGCATTGTAAATCAATCAAAATAATTACACTTTAAGTCTATTCATTAGAAAAAACTTGTAAATAAAAAATTAATTGCACAAAATCTTTAGGTTCCCTGTAGAATTTATGCTCCTATTGTTTTATAGAGGATCCCATCCAAATTGTTTTCCATATCTAATTTTTTTAAATCATGCTAGACTGTGGCTTTCTGCTGATAATATTTATTTGTAATCCTAACTTGTAATTGGTTTCGTTGAAGTCACCAGAATCATAACTTGTGTGTTTAGCTCTTTTGGCCGAAGCGAGTAAACTGAGACAGTCGGCCTTCCGGACGTACCGCGTGGAGAAAAACTACGCCGTCAGCTCAGGGAAATGGTACTTTGAGTTTGAGATCTTGACGGCGGGACCGATGAGAGTTGGATGGGCGAAGGCGGACTGCGTGCCCGGTTGCACCTTGGGTTTCGACGAAAACACCTGGGCCTTCGACGGCTACAACGTAAGTCTTGGAAACACACGAAAGCAAACCTAAGGGTTTTTGAGGATTCATTCGGTGATGTTTTATGCAAGTAGGTGCGCAAAGTGCACGCGGGTTCTTCCGAATTGTTCGGATTAAAATATCAAGTCGGGGACGTAGTCGGATGCTTCCTAGACGTTAACGATCGTATAATTAGTGAGTTTTTGTATGTGTTATGTGGGAATATGTATGTATAACGAATGGAATTTCCAACGTTACTAATTATTCTTCCTCGTGGAGTAGAAATCGTGACGCGGTGGGTGGGTGAAATATGAACGAAATAAGTCGATAAGCTATTCAATTTATTTACTTGAGTGTGGTTGTTTCTTGCGAATTGTAAATTGCATTGTTTTAATAGGAAGAAAAAGTTTACTGCAATACAGCAGAATCGTTTGGCAAACAGTGGCAAGTTGGGGACGTTGTCGGCGTGTTTCTAGATCTCATTGATCACACCATTAGTAAGACCGATATTTCAGCTTATCAGAGCTTTCGTAGCGTTTACCTCAGCTAGCGTTCTCTGTGGTTTATATTCATTTTTAAAACATTTTTATTTTGCTTCCAAATCGGCAATGAAAGCAATTGCTGTTTATTGTGCAAATCACGTTCGATATTACTAATATGCATGTTTTTGTTTTATGCACATGGTCGTTATGCTCGTATTTATTTATTTTGTGTTTGTTAATAAAGTTGTCGTTATCGTTAATAGAGTTATAACCACTGAAAATATCCCCGTTGTTATTTATGCAATGAAACTTTTGTAAGAAAATATTAAAATGGATTAACATTGTCTTAAATAATAACGAATTTATTTCTAGCAGTAGGTTATAACAAACAACTCGGAATTAAAATCACAAATTTTCCAGGTTTCTCCTTAAATGGCGAGCTATTAATGGACGCGTTGGGTGGAGAAACGACATTCGCCGACGTGCAAGGTGATAATTTTGTGCCGGCTTTTACGTTAGGCGTCGGTCAAAAAGCTAAATTAATTTTTGGCCAGGACGTCACAACTCTGAAATATTTCACGACGTGCGGTCTGCAAGAAGGCTACGAACCGTTTTGCGTGTAAGTTGACTTTGCCATCAGATTTCGTTCCCCTAATCGCTCAGTTTTACAGCAACATGAACCGTCCCGTCACCTATTGGTACACAAAAGACCAGCCGATCTTCGAAAACACCGACGACATGCCCGACACTAAAATCGACGTCACCAGGATCCTGCCGGGCTCCGACAGTCCCCCTTGCTTGAAGATCAGCCATAACACTTTCGAAACGATGGAGAAGGCGAACTGGGAGTTCCTGCGATTGAGTTTGCCGGTGATATGTCACCCGGCGTTTATCACGTAAGCGATTTATGTCTTGTGGTTTCGTTGTTTAAATTTTGTCGGTGTGCAGTGAAGAAGAGAAGATGCGACGATGGCAAGAGATTAAAGTGCGGCAGCATAGATTGAGGGCGGAGGCTGATTCGCAGGCCACGCCCGCGCATATCGAACAAATTATGAAGAGTGGATTTTCTATGAGCGATATTAAGGGTGCGTTCGGGGATTAATTTATTTGTATAAATTATATAATTAATTTAAGGTTTGCATCGAAATTATTCGGAAGATGCCGTCGAGGCCGACGAAATGATGAAGACGCATAATAAACCGAATAAGAGCTTACCGGCTCGTCCGCCTAGGAAAGGGTCGTTGTCGAGGACATTACCGCAGTACGACATGGAGAATGGTTTGAATGTGTCCTCGTCGAAATTGGTTCATCGATCGAACAGCGAGCTGGATTTCCAACGCTACCAAGACATTAACATGCAGCAACCGTTGGATAAACAGGACGATAAGAAAAAGAGGGGGCGTTCACCGTTCAGGTAAGTAAAAGCACCGTTACAAATTTTAGCTAAAAATGATGTTGCTGTTTTTTTGCAAAATCTTCAGTTGTAGTGTACTCAGGTATGGGCTTAATAGTAAAACACGCTGTAGGTTATTAGATCACAAATACACATACGCACTTGGGTCGAACGAAAACGTGGAAAAAACAAATTATAAATTGAAAATGTGCAAAATAAAATATTTATATAATTGTATTTATTTTACCATAAAGTTTGTGTTACAAAGTTTGTGTCAATGGTACACATTGACATTCATTGGATTTTTAACTTTTTTTTAACTTCTAGTACTAAACCTAATTGAAAAATAATGCGTTGTTTTCTAAAAAAAATTAACATCTGCAGAATTATTTGCAGAAAATTTAAATTTTTTAAAAATAAGTCTTGTAGAACTTTCCTGCACTTTCAAATTTTCGTTCCAACCTAATAAGTACTTCTACGATTCATCGACCCAATCTAATCGTTTCAACTCGCAGATTCTTTTCGCGGAAGAAAGACGGCGCCAGCAGCGGGGATCGTTCGAAAAACAAAGCACGTACCCCGGAACCCGATCGTAGACGAATGGCCACGCTCAATCCCCAGTCGCGATCCGTCGGCCTGTCTTCCAACATGTTAGCAAGGGTGCCCACCGTTAAAATCTCACAGGTGAAATTTCATTTCGTCGATTTCCATCGTTCACATCGTTTGGTTTCAGAACGATTCACTTCAAGCTTCTCCCCTGCCGGACAGGCAACAAAAGCAGTTGTCGGTGCCGCAAACGTCAGACGTCGAAGCTGTCGGGAACGAGATTTTCGACGCCGAATGCTTGAAGCTCATCAACGAATATTTCTATGGTAAATCGAATCGAATTTGTCGAATTTTGTTAATTAATTATGTTTGTGATCGCAGGAATACGAATATTTCCTGGTCAAGATCCGGCGCATGTGTACGTCGGATGGGTGACGACGCAATATCACCTCCACAGCAAGGATTTTAATCAGAGCCAGGTTTTGAAATCTTCCGTTGTAAGCGTGGATGATTACGACAGGTTTTTAGACAGGTTTGGATTTATCATTTTTATGGTGGAGTTTGCGTTGATTGTTGGTGTGTTGTAGTGTCGATCGGCAGTCTTGCTATATGGTTCGAGCTGATGAGTTGTATAACGAGGTGACGCAGGATGCGTCAGGAAAAGGCGCATCGCAGGGAATGTTTATTGGATGTTTTGTCGATGCAGCAACTGGTTTTATATCATTCACTTGTGAGGGCAAAGCCACAAAACATCATTTTAAGGTGAGTGAGATGTGGTGGCCATATTTACAATAGTAATATTAATTATTTTAATAAAACCGATGGTAATGTAAAATACATGCTAGACTTGATGAGTAATTACTATTTATATCGGTTATAACGGTTGACAAATCTGCAAGAGTAATATCTATGTCATCGACATTAACAGACAATGTTTTTAGTAGAGTAATATATGTATCTTTCCCTAATCATATGGGAACTGTTGATATAAAACTGATTGTATCTAGATGTAAATTATTTTAAGATGGAACCTGAAACAAAGTTATTCCCGGCGATTTTCGTCGAAGCGACCAGCAAAGAGTGCCTCCAAATTGAGCTGGGCCGAACGGCGACGAGTTTGCCGCTTTCGGCTGCCGTTTTGCAGAACAGTGCGAAACATGTCATCCCGCAATTTCCGCCTCGTCTTAAGGTGCAGTGTCTGAAGCCAAACCAATGGGCTAGGGTACGTGGTCGTTTGTAATCACCTAATACCATTGATTAACTTCCATATGTGCAGGTACCTAATCAAAGTCTGCAAGTGCACGCCCTGAAACTGTCTGATATACGTGGCTGGTCGATGTTGTGCGAAGATCCGGTGTCGATGCTGGCCTTGCACGTTCCTGAAGAAGATCGATGCATTGACATCTTGGAGCTGATCGAAATGGAACGTCTGTTGAGCTTCCACGCGCACACTTTAACTTTATATGCCGCGCTTTGTTACCAGAGCAATTATCGTGCGGCGCATGCTCTTTGCAAACACGTCGATCAGAAGCAGTTGTTGTATGCTATTAAGTCGGAATATATGAGCGGACCTTTGAGGCAAGGGTTTTACGACTTGTTAATCGCTGTCCATTTGGAGTCGACTGCTACTACTATGTACGTAAAATCTCATCACACCGTCATCAAAAATATTCCATTACTAGAAACGATCAATGCTACTTATACTAAATTTAACTAAGTTAAAGGCAGAATGCCTTTGCTCTAATAAAAAAATGAATTTCATTTGATTTGGAATACACAAATAATTCCAAATCTCATTATAAATCACAATGTTTTTTGGTGGACTAAACTTCTAAAATCGTATTTATAGGGAGGTTTGCAAAAACGAATACGTCATACCAATTGGACCAGAATTGAAGGAGCTGTATGAGGATCCTGACATGGGCCACAGTTTACGAAAACTGCAGATGGAATCCGTGAGGCCCCAAATGAAAATGACGGACATCGCGTAACTTACTTATTTTAATTATTAAATTATTCATTACATTATAAATGTTTCAGTGAATCGATTAACAATATCAAGAATCTGTATTCCCCGTATTTCCCGCTCGACATCGTCCGCGATTACGTGATGACGGCTCTCGCCGAGGCTGTGGAGAAAAACCAGGTCCACAATCGTGATCCAATCGGCGGGTCGAACGAAAATTTGTTTTTGTAAGTGTTTGACCAGCGTTTCTTTCGAAACTTAACGTTGTTTTGTTTTCGATTAGGCCTCTGATTAAGTTGGTGGATCGTTTGTTGCTGGTCGGAATGCTACGTGACGAGGATGTAAACAAATTGTTGATTATGGTTAATCCAGAGACGTGGGATGAAACTTATCAAAAAGGTAACGTGTTGATTGGCACAATTAAAAATTAAATCTATTGCATGTAAGTCACTGTTTTTGTATTTGATAAAAATTCAAATTTAACAAAAAGGAGAATAGAAACGAAATCCTTACAGAATTATATTAAAAATAAATTTCATTTCGTTGATAAAAATTCCACGAGAGGGTGGGAGGTCCATCATGACGGTCACTGGTGGAAAAATGGGGCTTGCATATTGCGGTTCACAAGTAGAGCATAAACATTTGTAACATAAATTGGACAAGAAAATACATATGTCGTTCATCAATTCTTTTATTTATTGTGTCATCAATTCATTTATTTATTCTGTCCAATTTGCAGGTGGTAAAGATGAACACCGAAAGGGATTGATGCACATGAAAATGGCCGAAGGCGCCAAACTGCAGATGTGTTACCTCTTACATCACTTGAACGACATTCAATTGCGACACCGCGTCGAGTCCATAATCGCCTTCAGTCACGATTTCGTCGCTGATCTCCAAAGCGATCAATTACGCCGGTACATAGAAATCAAACAGTCCGATCTTCCGTCAGCGATCGCCGCAAAAAAGACGCGCGAATTCCGCTGCCCACCCAAGGAGCAGATGAACGCCATTTTGGGCTTTAAACATTTCGAAGAGGAAGAAAAAGAAAATTGCCCCCTCGGCGACGAGTTGATGACGCGACTAAACGACTTTCACGAAAGATTGATGGTTCACGTTTCGTTGAAGGCCCTTCTCGGACCGGAAAACGTCGACGTATGATTTTCATATTTTGTTTTAATTAATCGATCCTTTCATGGTCATTTCTAGAACCCTGATGATAATAAAAAACACGGCGCGATGAAGAAATTCTACAACTTTATCAACGCGGTCAAAGAACTGGAGGAAGAGCCGAAGGAGGAGCCGGAACCTGTACGCAAGACACCGGAAGAAGTGTTCAGGAAAGTGCTCATCAGTACGATCGTTAAATGGGCGGAAGAAGCGCAGATCGAAATGCCGAAATTAGTGCAAGAAATGTTTAGGTTTGTGCTACACCATGCGATGAAAATAATGATGTTAATTATTAATTTTTTTAGTTTGCTGGTGAGGCAATACGATTCCGTCGGTGAACTTATCAGGGCCTTGCAAAAAACGTACATAATTAACGCAAAGACTAAAGTCGATGTGGCCGAAATGTGGGTGGGTTTAAGTCAAATTCGAGCTTTGTTACCGGTGCAGATGTCGCAAGAGGAGGAGGAATTAATGAGGGAACGATTATGGTTGGTTTTTAAATTAGTTTATCAATTATTTACTACATTAAGTTACAATTGTGGATAGTATTATAAAATATTTTTTTTATATAGGAAACTCGTTAATAACCACACTTTTTTCCAACACCCCGATTTGATTCGCATCCTTCGCATTCACGAAAACGTCATGGCCGTAATGATCAACACATTGGGACGTCGATCACAGGCACAATCAGACGCCAGTGCGCAAGCCCAGCCCGGCGAAGGTGAAATCGTCACGAAAGAGAAGGTTAATTTTCATTGCGATTTAATTCCACGCGACTAATTTTCTATTTCGTTAGGACACGTCTCATGAAATGGTCGTGGCCTGTTGCCGCTTCTTGTGTTATTTCTGCCGTACGAGCAGACAAAATCAAAAGGCGATGTTCGAACACTTTGATTTCTTGTTGGATAACAGCAACATTTTGCTGTCGAGGCCGAGCCTGCGCGGTTCGACGCCGTTGGACGTCGCATATTCTTCGTTGATGGAAAACACCGAGCTGGCGTTGGCGTTGAGGTATTTCAAATTTTCCAATTATGCAAATTATACAAAATGGTTTTTCACAGGGAACACTATTTGGAGAAAATCGCGATTTATTTATCGCGGTGCGGCTTGCAATCGAATTCAGAGTTGGTGGAAAAAGGTTATCCAGATTTAGGGTGGGATCCGGTCGAAGGTGAACGATACCTGGACTTTTTGAGGTTTTGTGTTTGGGTACGTACTGGGGACTAAAGTAAGAAATTGGGCACATTAAATAAATTTTTAGGTGAATGGCGAAAGTGTGGAGGAAAATGCGAATTTGGTCATCAGATTGTTGATTCGCAGGCCTGAATGTTTGGGTCCCGCTCTTCGAGGCGAAGGTGAAGGATTGCTGAGAGCTATCATTGATGCTAACAAGGTGCTTTAAATTTAATTTCATTTTCCTTACGAAAATCATTGAAGGAAAACAGTTAGTTATCGATTATATTTTGTAGATGTCGGAGCGTATCGGTGACAGACGAAAAATGATGGACGAAGCGGAAGGCACGGTGAACATTTCGCAATTTTCGCATCCGTTACCCGAAAGCGACGAAGATGAAGATTACATCGACACTGGCGCAGCCATCTTAAATTTTTATTGCACTCTAGTTGATCTACTTGGCCGCTGTGCCCCCGACATATCCGTCATTGCTTTGGTACGCTTATTACTTCATATCACACAAACAGCTGTTTAATTTTGTTTCATTTGCAGGGTAAAAACGAGTCCTTGCGAGCGAGGGCAATTTTACGTTCCTTGGTTCCCCTGGAGGACCTGCAAGGGGTGCTCAGTTTGAGGTTCACTTTGCAAAATCCCGCCGCCGGTGAGGAACGACCGAAATCGGACATGCCATCCGGTCTGATACCCGGACACAAACAATCGGTCGTTTTATTCCTCGAGCGGGTTTACGGCATCGAGACGCAAGAGCTGTTCTTCAGGTTGCTCGAGGAGGCGTTTTTGCCGGATCTTCGAGCGGCTACAATGTTGGACAGGGTATGTACTCATTCACACTTTAAACTAAACTTATTTGTATGTCAATATCAAATTGATAAAGGTTGTGGTTTTTAGGGAAAAAATTAACTACACAAATATAAAAATCAAAAATTAAATTAAAGAAACATTTTTGTAAAGTTAATTTTTTGTTATAATGTAGATTTTAGAGAATGTTTTTGTTATGTATCTCCAATCTCATTATTAATAATAATCCAAGATTATTAATAATAATGTTAATTATATTAATAAATTTGTAGAATGATGGCAGTGAATCTGATATGGCACTAAGCATGAATCGTTACATTGGAAACTCCATCCTCCCCCTGCTGATCAAACACAGCAAATTCTACAGCGAAGCCGAGAATTACGCCTCGCTCCTAGACGCGACCCTGCACACCGTCTACAGGCTGTCGAAGAATCGCATGTTGACGAAAGGTCAACGCGAAGCCGTTTCCGATTTCCTCGTCGCCTTAACCAGCGCAATGCAACCGTCCATGCTATTAAAATTACTGCGCAAGCTGACCATCGACGTCTCGAACTTGTCTGAATACACGACGGTCGCTTTGCGTTTATTAACGTTGCATTATGAACGTTGCGCTAAATATTATGGTTCTACGGGTGGTCAGGGATTATACGGGGCTTCGTCTGATGAAGAAAAACGGCTCACGATGATGCTGTTCTCAAACATTTTCGATTCGCTGAGTAAAATGGATTATGACCCTGAGTTATTTGGTAAAGCGTTGCCTTGTCTGACGGCCATCGGTTGTGCTTTGCCGCCTGATTATTCGTTGTCTAAGAATTACGACGATGAATGGTACACCAATAGAAGTGCATCAACAGGTATTTTTAATTTTTAAATAATAATTCTCCGAATACAAAGTAAGAAAATAACAAACAATTATAAAAGAACTCGTACAAATAATAAAATGAATATATAATTTACTGCTATTAAGCAGAGATCTTCATCATTAAAATGTTGCCTGCAATTTGATATTAAAGAAACTTCTTTTTGGACCATTTTTTCATTAGAACAGAACAATGAAATGACTTTTCAACCTAAAATATTAGTTTATATCTTACCACATTATAATTGTCCATGCTTTTTTTTAATAGGCCCAGATGGTCCATACAACCCGCAACCTATTAACACATCATCTGTTCAACTCAACAACGACTTAAATTCCATCGTGCAGAAGTTTTCCGAGCACTACCACGACGCGTGGGGCCAACGCAAGTTGGAAAATGGCTGGCAATATGGAGAATCTTGGTCTGATAGTAACAAGGCCCATCCGAGGCTGAAACCGTACAGCATGCTTAACGATTACGTGAGTGTCGCGAAATTTGCGAAATAAAGATTAAAATTATTTTGTTTAGGAAAAAGAACGTTATAAGGAACCGGTGCGTGAGTCACTGAAAGCTTTGTTGGCGATTGGGTGGTCGGTGGAACACACTGAAGTCGATGTCCCGTCCAACAACTCGGTGCGTCGACAATCGAAAGGCGGCGACGCGACATCCCCTTACAATTACAACCCTCACCCCGTCGACATGACCAACTTGACGTTATCGCGCGAGATGCAAAACATGGCAGAGCGTTTGGCAGAAAACGCGCACGACATTTGGGCCAAGAAAAAACGGGAGGAATTAAACACGTGCGGCGGTGGAATTCACCCGCAATTAGTACCCTACGATTTGTTAACGGACAAAGAAAAACGTAAAGATCGTGAACGGTCACAGGAGTTCTTGAAATATTTGCAATATCAAGGTTATAAGTTGCATAGACCGTTGCGTGTCGGCCAAGCTGACACCGAGCAAACCGGCGCTGGCCCGGCCGTTGAATTACGATTCGCTTACAGTTTATTAGAAAAATTGATCCAATACTTGGACCGCGCCACCATCAACATGAAGATGTTGAAGCCATCGCAAACTTTTAGCCGAAGGAACTCATACAAAACGTCGACGAGGGACATCAAATTTTTCTCAAAAGTAATAATAATTTGGTGAAATGTGATTTGGTATGATTCGATTTTTTTTTTAGGTGGTGCTGCCGCTGATGGAGAAATATTTCTCGACGCATCGCAGTTATTTCATAGCGGTCGCCACGGCCACGAACAACGTCGGAGCCGCGAGTTTAAAAGAAAAAGAAATGGTGGCCGCTTTATTTTGCAAACTCGCCAGTTTGTTACGATCTCGTTTGACTGCGTTCGGTGCAGACGTTCGGATAACCGTGCGATGTCTCCAGGTGTTAGTCAAGGGGATCGACGCGAAATCTTTAGTGAAGAATTGCCCGGAATTTATTCGAACGTCCATGCTGACGTTCTTCAATAACACGGCCGACGACTTGGGGCACACAATCATTAATTTAACGGAGGTTAATTCACGTTAATTTTTAAATCAATGAATTAATTGTTGACTTT
Organism: Geotrupes spiniger; assembly: GCA_959613385.1. Taxonomy (NCBI): domain Eukaryota; kingdom Metazoa; phylum Arthropoda; class Insecta; order Coleoptera; family Geotrupidae; genus Geotrupes; species Geotrupes spiniger. Next base: position 24,436,236 of record OY390739.1, read on the forward strand.
CAGGGTAAGTACAGTCATCTGAGAGGAACGCATTTGAAGACGTCCACCTCGCTGTTTTACATCAATTGCGTCGTTCTGCCGGTGTTGACGGCCATGTTCGATCACTTGGCGAATTGCGAATACGGAAGTGATTTGCTGCGTAAGAAGTGACGGTTTGTGGTCGTCGATTTAATTAATAATTTAATTTCAGTTGATGAAATTCAAGTCGCATCGTACAAGATCTTGGCGGCTTTGTACAGCCTGGGAACCGACACGACTTTGACGCATAACCGGAAATATTTAAAAACGGAAATCGAGAGGAATAAACCTGCGCTAGGTTAATTAAATTAAATAATTTAAACGATTACGAATTATACGATTTATTTTATAGGTTCGTGTTTGGGGGCGTTTAGTTCCTGTTTTCCGGTCGCTTACTTAGAACCGCATTTGAATAAACACAATCAGTTTTCTTTGCTGAATCGAATAGCCGATCATTCGTTAGAAGCCCAAGGTAAATAATAGTAATTTTATTTGTCTATAATATAAGAAATGAGTACGTTATTAGATAAGTGAATAGTACAATGAATTCAAAATTTTATCCTTCACTACTACAATTTAATTGCTCCCCAGATTTATTATACATGTACGATTTTTTTTTAAGATATAATAGCAAGGATGGAAGGTTCAATGCCAACGTTGGAAGCCATCTTGGGGGAGGTGGATCAATTCGTTGAAAGCGATAGGACGTACGCCGATGCGATGCACGTAATCGACGTCATTATGCCAATGTTGTGCTCGTATCTGCCGTTTTGGTGGGGACAAGGCCCGGACAACGTCAGCCCAACTGGGGGGTAAACGACTAACATTTACTTCAAAGCGCACACACATAACAATTATTTTCAGCACCCATGTTACGATGGTAACGGCCGAGCACATGAACCAATTGCTGAAGAACGTGCTGAAACTAATCAAGAAAAACATCGGGAACGAAAACGCGCCTTGGATGACTCGCATCGCCGCTTACACTCAACAAATCATCATCAACAGCAGTGAAGAATTATTAAAAGATCCGTTTTTACCGCTGGCCGAAAGGGTGAAAAAACGCACGGAGACCATGTTCCATAAAGAAGAGAGCTTGCGAGGTTTCATAAAAAGTTCGACTGATGACACGTCTCAAGTAAGTCGGGATCAAATCATTTTCACAGACAAAACTTGAGAAAATCTCACACTCTAAAATCCTTCTCTCTTAAAAAAAATGGGAATTGAGGATGAACTATAAATAGTTGTGAGCCACAATAGATCTCTTTATAACTAACTAACTAAGTCGGCGTTAAAACGACTGATCTTGTTCACAATTATTTTTTTTAGGTGGAAACCCAAATCCAAGAAGACTGGCATTTGCTCGTCCGCGACATTTATTCGTTCTATCCCCTGCTTATCAAATATGTCGATCTCCAACGAAACCACTGGCTGCGTCACAACATCGCCGAAGCCGAAGATCTGTACAACCACGTGGCCGACATATTCAACATCTGGTCGAAATCGCAGTATTTCTTGCGCGAGGAACAGAACTTCATATCGGCGAACGAAATCGACAACATGGTGCTGATCATGCCGACGGCTACGAGACGAACGGTCGTATCTGATGGGACCCAGCCGACCGGTGGCAAGGCCAAGAAGAAGAAGAAACATCGCGATAAGAAGCGCGACAAAGACAAGGAGATCCAAGCGTCGCTTATGGTGGCCTGTCTGAAACGGCTCTTGCCGGTGGGTTTGAATCTCTTCGCGGGGCGGGAACAAGAACTGGTTCAGCATTGCAAGGATCGATTCTTAAAGGTGAGAATTTTTTGAGTTTTTGAATTTTTCGATTTAATTTAAATTTAATTTTTACAGAAAATGCCAGAGTATGACATAATCGACTTTGCGAAGACGCAACTCACTTTGCCGGATAAAATAGACCCGGCTGATGAGATGTCTTGGCAGCATTACCTCTACAGCCAGTTGGGGAGTAAAAAAAGCGCGGCGATCGGCGCCACCGATTCCAACGGTAAAAATCAGCTTGAGGAAACCGTCGATCGTATCGTCGCGATGAGTAAAGTATTATTCGGGCTGCACATGGTAAGGATTTGTAAAAATCAAAATTTAATTTGCTAATTTAATTTCTTTGCTGGATTTTGTACGATCGGTTATCGTTTAATTTTAATTTTATCGATTATTTTACATTGCATGACAGATCGATCACCCGCAACAGCAACAGAAAGGCGTTTACCGAAGTGTGGTGTCCACACAACGTAAGCGTGCCGTACTGTCCTGCTTCAGGCAGGCGTCTTTGCACAGTTTGCCCAGGTTCGTTTATTTCGCTTGTTTGCTTTGCATGCGATTAACGTCGTGGTTTGACCGATTGATTCAAGTGGGTGTTTACTAACAGGCCGCTAAGCCCAGATTTAACAGAGACGGCTGGAAGCGCGTGTTAGGTGCCGCTAGGAAACGAGCGGCGCTCGCTTGCCTAAGATGCCGGCCGCTTTATAAACTAAGCAGGTTTGTTACGTTCATGTTTTCTCGTCGTCTAATCCAGAAATTGCGATCAGTTAATTGATTGATATTTTACACAGACATCGTGCGATCAACATATTCGGACGTTCGTATCACGAGCTGTGGCTGCAGGACGAGAACGTGGGGCAAGAAGTCTTAATAGAAGATTTGACGCAGAGCTTCGAGGATTCGGAACTTAAGAAAGTGGACGCTGTGGAAGAAGAAGGGAAACCTGATCCTTTAACGCAATTGGTGACAACGTTTTGCCGCGGTGCCATGACTGAACGTTCTGGGGCTTTACAGGTAATTAAATTTGTGTCCACGCCCATCAGTATTAAATTTTAATTTACAGGAAGATCCTTTGTACATGAGCTACGCTGAAATCATCGCGAAATCTTGCGGGGAAGAGGAAGAAGAAGGCGAAGAAGAGGAAGGGGGCGAAGGTGAAGAGGGCGGAGCCTCAATTCACGTAAGTGATTAATCATAAAATTTGTCGTATAATTTTCGTTGTTCAATTTTAATTGCGTAGAGGAGAATGCAAAAACTTATGGTAAGATTATAATAATTCATAAAAATTATAAAATTGTCTCAATTATGTATTTTAACACGATTATTGTCTTTAGGAACAAGAGATGGAGAAGCAAAAATTATTATTCTGCCAAGCCCGGTTGGCTAATAGGGGCGTCGCTGAAATGGTCTTATTGCACATTTCCGCCTGCAAAGGCGTCCCATCGGAGATGGTGATGAAAACGCTGCAGTTAGGAATTTCTGTGTTGCGCGGTGGCAACAGCGATATTCAAATGGGGATGCTCAACCACTTGAAGGAAAAAAAAGACGTTGGATTCTTCACCAGCATCGCTGGTTTAATGAACAGCTGCAGCGTGTTGGATTTGGACGCGTTTGAGCGAAACACCAAAGCTGAAGGACTCGGAGTGGGGTCTGAAGGCGCCGCCGGTGAAAAGAACATGCACGACGCCGAGTTCACTTGTGCTTTGTTTCGGTTCATACAACTGACTTGTGAAGGCCACAATTTAGGTGAGTTTCTGTGCAAGATTTGCATTTAACTTAATAAATTTTTTGCAGAGTGGCAGAATTATTTACGTACGCAGGCCGGGAATACGACGACGGTGAACGTAGTTATCTGCACGGTTGATTATTTACTACGCTTGCAAGAATCAATCATGGACTTCTATTGGCATTATTCGAGTAAAGAATTGATTGACCCGGCGGGTAAAGCGAACTTTTTCAAAGCCATCGGCGTCGCAAGTCAAGTGTTTAACACGCTCACTGAAGTCATACAAGGTCCTTGCACGCTCAATCAGCAAGCGCTGGCGCATTCGAGGCTGTGGGACGCCGTCGGCGGCTTCCTCTTCCTATTCTCGCACATGCAAGACAAACTATCGAAGCACTCAAGCCAAGTCGATTTATTAAAAGAGTTGTTGAACCTCCAAAAAGATATGATAACGATGATGTTGTCTATGCTTGAGGGCAACGTCGTGAACGGCACGATCGGAAAACAGATGGTCGACACCTTAGTAGAAAGCGCATCGAACGTCGAGCTAATCCTAAAATACTTCGACATGTTCTTGAAGCTCAAGGACTTAACTTCATCGGCCAGCTTCTTGGAAATCGACATAAACAGCGACGGGTGGGTTTACCCAAAAGATTTCAAAGAAAAAATGGAGCAGCAGAAGAGTTACACACCGTAAGTTACTTTCAAATTTTTAGACAAAATTATTTAAAATCGTTTATTTTGTGTGTTTTAGGGAAGAAATTGAATTTTTATTGACGTGTTGTGAGACGAATCACGACGGGAAGGTCGATTACGTGGGTTTCATTGATAGGTTCCACGAGCCGGCGAAAGAAATCGGGTTCAACTTGGCTGTGCTGCTCACGAATTTGTCTGAACACATGCCCAACGAGCCGAGGTAAAAATTGTACCAGTCGCTTGTGCAAGTATTAAAATTGTTGTTGTAGATTGGCGAGGTTTTTGGAAACTGCCGGGTCCGTCTTGAATTATTTCGAGCCGTTCCTGGGTCGCATTGAAATTTTGGGCGGCAGTAAACGCATCGAAAGGGTCTATTTTGAAATCAAGGAGTCGAACATTGAACAATGGGAAAAACCTCAAATTAAAGTAAGAAAGAAGGGCTGGAAAAATATGGACCCTATATTTATATCGTTAAATTATTAAAAGTTTCTCCTAGTTGACACTGCTTGCATTGTTTTTAAAATATGAAATGTGATGCGAAGATTGCATCACTCAGATCGTCACATTGTTTTGATTTTCTTGTAATGACATTTTTGGAAATAATAATAGAAGTAATTTTCTTGAACTTAGTTAATCCCAGTCGTGAACAAACAGGTCATCTTCTTGTTAGGTTCATAACTGATTGATAGAAAATTGATATTTATTAAATTTTTTTGTCATCCTTTTTGATATTAATTTTTTTGTATAGGAATCAAAACGTGCTTTCTTTTACTCAATCGTCACTGAAGGCGGTGATAAGGAAAAATTGGAGGCGTTCATTAATTTCTGCGAGGACGCCATTTTTGAGATGCAGCACGCCAGTGCCTTGATGGCCGTCGAAGACTCCGGTGGGGTTGGACAGTCAAGAGCCGCCACTTACAGTTACTTACGCGATGAAGAAGAAGATAGAGGCCACAAAGACCCAATAAGAAAAGGTTACCTGGCCATCAAAGACGGCATCGCGTACGGTTTGTCATCGTTGAGTCCATCGAACATCAAACATAAAATAATGGAAATGCAACAGATGACGCCGTACGAGCTATTCGTCGGTTTCTTCAAGATGATATTTTATTCGTTTTACTACTCGGGTTACGGAGTTTCCATGATTCTTGGGTACGTGCGTCCGCTTTAAATGACATAAATATCTAAAGTAATTTCAGTTATTTCCTGCGAATATTACTTAATTTGATGAGAGGACCCCAGATCGAAGAACCAGTTGTCGTTGTGAAGGAGGAGGAAGAGAAGTCTCACTTGCGGATGTTACCGGCTCTTCCGGCTACGCCTGAGGAACCAAACACTCAGATGCAAGCGTTCGGGTTGGATATAACGAAAGAGGAAGGACAGTAAGTTGCAGAGTTGATTTACGATGAATTGGTTACATTTTTCGTTTTAAGGCTTAAGGTTGCGCCGCACGAATCCCCAACTAGTAGTCAACCTTCGTCGGGTGAAGGCGAGGGTGAGAGTACTCCCGACGAAAGCCCAGATGGACATGTTGAACCACCTGTGACGGAACAGCCAATGTCTCTTTCTGATCTACTGGGGTAAATAAATTGTTTATCATTGACATTGTTTTAATATTATTTTTGAAACAGTGGTGAAGCGGCGAAGCGAGCAGCACAGGAGAAAGCTGAAGCCCAAGCTGCGCAACAAGCGGCAATGCAAGCTATAGAAACTGAGAATAAACAAAGCGTGACTACGGAGCCTTCAGCAGTTTCCCAGATTAACTTTGGTGCTTATAGTCAACGAGCTGTGTCGTTCTTAGCCCGTAACTTCTACAACTTAAAATACGTGGCCCTGATCTTGGCGTTTTGTATAAATTTCATGCTTCTATTTTATAAGGTAATTTCTACCTACAAAATGTTTTAATCCATCCGTGATTATTTATTTATTTGTAGGTTTCGACGTTAGGTGAAAATGAAGGAAGCGGCAGCAAGGAAATAATCTCAGATGTTATAAACGAGGGCTCCGGTGAGGGTAGTGGTTCGGGTAGTGGCTCCGACGAAGAAGACGATCCTTTAGAATTAGTCACAGTCGACGAGGATTTCTACTACATGGCGCATGTAATGCGATTAGCCGCGTGCTTACACTCAATAGCTTCACTCGCAATGCTAATAGCGTATTACCACCTAAAAGTGCCGTTGGCCATCTTCAAACGTGAGAAAGAAATCGCCAGGCGATTGGAATTCGAGGGGCTTTACATTGCCGAGCAGCCAGAGGATGACGACTTCAAATCGCATTGGGATAAGTTGGTCATATCGGCAAAGTCGTTCCCCGTCAATTACTGGGATAAATTCGTGAAGAAGAAAGTGCGGCAGAAGTACAGCGAGACTTACGATTTCGATTCGATCAGCAGCCTGCTGGGGATGGAAAAGACGTCGTTTACGCAACAGGATAGCGATGAGCACAAAAGCCTGACGGCGTTCATTTTGAACATCGATTGGCGCTACCAGATTTGGAAGGCTGGGGTTACGATCACCGATAATTCGTTTTTGTATTCGTTGTGGTATTTTACTTTTTCTATATTGGGCAACTTCAATAATTTCTTTTTCGCTGCTCATTTATTGGACGTGGCTGTTGGGTTCAAGACCTTGCGTACCATCTTGCAGTCGGTTACGCATAATGGAAAACAGCTGGTTCTCACCGTTTTGCTGCTCACGATTATCGTGTACATTTATACGGTGATTGCTTTCAATTTCTTCAGGAAATTCTACATACAAGAAGAGGATGAATCGGTTGATAAAAAATGCCATGATATGTTAACGGTACGTTTGTATTGCAGACAAGACCCACATTTTTTATTATTTTAAATTTCTAGTGCTTCGTGTTCCATCTCTACAAAGGCGTAAGAGCTGGTGGTGGTATCGGTGATGAAATTGAACCACCAGACGGCGACGACTACGAAGTTTACCGCATCATGTTCGACATCACTTTCTTCTTTTTCGTCATCATCATCCTCCTCGCAATCATACAAGGTATTTCTTGATTATACAATCAAGTGCGTCATCAAAAATCAATTATTGTAGGTTTGATCATTGATGCTTTCGGCGAGCTTCGTGATCAACTTGAAAGCGTCAAAGAAGACATGGAGTCCAACTGTTTCATTTGCGGTATCGGAAAGGATTACTTTGATAAAGTTCCACATGGATTCGATACACACGTACAGCAGGAACACAACTTGGCCAATTATATGTAAGTTATGTGTATTTGTAGGTTAGGAGTGGCTGAGGCCACCGAGTGCCGACAATGCCTTAAAACTGATAAGACCAAATCAGGTTCACAGTCTTTCATGAAACAAAACTTGAGCGAACTTGATAAAATCTCACACTCTAAAATCCTCTACCTAAAGAGAATGGGAATTGAGGATGAACTATAAATAGTTGTGAGCCACAATAGATCCAATATAACTAAACTAAAAACTATATGTATTTTAATTTCGTTTTTATCTAATTATTTTGCAGGTTCTTCCTAATGCACTTAATTAATAAGCCGGATACGGAGTATACTGGTCAGGAGACGTACGTCTGGAACATGTACCAACAAAGGTGCTGGGACTTCTTCCCGGTCGGTGATTGTTTCCGGAAGCAGTATGAAGATGAGCTCGGTGGTGGAGGCAGTTAGATTCATTGAGGTTATAAATACGTTCTTGTATTTTTGTGGGTGCTCAATTTTGTGTTGTATTTAATCGATTGTTGTGTTTCAAGATGGTATTTTGTCTTGGACGTGTGCTTTGTTTTTAGCACAATTACCATTATTGAAAATGCTTCCAAACTTAACTTTAAATTAATTAAAAACTTTGAGAGTGTTAGTACAAACGATTGTCTACAAATATTCCGTCTGTTTGCCTTAAAGATGCCATATGTATATAAACATTTTTTGAAACTAATTCGAATATCAATAAATATTTAAGAATTGTTTGTGTTTTTCTATCGCATTCTTATCATTAATTCTAAATAAAACAATAACTACCAATCATTCATATTTACTTCGTAATAAAAGACACAAAAAAATAACAAAGATTCACATACATTTACATAAAACGTGACCAAGGAGACGGAAAAAAGTATAAAATCCTCATCTACAATAATCGTCCCTATCGAAAAAAGTTACATTAATATCATTGAAAGATTCTTGGTCATGATCGGTTTAGAATCCAAAAAAAAAATCGTCGAACCTAACTACCCATCTTTAAATTAATCTTTTTGGTATTTATTGGACAATATACAATATGTACATCATAAACGATATTTATTACATATGTTAATTAATAAACACAGCCGACAACGCTGTTGACTATACATTTTAAATACAGAAACCTTTTGTAATGGGCATTTTAAGCTACTAATAAAAGACTTTTAAAAATACTCTGAGGCCGGCATGCACGTAAAATCCCCCCCGTCATAAACGTCGGCACAAAATCACCCATTACAAAAAATTAATACTTCGTATTAATTCGTCGTACCTAAAATTGATAATTTCTTCGTTTAAATTTGCATTCTATATTTGAATAACGAGAATATTTTTTTAACAGGTTTAAATTTTTATATCTAAAATACCATGCGATACTTTACAATTTCATCTTCATCTGAGGTATATTATTTAAACTCTTATTTACGTTTTATATCAGATTTCTGTATTAACGACACTTTTAATTCTAGCAATAAGTTAATAAGAAACGTCACTAGTCATCTAAACAAAGCTGAAGGATTTTTGTAGTACGTACGTAATGAGCATTTACGGAAAACACGACCAAGACGCGAAGCGCACGGCGAATCGTCGCTTTTACCTTTCATATCTAGTAGCTCGCTTCGTGACCGGCAAGAATGTACAGATCGTGCCCCTCATCGTGCGTTAACGTCCCATTACGCAGTAAATTACTCTCTAACATCACGACCCTAGAATAAACCATTGATGTAAAAAATTTAAACAAAAAAACAATCACTCACTTATCCGATCCTAGTAATTTGTATGTCCTGGACGAGTCGGTTATCTCTTGTGTAATATCACCGTTTCTAAACGACCTGCCTTGCACGCCGTGCTTATGAAAAGCCAAGACGCTGTCGGGGAGGCAAACTGAAATTATGTTTCGAAATATCTTCATCACAACGCCCGAAAACTACTCACGTATGCTATCTATGTTAAAGTCGAAGTCCAGATCGGAGATCTGCTTCTTGTTGATCCTGAGTTTGCCCTGCGGCGTTATTATCTTAATCACGTTGTCGTAGCAAATCAGTATGGAGTCTTTTTCTAATTGGAAAACGCTGACAATGTTTAAGTTCTCGCGTTTCGGTATCACAGTCGCCGTTCCATCCATGTCTTGCAGTTCGTCTGAATGGAACCAATTCGCTCCTGAACCATAAAAATGAATAATGTCAATGTCAATTAATTGAATCAATAATGATATTTGAATACAGAAATAACTATAACTATTTGTATATTTTTTAGCTTTCTTTCCACAAACCTGAATTCATATTGATGAGATCCAGTTTGTACCTGTTCGGTTGGTACGCCTTTTTAACGGAGACGCAAACCATCGGGTACTCCAACTCAGGGGCGATGATCATCTCAAACACGTTGAGGGGGTTCGGCACAGTGCACTCGACGTGCTGCGAATAAATCAAAATGTATATTCGTTTCAATAAAGATCGACAATTACCTTGAGCAACATGAACTTGTTGAGGGGATCATACCACTGCATTAGGAAAATACCAGATGCGGTCGCCCCACACAGGTACTTATAACCGTTGTAGGGATTTCGAGCGACGCAGCATTTCTGGGTGCCCCGTGTGTCGGGAACGCGGGTCGTCAGAGCGAACTTCCTCGGCACCAGACGCTCCGGTATGCGGTTCATGTGCAAGCTGAATCGATGCGACTGCTTGTTGACGAGCGCCAGCAAGTCGTGCCTGTACAACTGGGGATTCTTCCCCGACAACGTCATCAGGACGTCCTTGATGACGTACATCCAAACCGTCCGTCGGTTATACAGCTGATCGATGCACGTCTCATGGAGCTCGTTGAGGTTCAAATTGTAGATCCCTTCCTCGGCGCCGATCAAAATGTGCTGGTCACGAGTGTCGGGGTGGATCCACGAAGCGGTGCAGTGTATTCTTAACGGGCAACCGTTGAACACCTGAAAGCCAACGGTGGTAAAAATGTATCACCATTGCGAAATCATCGCGAACATACTTTAGAAAAACAAGCTCCCATGTGGACCTTCGGCGTCGGGGGTAAACCGTTACTGGGGGGCCTCGGCGGGGTGTGTCTTCGTCTGTGTTTCCTTGGGGGAACTGGAGGGCATGCCACTAAATCCGGTGTGCTACTATCGTGATGATTTTGATCTGTTTCAGTACCTGAAACATTTTTGAGAACTTTCCTTCATCCTTGCAAATAAATATATGCAACCAGAATTACTCACAAGTATTGCATTATACAAAAACTGAATTAATTCATACTATAAAAAAATTAACTGATCTATTCACTTAATACATACCATTTACATTACTTTCAGTCCTGCCGCTGTCACTAAGCGACCTCTGCCTCTGTCCATTAATACTCATATTACTCACAAGGCCGAATATTTCATCAACGGATGAATGTCGCCGAGGCGACCCATTTAAACCCCCCTCGCTAGTCGGACTAGAAGGTATGGTACGAACGTCGCACTTCGCATGGCTTTCGGCGTCTTGCACTGGAAGCGTCGCCCTAAAATTAAATCGAAATGAATCATACGAACAAACTAGGGGCTTGCGCTACTGCACCAACTTCTACATTTTAATTAAACAATCAACAATCAACATACTCATTGAACTGCATCACACGACAACAATGCAACAAATGCAGCAAAGCTCCACAAATACAATTACAGCTAAAACTAATCTCGCGTCGTGCCGCGATCAATTCGATGCTAAATAAAAATTCCAAGCCTCGCGAAAATTCACATTTTCAAATAAAAATGAGGCTTAGGTTTGGTTTGATCGAACATCAAATTCTACGACCATCAAAGGGTACCAGACACCGACCACCGACAAATTGATATTTAGTAACTTACTGTTGCGTGTAATCCGCCGGTTGAAATTTGTAGGTGCCCCTATAATATCAAAACAGAAATCAAACTACAACTCGACCTCATCGCTAACCCTGAACCAAGCACCCAGGCAAAAGAAAAGCATTAAAGAAATGTGCGTCAGGAAATCAAAAACAAAACAAAACGAAGCAATGTTGTATTAGTACGGCTGCGAAAATCAACCAAAAATTACCTCATCATTAACTCTTCATCTATGTACTGCAATAGACTCCTATATAACAGTTAAAATAAAATGAATAAATTATACCAAGAGAAAGATAATAGGGTTATTGAAAAAAAAAAAAAATAAAAAAACGGGTTAGAAAATTAGCACGGCCGACCGCTGGCGATCGACGGTATCCGTTCGTCGTGAAATAAACTAGCAAAGTAAAAAAACCGAGTCAATTTTTTCGCCACTAAAACTAAAAAACATCAAGCGCTTGCAGAAAATTTACGTTTCGTCGCACGAATTATTAATACGGATGAATGGCGAGAGTTAGAAATGGTTTTTGTTGATTGTGAGATTTCACGGCGGCGACCAGAGGCGGATTTACGAATTTTTAACATAAAATTTAGTAAATTAATCAAAATATATTTATACAATAATAGAAATATTTTAAAACAGTTACATATCATGCAGCTAAGTGACTTATAATGTAATATAATACAATTCTTAAATAAATACAATATACACAGTCAAATTTTTATTTTTTGCACATCATGACAGTTCTTAATTTCACATAAAACATATCAGAACAAGATATTTAAAGAAGTTATTATTACCCCCGAACAGTTTAATTGGCTCAAGAAAACTCTCCCTGATTTTATCATAAAGCGAACATTCGCTGAAATTTATTTTCAATACAACCAACGCATCCCTCCCCATAAACTCATTCAATTTAAATTTTTCGTCCCCTTCCATTTTAACTGTCTTAAAACTACAACTACTCGCCTGCACCCCTCAATTTACACAAATCCGCCTCCGCCCGTCGACAAAACACATCGAAAACAACTAAAGCAAAAGTCACACACTCTCAACATTTACGTCTCTAACCTTAACGACATTTTCAAAATTTGCGAACCGGTCATCGCGCGCCTCTCCTCGCTTTTACCGGACAAAAAAGACAGTTTATTCGACGAAAATGCGCACGATTGCCTACTTACTTCTCGCGATTGAGGGAGTCGAAGGCCGCGCCGATGCCGCACTTTTGATTCTGGTGCTCGACGCAGTTGTGGACGCTCGTGACGTTGTTCATGATGTCCATGATGTTCCAGTCTTCGCCGGCGTTGCCCGACGGACCTACGAAAATCGAATTAGGAACGAGGCGCAAATTTTCGGGGAAATTGTGGTACCACTGCGTGGAATGTCAAAGTAAAAGTAAAGTTTTCTTAATCTTGATGGATGAATCAGTGATTACATGACATATCAAAAATTAGAGCTGCGCAAGTTAAGAAGTACGCCCGTTAATTTTTGACAACAAAAAAACACAAATTTTTATTGACATCGCATTTTATTTGGATCTGCCTGTACCTGGCCTTTGTAAGGTGTTATTGGTCTCATCGATGCACTGTATCTCGGAACTTTGAGCGCCGACACGGGGTCTCGGTCTCGACGTCAATCGTGACGCAATCCGTTGCGGTACGTTCGGTATCGACTGGAACCAATCAATTCACAATCACTCAAATATTACATCGTAAAACCACAGGGTAAGTCGAATTTATAAACGTCAGTTAAGCCGGCGATTATTTTGCATGTCAACGGCTGTTCAAGTGCACAATTATTGCGGCTTAATGGAATACGCTTGCAGATTATTTAAAATCTTATACAATTATCTGGCACGTTTTTTTTAAAGATATTTACAGATCATCGAGCTGCTATTATTGCTATAATAATAATTACTAATAGTAGTATAAAAAGTTCACAATGTTTATCTAAAATTAAAAGCCAAAGACAAAAAATGGTCACCATGTGAATTCAGAAAATTTGAAATTTGTAATTTAAAACCAAAATACTTTGACATAAATCAGCGTAAGAAACGCACGGAAATGGCGATGACACCGCATCATTATTTAGCCAACTTACATGACCTCCGTTTTAGACGAGAAAACTTAAATTAGAATCAATTACAAATGCCCGTGTATTCATTCGTATCATCCATAAGTAATTATCAGGCGAAAAGTTCCTCATTCGTGCCATTCAAGGAGAATTTATTTACCATTCACTCAAACGAAAATGTAATTATTGCACGGTATAAATAATAATCTAAGTAATAATCTTAATAACTTTAATCCTGGTAATAGAATTACACACAGAAACTGCTTCATCAACTGGAATTGAATTAACTTTCTTTTTTGGAAGAGTTCACAATAAATTAATAAATTGATTGGGAACCGAACTAGTTAGCATTTTTAAAACTCGCAATAAAAACACCCCTTCGCTTGAGGATGCAAGTAATTTGTAATGTATTTTAGCCACCTAACAACTATTTTATATTTGCCCTATTAGTGGATTCTTGCCGTAATTTTTTTTTCAAAACATGAACATTTAAAACAACTTGTTTAAAACAAATGTGTACCAACACAATGCTTTGTTTAAACCAGTTTTAAATATGGAACACCATTTCTTGTCGTAAAGGAGACATGACATTTTAAATTAGTCCAATCCATATTTTGAATTTTATGAAATAGCTTTTAATTGACTAACAGGACAGGACAAAAAAACTTTGACAATGAAAAGAACGGCAGAACAAGCCATGGGTCTACTCGGGCTGGAGAGAAAAAATAAACGTACCCCATCCTCATCAGCCTCGAGATCCGTAAACATGTGCGACGGATTATTCACCTTCTGCAACAGCTCAATAGCGAACCGCCGGTGCATGTCCCCCTCGAAAAACGCGTGCTACGACAAAAACCCGTCAATCACGACCGACGAACCGTCGACCGACAAAACAAACCTGCAGCAGCTTCTCGGCGTTCGGCCTCTTCTTGGGATTCTTCGTCAACGCTGCCTTCACGAAACTGTGAAACGTCGGACTCCTGCAACCGGGAGAAACCAGAACAGAGATCACGACAATTTACCCCGGCCTCGTCGATCTTACCATTTCTCTTTGTCTTTCAGGGTGGGCGGCTTGAAGCCGCTCTTCGACATCAGAAACAGCGCCCGCATCGGGTGCAGGTCGAACATCGGCGGCTGCAACTCGGCGAGCTCGATCGCCGTTATTCCTATGGCCCATATATCACAAAGTTGGTTGTATCCGCCTTTTCGTTCGACCGCCGCCACCTAATCACAGATGATTTAAATTCAAGATTTAATTTTAATAATTGAATCATAAATAAATGAAAACTATTAATAATCAATTTAGTCCATTGAAGGGATTAAATATAACAATTTAATTAATTTAACACAATAAAGCTTGAATCCTTGTTTAATTAATTAGATAAGATAAAAAAAAACGATATCTCCGCAATATCGCAATAAAAACTAAGTAAATGAGATTAAAAATATAAAAATTGCAATTAACGATTTATAAAATGAATAAGTCGTCGGATTAAAGCATCCAAATAAATTATGCAAACGTACCTCCGGTGCCATCCAATACGGTGTGCCTATGAACGATTTACGCTTGTTTATCGTGGCAGTGATTTGTGCAGAAACCCCGAAATCGGCCAATTTAACATCGCCGACTTCTGTCAGTAAAATATTGGCCCCTTTGATGTCCCTGTGCATTTTCCCCATCGAATGCAAATACGACAACCCCAGCAACGTCTCCCGACACATATACGAAATTTGTTGTTCGCTCAGCGGCCCTGTGACTAAAAAAAAATCATACAAGTTACCCCCTCAAGCGACCAAAACCCACGACTCACTGTGATAAATATCCTGCAGAGATCCCCCGCCGCAATACTCCATACAAATCCACAATTTGTCCCGCCGCAAGTAACTGCCGTAATACGCGATTATATTCGGATGCCGGCAGTCCCTCATCATCAAGATCTCCTGCTCGATGATCCCGAAGTCGTCGCCTGCAATTCGTCTTTGTTGTCGATCGATGGAAATCGAGCAAAATTGACTTACCCGGTTCCAGTTTGATGACTTTGATCGCCGCCAGGTCGCTGACGGACAGCCTTTTCGCCTGCAATCGAAGGATCCGTTTGAGAAAAACGTTCGAAACGAGTTCGGCGACTCACCTTGTACACATCTCCATAGGTCCCACTCCCAATTCTTTGGATGAGCTCGTATTCGTCCTGTGGGTTTCGCCTGGAAATGTCCGAGCTGAGAACGCCTTGCGCCATCTTTTTGAACGCGTCCGGGCCGTTACATTTTATTTACCGACTGGCGTTGGATCGCGAGAATGTTTACGTGAATTTGACAGAGCGATTCGATAAGTCGGACATGTTGGTTATATTTCAGCCATGTGCAACAACTGTCAGGTCGCAAATTGTTCAACGTCATTATGCACGTTACACCCAACGTTACCTTTGTTGTAGTGTTGCGCAATTATTTAAACATTTCGCGACTATGAATCAGCGTTTGGATTAACAAATGGGTCGAATCATAGGTAGACAGGCAGGATAAGCTCTTTTGTAACCTTATTTTGATTGGTCGATCCGACATTAGTAAAAAAGTTTCGGTTAGATGGCGCTAGTTGTAACAAAATTTATATGATTTCTGCAATATTTGCTACGCACAGGTTGGCACAAGTGTGTTTCATCGTCCGCCATTGTTCGTTTGTTGTGATCGTATTAATATTTGATTATAAATTTTAAAGCGTTAAGTGTTCTTATAGTCTTATAGTAATAGTAACTGATATAAACAGTAAACTGTGTATCGGTGAATGTGAAAAATATTGGCTGAATTAGCGAATACCGTGTAGTCACGGATTTTGATGATTTTTTGTTTTGGGGCTAATTAAAGGTGTAGAAATGAGAATCCGTTGAAATTTTTTGTCGGTCGGCACGGGGGGGGGGGGGGGGCGAATTACGTTACAAGTTCAACGGTATGAAAATCATATCTCGGAAACGTCTGCTTCGGTGTTAAATTCACATTTTTGTGTCCAATGCACGTTGCGGTAAATGCGAATAATGCCAACTGTTGTATAATATCAAGAAATCAAATAACACGTAATAAATTTAATCACGTTAACTGTTCAATCTATAACGTATTCGCTCATTCACCCATTTATAATTCCGATTAACAGTTCAACAAATTTATAATAAAAAAGCTTCTTTCTACTCCCGTTTCTAAAGTATAACTTCACACATTGATAGAAATGCGTGAGATTTGATTTCACATACCGGTGCGGGAAGTACAATGCTATTCTTATGGGATTTGTTTCACGTACTGCTGCCATAAGAGCCAATATACTACTCTATATTTGAATTTATTATAGTTTCTGATTTAGTTATTTCATTTGCTTTTTTCCACACCACCCCAGAGGTAAAGCGCTTGGCGCGTTTTTTTTATAGTGGTATCCCCAAGAGGCCTATTCCACTTTCATTACTAGCAAATTTAAATGTAGCACATTATGCAGTTAAGGGGCACACCCGAGCAGACTCAACAATTATCCCCTGATGAACACTGTATATACCTCACCCTTAACGGATAACGACACGCTTTGTACACGCGGATTAGAAATACCCAGAGTGGATACTGCCACCATGCAGATGACGATTCGTGCATCGTGCGGGTTAAAAGTCGACCGCCACGAGTTAGCCCCATCAAACGATACATGACAGTGAAACATTTATGTTGCTTTACAAATAAATGACTATGAGAGTTTTTATTTTTTGTTCGTTGTACACCAGCATCTGAAACAAACATTTAATGAATTTAATATTTTGAAGTATATTGAAAAACCTCGTTTTAGAGGGGCTGATATAGGACACAATATGTCGTTGATATGAATTGCGAAATTCGCCGATCCGGACGAAGAATTTATGCGGGTAATTTTTTCATTGAATTTAATTTCGATATATTTACAGCCATGGTATCGCTGTTGGATAAAAGCGTGTTTATTGTAAACCGACTGAACTTGAAACACAATGTATTGTGTATAGATTACTTATGCTAACCCTAAGAACATACCCCGTTATCTCGTGTAGAGGGTCAGACAAGAAATAGGATTTTTTTAAAACAAATTCATCTTTAGCACCAGCTTACAACAAAACGCTATTGATTGTAAAAGTTATAATCTCAAGCTTACCTCTTTTAATCTTAACAGTATATGTAGATGTTGCCGTTGTTGTTGCTGGAAATCCTCGTACCTCTACCCATATCCTGCTTACGGGTGCTCACAAAAAATAAAAACGCCATTATTTAAATAATGCAAAATATACTATCAGCAAATTTAAATGTAGCACATTATGCAGTTAAGGGGCACACCCAAAGCAGTTTCCTTTATAGCCCACACGTCGCACTGCATATACCTCACCCGTAACGGATAACGACACGCTTTGTAGACGCGAATTAGCGATACCCAGAGTGGATACTGTCACCATGCAGATGACGTTTCGTGCTTTGTGCGGGTTAAAAGTAGACCGCCAAGAGTTAGCCCCATCAAAACGATACATGACAGTGAAACATTTATGTTGCTTTGCAAATAAAATGACTATAAGCGTTTTTATCTTTTTTTCATCGTACACCACCATCTAAAACAAACATTTAATGAATTTAACATTTTAATGTACACTGGAAATGTGTTTGTTGTAAACCGACTGAACTTGAAACGCAACGTATTATAAAAGTTAAAATCTCACAAGCTTACCTTCTGGAAGTCGGTCCGGCTCCACCCATACTCGGCCCGCCGGCGCTCAAAAAAATAAAAACGCCATCGATTTTACATCGACACTATTAGCAAATTCTGATATAGCAAATAAATGCAACACGCGCCGTGTAGGAGGCATACTCTTCGGTTCTTTGATAGCAGATCCTAGGACCACAGCTATTTCCCCTGATCATGTTTACGATGATCTCGCTGATGAGGCAAACATACGCGCAGCACTTGTTATACCTGACCCTTTTGGTGTGGACAACACCCCGTGTGTGCAAGCTTCACACGGGACTAACAGATGCCCAGGGTGGATACAGCATCCTACCTAACGCTTGCGAATGACGAGTCGTACCGTCGTGCGGGTAACAGTCGACTTCCAAGTAAGCCCCCTTAATTACACGACGTGTGAAAACACTTATGTTGCTTTCTTACAAATAAAATGACGTTACAATTATGAGCGTTTTTATCTTTTTTTCGTCGTACACCAGCATCTGAAACAAACATTTAACAAATTAATATTTTAATGTACACTGGGAAAAATGTGTGGATTATTTCGGCGCCATTACGCGACGTAAATTGCCGCGTACGCGTGATTTAATACATTGGAAAGCTTGTTAGTCGCGGGCGACTGGATAATCGCTTTTTTGGCGTAAAAAGTGACCGTTGCATCCAAATAAGGATATCTTTGAATTTGAGAGGGTTTAAATCTACCTTTGTTAATCGATGGGTGGTCGATAAATT
The DNA here is from genome assembly GCA_959613385.1 of Geotrupes spiniger. NCBI lineage: Eukaryota > Metazoa > Arthropoda > Insecta > Coleoptera > Geotrupidae > Geotrupes > Geotrupes spiniger. Next base: position 24,455,065 of record OY390739.1, read on the forward strand.
TAATCCGTTCCGCGGCGTTATCGGCGATAACTCTCAGTTCTCCATAGCGTCGGCCTTGAAGTTCTGGTTTTCGGCAAAAATGTTGGTCCTCCGATGTGAATTCTTCGATGAGTTTTATTCTCCGGTAAGTTTAATATATTTTTACGAATACGGTTATTTTAATTTGACTTTGATTTTTAGGTTTTTTCTGGGTTGTTTACGATTTTAGATTTTCGCGACACAGAAGCTGCTTACTTGGTGGTTAAGGACGCTCTGACTCTCTTTTTTTAAATTTCCTTTTTATACTGCTGTGCATAGCTATCCTGATTGATATCTGAATTTAAATGGATTGCGTTGTTGTTATGGTGCCGATCTGACATTTCGATGTATACAAATGAACATAACCCAACTTATTTTTCTTATTTTATTTTACATTTCCTAGTTTTAAACCTGGTTTTCGCATAATGTGATACATATTAAACTAATTTAAGTTTATTATACTATCTATTTATGTTGTATTGGTTTGTATTTAGGTTTTAAATTTATATTTGAAGTTAAACCTTCTGGAGTCCTCGGAAACTGCCTCTCTGTTTCTTTTAAACTGCCAATTTAAGTATTTTATCCTCCGTATTAATCATTACAATATATATATATTTGTAATTAAAAAATTAACTTCCTGGATGATTTTCTTTAAAATTCTTTCCTTCAACTTAATTTTATGAATATCTTTACTGAATTCTTTTTGAAATGTGTCAATTGCAATACTGTACATTGTACTTGCATAATCTGAGGGTACGTTTCATCTACTAGAATCAGTATTCCTTTCATAATTACGGTATAAGATGAGCACTTCGCTTTCGTCACTTAATTTATCGGAATTTTACTTGAGCAGAACTTATCTAAACACTTTTTAACCAAGTAACCGGCAATGTATACTAAGGCACAATGAGCTGCAGCCATCGCACGGCTAAATATTTGTACTGCTAATTTTATGGACATTTTCTGAAACACGTTTGGATGAATATGTGCTTCCATAATAAAAAGGACCTTCACTTTGTTATTTTGTGATTTTGAAAGAGACCGGTTCGAGTCGAAAAGGGCGGGTAAGAGAAAACATCTCAAACTTAATGCTATTCCAACAATAAAAGTTGCAAAATCATTCGTCAGAAAATGTGAGCAGTAGAAGTGTTACAATGAGTGTATGCTATACCTCGTTATCTTAAAACATTATGCGTTATATGTTGACCCAATTTTGCTTCTAATTACACTTTTTAAACAAGATTAATTATCAGTTATTAAGAATGTTGGTTCTAATTATTGATTATGTTTAAAGGTATGTCTCATTGATTTAGTATTGATTTATTTTCAATGAAAATAATAAGTTTTGTTATGTATTTTAACTTTATTTTCGTTGTTACATATATAATTTACAAAATCACACTGTAAATTATATATCTATGTTTGAAAATAATGTTAAAATTTGTATTATTGGTACAAATAAGCCAAACCAAATAGATTTGTATTTACCGCCATTTTATGAGTTAGTAAAATATCTTACGTCAGGTGGCGCTGCAACACGTTACCGATTAAAGTCTATTGAGTGCAGCTTCTATTTAATGATTGTTCTGTGATTGGCGATGAAGGGTTACCAATCATATAACTGAATAAATTCCTAGACAATCAATTCAAATTCATTTGTATGGCAATTTGACGAATACTCAATTCTCGACGTTAATATTTCGAAATAAACTGTCAACACTCGCAACATAATTTGAAGTTATATAAAGAGGGAATTTTTAGAATGTTTTTGTATCATTTCAATTCATCATTGGCATTACTGATTTTTTAGCCATTTTTTAAGTGATGCCAACATTTTTTTACTTTTTGTACATCTACAATAAAATTTTATTATGGAAACTTTATATTTTCTAATTCCATTGCAAAATGTCAACATTTTGACATGTAATGGAAACCGCGAAATCTTTCTTCGCACTTTAAGAAAATCTTCATTTATAGCTATTTTCTAATTTTGAACCGATGTCGAATCGTCACATTTTCGTTTTATATTTGCATTATTGAGCTGAAATAGTATTCTAAACGATTATGATATAATAATTGTTGTAACAAAAAATAAACGCGCGTTTAAATTTTCGTACATAACCAGTGTTACCAACTGCTAAACATAAATTGTTTGCAATTACATTCGCATCATTATACAGGTGGATTAATGATTAATATGCTACTTTTTCTAAATAGTAGACAGCCGTCTTGCCACTTGATCCATTCTTACATTTACAAGAGTTTTGAAATTCAATATCGACTAGGAAGTGGCGTCCTCCATTTTTTACGAATTACATTAATTACATAACGAAAAGTTCAGAGAATGCAGGATACAAATATTTTAATTAAATTTACTTAAATGGGCCAACGGAATCAAAAAGGAGATCAAAAATAACTCACATTATTTCCTTTGTAAAATATTTAATTTAATCAAACATTAATTTATTAAAAATACAACGATATATACATCAATATTGATAGTATTTGTAATTATTTTATTGTATATGGAAAGTATTAATATATATTAATACTTCCCATATACGAAAGTATTAATATATATTAATACTTCTCATATACATTAAAATAATTACAAATACTCTAATAAATAATAACGAAATGCAACCGGTTAGTTGTTATCCTTCAAAACATCCTTCAAAATCGAGCTCGAACTTCTATTCTGACCGAAATCGGCGAACGTGGGCAACACGATCTCGCTGAGCACGATGGGCGCCTGCTTCCCGCTTTGATCGGCACTGCCCAAGCTCGAAGCGGCCGTATCCAGCAAATTCGGCAGCTGCCGCGGCTTCGACTCGTTTTCTAGAAACCGAACGAAAGCTTGCGACAGCGACTCCTGCGACAGCGCCTGCCCGTGACTCTGCGGCTGCAAAATCGAACTCAACCACGACCCCTGCTCCGGCTTGTTCAAGTTGACCTTCTCGTTGTCCTGCTGGCTGAAATCCAGCACCGTCGCGATCAGCTTCAAGATCTGCCGCTGGTCTTTGCTGAAGCTCCGGCTCGAACTCGCGAACCCCACGATCAGGTTCTTAATGAGCATTTTGTCGACTTTCGCGTCCGCCGGGTTCGCGAGGCTGTCGCACCTCGCCTCGGACCTCTGCAAGTTCGATTCGAGCTTCGCAACTGAAATTACGATTGCGATTAGCTCGTGGGACCGGCGTGCACAAAGCGAATTATTTCATTACAAGATTTTATATCAAATGGTTTAATACGAGAAATCGATCGCACGAACGTGTGAGTGATGTCGATAAAGTGCCAGATTGGGAGGCTTACCCAGGAACTGATTTCACAAAACACCAGTACCTGATGTAATACTCACAACCTAAACATTTCATGCAATCATGCCCAATCCATGCCACTGAAAATTAAATTAATATAAATAAAACATTGATGCCCGGTTGTACAGAATTAAGTTGTACACAATTAATTTATTGTCGCTTTGTCTATAATGGTAACTAAAATAAAATAAATCTTTTCCTCACCACACAGCACTTTATTCGTTAAATCAGAAAGTATGCAAATTCATAAAAATAAAGGCAGATGAAAAATATTGTAACAAATGTTTAACATTTGAGTAAAGTAATAACCTGGTACACAGTAAGAAATATTACACAACCTATTTTTAAGTAACCATTATTCCTTTAACTAATTAGTTTGTTTACATTATTACAAAGTCAGTTTGAGTTAGATTAACATTTCCAGGTAGCATTAAGGTTAATAATAAAAAAAGTTGTAGGTAAAATTAATTTAGTATACTGCCGAAGATGACAACATAGTCAATATGTACATTTGGTGTTTTAATAAAGTGTTGTATGGTAAATGTAAGAATTATTTTATACCATCTAACTTTGTTGTTGAGTTTAAATAAATCACATGTACAACCGTGCCTAAGTGTTCGACTGGGAAATGTTTGGTTAAAACATGTTTCCATTTACATTTCTCTGAAAGTTATTTGTCAAGGGACGAAAAGTTTAAAAGCAATAAAATTAATTACAAGCTCTTTAAAGTCCAAAAATATCATTTCATCCTTTGGGATCTTATTTATGGATAAATTAAAAGATCTGTAACCAATCATTTCTCGAATCGAATTCATCGAATCTCTGAAAAAAAAAATAATCTAAATTAACGTACAAATTCATATTTCACTTAAACACTGCGTCGACTACGTAAAATAAAACAAAAACATAATAACTACAAGAACAGAAACAAAGCCCTTCTAATAAGGAAGCCGGACTAATACGCCAAAGAAAAATCAACGGTGCTACAGCGCAATCGTACGTGAACATAAACCGCATTTTTCATATCCCATTTAGTATCCTGAGGGTGAAAAACAACCTCACAGCTACTAGATGAGATTAAAAAAACGCAGCCAAGCGTGCAAGACAGACGTGGAAAAATGATAATGCCGCTCGATCGAGAGCGTGACACAACGCGCAAAACAACATTAAAGAACGGTGCCGCGGGTACGTGCAAAACTAACACTAACACAAACACTTGTTAATTCGTAAGATGGTGTTAAATGGCGTCTAAAAATCTACGATGAATTTGCGAGGTCGTTATGGCCGAATGTGATAATACCAACTGATACCCTGGCACTTAATGCAACCCAGAATTACCAGCTGATATTTCACATGCGGACATCCGAGATTGTAATGCGGTTAGGGGGGACGACGCGTGCGAGCCGCATCGACCTACTGACTTAATGCGAAAAGCTTTGTTATTGGCGGACGTAACGGGAAACGGGCGCACGCGGGTTTTCGTACCTTCGTCTTTCATGTTAGCAACTTGCTGTTTTGAACTCTCTACCTGATCGGAAAGCCTCGACGCCGCCAACAGACCCTGCTTGCTCTCCTCCAGCTGGAATTTCAGGTTCGAGATCTCCGTCAGGAGACTTTGCTGCGTTTGCTTTTCGGCGGTGATCTGACGGCGGAGACGTTCGGTCTCGTGATAAACATCCTTTTCTTTATCTGCAAAGCGTTGCATGAAAATAATTACAACACTTTGTTTGTTTCAAGTCCATCTGAAGTGGATGTTAAAAACGTATGAGCTCCGAATTTAAACCAAAAAATAGTAAATTAGAGACTGTGGTTGGCAATTAAATTGAAACAAACTTACCCTTACCACACTGCTGAAGATGACGAAAGTTGTCGAAGTGTACATCTAGTGTTAATAAAATACTGTGTGGTAAGGGTGAGTTTGTTTCAACTTTAGAGCATAAACAAAATTATATATATGCCCACAAAAAATATTGACAATTTTTTCAAAGTCAATACAAATAAAACATAAAAGTGAAAATTTATCGAAAAGTTTGATTAGAATTAAAATAAATATAGACCCATATGTAATGTTACACTTATTATTACTATTATTATTATTCAAATTCCAGTGTGACATTCCAACTCCGTAAAAAACTACTAACCTTTTTGGAATTGTTCCAAAACAAACTGCAAATTCCCCAACGCAGCCGCCTGTTTACCGATCTGATCCTCATAATCCGAAATCTTCTTCCTCAACTCATCGCGCTGATTAGTCACCAATTGCATCTGCGTCTGCAAAGTCTCGACCTGCTGATTCGTCCTTATATTGACCGATGTGTACAACGTGCTGGATTCCTTCTCGCGGTGTTCAATCTCGTTGACTTTGGCCTGCATCTCTTGATTTTTCGTCTCGGCCTGCACCAACTCCTTCGTGTACATTTCCTCGATCTCGACGAGGTGAACCCGCAGCCGCTCGAGCTCCTTTGCCATCGACGATTCCTTCTCGGACGCCGCGTTATTTTTCTCGGCGATCACCTTTTGCAAGTTCGCCTGCTCGTGCAGCAAATTGCGGGCGAGCACTTCGCATTTCTCGCGCAGGAAATTGTTTTGATCCGACAGCCGCTCGATTTCGTCGTCGTTGTTGGCTTCGGCCGGCGGACACAAATTCTTCAACTGCTCCTCGAAGCTGGCGCTCTTTTCAGTTTCGAGCGCGAGGGCCTGGTTCAACCGTTGGATCTCGCCGTGGTATTGCACGCTCTCGTGGTGCTTCTTCGTGACGAGGTTGATCAGATCGTCGCGCGACGTCGTCAGCTCGTTGACGTGGGCTTCTAACGCGGCGATTTTCTGTGAGTATTCCGTAGTCATCAGTGTACGATGTGCGATGGATTTATTCGACTCCTCCAATTGAGCTCGCAAGGAATCGACTTCTTCCCTCGACGCCTTGAGTTCCTTCACTTTGGCTTCGTATTCCAGCGACAGCTTATCTTTGTCAAGCTTCAACAAATTAATCTCATCCTTGTATTTTTCGTTCTCCTCGGCCAATTTCTTCAAATCGTCTTCGCTTTTCGCGCAAGCTCCCAATTTAGCGGCCAAATTTACCTTGGTCTCGTTCGCATTTTGCAATTCTTTCGAAACCGTATCGAACTGCAATTTCAAACCGGTCTCCAGCATTTTAGCGTTGCGTAATTTCTCGGTGAGATTGCGAATTTCGACGTCTTGGCGCTCGCGGGCTTCGATCTCGACCGTCAGCTCCTGTTTCAAATCCTCAAGCTCGTTCTGCAGCAACTCGTACTTATTTTCGTGGTTCAAGTTCAACATTTCTAATTTTTTCTTGGACTTGGTTAAACCGTCGATTTCGGACTTTAACGTTTCCGTTTCTTCCGTCAACGCCTCCATGCTCAAGTTCATCTCAGAATATTTGAACTCCGTGTTTTCGAACTCCGATTGCATCTTGTCGATTGTCCCGCTCAAATCGCGTTTTTCGCACACCATCCTGTCGTAAGAACCCTGCGACTCGGCCAACTCATCCGAGAGCTTCCGGTGTTCAGCGAGCAATTCTCGATACTTAATTTTACTCTCGCTCAACTCGGTGCCGGTTAAATTCAGCTGCCTTTTAATGTAATCCAGCTCGATCTGCATTTCGACGTTCGAGTCTTGCTTCATCGATTCTAAATCCGAAATCGTGAGCTCCAATTCCCTGATTTGCTTATTGGCCGAATCCAATTGCGACTCTAACAACAAAAGATTATCTTCGTTCGACTCGGAGATCGTCTGGAGCCCCGAATTGCTCTTGTACGCCTCCAACTCGGTGATCAACAAGTCGTTGTTCTTCATCAGCTCCGAGCACTCGCTTTCGTAATGTTTCAGCGACTGGCTCTTCGTGATCACCTCCTGGCTTAAAATTTCCGAATTGCGCAGCAATTTTTCAATCTCGTAGTTTTTCTCCGTTAAAATTTTCGTCTTCTCCTGCGTCAAATCGTCGACTTCCTTAACCAACGTTTCGGTCTTCCACTTCAATTCCAGCAGAATCTTCAATATGACTTCGATCATCGCTATAAACTCGGAAAATTGATTCTCGTGTCCCGCGTTTCTCTTATCGACGGGTAAGGGATAATCCATGAATTTCTTGAACGTATCGGCCACCAAGTTCACGTACTTGACGTGCATCGCTTCTTTTTGAGCCTTGACGTCGTCCTGCTCGCGCTTAATCAAATCCTCATTCTCCGATTTCAAGACTTGGTATTGGTTCTTGTAATTTTTGACTTGTTCCTCGTATCCTTGGAGTATCAACGCCAACTTCTTGTACTCTTCCCGGTCGATCAAGTGGGAGCGTTCGCATTCTTTGATTTTTCGAGTGAACTCGTCGTTCTCTCCCAACAGCCGGTCTCTTTCTGCGACGATCAACGCCAGTTCTTCGGTCGTCTGCGATTTCTGCGACAAATTTCGATGCTCTTCTTGCAGTCGCTCGTGTTCGATCTTCAAGTTGTTATAATCGGTCTGCAGGGCGTCTTTTAAATTGACTATCTTTTCGGTGGTCTGCTGGCAATCCAAATCCAATTGCGTCAAACTAACCTCGAGTTCCCTTTTCTCCTCCTCGAGATTTTCGATCTGCTTTTTCAACGTGGAAACAATTTCTGGGATTTCGACTTGCGTTTGGGTTTGACTGGGGGAGTCCCACGACCAATCCTCGTTTTGGTTCTTCTCACCGCTTGGTTTGGTTTCATTCTAAAAAAAAAAAAAAAATTTAATATCAAGTTATACAACGCGTTAACGACTCGGTGAGTAATAAAAACTGAATTCTTGTAAATAATTGACCTTAAGTGACACCGAAGGGGCACTCGCGCAAAGGTAGCTTCCGCTGACCCGCATATAATCGCTTGAATATTCATACGTCGAAGGCTGAACGGAGGACAGCTGTAAGCGACGGTCGCCTGTTTTCGAACGAATTGGTTCGGTGGTACCCACATCGCCTTTGATAAAAATATATATAGCGTGTGTATTGCATTAGAAATAGAAACTAAATTGATAAATTTTATATTGAACCTGCACTGATCTATAGGAAAAAAATATAAATGCACCAAAAATTCCATTTAATACTAATATTTGTTGGTACCTCGTTTAGGGTCACTATTTTTTTTTGTTCTTCGATTTATTTTGTTGCATTTTTCTATTCTCGTTCATCATTTTCGATATTCTTTTGCAATATCGCCACATGATCGAACGTATTAAACATCGCAACGTGGGAAACAAGTAATATTTTTTGACATAAAATCTTCATTAAAATGTAAACCTCTTATTTCCCATTTGTATGAAAAAATAGTTTGTGTTGTTTTTTAAATTGTTGACGATTTTTGCAACTTTTCTTGATTTCTTAATTATGTATCAATTGTTTCGATATTTGCAAATTTTTGTCTATTATTATTAATTTTTATGATTTGTTTGCATAATTTACCATTTTCTAATTTTTATTTTTGTCGATGAAATCTCATACTCATTATATTTAAGATTAAGATTTTACAATTTTTTTACTTACAACTTTTAACGATTTTTTTTGATATTTTTAAGACTTCAGATTTGATTTCGACAACGTTTAAAATTTTCAATTTGTACACATACGATTTTTTTACAATTTTCATGAACTTTTGCGATGCAAATTTTCCCCTTTCTTAAGACCGTGATAATGTTTACAATCGCAACAATTTTCAACGATTTTATAATTTTTTTAATTTCCCCCCATTTCTATAATTTTTGCGATTACTGTGAATCGGTGGTTTTCGAAAAATAGAAAATACCCGACTGACATTAATTTTTCAAATAGTTTACGTTCGGCAACAGCAACGCCCAGGTATTGGGCGCCACACAGTTGCACAACAAACGTAACAAGAAAAAGAACTCCGCAAATATTTCTAATCAAGTGCCACCGTCGGCATTTAATCTCCGCATCTTACGCCTCTTGCTTACATAAACTCATTTTTCAACAAACGTAACACAACACCCGGGGACTTTTTACTCGCGTAAAATCGAACCGGCACGTTCGTTTGTGTTCTCGGGGTCGAGCGCGCGCTCCTGTCCTTGTCCGATCCGTTCGTCGGTTCTCACACGTCGACTATCGCACGGTGCGTGGGCTCACCCCGGCAAATGCGCCTTTTATTGCATATTGTTCGCCGCGACTTTTTCTACGGATTCGATGTTTGCGGGCGCACGTCCGAGACCGTGTCGTTCACAACGAACAGAGCTCAAGTATTGTCAGAAAACGTCCAACGTCATAAAAAGCAAATAAATCAAAATCCACGAGCAGACGCCTTGAAGGTGTCCCTTGCAATTAATTTTTTTTTTCATTGAAACGTCCACCGAAGAATTTTTATTAAATCTCCGAATCGTTCTCAACTCTAACCGTTCCACGTTAGATTTGAACCCCACGCCCCGGCCACCTTCTCAAACAATCCTATTTACTCGGCCGTTAAAACTTCGGGCGGGCGTTATCAGTAATTCAAACAGAAATTCTCAGATAAACGGATACGTTATCTGTAGGAACAGATATTTATTTCCTTCAATACAAACAGCAGGAAAAACACGGACCGCACAACGCACACATCACGGCCGAACGTTTTCGTCCTGTTTATCTTGCGATAAGTTACGAAAGTGCGTTACGTCGCCTTCGACTTTATCGCCGTCGCGAAACATAAAGGCGCGTTTTATTCGGAAATCGAGACGAGATTCGAAACGTCGGACGCGCATGTGACGTACCGTAAAAATGGCGTACGCGCAATAATGCGATAATCGCTGAGCTCACGTACGAAGTCTTATCAATCGTGCGTTTTAATCAATATTTATTATTTATTGTGGATTCATCGAGGAAATGATTTCATGCGATGGCTATTTACGAAAAAATGCATGTTTTTATGTTGGGAAATTTAGTTAATGTTTCAAAAAAAAATTGTATGTTAAAATGGCGTCTTCTTTCTTCTTCTTCTGTTGGGACTTCGCCCTGTCTTTTCCATATTTTCGGCCTTGGAATTACTCCTGCGACTTTGACGTCCAGATCTCGTGCCCTCTTTGGGGTCGTTTTATGTTCGGTCTTGATGTAGTCGCCTGTTTCGCCATCCTGTCCTATCCTATTTTTCCGACATGGCCTCTCCAGTACCTTCTCCTGTCTCTTGTCCATCTTACAATGTCCTGTACTGAACAAATGTCACGGATCCTGTCGCTGCGTACTCCGTCGCGAAGGCTCAATCCGGTGATGGATCTCAATGTTCTCATCTCTGTTGTTCTGACGATTTGTGTGGTTCTTGTGGTGTCTCAACTGGTCTTGCACAGTAATGGCAAGTTGCGACAAAATTGAAAATACAACAAATGTTGCTTGCAATTAAGAATCCTAGCAAAATTGTCTAAATATCTAATTTTAATTAATTAATTAATTATAATAGCCAAAAAAAAACAAAAATTGCCCAAAATGTACTATTTCAAATTTAAACGAATACAAATAGTTAAAAGTTTTCATTAAAAATTCACAACATGACAAAACCCAAGCTCAATCCAATGGAACAAAAAATGTGCAAATATTGTTAAACTTGTCAAATGAAAGATATTAAAATGTCAACGTTTGAGAAAACGTCAAAGTACAACATAAACATTCAAAAATTCAAATCTGTCTTAGATATAAAACATAGAAAATCCCAAAAACTAACCCAACCCAACCCAACCCGACCCAACCCAACCCAATGGTATAATTGCCAAAATACAAAAATTACTATAAAAATGCAGAAAACCCAATCGAAATCCAACATATGGCAATACATTACTTAAAAGTTTTAAGATCAAATATTTGTAAAAAATTATTACAAAAATTTCAAAAACATCTAAAATACAAATTTATTTTAAAATTGACAAAATGGTTAAAAATTACAATAATACGTAAGATATAAAAATTTCTTCACAAAAATGATCGTTATTCAATGTCAATATTTCAAATTTTGAAAGCAAACAATTTTAAACGAAATCTTAAAAAAATCAAAATTGACAAGTTGTTTAAATGTTAAACTTATCGAATGAAAAATGTTTCATGTTTGCTAAAAATTCAAATATTCAAAAATTAAAAATAAACATTCTCAAAAATCCAACAAAATTAAAATAGTACAAGCGAAAAGAACAAAACGTCAGCGATTTCGAATGCAAAAATGTCAAAAATATCCAAAATGTATTGAAAATTTTATAAAATAATATAAATCATGAAAAAATATGTAAATTGTTGATCGATGTCAAATCCGCAAAAAATTACAAAAATACATAACATTAAAATAAAATAAAATTGTAAAAACATTGTCCCAAAAAGGGCAAAAGAAGCAACCTGACATGAAAAAAATCGACAAAATTTTTCCGAATGCTAAAGTCACCAAATGCAAATGAATTCGTTAAATGTCAACATTGGAAAAAATATAAAAAATACCTGATATATAAAAATTCGAAAATTTTAAAAAAACTAAAACCACAAACTTACAAAATCATGAAAATTGTTCATTATCAAATTGACAATTTGTCGAACTGTGCAATGGAAAAATTGTAAAAATTGTAAAAAAGAAAATGTAATATTGGGAAATAATTTTGAAAAATCCGACAAAAGTCCTTGAACTCGAATTAAAAAAAATCCAAAAACTTAAAAGCTTAAAACTTCAACGTAAACGTAAACATCAAATGGAAAGTTCTAAAATTTCCAAAAAATATCACAATTAAAAAATTTATAGAATAATTCAATTATTAAACTTCAACATAAACGTAAACGTTAAATTTTGATAAAATCCAAAAATGCATAATTGTTATGAATATTACAAAAATTGTAAAAACCAACAACATCCAAAAAAAGGCAAAAGAAACAACAAGACATATGGAAAAATAGACAAAATTGTAAAAATGCTAAAGTTGCCAAATACAAATAAATGTGTTAAAAGTCAACATTCGAAAAAAATAAAAAATACTTAAAATTTAAAGAACGTGAAAATGCAAACTTAACAAAAATCATGACAATTGTTAATCATCAAAATTTACAAAAAAATAGTAAAAAAATCTAAATTGACAAGTTGTCGAAATGCTAGACGCGTAAAATTTCGAAAAAAGTCAAAATGTCTAAAATTTTCAAGAACAAAAAAATAAAAATTGAAAATTTATAAAATTCTTTACATATTAAACTTCTACGTTAACTTCAAATGTCTCCATCATCAAATACACACAAACTGTAAAAAAACACAAATTCAAACAATTTCAAAATTACCTCCAGAATCCAAAAACATAAAAAATCCAAAACACAGACCACTGAAACATCAAACGTCAATTTTGACGACAAATCACGACCACACATTTCACATGGACCCCCACCCATCAGCACATCTGACCTACTTTAATTCAATATCTATTACTTTACCACATTTCCACGTTTTTTTTTTTTATTCAAAACAATTTTGTGTTTATTTCTCATGAATTCATTACATTTTCGCAATTTTCATTTTCCATCGATTATTTCCATTTACACAAATCATTTAAAAACACGAATAAGTTTCACAGTTTCCTCGATCGATTTTTTTTCGTTTCCAATCGACATGTTGACAACAGGAAATCGAACGAAACATAATTATCGCGCTGTTATGACAGACACGACGTCGTCGATAATTTTTGCCATTGCCAATGGCCATCGACGTTATTTTTATTATCTTTAAAGGATTCCCAGGTTTCTACACATTTTAATAACATCATTATTTTTTCAAAAAAAAAACACACCCCAAAGAGATTAGGATACACGAATTTTAGGGCATTTTAACTTTCATTCCCGTAAGTTATAACCACGGCGCGTTCGTTTTGCTGTTAGTTATAGTCGCTGGCGTCATTGGGGGCGAAACAGACACGATTTAATTTATTAAAATTTAAAAGTTTAATTTTCATCCCCTTCATTGTGGTTAGTGAATTTATTTTTCATAGTTTTAATGGAAACGCTCATCTATCTAAATTTTATTCCGTTCGTTCCAAGTTACATTTTATTGCACTCGTTCACGTTTAAAAATAATATTCGTCATCTAAACCAAAAGCAGCGGACAAAGTTTCAGCTCATCAACCGTGACGTCACGTCAGCAGAAATTCGAAAATTTCAAACATTCGGACGCGATAACGTATCTGCCGAGTCAACTGCGCGATTGCGACGCGGAAAAGCGCGTCTGAAGAAGAAAAATTACCAAAAAACTTACCTGCGAAGAAGGCGGGCGTCGCTGGTAGGGCAGGGGCGGTATAATCCCAATCGCAGGGGGCACGAGACGGAGAACTGGCGGCGATTAGCGAATGCGAATGTGGCGGGCCCGGAACCAGGTAGGAGCGCGAAGGTATAACTAGATTGCGTCGGGTGTGCGAGGCGACAATGACAAACGGCGTACGAGCCGGCCCGCGCGAGCGGAGCGGCGCGCATGCGCCGCCTCTGATAAGCCCTCGATCGCGATGTGGTCGGAAACGCGTTTGAATCGAAGAATTGTGACTTTTTGATGGACAGCGATTTCAATTATGGGACATCGCTACTGTTTATTACTTGCAGAAAAAAAATTGTGCTAAGAATTGGACAAAGTAACACATTATTTGAAAAAAATGTATATATTCTTTAGTTAGAAAGACTTAATCTGCCCCTGGTTCCAAAAAGTCTTTACCGTATTTACAATTTCCACAAACTAACTCATCAATAATTATTTCCTTGCCGTTTTCACGACTTACACATACTAACTTATTAATATCTCCCCCGTACAACTTCCACGATTAACGAACACATCTATTACAATAAATTTTACTTACGTTGATATTGAGAAATCTGTGAAAATTTCTTAACTTAACTATACATTACGTCGGAATATAAATATCGTTAAAACGTTATAAATTAATGTAACTTTATTTTTTCACTCGCAATGTAAAATAAATAAATGCAACCCAATCCAATACATTTTTATAAATTTTTAAACAAAAAACTCAAAACATACAAACCCAACCCAACATTTCTTGCGATTTTTAATCAACGAACATGAGATCGAATCGACCCGATTATTTCCTTTGAACGTACAAAGTAAAATGAATCATTCGAATGTATTTAGTTTTTAATAAATTCACTTTAAACAAAAATACCGTAACAACTCATCGACCGAGCAAATATCTTCGTTCATGTGAAATGTGCTTCTATGATGAGGTGAAAAATCATGAAAGTACTATCTTATAACAATTATAAAAATTTTATTTCTACTTATTTATTATATTTTATCTAGAAAATGTCGTTTGTTTCGTTTTAGTTATTTTGATTGTTTGCTTACAATTTTGGTTGCATTTTCATTTCTTCATTAATTTACTGATTTTTAAGTCACGTTGTTTTCTTTTTGTTCGTTTGTTTTGAGTTTTGTTACTATATTTCAGTTCAATTATTTATTCAATGCCACTTATGTTGTTTTAATTTATTTTAGTTTTCTGATTTATTTTATTCGTTAATTACATTTTGATTTTTATTCACGTTTTTTTGTATGATTTGGGTTTTCCCCTTGAATTAAAATTTTTATTCTCGTTTCAACGTTTTTTTTTTATTTCACACAATTTCGTTCATTATGTTTGCGTTTCACTTTTAGCTTGTTTTTCATTTCGTTCAATTTCATTACTTCGATGATAAAAAATGTTGAAAAATGTGACAAAATTAAAATATTAACAATCACAAAAATCAAAGGACCTCATTGCATTGCGGACATGTCAAAACTGCACCTTTGCACTTCAATTGGGTTGGATTGGGTTGGGTTGGGTTGGGTTGGGTTGGGTTGGATTGGATTGGGTTGGGTTGGGTTGGGTTGGGTTGGGTTGGGTTGGGTTGGATTGGGTTGGGTTGGGTTAAAGTTTTATTAAGAAATAAAATTGTTATTTGAATTAGTTTGAGTTGGCTCAAAATTATTTTCAAATTAGTCAAGAATAACAATTACTTTATTAATTATATACCAATGATGACGAGACATTCGTCTTTCCAAGGACGATGGATTGTAAGAAAATGTTTTGACCAAATGAAAAATGTTTAAATCAGCAACTAGTCAAAAATACCATGTCCAAGTCCTAGACAATAGATATCAAGTGGTGATGCTGTTTCGTCCCTTCAGGACGATCACGTTTGTTAGTAAGCTCAAAGCAATTTTTATAACATTTAGAATTTTTGAACATTTTTGCGTCAACTTTTGGCAATTCTTATTTTTTACAATTTGGATATTTTTAAACGTTTTGCTTTGCATATTTTTGACTGCCGAACCCAACCAACCGCACTCAACCCAACCCACCCGAACCCAACTCAAGCCAACCCTAATCAAACACAACCCAACTCTGCGCTCTGTGCAAGTGAAGTTGTTTTCTCGCTAATAATTGTTCCTTAATTTTTTGTGACAACCCAACCCAACCTGATTTTTGTCATTGTGATCCACACATTACTGTGTGGATCACAATATGACGTACGACGTGTTTCGTAATTGCATACATTTTTATTTTACATAAAATATGGTGCATTTTACGCGATTCAAAAAATTTAAAACATTACAACAATTGGTAACTCTACGTTTTGTGCTTTTTTTACAGATAAACTAAAATTCTTGTTTTTAGCTGCAAGTTTATTTTATAGTTCACAAAAAATCAGACTATTGACGTCAAATTAAAAAATATGAGAAATAACGTTACCAACATTAACAGCCAAGTCACGGCCTACTGTAATTCCCTCGATTGCCTTGCATCAAAAGATGCCATGAATCAAACAGGTCTGTAAAATAATTGGATAGCCGTTTCTGCGACAATATTAAATAAATAACATATTTTTTTACGTCATAAACAATATTTATAGTTATTTATTATGTAAGACGATAAAATTGCACTTTCTCTTTGAGAGCGTTTTTAGCGTCGAGACGCTAATTACGCTCGAGAAGATAATGAGATTTTATCGTCGTGCGTAATACAACATTTTTTTCAATAGGACTTCAAGTTTCAAATTAAAATTTCAAAGAAAATTACAATTTTTGGCAATTGCGTTTTTCGTTACTATGGATTGCTCTGTCAACAAATTTTTCACTTCGACGTCTCTTACCATAAATTTAATTCATTTAAGCCATTTTTCTACCCTTGTTGTTAAAGTGTTACTGTATCTACCCTTGCGGCAGAAAATGCTACTTTATATACTCAAAAAAGTTGATAAAAAATAGTTTAACATCTGCTATAGAAAAAAATAAATAACTACATCCTCGCCTGATATTAAACAAATGTTTCCTCACCACTTTCCACGACTTGTTCAAACTAATTTATAACCAATTCCTAGTCGTTTTCACGATTTGCACGAACTACGTTATACATAACTATTTACTTATCGTTATCGTTTATATACTTCTTTAAAATTTATCTCTAACAGTGTCTGAACAGTAAACTAAACTAAATTAACCCAACCCAACCCAACCCAACCCAATTTTATTAATTTTATTTTCAAGCCAACGAACGTGACTATTCATCAAAACCTAGCCCAATTCCATTTCTTTAGCCTCACATGCAATTTGACTGCTCCGGTCCATAGTTTTGAAATTCCAATTTATTGAAGCTACAGGAACTTAATTCCGTCATTATATGATTGTTTTAAAAAAATAAAATAACGTGACTTAAAATTCGGCATTTTTATTTATTTTAGGTGAGTATAACCGCACTGAATTCGTTAAAATCACCTAACAGCTTCGTTAGCTCAACAATAAATTTCTCTACCGCTATTAATACAGATATCATTTTATTTGACAATTTTATTAAATGCATTTTTTATAAATGAAATTTATCAAATACAAAACCACGTGGTGGATGGGGACGTACACGTGCGGCTATGCACCGGTCCAATTTACCACGACTTTTGGTGCAACACGTTGACGCATCAATTCCCCTGCGAATCGCTTCCTGCGCGAGCGGACATTTGAGCGCCGCAACCTCTTTCGAATTTCTCGCGTTCCAAAAATGACACCGTTTCCTTCCGACGGTCTTATCCGAACGCAATCGCTGTGAATAAATGTGACCACAATGTATGTGTAGCTTTCGCCGAGGTCGACTTGAAATCATTTCATTACTCACACACATGAACGTTTAGTGCTAGCGAAGCATTTACATTGCACGGTTCAACGTTGCCATGTCAGAGGCCCGGTGGTGTTGTATTTACTCAGGGAATGTTATCTCAGGAAACGGTTGTTTGCATAAGCGATACAGTTTTAAATGTTGCGGGGCACACCTTCTCGGAACGTCGAGCGGACGTTGAAAACGCGCCTCGCGAACTACATTCTTATAATTTAAATTTGGGGGACGGGGGTGGGTCTTTTCTGCCTCGCGGGCCACACGTTATAATTTATACAGCTGATATTTTCCGTTCATGTTCAACCATGTTCAAATTTTAATTAACACAACGAAATAAAACCAAAACGACCGGTCGAGATTCGAACCTGCAACCCTCGCGTTACTAAGTGAATGTTACAAAATCTTAAAAATTCTTAAATTAAAATTATTATTTCAGTTATTCATTTACTTACGCACTTATTTACTCATATTTACGTTTACTTTTTCTAGGTTAAATCGAACTCGGCGATATTCGCTTCGGCGGTTATAAAACAAACACACACATTTCGTGATTTTAATTGCGATTTTAACGAGTCGAGATTGCAAAATCGCACGCGGCCGGCTGCGCGACGAAATCCTGCATTATTCAAATTTACGCAAAGCGAAAACGCGAAGTGCAGCCGACGTGTGTGTGTGCGTTTAACGACGCTCGATAAGGCGAATACGTGAATAATGTAATACGTACCCGATAATGTTATCGTTGCACTAAAAAACTAAAGACAATAGAACGCGGCGTAGTGAGATTTTATATCCAATGTAGTTGCCATTGACAACAGATAAGGGCTGTCCACGCCCATTGCACCCGTTGGTGGCTGATAATGTTCGGACATGTGCACGGGGGCAGATTGTCCCCCCGAAAATCGAGTCAAAAAATGTTTTTCGATAACGGACTTATTTATTAAAATTTTATACAAGAGTTATTATTGAAAATTAAAGTAAAAATAGTAAACGTAAAAAAATAGTTCGTAGACAAAGTAACTTTGTACAGAAATTTACGGCAAAAGATAGAATTACATTAAATATTAAAAAGAAAAACAATGTAATTCAAATTGCGACAAATAACTGAGAACGGAATGGATGAACGACTGAATGAGTTAATGAATGGACGAATGTATTGATGGATGGGTGCACGAATGGGTAGGTGCACAAATTGATGGATGGCTTAATGAAAGAACGAATAAACGAATGGATGAAGGAATGAACGAATGAATGAATAAAAATGAACGAATGAATGCCTGAACGATTAAATACATGAATAGATTGAATTAATGGATTAATGAACGAAGGAATGAATGGCTGAATGAGTTAATGAATGGACGAATGGATTGATGGATGGGTGCACGAATGGGTAGGTGCACAAATGGATGGATGGCTTAATGAAAGAACGAATAAATGAATGCATGAAGGAATGAACGAATGAATGAATAAAAATGAACGAATGAATGCCTGAACGATTAAATACATGAATAGATTGAATTAATGGATTAATGAACGAAGGAATGAATGGCTGAATGAGTTAATGAATGGACGAATGGATTGATGGATGGGTGCACGAATGGGTAGGTGCACAAATTGATGGATGGCTTAATGAAAGAACGAATAAATGAATGCATGAAGGAATGAACGAATGAATGAATAAAAATGAACGAATGAATGCCTGAACGATTAAATACATGAATAGATTGAATTAATGGGTTAATGAACGAACGAATGAATGGCTGAATTAGTTAATGGATGGACGAATGAATTGATGGATGGGTGCACGAATGGGTAGGTGCATAAATGGATGGATGGCTTAATGAAAGAACGAATAAATGAATGGATAAAGGAATGAACGAATGAATGAATAACTGAACCAATGAATGCGTGAACGATGAAATACATGAATAGATTGAATTAATGGGTTAATGAACGAACGAATGAATGACTGAATTAGTTAATGAATGCACGAATGAATTGATGGATGGGTGCACGAATGGGTAGGTGCACAAATGGATGGATGGCTTAATGAAAGAACGAATAAACGAATGGATGAAGGAATGAACAAATGAATGAATAAAAATGAACGAATGAATACCTGAACGATTAAATACATGAATACATTGAATTGAAAACTCCCCCAAGAAATCTATTGCGAAACTTTTACAACAAGTTCAGCCGTTAGTGGGAACATATCACACTATTCTTAAAAAAACTCTTAAAAAATATCTATCCATTTAAGAGAATAGTAGATTTTCGCAGAAGAACAGAATATTGTCATTCTTGACAAGTGTTTCTTTTTCGATGAGGCCCCGTTTCATCTCTCAGGGTATTTAAATAAACATAATATGAGAATATGGTAGCAGAAAATCCCCATGAGTTTGTGGAAAGTCCATTACATCCATTAAAAATTCGTGTTTGGATAGCAGTGTCAAGAAGGCGTATATTTTTTAACAACTGCTGCAAGATACCGAAATGAGTTATTACAACCTTTCATTAATCAACTACGTGATGATGAACTTACAGAAGGTATTTTTTCAGCAAGACAATGCTACGGCCCACACAGTCAACACAGTCAAACAATGGCATTCATGCAGCAGATTTTCAATAACCGGATTGTGAATTTTCCTGAAAGGTCTCCAGATCTCACAATTATGACTACTTTTACATTTTTCCTCGCATGAAGAACAACACAACATAATCCCCTAACACTTGAAAACATGAAACGCATAGTTCGCTTATGTATTCAAACTAAAGGGCAGCACTTTGGGCATCTATTTTAAACTGTTGTGTTTTTATTTGATGATCATGATCATGATCAGTAATATAACTGGCAGTTACTTACAACTCCTTTCTCTTTAATTGCGTGTCGCCAACTTTATAAAATAAACACAGCTTACTTTAATGAATAATTTAATTGAAGGCACGGTATATGGGTTGTTGTTGGATGTACGAATGAATGGGTGAATCAATGAATGGAGGAATGAATGAATGGATGGATGATTAAATGCATGCACGAAAGAATCGACAAACGAATGCATGAATGATTGAATATGCGAACACGTGCATTAATGAATGAAAGGCAAACGAACGAATCATGCGAGTGAGTGAATGAGAAAGGAATTGATGAATGAGCGAATGATTATATGAATAACCGGCTGAATTAATGAATTAATGAATGGATGGATGTGTTGGTTGACGGGTTGATGCATGAATCAATGAATGTACGAATGAATGAATGTATGCATCAAGACATGAACCTATTAATAATTTTTAAACGAACGAATGAATGAATGCATCAAGTCATGAATCGATTAATAATTTTTAAACGAACAAACGGATGAATCGATTAACAATTTTGTGAATGAGTTGGTTCAGCTATTTTTGTTTAAAAACAAGCAAACAATTATATAAAAATAATTCAGAAACAAAACAGCCAACAAATCTAATGCAAAGCAAGGAACCAATGAAAACGTAAAACGCAATAAACTAGCTAGATCCTATTAATTTTTGAGTGGGTGGACAAATTGAATCATCGCATAAATGATTCTTTTATTATTTATTAATGTAATAGTTGCAGGAATGAAAAAAAAAAACAAAACAAAGACATGGAAATATATGCCAAACAAACAAAAACTACTACAAAACAAATTCTAAATGAATGAATGAATAGTTGGGTCGGGTTGGGAAAAATGAATAAAAAAACTAGTAGAAACAAATTCTAATTATAAAGGAACGAGGGGATAGAATTAATGAACAAATACACGAGTGAGGAAATATACGAAAGAGTCAGTGAATGTTTGGATCAATGAGCGAATGATTAGAAGAATAACGACTGAACCAATGATTGAATAAATGAATGAGTTTGTATGAGTCAATTGACTGATGGAATAATATTTTTATTATTCTGTTATTTTTCATACTATTTATTGTTTGACTATTTTCATGTACAGTGTTTAGCACCGTGTATTAAAATCGATGGAAAGACAGAAATCTGTTAATGAATGATCGATTGGTTAGTCATTTTAATTAACAGAAGGAAATATCACAAAACAAAGTGCGATTGAATAAAAAAGTGCAGGAACGAATGAATCAATGAATCAATGAGTGATTGACTAGGTCAGTGGTCGAATGAATGAAGTTAACCACTCATTGATTCAGGACTGATGATGAATTAATGATCAGTAAGCGAGTTAATGCATTAATGCTTAATTGACTCTTTTAATTAGAGATACAAAAATTAAAAATAGAAAAAACAGTACCATAAACAAATAAAAAATCAATTTTTTTTTATTTAACGTAAAAATCATTCAAAAACGATAAATAAATTAGAAACAAAATTTAATTAAATTGTACGATTAAAAATCACTCATAAATTTAAAAAAAAAAACATCATATATATAATTTTTATTTTTATTTAAATTTCTCGTAAATTCAATCCAAAAAACATATCTCCACGTTCATTCAGCCCCGTCCAACTTAACCCCTGGTATGAACCAACGAACCCCCTGCAAACCTGGCGATTACTACCAATTACGAAAAATTAAAACCCCGTATTTAATCCCGACCGTGATTCACGGCCGTGCATATTGCGAGATTACCCAGTTCCGCAAGGGCGACATAACCGAAACTGCTCCCAAATAAGGCAAATTGTTTCGCCGAGGTAAACGCTATTAATAAAGTTTCCACTAAGTGCAGAGGTAGAATTGTTTGAACTAGGATAAGACCGAACAAACATGGCGTTATCATCGCGCAACCGCCAGATGTTTTTATTTGATATTGATAAGTGAACACACACGGCGTCCTCGATCCTTACTCCACCATAATGCGGACTTTCATAGCCGCGCAGGGGCGGAGATTGCAAACGCGGATTTTTTTTTTTAATTTGTCGACGTCAAACACAACGCAAAAATTGCGCATTTTTTGCTAAATTTGTTCGACTTGTTTTCGTTTATTTCACATCGTTTTTTACACGTTTGTTATTTTGAGACTTTGGTGCCTTGTTGGGTAAACAAAATCCTATGAAACGAAATACCGACGCGATACGTCATCAGTGAAGGAGCAGATAAACAACTCCGTCTTAAATCTAGACATAGCTGGGACAGGAACGCCATGCAAAACGAGTCCGCTACCTTGAAACAAAATTGGGCGTTCGATGTTAAAATTTTGCAATGACATAGCTGGGACGGCGATATCAAAAGCAATGCATAAAAATCCCCGCCCGCCCGACTCGGTTAAGTTGAAATTTTGCAAAGAAATATAAGTTACGGCATTCGATTTTGCCGTAATTTTGCAATGACATAGCTTGGACACCCGCTACGCAAAGAAGCCGCAAACAACGCCCACTATCTTCAAACAAAATTGCGGCTTGATAAACGTGTACATCGTCAACTTGAAATTTTGCTGTGATATAGCTGGGACATAACTTATAACATAGGTTATGAAAATGTGTACGTCATCTTGAAAGCAAATGGCGGAATTTGCAATGCCACCGATTAAGCTGAAATCTGAATTGTTTTAACTTTGCAAATCAAAATGGTGTAAAGCGTTGTCGGAAATGGATGCATCGGTGGAGCTCAACTTTTGCAATGACATAGCTGGGCCACTGATGCCATACGTTCACCATAAATTTGTCCGACATCATCTGTATCAATTAAGATTAAATTTTGCATCGACATTGGTGGGATGTCGATGACGTAGCTTCTAACATAGGCTTAAAAATGGCAGCATGTGATTGTTTAATTTATGAAATTCGTGATTGAAATTTTCAATCGCGTTTTCAGTTATATTACTACAACTTTTATCCCCCTCCATTAACTCACAAATATAAAAAAACACATACCTGTGTGATCTGCTTAAGCTTTTGGTACAATTCGTCATTCTGTTTGCGCAACGTCTCGATCTGAAAGCAAACATACAATAGAAATAAAACGTTTGAAGCTGCAATGAGATAATAAGTAATTTTTTACGTATACGTTATTAACGATACCAGTTTTTAACCAGTGATGTCACCTTTGTTACTATGTGCGTGTTATTAATTTTTGGCGGGAAAGTCACAGTCAAACAACTTTAAAGGTAAATTAATCAGTTGCTCATTTTAAATAGACGAGGAAACTTGTAACTTGAACGTCATTAAATTTTAATACCGGCAATTATCAACTATCTTATTGATCTATATTCGACATTCTTTATTAGTTTTCATCTAACGGTCGATCAGTCCCGGCAAAGGTGTGTAGCAATATCGAAAATACCCCCGCTTGAACAAACACGCGTTAATTCCCATGAGATAAAAGCGTCAAATATTTGTGAAAATAAAACGTTAATATCGGTTATCTGGGCCGTGGGTCCTTGCATACACAATATGTTAGATAATAAACCTCCGATATTAAACACTCGGTTTACATTGCTCATCGTCAAATACGGAAAATCGTTCGATAAAACCGTTACGGATTTATTGACGTTAAACCGAACGTATGGCTCGAGCGCGAGCCGGTCGATCCGGTGATTCACGCCGGTGACTTACGTGACAAATTCGCTTCGGGTTTCATTTAAAAATTAAAAAATTACACGATCAAAATCTTTAGTAATTAAAAAAACGTTTCATTTCATGGTTTTGGGACGAATTTAGGCCGCAACGTTGAAAATGCCAAGCAATGTCCAAGTTATGACAATTTCACTGTTCGTAAAAATGACGTAATTTGCAAATAACGTACGTTTACACGTGTTAATAATAAATATATTTACGATAGAGTTCTCGTTTATCATAATGAAATGAAACATGACGTCCAATTAAAATGAAATATAAAAGTTATAAAGTTAAATTAAAGAATTAACACCAACTTCCATCTTGAGTGCGTTCGATATTGGATTATAATCAAAATTAAATACAGAAAAAATGTACATTAAAGAGAAATGCTATAAAATTATACTGGAAATAAGGGCAAATATTACAATGATTATTAACCTTCAACGGACCGGCCGAGGTCCATGTGAACCCTAGGCCATCCTTTTTTATTAATTTTTCTAATTTTAAGTTTTGAATTTTGGGCAATCACCAATCATTTTTTTAAGGATTTATACTGTCTGTTTAATACATTATTTCATTTATGTTTATGTGTTATACATTTTTTTTTTCGGACTGTGATCCGTTTAGACCCCATCCCGCTTTGAGAAGGTGTTAAAATTTGGATCATTTATTTTCGATCAAGCAAGGGGTTTCTCTAGCATTGTCTGTAATTCCCCCCTTTTTGTTTCTCTTGACATATTTCAGACATCTTTAGGGTTTGGAATTCCTCTTCATACACATACGCCGGGGATACCCTGTAATACACATGAGTCTCGGAATTCATCGTACTACACGTAAATCGGGAATACCCGGTAACACACATGAATACCGGAATTCACAGTGTCAGGGATTCTTCGTCCTCTGAGATTGCATATGCTTCAGTTAGTTACTCGTATTGTGCGGTTCAAGATGGATCCCGTACTAAGTTTTCCAGCGCCTTACAAAAGCAGAAATGTTATTCTCGAAAATGATGAAAATGATGCGAAGTGGACGCAAGTAATGTTGAAGAAATAGATGTAATCACAGAAGAAGATGCAGTGAATGACGTCATTCTTGCTGATGAAGATATACAACCCGAATCTGAAGCGCAGAACGCAGAACGCTTCAAACGTAGAAGCGTTCCACAATAAGGTCTAAGGTCCCAGTAGACAAACGAAATAAGTTACCAAAAGTTGCCAATATTAGAAAAACTGCATATGATCGTAATTGAGACATATAGAAAGGCTGAAGATTTTCACAATAAATGGAACGACGAAAATTCGAACAAAATTAAATATTATACCCCTGTTGACGCTATTGAAATCAAGGCCTGTATTGGATTTCTTCTTATATTATGAGCACTGTATTGTTCTAAGGAAGCTATTGATATGCTTTGGTGTCAAGATCTAGCTTATAGCCGTCCCATAATACCTGCCACTATGTCAAGAAATAGATAGAAAGAAATTACTACTCTACTTGGGTGAATTTTGTTTATAATTAAGTTACAAAATTATATATGTATTACCATTTTAGGTAAACAAGGAAACGCACCAGAAAAAAATCTGGGCCTAAGAGTGGTGCGGGACATGGTACAGGAGTTGCAGCAGGGCTGTGGTATAACCACTGATAACTTCCTTACCAGTGTACAGCTTGCTGACGAATTGTGGAAAAAAAAACATTGTCATTCCTGAGGAACTACTGCCTAGAACATAAGCAATACTCAAGCATGTTCGCTTTTCAGAAGAACAGAACACCAGTATCATATGTTCCAAAAGTAAAAGCTGCTGTCATCTTGTTATCCAGTGAACACAGAGATGAGCACTGAGATGATAACGTGAATAAATTTTGCACTATAACAAAACGAAAGGCGCCGTCGATGCCACAGATAAGAATTCTGGACGCAGAGGAAAACTAATCGCTGGCCGATGGCAATATTCTATCACCTCATAGATACTCCAGGCAAAAATGTTTATAAACTCTAGTTAAACCAAATTGGCTAAGGAACAGATCAAATGGCCGTAAAATATTCTTATTGGAATTTATGGAAAGGATTGACTGATGTTTTCCCTGAGCTATTGGAAATTACTCAGCCGGGAATGCAAGTGATGGGAGAGGACGTTGCTACATGTGTAAAAAAAAGAAAGATCGAAAATGTCGAAAAAGTGTGTTAAGTGTAAAAATTTTGTATGCTTAGAACATTTTGTTCTTCAAACTTTTTGTAATAAGTGCCAATATTAATAATTTATAAATTTAAAATGATTATAATAATAATGAGAATTGGTAAATTTGTTAATATTAATTATAAAAAGCTATTTCAGGTAGGAGCAGCAATCCTGTGAGTTTTAATTGCGGGGTCCAAGGGGACCCCGTCCGTAATATAATTTACGAAACGACTTCGTAATAAAAACATGTGATGTACTATTTTAGACATGAATAATAATTGGACTTATGTACATTTGAAAAATCTTAACAATTTTGCATTTAACATTCAAACAATTTAAATTTCTTGACTATTTTACAATTTTGACATTTTTTTTTGAATTTTCAATTTGAAATTTTGTATTTTATATCTAGTGCTCATTTATAAAAAAAAAAACCAACAAGACATCGTTCTTCATCACTTAATAACGCAATATTCTACAAACTACAAACTAACGTATGTAACAAAAATTTCGGGAAATTTTTTTTTAATTATTCATTTAATTTGGATGTACAGAAAATGATTCAGTGAAGCTTTAACTATAACTATAATGTATCACACAGCAGCTAAAGGGCAATGGATTTCAATGGTTCGCAATTTGGTGCAACTGCCTCGGTAAATGGACTGTAAGTGGATTAAATTCTTTTGGTAAATTCTTCGTCGTAGTTCTTCTTCATCTTGGGCTTCCCACCCACCGTCGAAACTTTACTACCGAGTAAACCCCAAAACTCTTCTACGGCGGGAGTACTCAAATCTAGCCGCCTAAATGCTGATGAATTACGGAACTACAGTGGGACAGGTGTTGAACAATTCCGCGTAACAATGTTATATTTTTGCTTTAACATATGAGATTTGATGATATCCATTCTAGATCGGAGAGGAGAAAAGTTGATAAATTGTGTCCAATTAGAAACATTTTTGAGTCATTTTGTTGCCAACTGTAAATCTGCTTATGCTGCTTATGAAAATATCACAACTGATGAAAAACTGAAAGCTTTCCGGGGAAGGTGCAGCTTCCGCCAATATATTCCGAACAAATCCAATAAGTACGGTCTGAAAATATACGCTCTAGTAGATTCAAAGACATTTTACACTTCCAACTTAGAGGTGTATGTTGGCAAGCAACCACCTGCTCCATATGCTGTAGATAATTCGCCCCTGGTACTTGTTCAACGAATGGTTGAATTAATTAATTAAATTAATTAGGAACATGAAACGAAACGTAACATGCGACAATTGGTTTTCCAGCATTCCATTGGTACGTACTCTATTGAAAGATTTTACTGGTATCTTCTTAGGAACCATTATAAAAACAAACGTGAATTATCTATTGAAATATCTAATCTGCAAAGTCGACCTTTAGGATCAGGCCTCTTTGCTTTCGATAAAGACATAACATAGGTGTCATATATTCCCAAAAAGAAGAGTAATGTAATTCGGGTTTCAAGCCTTCATCATGACGATAGGCTCGATGCAAATACAGGAAAACCTGAGATGATGTTGATTGTAACAGCACTAAAGGCGGGGTTGACACTGTATATGACTGTGTCCGAAATACGCAATGATGGCCTATGGTTATTTTTTTATTCCTTGCTCAATATGGCCGGAGTGAAATCCTAAGTGTTGTTCTATCTGCAAAATTCTGATACAACTATGAGAATATTTTTGCACAGACTTTCGTCCGAGTTAGCCGAACATCATATTCGTTCTCGAGCAATACAGGATCATATACCGAAAACCATAAGGCTACGAATTATAGAAACGTTTGCGATTGAAGATGCCCCTCCTGACCCCCCCACCCAATCATGAGAATACTAGAGCTCGTTGCAGTTATTGTAACTGGACAAAAAATCTACCAACATGATTCTCATGTAAGAAATGTGCCAAATTCATATGCTTGAATATTTAACTTGTGTATGTGCAGAATGTTATTGTGTAACTATTGCTGATTTTGGTTGTGGTTATTATGTAAAATTATGGAATTGTTTCTGAAGTGTTCTAATCTAATATTTTGGGCATTTTTGTCGCTGTCTATGTTTTAAATTATTTCTGCTAATTTCCCTCTTGTGCCTAATCCTCTCATTGAAACTCCTATTTTATTTCTTGCAGATTCAATGAAGTTGCCTTGCACGATTAAAAACTCGAGGGCGATCCGTCTTGGGAAGATTCATACACGGCAAACCTTCCTCGCATTCCTTAATGACGCGGTAAATTATTGTCTTAGAAATATTTTGGTTTCTATAATTGGCGACAATGTCACGTTTGGGCATTTGGCCAACCAAATTGTAAATACCTCTCCGCAATTATAAATTTTGTAAAACCTTGTAGTTGTAAACACAAATGTATTGTCAAACTGCAGGAGAAACTTGACAGATTCTCAATAACCGATGCTAAGTTGATGGCTTTATTTTTAATAGGAAAAGAATACGAAACATTTTCCCCAAAACTTTCCTTACATACGTTAACCGCCCGAGCAGTCCCTTACCTCTAACGCCTGACTGGTAACGAGGCCCTCGAGTTCTTCGTTTCTACTCCCATTCTCCGACAATCCTGCAACCAAAACCAACTATCAAACGACCGCGCGTTTAAAAACGCAATAAAACGCAAATTACGATCCACCACCAAAACAAAGTTTGAGGTTATGGTCGCAAACGTCAAACGCACGCGACCGTATTTCTCGTATCCATAAAGGCGACTTTACCTGATTCGTTTACATCGGTCAAAACTCCGCTGGCGAAGCTCGATATCTGGCCCTTGATGTTGTTCAAGCTGTCGTTGAAATTAAGCCACGACATTTTCCATGCCAGGCCTCGGCGTCAATTCTCGTCCCGACGGCGCTAAGGCAAATCGCGATTATTTAACAACAATTCAACTGCCAACGCAATAATTAGAGATGACGCACTACGTTCACATGTCGCACGAAAAAATGCGTGAGAATGCACCGATGACACGAATTAAAGATAAATGCGGGTAATTACCCGTAATTACGCAAATGCCTCGCATTTGCATCAAAAAATCTGTGGAAATAATTTCGTTCGCCAGTCGAGTAGCAACGAAATGTAAACGTCGAGAAATATTCAAATTTTTTACGTCGTTGAAGTTGTGATTGCAATTAATTGCATAGGACGCAAGTTACAATGATCAACAGCGATTTATTGACATAATTATAAAAATCCTAAACGAGTTAAAAACTCAAATTCGATGCGATTGTCGCGCCATCTAGCCTAGTTCTATTGAATTTTTATTATATTTATGTTATAGTTACTGGCGGCTCCTACGAGAGGGCGCAGTTAACGCAACCAGTGCTAAATGTCCTAATTGCAAATGAGCCAATCGAGTTTAATAGTATTAAATGATATGGTTAAAATATTAATAATAAGCAAAAAGTCATACAAATTCGAAAATATCACCATCGATAAAATTGTAACAATGAAAAAGTTAAATTTGAGAAACACACAAAAAACATAAGAATTAAATTTTACATGATTGGCACCTTCGACTAATTAATTTTCGTGTCGCACCGATGAATCATTAAAAATGACGCGTCGATAAAACACACATGGACATCCTTATCAACCAAATAAGAAACAATCGAACGGAAAAATATTTGATGTATCATCCCGATAAGCTCAACAAACATCGCGATAAGCCTTGAAGTGTGTGTAAAAATGATTCAGGCAACGATTCACGAGAAATGATTTAAGCTGGCAATTACGGGACGCTTAATTGTCGTATCTTGGCACGATTTGCAACTAATAATAATTGATTTTGTGTAATAAAAACAATAAATAAATCGGTATAATTCATTTTTTGTTTCGCTCGGTTTACGTGTGGCACACATGATTGGCCCAAACGCATGCAAACAGTCAGTTTGGACCAACGTACCAAATGATCTAGTTGGTCGTAAATGTTTGTTTTTATTTCTCATTCATTATGCAAAATAACGCGTTGACATTGAATTATTTATGTTACATATTTGTCACCTCGCGACGGTGATATTTCGCTTTAAATTCCTAGTACGAATTAATTTAAACTATTCGATTAGTCGCCGGTAAATCAGATTACGCTACTTGGCAATAACACGGCGGAAAAACAGTGTGCACACGGCCTCGGTGGTTGTGTAGATTTTTCAATATTTAAACACCGGTCGCGTCGACCAATTCGAACAATTCCGTCTGCGCTCGTGCGGGAATGTTCGCCGCCCGTTATCAAACCACAACACTGGCAACCTTCGACGAACCACAACGTCGTCAAAACCACGATATCGAACGATGCAGGTACGTAAAGCAGTTCCGCGAGTCGGCCCTGTTTAATTATCTCGCATCCCATTGCAGGTATTTGGAGATTAAATTTGTATTTGGGGGTTAGTGCGAGCGAACACCCGCGTCCGTTATGAGTGATTTCAAACCGAAGTTCGCAAAGCCCGCTGAGAGTTCAAGCTTCCTCGACAGAAACGAAACGAACGCCTTGGAGACGACCAGCTTCATCTACAACAGGCACATCTCGCAGTCCATACAGACGCAGCGGCAGAAACTGCCCATTTTCAACAACCGAAATCACATCTTGTACTTGTTGGAGAAGCACCAGACGCTGGTGCTTGTCGGGGAGACCGGCTGCGGAAAGAGCACGCAGATTCCGCAAGTAAGTGTCGTTTGATCATCGATTGAGATCGTGCAGTTGTTGTTGGTATAATGAGTAACTTACGACTGTCACAAGTGGTTATTCATGAGTAATGCGTACACATCGGATAAGAATAGTTTGTTTCGATTCAGCCTTTATGGCACTGGGGATTTCAGGGATGTTTTTTCATCCCCAATGATAGCACAAATGGTTAAATTTTCAGTTATCGTAACTGGCAATAGAGAATTTTTTGAAATGCGTGCTAAATACGCATATCGGACGATACGAAATGATTAAATTCAAATGCAAGGCAAACAGATAACACAAATGTATCGTTAAGCAATAAAATACGTCGTGCTAATGTGAAATGCATGTTCGAAATACATTTATTACACACTAATCAAACGTTAGATTAAATGACGGGGAATCACTGCGTGCATTCAGTGACTTTTAGCGCCGCAAGCGCCGAGCTCGGTGTTTATAAAGAGCAAAAATTGATAATTTTTAATGCTTTGAAGTGTTTGTTATTTTTGATTGATGCGTGTGATCGGAAAAATTACGTTATTGGAACTATTGCGTTATTGACATTAAGTGGGTGTTACAAGATCTACATTGTGATCGTATGACGGTCTTATCTATCAAGTACCTTATGTTGACAATATTGATAATTTTTTGCGTGTGTAAGCGTTTCAAAAATTTTAATACAATTAATTTTTTTGCATTGTTGGCGTTTTTATTTTTTTTTATGCGATATTTGATTTTTGTTCGTCGATATTTTTGAATATTAAAATTTTTATATTTCATTAAATTTGACCTTCACACCACAATGTTCTTCCTGTCAGAATTTGCATAGTTTTCAATGCACCCACTTTATATTTTTAATTTAATTTAATTTGGTTAATAATTAATTCAAAGTGTCGTTTGTGAATAACCACCTTGGTCGAGGTCGTTTGCGTTTAAATGCGCAGATAAAACTATTGAGCTCAAACATGTGGTATTTATGTATTTTTTTTTCTCATAATTTCAGGTTCTAACGACACAACCTGTCGCCGCTATCGTTTAATTGTCGCATTTTCAATGAGAACCTATATTTTCTTATCGAGTAGCGTAGATATTTATATACAATTGTGAATATTCTAAACATGTCCGTTTCGTATTAGTGAGTACGCGTGAATATATTTAAGACTGATCAACCGTCCTTTTTTCTGAGTTTGGAGTTAGTTATTAATCGTTTTCAAAGATGATCGGCCCGTCTTCGCAGATAAGCAAGACGCTTTTGTTGCTTCTGGTTCTGTTGGTGGTTTGGTACGCCTTCATGGACGCCTGGCTTTACTTGAGAGTACAAAATTATCCATTCGAACGTGGATTAAGTGATAACGGCACCCCGAGCTACGCAGACGTGAGCTGGGTGAGTTGTGATATAAACCCGCTGTGCGATCTGACCCCCAAGGCCGTGATGCTGGACCACACGAACATTTACCTCTTTGCCCCGTTCGTGAAGATATTCGATAACGTTTTAAAAGTGTCCGACGTGGAGTGGATCACCCCGAATTCTATCAGCGTTTTCCACGTGTTGGTGGCGATTTTGAGCGCCAAGTGCGTCTCCAGCGACAGTCTGGCTTATAGGCGGGTGGGCGTGGTCATGTTCCAAGTGCGGACGTTTTTGGACGACTTGGACGGCCACGTCGCCAGGAAACGGAAGCATATCAAAGGGGAGATGTCCGAGATCGGCACCAGTGGTTACTACATCGACGGGCTCTGCGACGGCTTGGGGATCATAGCCCTCATGGTGGGCACCTTCATATTTTTAAAGAATAACCCGCCCCGCAGGGGCTACGTTCCGTTGCCGACGATCGTCAACGAGGCCGATCGAGAAGTGAGCGTTACTTACAAGGCGAAGGTGACGACCAAGAAGGTCGTCCGGACGATTTGCTTCTTCTCCGCTCAACTGTTGCTCAGCTCCGCCGCCTGGAATCGATACATCGCTCTCTACCAGGACTTGTTGGCTAGCAGCAACGCCGGCTTGACGGAGGGGCAAAACGTAGTATTAAAAAGTTCCTTTTTCTTCGCCATCACGTGGCTCTGGAGGGTGATAAACATCCACAATCTGTTGCACGTCATGATGTTGGCGATATTTTGTGATAAACTGTGGGATTTCCTCAGGGCTGTGCAATACGCAGGTTTCGTTGTATTACTGAGCGCCATATGTGTGTCAGAAGTACACATTTCAGAGGTGAGAAACGTCGTATACAGGAGATTTACAAACGGTACTACGTATTAATTTGTTAATTATTTCTTTAACGTGTCAACATCAAACATTGCGTCAAACTAAAATTGATCCATTGAGCACGAATTTGTGATTCAAGATAGCAGGCCTTTTACGATTAGTTAAAAACCTACTCATTTCATAGTCCTTCGTACTTAAATAAGAGTAAACTTTACACCGTGTATGTTAGATTTTGACACGATATTATTAATACATTTTAGATGGAGTAAAAGTGGCAATTACATGCTCCAAATAACAAAATATATATTTTTTTTCAAACCACCCTGAATTTTGTGACACCTACTAATTTTAACCAGCATCGCAACAGTGGAGAAATTGCCATAATTAAAAAAAAAAACAATTTGAAGAACTGCTCATTTGAAATTAAAACTATAGACGAACACCGTTAGACGTGAAATTATATTATCGTGGCGCAGTACAAATAAACCAGTCGGCTGTGATTACCCCACGTTGCTGGATGATGTGGCCAACCAGGGGGAGTAAAATATTAATTGGCAGCGGGACAGCCCCAGGAGTCGATTATAGTTTTAAAACGTGTTCTTATATTTAATTCAAGCGCCCGTAAAATCGATTATTCAAACCGTTTGATCATCGGAATTAAACGAATTAAAATTAAATTATTTAAGAAAATAAGTACTTAAGTATCCAATTAATTTAATACGTGACAGGCCTCTGATTTTACACGCGATTGATTTTATACCGCTGAATAAATAATAAAAGCGATGTTATATCAGCAAGGTTTTTACATAAAACTATTTTTTTTATTTTTGTTTATTTTTTTATAACCTATTATAACTATTTTTTTTAATCCGCTCAACGGATTATTATTGGCTCAAATAACGATTTGCAAACTCGTCTAGTTTACTACGTTTATCTTGACACGTTTTCCATAAACGGAGAGAAATCCATTTCGATTTATCGCCCGATCTAATTTAATCGTCGCGGTTATCAAATGACGGATCGTTATTTTACGTTTTAAAACCTGTGTGTTCTAATCTTTATTATTGTTAATATATTTTTTAATATTAAGTGTTTAAGCTTTATCGGTGATTCTGTCCTTAAAATAATTATTTTAATAATTCCAAGTCGACTTTGTACAGGTAGTTAACCTATCTTACGTATTATCGCATCCATTCCATGATTTGTTACATGTAATCAACGCCGTTTGAACTTAATTTTAATCGTTGTAATCGTACGCGGACGCATTAAACGTAATTCTAGAACATATTCGCGTCCGAACTGATAACGAGGTTACTAAACTTGGTCGTCGAGTTTAGCTTGTATTGTACTACACTGTGATAACGTAGAGTCGAACTTTTCAGTTTAGTGGCCTCAATTTACATTTATACAGCATTTTTAAACGTTTTTTTTTTTTGTTACAAGACCGTTTCTTGCCTTTATTACCGTCGTTACTACGTTACATTTGTGAATTACACTTTATTTCCATTTATTGTTAACATGTTTGAGCTCAATAAAACATGCTTTGGTTGACTGTGTTTTATTTATTTGTTTGTTGTCCTTGTGTGCGTAGTACTTGATCGAGGCGAAATGGCCCGGGCAGGTGGGGGTGTGCGAGCCGAGGAGGATCGCCGCCATTTCGCTGGCGAACAGGGTCGCCGACGAAACAGGAACGATCGTTCAGGGAGAAATGGTCGGGTACGCCGTGCGATTCGACGCCTGCAGCAATAAACCGAAGATAAAGGTACACAGCGATAATTAAACTGTGCCACGTTGAACAATTGCTACCAACTTTAACGCGAAACATTTAATGTTTCTGGTAACCTTGCGAAATAAAAGTAAATGGCGTTTAGAGTCATATTGCCACAAAATTCATATCATCAGTGTGACAAGAAATAAGTAATTACTCCAAAGAATACAAGAAAATAAGCATAGAACTGGTGATAAATCAAAATCATGACGAAACCAAAGATAAAAGGCAATGCTACCAATACACATCATCCTGTATCGTTCAATTACACTGAGAACTTGATTAATGTGCGTCCTCTATAGTCAGTTTTGTTATTTAAGCCTCTACAAGTTTCTGTAAATTTTACGAAGCTCGCGTTCCTTGAACGCCAGCTGTTGCGTTGCTTAGGAAACGGAGATGTTTGATTAGTCCAACTTTAAAAAGCCCTGAAAGAAAGTGTCGGTGAGGAACTGGACATTAGCCAAAAATCAATAATAAGTCAGACCACTGCAAGTACGTAGCAACACGACTGTGGGGGTATTGATTGATTGACGTTATTGCTCGCACACAAACTCCTTGTTATCAAAGTGACAAATATTTAAAATCCAAAAAGAAAAACTTTCAAAATTCCTACAAATGTAAATATTGGGCTTAATAAAGTGTTTTGAAGCTGCATTACAGGCCTAGTAACCTAGTCTAAAATGTTGCAAACTTTGAGAAATATTTAAAATTCAAAAAACTAAAAATTGCTACAAACGTAAAAAAATATTGGGCTTAATATCACGTGTGTTGAAACTGCGTTACAGACCTAGCAACCTAGTCGAAATTTTTTGATAATTTATATCCAAATATGGCCACAATTGGACGATCATTTTAAACACAAATTCAAAATTGATCAAAGTATTTTCTCAATAACAGTACATGACCGAAGGCATCCTGATCCGTGAAATGATGAGCGATCCCCTACTGAAAAACTACTCAGCGGTAATGTTAGACGAAGTCCACGAAAGGACCCTATACACCGACATACTAATGGGACTGATGAAGAAAATCATACGAGTAAGAAAGTTGCATCGCCACGTCCACGATTAAATTACGCTGTTTCAGAAACGACCTGAGTTGCGATTAATCGTCGCGTCCGCCACGATGGACGCCAAGGAACTGCAAGCGTTCTTCAATATAAACGGAACGGGGGATAAGAAGAAAGATACCTCGGTTATAATGAGCGTGCATGGACGG
This sequence comes from Geotrupes spiniger, assembly GCA_959613385.1. Classification (NCBI taxonomy): domain Eukaryota; kingdom Metazoa; phylum Arthropoda; class Insecta; order Coleoptera; family Geotrupidae; genus Geotrupes; species Geotrupes spiniger. Next base: position 24,491,089 of record OY390739.1, read on the forward strand.
CAGTTCGCCGTAGACGTGCATTACATCAAAGGTAACGAAGCGATCGCTTTGAATTAATTTTTATAATTTTCTTTATAAATAAACAGAACCGGTTCCGTGCTACGTCCAGGCGACTGTTGACGTAGTTTTGAAAATCAACGCGTCGAAGGAACAAGGCGACATATTGGCGTTCTTGACCGGGCAAGAGGAAGTCGACAGGGCCGTGCGGCTGCTGAAAGACCACGCCAATGCGATCGAGCAAGAGCAGAAGAAAAATAAAATGCTGGTGGTGCCGATGTACGGAGCGCTGACTTATTTCGACCAGTTGCAGGTGTTCAAGCGTGCCCCGGATGGTCACCGAAAGGTTGTAATAGCAACCAATGTCGCGGAGACGTCGGTCACTATTCCCGGTATCGTGCACGGTAAATAAATATGTTTAGTTTAAAATCACATCATGTGATGCGATGTGTGGAAGTAAATGTAATTTTGATTTGTGATGGGCAGGCCAATTTTTAATTTTGTAAAATTAGAAAAGGTAAATAATTAATTGTACAAAGAAGGTATGGTGTTGAGGATAATTTATTCAAAAACATTTTAGGTTCCAGATTAGAAATATGAACAATTCAAACTGTTAGATTAATTAAAAATATCTCAAAAGCTTAGACAAATAATCTAAGCCAATTTTAGCCGACCTTTAATAAATTAGGAACAAACTAGTAATGGAAGTCGTTTAGCCGCATGCTAAGTAGATGTAGACCCTATAGTAAATTTTATAAAAAAAATCCACCAGTTGCTTTCTCTAACTCTACAAAACCTAAAAATTGGTTCAGTTCATTCTTCTTTGTTTGAATAATATCGTGCAATCACAACCAGACACGTACTTTTTTTCTTAATTAAGGTTAATAAGTTTAAGTCTAAAATGCAAGAGTTAATTTTGGTGTCGCATTGAAATTTCCCACCATATCTTGTCTTGAACTAAAAGGTGTTTTAAATTATTTTTGCAGTCATCGACTGCGGTTTCGTCAAAATAAAATGGTACAACACCGAAACTCACACCGACAGCTTGATCGTCGTGCCCATCAGCAAAGCGTCGGCGAATCAACGAGCCGGCCGAGCTGGACGAATAAGATCTGGAAAAACCTACCGGTACAAATTTTTTCACTTAATATTTTAATTTAATTTAATTGTAATTTCCTTCCGCTCACTTGTCATGTCCTTGTAGTTTATTAAATTTATTTCTATCATTGCTATAATTTTATCTAAATTGTCTTTATTTCCTGTTTATTGTCTTGGTGGGGTTCCTACAGTTTTTGTGTTTTTAAAAGTTTTCAAGTTCTTTACAACCTTTCTCTTCCTAAATAATCAAATATGTTACCGTACGTTTCCATAAAATTTACCACCACCACCGTCTAACATTAATTTCGAATCTTGCAGATTATACACAGAGGAAGACGCCAACAATTTATGCGACAGCACCCCGCCGGAAATGCTCCGTACGAATTTAACCTACGTCGTTCTGCAACTAAAAGCCCTCGGAATACACAACGTCTTGAAATTTCAATTCCCCGACCCGCCGCCCGCCAAAAATCTCAAGAGTGCCTTGGAAATTTTGTACGCATTGAACGCCATCGACATAAACGGCGAGCTGACGAAACCCCTCGGGTACAACATGGCCGAGTTTCCGCTCGATCCTCTCTACTCGAAGCTGCTGCTGAACTCTGGTAAATCATCGCGATTTAAAACGAAATTTTTATTACGTTTGCTTTTAAGGCGAGTTCGGGTGTTCGGAGGAGATTTTAACGATCGTTTCGATGGTACAAGTCGAGGCGATTTTCGCGAAGCCCACGACCGGCAACGGGATGGTGAGGGCGAGGATGCAGAAGCGATTGTTCGAAGTCGAAGAAGGCGATCTGATCACGTATTTGAATATTTACGCCGGGTATATGAACAGCAACATGGACAGGGGGTTCTGCCAAAGGAACTTTGTTAGTTACAAGGGGATGAAGCGCGTCGTCGAGATACGAAGTCGCTTGGAGAAGATGATGGTGAATTACGACATTGTTATGGTCTCGTGCGATGGTAAAGGAATTTAAAGTCGTTGTTTATTGAGTAGCACTTTGCTTGCAGGGGTGACGGAAAAGATATTAAAGTGTTTGGTGTCGGGTTTATTTCCAAACGCCGCTTATTTGCATTATTCCGGTGTGTACAAAACGATCAGGGGCGACATCGAGCTACACGTGCATCCAGATAGCGTGTTGTACACCATACCCCAACCCCAATGGTGAGTAATTTTTTGAAACGATTGATAAAATTATTAATTTACGTTTGTTTGCAGGGTTTTATTCTGCGAAGTGTTGCATACTACCAAGTTGTTTATGAAAGATCTCGCCGTTATTAAGAGCGACTGGTTGTTGGAGTTGGCGCCGCATTTTTACCACAAGACATTCGACGCTTGAAACGAATTTTTTTATGCATTATTTAGTAAACGAATAAAGTTGATAAATAAGACGAAACCAATCGATAAAACTCGTTTAATAAAACCCATTTACAATGCCTCACATCAACGCCAATCATTTACCCTCGATCCTCAACTTCTTCCTCTCCAAATAATCCTGCACATTATCGAACTTCTTCTTGAACAACAACGACACGTCCCCGGCGCTCAACTTCGCCAATAATCTCTCATTCCTTTCGTAAAACGCATCCAAAGCCTCGTCCTCCACCGACACAAACTCGCCGCCGTTCAAACGAAACATCCGAACGCTGCCCTCGATCAAAACGACGAGATCTTCGCTCAAACTAAACCCGCTGGGCACCGAATCAAACGACAGCTTCTGCGACAGTTTACATTCGATTTCGTTTTGATTTTTATCAACGACGTAAACGTGCAGGCTTTTCGAATTAAGCACAGACACGGCTATGTATATGACGTTTGTTTTATAAACCTGCATGTCCGTGATGGGCAACGAAGTGACCTCGCATTTTTCCCGGTCCATTTCTTCGCAGAATCTCTCGATCAGGGATTTATTTTCGATGTGGTCGTTTGTGTCGATTTTGTGGAGTTCCGCGCCGGTCAGGTAGTTCCAGAAACGGATCGTACCGTCGCCGGACGCGGATATTAAGAGGTCGTCGATTAATTCGATGTTCGATACGAATTTTCGGTGGCCGAGGCAGTAGCTGGCGATGTTGTAGGCGTTGGGGAAGTGCGAGACGCGGATTTTCTCGTCGCGGTCGCAGGTTATGATGTATTTGGTGCAGTCGGTCGCTAGGACGTCCAGTAACATGCTCAGGTGGCCTAGTATCGGGACGAGGTCGTCGGTGTCGAGTTTGTACAAATATGCGTCGCCTGTCTTATCGGCTATTAAGACGTCGTTGTTTGAGGTGAACCTTAGCTTGCTGGCGGCGCGATTCAAGGTGAAATTTTTCGTGGGGGTGAAGTCGCTTTTGTATACGACTACTTGCTTGTTTTGGGTCGCTATTGCAAACAATTCGCCCGTAGCTGATGCGCAAGCTGTTGTCACTGAACGTGTTTCACTCTCAAGAACTTCTTTTTGCCCCGGTGTTAAATTCGATGGCAAGATAACTTTTGGAATGTCGACTATTTGATCATTTTTCGTAGATTTGTTATAAATTAACAGTTTATTTTCAATACAAATTATTAAGTAAACATTAGTTTGTTTTACGACGGTCATTATTAACGAGTTTCTTTGAGGTTAAGTAATTGTTATGAAGTTACAACCGAACGAAAAATAAATGTGACAAAATATTAAGGAAATATTATTTTCCTACAATTTACAACTCATAAACGGGTATGGTTTTGCACATTTTGCATAAAATCGATCAATTTAAGTTAGGGATTTTTATGTTTAATTTAATATATATTGGCTGAAAAATTGGTTTCAAATTTGGTTATTCTTTGGAGTATTTTTACAAAAGTTGATAAAGTGTAATAATTTGGCGGCTTCAATTCAATTATAATCCATCAATCGCATAAATCATTATATTTACGTCCCTGGATATGCATGAAAAATAAATACGAATGAAAATTGGTTATGTCGTTTTCAATTTTTGAACCTTGTGCAGTTTCCAGTTAAACGGTGTAAAAGCACTCACCCCATGCACATCCATTAGTATTTCTAAAATATCCAGTTCACAGTCGCCTCAGCTCCTTTTGCAACGATCCAAAACCACTTTAATTCAAAACGTCAACGTCTCCATGTCAGAGTTTGGCGGCACACAATGCATGCAACTTAAGAAACCGTACGTCACTGGCGAACTGTTTAAATAGAATTAAAATAAAATGATTTATTTAGAATTGGTTTAATTTAATTTTCAAAATAAATTGTATTTCAATTTGGGGATTTTATCCAATCGAATTTTATTGTGATATTTACGATTTATTTACTCCAGTCATATTGTAGATTGTAATTATTTCCATGCAGGCGAAATAGAAAATAATGCAGCGATTAGATTAGTTATGAGTGGGGGCGTTTATCGCCCCTCCACTGCGACCGCAAGGATCTATTGTGGCTCACGACTATTTATAGTTCACCCTCAATTCCCATTTTCTTTAAATAAAGGAGGATTTTAGAGTGTGAGATTTTGTTGAGTTCGCCCAGCTCCAATTTTGTCTCACCAAAAACTGTGAACCTGATTTTGTCCCCGGTGGGGCAGGCACAGATATGTATCGCATCGGATAAATGGTTTCGAATGAAACTTTATTTGTTTATTAATTAATAGTAAAGATCAAATCATTTTAATTTATACACAGCGTTAATTCTAATCCCGTACTTTTGCGGTTGCAATAAAATCCACGCCGACTGAGGTAGATAACATTTATTGACCAGTCATTAACACATGGATTAGCGAAGAAGTAGTTTGATTAAAGTTATTTCGAACTTACGGCTAGTAATACTGATATAGGCCGATGTCATTTTGATAGATCAAAATTTTCAAAAATTCACTCAAAATTCGAGTAACACCAACGATTATTAATCATCAACAAGAAAAGAGGCCTAATTGCTTATCGTGCTTATGTAATCCGGGCGAATTTCGCGCATCTCGGTGCAACTCTCGGCATTAACGAGCAACGGGATGTTGTCCGACGATCCCGGCTGAGAAGTCACCGGCGCGCTCGACGACAGCTGTTTGCATTCGTCCTTCGTCGCGTTGCAGTCAATTAATTTCGCGCCGTTGTACAACGTCGGTAAAAACGACCTCGTACGGGCGAAAATGTACCAATTCTGAAAATCGATTCTATGAATTTTCTATTAAAAATTACCAAATCCAACCCACCAGTAAACACGAAGTCACCGAATAAACGATCGACATGCTGTTGGTGTAACGAACGTTTTCCAATGCGAGGACTGCGACGAACCAAACCATGTCATAGCTCGTTTGAACGATGCATAAGACTTTGAGGCACCGCTTGCACTCCTTCAAACTGACGATTTCGGCGCTCACGTTCATTTCGTATTTTTTATCGTCGTGTTCGATTTCGTACCTCAACGCATTGAGGGACTCCGCCGAGCTCGTGAACTCCAGCTTGGCGAGCTCCAAGTTGATTTTACGAATCCCGTTCAGCGAGTACAGAGTGGTCAGGATTATCAACACCGAAACCGGCAGCATGTAGTTGATCATCATTCCTTTTTGTACGGACACGAAGCAAAATCGTTTGGTTTCGTAGCTCCTCGGCGCAATCACAAACGACAACTGCGAATTAACTCATTAAACTTTGTTAAATTTCTAAAGCGACTCAGACTCACCAAAGTAAGAATTGCTGGTACGCCGTACGCGTACGAAAACATGTATTGTATCGTGACATTCGTATTGCAGAATCGCTTGTAAATATAATACCCGTAGAAAAACAACCAGCACGCCGTTAATAAATGCAAATAATGCAAAGTTACGGCAATTATTTGGCACTTAATCGCGTTCTTGATCGCCTAAACAAATCAAATTTTTACAAAATTACAACAATAAAATTTTCGACTTACGTAAACGCCGAGCATGAACAAAAGATTCGACAAACAGAGACACCCCATCAAGTGCAAGAACATCAAATTAATGTTCTTCCCGTTCAATTCCTTCTGCAGTAACACGATGAAAATCGTAAGCAACTGCGCGGCGCAGCTCAGCACCGATCCAATGATTATTATCTCCGGCCCGTAATTATTCGCGTTTTTATTGTGCGAGCCGTAATAGACGTACATTAAATTATCGATGAAGTCGTGATCGCGTAAATCTGTGTCTGCCAACGAATCATCGGGCAATTCTACATTTGGGAGGACGTCTACGGTGTACTTGTCGTCCGGATTCGGGAGAATCAGGGACTCCGGTCTCGCGGGGAACGTTTCCGTGTTGTTCGTTAAGTCGTAGTCGTAGTTCACGTAGTAGTCGTCTTCGATTGTGCGTTTCGTCGTCGAATTTGAAAGACCTGCAATTATAATCGAGGTTCGTTTAATTAAATACAAGTTTTTCAAAAATTATAATACTCACATATTGTGTACAAGAAACTACAACTATATAACAGTAAATTGAGGATGAATTTCATTTTATTCGGTGGGGAGTTATCTGTGGATGCTGAGGATCCATAGGGATGCTGCGCGATGGATCAGTGCACTGGTGGAGACCTTGGGATTACTCATTGATGGCGAATTTGCTGGGTGACTGTAATTTAAAGGGTTGCAGGCGCTGAGCGAAATAATCCTGAGAAATGCATGGGGTGTTATTTTTGCGACTCGTTTGGGCGACTAGACGCGCGCAAGCGCGCTTTTTTAATCAATAATGCAGAAAGATGTAAAAAATGTCTTAAAACGTTTTATTTGCACATTTTTCACAACAAATTAAAACGAATAATTTTTGACATAAAATTAAAAATGATGCAAACTTTACAATTTCTTCCATTTAATTTAAAGTTGAAAGTTCAACAACGTTTTTAATCTTAAGCAATTACCGCACAGACGTAGACCGCTAACTAATAAATCACCAAAACGAGTTAATAAGTCGAAACTTTATTTTTTAAATATTTTTGTTTAAATCATTGTTATATTATTGCAGTTTTGCATTTGCTAGATCTTTGAACTGACAATTCGTACTCCGTTCACTCAGCAGATTCATTTTCATCATTGATGTGTTAAGGCATTAGAAGAAAATCTTGTTGGGTTGGGTTAATTGATTTAATTTTTTTGCATGCTTATTGTTACTTTTACATAGTCGTGATATTTACATTGCTAACTTTTATGTTTATATTAGATATTTTATAAAAATAAATTTTATCCAACGCATTAAGGTGAAATTAAGAATTTTAATAAAAAATAAATAAAATAAAATATCACTGTAATTAATTACCTGTCCTTAGTTGGTTCAATCAGGTTTATGCTCCGCTTGCTGTTTCTTTGTAAATGTTTTTTCTTTGCAAAAAAAATTACGTGCATAGGTTACTCACCCCAACTAAAATTCAAACTAATACGTAATAAATAAAACGAACGTATGGGGAAAATTATTTTTATTTCATTCGAACATATGAATACATGTCAAAAAAATTTTAAACGCTAAAACGAATCATTAACTTGCGACAACTGAAACGGCCGTGCAACGAAATGAACTTTAAACAGTTCTACAAAGATTTTCCCCGGGACGTTTTTTTAGCACAAATAGTCTTTCGAAAACTTCGCCGACCGAATGCAATAATAACTTCCACTTTAAAAAATATATAAATACAAGTTTCGTTAAATAAAACGACCATTACGCTATACTTTTACCTTTTTTCCGCGGGAGATCCCTCGCGCCTATACAAACAAATTAACCTAACGTCTCGACGACGAGACATAAAAGAGATAAAACGAGAATCTGCAGGTTTGCTTTGCTTACGCTTCTTACGTCATTGTGAGTCAAATGTCGGTAGCGACTGAATGAAGTTGACTTGCGTTCGCCGTAAAATTACGCGACGCGACGAACGATGAAATGAACACACGACAACGACTGCTTAAAATTCATTTAGAACGTTCTCCTCCTGTTTACATAAAACTCGTACTAACATACTTCATTCGTAACCTTAAATAAGTAATTAGGCGTATAAAAAAAATACACAAATCGTAAAATATTATCGCAGCAGTCGCGATCGATGCAAAGACGTCGTCGACATCGCCGTATATTTACAAGAAGTGTCGAGAGCCAACGTGGTGACTTCGAACATTTTTTTTTTTTGTACAAGAACACCATTGAAAACGTTATAAAAATAAAAACTGTGAACTTAGTAATTAATTAAAACATCTAACTAAACAGAAATGAATTTACAATATAATTTAACCATCCATACTCGATCGCACGCACTCGCATGCGGCCCGACAGACCTACGTGTCTAAGCCAATGAAAATTGCACTTTGCGATAATATTTTACAGCAATCGCATCGATATTCATACAGATACGTACTTGAGTCTGTGGGCGTGTAGAATTGATGATCTGAAAATGAACACATCGTTTAGCCTTACTGAGGTGGATCGTACGTTTATTTTATTATCGAAAAATTAATTTCATTTAAACGAAACATCAGAGAAAACAAGATCCACATCAATAAGTAGCTGACTTTAAATCATTCAATTACATCGATTTGAGCAAATAAATAAAATTTATCACCGCTATAGGGTCATCTTGTCTACAAATTTCACCTTCACATCGTACACTTATTTTACTCATGAAGTTTGTCGACGTGAAATGACCCTCAAGCAAACGATTTATGCTTACATTTCCGAAGAATGTAGTTGCTGTGTTGCCTAGGATTATCAGGTACACAAGGTCGGCGCAGGGGGACTGTCGGAGGGGTGGGGTGGTGGTATATTACCTGTACCGTCATCGTTTAAACTCATCGTGCTATTTGAGTCATCATTTATAGTAAGGGAATTATTGGATAATTCTTCGTACTAAAAACGCCGTCAATAGAAAAGAATGAGTCTCTGAATCACATTACTTACCGTGGATGATTGCAAATCTTCCGACAACCTCGAATGTTTATTGGAGCTCACGTCGTTACAACCCGAATCGGACAGTCGCTTCCTGCTGGTGTTCTTTGTCCCGTCGTGGCTCTGCAATCGAAAGAATCAACCACCGAAAACCATTTTGCGAATGTCTTACGTTCGCCTCGTCCGACAGCCTGGACTTTTTGTGCTCGGTCGGCTCCGACAGCCGTTTGCGATCGGCGCCGTTTCTGATGACGTGGCCGCTGATCTTTCGCTCGCGCTTCAGCAGGCTGAGCGAGAGGTACTGCGGCAGCTGTTTTCTTCGAACGTGCCTCGCCTCCAGCTCCATGCCCTCCTTCAATATCTTGGAGAACTGCGCCTGCCTGTTCACCGTCTTCGTGAACGTCTGTATGTCGAAGGTGAGGTCCACGTTCAGGTTCTCGGTCTTCGCGAACTCCAGCCCGATGAACCACATCGTGCACGTCGAGTTGCCGTCCCCGTGGGGATCGATCTGGCTGAAGCTCTCCGGATTTATGTGCGCTAAGGTTATGTGAGGATTTCGCTCCAGCGCAACTGTCGACGAAAATTGGGGGTAACAAAAGTCGTAAACTTTGTAATATTTATCAAAATAAAATATATTTTCTACCCTATTTACTTTAATGAGTGAATATAGAGTGCTCCTTGCTTAAATCATAAAAAAATTGGAAATGCGAGTAAACTAGAGAAAAACTTAAGAAACCTAGAGGAATTAAATAATTTCCTTAAAATATATAAATTACCAATAGCCCCTATTAACCCATTCGCTGCGCACAATGCCAAGTACTTATAACTTGAGATTTTTAACATCCATTAATTTGCAAAAATAAAAAATAAATAAAAATCGTTTTTCCTAATATCATTTTAAGCAAAAATTACATTACATGAAAATTATGTTAAAAAAATTTTGGGCCTTAAAGGGTTAAAACAACATTTATAAAGAAAAACACGTACCGCTACTGGCAGTAAGCGCAAAATTTCCAAGCGCTGCGAATGGGTTAACGTAAAATATGTTGCATGATTCATATAAAAATGAAAAAGATCTTGTAGCTCAAGATTCATGCAATGAACTAGAAAATGATTTCTCACAACTGCACGACGCAAATCATATTTACCTATAAGGAGCCTGACTTTGCTCTCGACCAACCCGCACCATTCCAGGTGATCTTCGGGTGAAGCCGCGCTCACTAGCAACATAATAAAGTGTTTGTATTTCAGAAAGAACGTCGGAGTCTCAAACAACCTATCCCACGATTGTTTACCCAGCATTATTTCTTCGGTCAAGTGCAAGCCGCACTTGAACTCCTCCATCATGATCGTTCGTGTCGACACCGACACGTTGAACGTCGAGTTTTGCTGAGGGTACGCCGGCGTTATGATCGGCATGAGATGGAACCTATCCTGGATGTTGACCTGGACGAATTCGTAATTCGTAACGAGCGACGATACAAATCGTGCCGATCTACTCACCCTGGGATCCCACACCGTGAATCCTAAATTGACGTTCGACGGCTGCTTAAGCAGCACCGGCTGCGGCCACTTCCACTGTGAGAAAACTAAGAAGAATTTGTGGACGAGCGTCGCGGCGACCGCTTGCGGATACAACTGGCAGGTCCTCGCAACAAGCATCGCCCACGAGACGCCGCCGAGATACCCCAACGCGTTGCTATATATACCGTGACCTGGCGATGAATTACCAATTAAATAAATTTATTAGAAACGTGCAAGTTATGCGATTTTGTCTTACGTTTCGCCCACAATTTGATAGCTCGTAGAGCCAGTCTAAAATTATCAACGTTAGGAACGAGACGTAAAATTTCATCAGTCACCCTACAGCCGTTCAGACTTCGCACGCATTTCGGGTCGAGATTTTTAAGCAGGACGTCGTCTTGGAGGTCCATCGTCTCGGGGATTTCTTTAAGCAGCAGCCGCGCGAACAACATGTCTATTTCTATCCCGTCGAATTTCATCTTGATTACGGGCACGAATGCGTCCTCGACGGCCTGAAACCCGACAAATTAATAAACGACGCATAATTAAACATATAAATAAAAATTACCCGAAGATCCGTAACTTCCGATTGTTGCTTCAACAGCTCGAAGAACGAGGTGAAATAATCGTTTCTGTATATGTGCCTCGGTGCGACGCACAACGCGTCAATGTCCGCCCCTTTATTATGCACCTATTGAAATTCGATTTAATTTACGAAAACACAACGTCGAGGACTCACCCCTAGTCTATAACTTCCAAACGTGTATATTTTCCCACCGACGTTTTCGGCGACGGCTTCAGGGAGATTCCTAGCTATCGATACGTCTTTGATCCATTTTTTAACGAGGCTGTACAACTTCGACAGGATGTCCATTCGGTGGTTCAATTCTTGCTCGGTTTCGAAGACATCGTACGGTTTCAGCGATTCCTCGAGCTCCGTCGTTTTTGTTATATCGGTGGGTTTCGGCGGGGCGGTCGATATGGCCGAGGTCATGCCGTAAGTCTGCGAGTTGGCGACATTCTGCTTGTTTTGTAGGTTGTTGTTCTGCTGGCTGCTTACTTGCGACGACCACATTTTTAATCCATGTCTGCAACGAACGCAAAATCACCGTCGGGCGACAAAAACAAAGCCGTCGCACGATGCCCCAATCGCGCGACGAATTACTACGAATTATTAACGTTTTATAAACAAACATAAGTCAGACGGCGATGTTGAAACGTTGCACTATTTTCGTTTACGAGGCCGTTAACCCGCGAAATAAGGGGCGATCGCGCGAGAGGGGACCGCAATTCTTACTTACATATAAACTAATATTCGTATTCGGTAGTAATTTTACTTAAATTAATTACGAAAACATCCTAATAACATAACGTGAGTTAGACAATGACATGTATTAAGTTGGCTAAGCTGGTGACAATTCGCAGGTGTAAATTAAAATACCCTAATCGATCGATTATTTACAAATATTTCCAAATAAATCGTTCGATTAGGCTACTCGATCACGCTTTTAGTTCTATTTAAGCGATCTTATGTAATTCGACACGCGGTGCAACTATCACGGACGAAATAAATCTAGTTTGAACCTATGATCCATTCTGGATCTTTCCATGCGTGAAATTTTAAGAAATTGTGGCGTTGCCAGACACAAAAATAGCATCAACGATGCGCGATTCAATCATTTTGATCATCGCATTTAATAGGGGAATTTTTAATTTCGGGGCAATCAAACAAATTACCAACTCACGACGCAACAAAGAAACAAGTGAAGAAAATTTCGAAAGTTCAAGTTTAGTGTCAAAATTCATTCTTTAATGAATTATAAGGCGGGTAAGTCGAATTATTTCACCGTTCGTGGGTGTAAATTCACATAAACTTATTAATGCTTTGTCGTGCGCGTGCGTCATTGTCGGCGCTTAAATTTTTGAGTGATTGTGTAAACTTGTGTGCGATGCATATTAAAGCGAGATTTCCTCTATACCTATAAATGATAAGCGATTCAAATTTAGTAATAGTGCTGTGTTTTGGAAAGTGCATCATTAACTTTAAGCGCTAGAAGGTAAGTATGATGTTACTTAGCGCCATTTTCGAAATGATTTTTTTCGGTGACGCATGCGACTTGCGACCAAAAATTTAATCAAAGTAACTTTGAAGTTACATATACATAATTAGCAAAGTCGTGAACGCAAAATATAAATATTTTCCAGTGATATATTAATTGTATTAACCTAAAGCTTATTTGATCTAAATCTTTTTTTCAAATAAATGAAATATACGTAGGGAATTTAAAAAAAATAAATGGCACCACTGTGCGCGCATCTAACCACGATTTAACCTCAAATTTCGTTTGAACATGTGTTAATGGCGCTTGATGCACGATGGCAGCGCAATTCAGCAGCGACTCGAAATATTTCGCGCAGTTATCTAACGAGGGCAAGTTGAAAGTGTGGAACGCGGTTAGCGGAAAATTCGAGCAGGAATACACCCCCGATTTTCACCTGACATGTCCGTGTACGTGTTTGCAATTTGTGGCGCAACAACAACCCAAACAGGTAACCCGGCGCGTAAACTTCGACGGGATTTTAACGGTCGTAATTCTAGGGCGGGTCGCCTCGAAAGAAGAGAAGAAATTCGTGGCAGCCGAGCGCGCCGCACATAGTTCTGGGGACGAGTTCTGGCGCGCTGCTGGTTTATTCGGTGGCGCTGGGCGATTTGGCTTGCAAGGTTGACAGCGACACGAACCAGTCCATATCGTGTCTGTCGTCGAACCAAGGCGATTGTTTGTATTCGGGAGCCGATCGGGATATATTATGTTGGGACCTCGTCAATAAATCGTTGAAAGAGTAAGTGCGCACGTGAACTATGTTTCGTATTGCTTTCTATTTGCGTGTTGTAGTAAATGGAAAGCGGGTAACGACAAAGTCACGGCCTTGTTGGTTATTCCGAAAGGGCGGTTGTTGTCGGCTTCGAAAAATATTAAAATGTGGGACGTCGATGCTAAAAAGGTCTTGAGGACGTTCACGGGGCATAGCAGCGATGTTTCGTTGTTGCGGTTCGTCCAGCCGAAAGATAACAGCGATTCGTATTGTCTTAGCGGATCGAAGGTTCGTTAGGTTTTAAATAAGTCAACCGTCGATGCTTTTTTTCAATTAAAAGTTAACAATGTCAACTAATGTAGTATTAGTTTTTAATGTTAAGTGAATAATAAATCGTTCGTTGTAATCAGGGCGATCGCCTTCTGAGTTGTTGGAATTTGAGCGAAAATACTGATGGGAGGAGCGCAATCGCCAGCTTTTTGATGGAAGACGTCGTTAGCAACATCACCGTTGTTAATGGAGAGGATGGCTCGACGAACATGGCGGCGGTTACACGAAGCGGTGTCGTCCATGTTTACGCACACACTTTAAATGGGTATGTGGTGATGGAGATATATATTGACAAACATAGAAGAAACTGACAAAATTTTATTGAATCATTGGTTTATCAAAATTAGATAAAGTCTTGCAAGAAACCTTAAAAGAGACAAGAAATCATTAACCACAGTTTCTGACAAGGAACACATAACTGATTAATTTTTTAGTCCCTTGTGTTTATTCGCATTTTTCGTAGGAAGTGTGTCAAACCGCTGAAACCAAAAACGACGATACAGATCGCTTCGGACACCGGACAAAACAAGTCTGTCGTTAAATTGATTCCTATAGCCGGGGCGATCTTGCAGAAGGATTTCTCGCTGACCATTTGTTACGGAAGCACTATTATGTTAACGTTTGAAAATATTGTAAGCATACTCGCGAGAATTTGGAAAATTTTCCAGATTATCGTTGCCTGAGGCACCGTAAAATTTAATTGAATTATCTTGGCGTAAAAAATCAAGGATTATAATTCGAAATATTAAGTGTTGAATCTAACTCAAGTTATACTTAATTAATTAACCAAATTTAATTTAGGATTAATTTCTGGAAAATTTTCCATAAACTAATGCAACTTGATTTGCATGACCAAACGCAATTTTTCCCAGGTTTTAAGTAATCTCGAACGAACGCACTGTTTGGTCCGTTCGGATTCAAAATCGCCGATTTCCAAGCACCCCGATCATTTCCAAGATAAAAAAGCAAGGACGGAAAACAACGTGCAATATTTGACACCGCACGTCCCGACGTCCGTCCCAACTAAAAGAAAAGTTGGTGAGCAGCAGGAAGTCCCGATGGAGCGGCGGTTGGAGAATTTGACGTTGAACAAGCTCGACGGCGACTCGAAAGTCCCGAGGAGCGACAACGTCGCCCAGCTGTTGCTCCAGGGGTTGCACAGCAAGGACAAGAATATCTTGAAGAGCGTTTTGAGCAGGCGAGAGGAGCCGGTGATCAGGAACACTATAAAGCGTCTCCCGATGCCCGTCATCGTGCCTTTAGTGCACGAATTGGCGGGTTACGTCCAGGGCAAGACGATATTGAGTCACACGGGAGCGTTGTGGTTAAAGCATTTATTGCAAGTGCACTCGGGGTTGTTGCTGTCCAATCCGGAATTGTCGGAGTTGTTGACGCCGTTGTTAGGTAGCATTGAGAGTCGGTTGTCGCTGCAGGTTCCGTTAAGCCGGTTGAGAGGTAGATTGGATTTGTTGATTTCGCAAGTGAACGTGAATAAAAATGACGGGTGTAACGAGGACGACGCGCCGCTGCTCACTTACGTCGATAAAGGTCAGTAGTTGAGTTATTTCAAAGGATGAAATTGACGCGTGTTTTAGATTCTAGCGACTCAGAGATGGACGGTTTGGAAATTGCCCATTCCGAGTCGGAGAATGATTGGATGGAGGACGACAGCGACGGGGACGACGATCAGAAAGACTCGGATTCGGTTATGTCGACTTAAGTTTTAGGTTTAAGCAGAACTACTTTTGTAATTGTGGTTTCATTAAGTCTTTTTATGGTCTTCGACGAAGGAGGACGTTTTATTTTCATTGTAAAATGTTAAGCGAAATCGTGTTTCCCACTTGTGGAGTTATTTTTGTTAATAAATTGCATTGAGTTTTGTATGATTGTGTTGTATTATTCTCGAAAATCGACTGTTGAAGAAATTATACGATTTTTCAAAAATTTGTTGAAAATTATGATTGTAATCCTAGTTTTATTTTTCAAAGTGCCCTGTAAAGTAAATTTTTATTGATTTTCTAAACCAATTTGTTTTTTTTTACGTAATTACATAACGTTGGGTGTTACGTGGCGTTGGTTCTAGATGACACACTGAATCAGTTCCTGGAGAGAGCTGTAGGTTGAATTCAGTGAACAAAACCGCTGATGAATTTTGGCAACTGTTGTAAGTTTGGGCCAATCATGTCTACGTTTACTAATCAGCTACACATTAAATCGTTCCAAGGTTTTCGATGCTCATTTTTATTCGTTTTTCGTTACTCGTAACATTGCCAATGGTCATATTGATTATAAATATGTGTTATTGGTGACTACTGAATTACTTAAATTGTAAAAATCGTGAAATATGTAAAAAAATGGAATTGGCAAAGATGCAAAAATATAATAAATATTGTGAAAAAGGTTTGATGTTATTTATTTCCTTACAATGGCGCAAAAATTATAATAAATACTCCAATAAATTGTGAAAATATATTATTTTAAAAATAATAAACAATGATTATGTAAAAAGTATTGTCCAAATAAAAATCCAAAATTTGTCATTTTTTTTTAATTTAAGCTAAAAGTAGGTAATAAAAACAAATGTCAATTACTACAAAAAATGACTAAAATGCAAAAAATATCAAATTATAAGAATAGTGACAGTTTGTGTGTTGTGCAAAATCTCGACGTCAATACGCACTCGCACAATTGTCTGGACGCTACCGTCGCTCAAAGTAGATCTCTGTAATTACGTAGCAGCAGAATGTGCTGGTTTTGATGTTTAGATGACGTTAATACTCAACCACATTTTTTTGTCTCTCATGCTTGCATGACTTGTTGCTCCTTCAGCGGATGTGTATCGTCGGTCAAAGTAGATCTCTGTAATTACGTAGCAGCAGGTATTGATGTTTAGATGACATTTGTGCGATGGTTTGAAGAGCTCACAGAGGAAGCGAATCAGCTTAATACATTTATTTATAACAATCGGGAGAATAATTCAAAATTACGCAACAATTATAATAAATACTTACTTTGAAACCCTTTTCATAATATCGTGAAAAAAAGATATTTATTATACGTGAACGCAGTCAAAATTTTAATTCAAAATTTTACAAAAAAGAAGAATTGTAAAGCAGTATAAATTACAGAACAAGAAAAAATTCCAAATATCAAACAGGCAAAAAAAGTGAAATTAGCTAAAATGCTAAAATATTTAAAGATTTTTTTGAAATTACCAAACATTTTGAAACCATTTTCAAAGTATCATGAAAATTTGTCACAAACCCGAAGATGAAAACGCAAAGTCAACAAAAGAAACTGTACGATCAAAAAATAAAAAAAAATCAAAATTCTTCAAAAGAGAAGTTGAATTGTAAAATTGCAAATAAAGCAATCGTAAAATAGTCTAAAAATGTCAAAATGTCAAAAGCTGTTAATGTCAAAATTAAATTTCGAAAATTTTCAAAATTAACAAAAAAAGATGATTTAATACTTAGGGACTCGCTAATGGGTCTAACGGGTCCAGTCCAGCTTCATAAAAGTATGGTAAAATTCATTTTCTTTTTGTGGTAACTTTTTGATTAAGTAAAAACAATAAATATTAGTATTTGATTGAATATTGCCTTTCTTTATTCACACACCCGTATTATTCGTACAAGAAAGTAAACATTCACTTTTATTGAGCAGTTTTTGAATAAACATTATACTGGGCCCAGCGCACCCGGTAGCGAGTACTTGTGTTACAAATTAAGGCGCGAGTCCCTAAGTATTAAAGATTGTAAAGCAGTATAAATTTCTAAATAAATGAAAATTGTTATCCTAGATGCTAAATACACAAAAAATTACAAATATGTTAATGTGAAGATCTTACATTAAAGAAGCCGTAAAAAATAAATATTTTTCAAATTTTCATTGTGCAAAAAATGCAACATATCTTTTTCAAATTTTGTCAAAAATTACAAAAATTTAAAAAAATATGGCTAAATGCAAAATAATATTTAACTGTTAAAATTTAAAAAGTTTAAAAATGTCATGTTTGATTATACAAATGTTTTTTTTTAATATCCAAAATCAAAAAAATGAGTATTGTTATGAACCGAACAAAGTGAATATAATTTATTTAAGTGCTTACGTTTATGGGTTTTGATGTTTAACTAAAATACGTCAACCCTACTCAACCCAACTCGACCCAACTGAACCCATCGCCACTGAGAATAACTGAATTAAGCAAGTCGTGTATACTTTATGGGTCCTTTTGATTTTTTTTGTTTGCATTGGACTGGATATAAGACTTTGTGTTGGATTCTTGACCAAATTAATCAAATTTGTATCACATCTTATTGCAATCCTCCTGAATCAAACAACTTGAATATAATTTATTTATGTTAAGTGCTTAAGTTTATGTGTTTCGTTGTTTAGTTTCTTTGATTTTCCTTGCATTAGAACAACTTCAACCTTACCCAATCCAACCCAACCCAATTCAACCCAACTCAACCTGTTTCCACTGAAGATAACTGGTAAGGTCTTTCGTTCCGACCGCTGCGAAATAATTACAAGTTTCTGCAATCCGCGAAAGCAGACCTCTGTGATCACATATCAGCTCGAGTGAGAGGGAAATGTGTGTATGGGAAATTTCCTATGAGGCGACAAATTATAATAAAGACTTTGAAATCCCTTTCACACTTATGTCAAAATATTTTTTTTTTTATATCGTACATTTTTTCAAAGCATTCAAGGGAAGTTCCTATCCCAGTTATGCCAATGCAACATTTCAGCTTAATCGGTGCACGTTTATACGAAAATTATACTTTAATTGTGGAAAATAGTTTCTTATCGAAAAGCCTTATTTTGTTATTACAGTTAAGTACGTTTCTTGCTGACAACAGCCTTCGGCATCGAGCCGTTGCTGGTCGTGTTTTCGAACTGTTTCGTATTATTTCGTAGTTATTAATCCCCTTGGGTTATTCGAAGGACCTATGAGTAAATGATGACGTAATGACTTTCACGGCCTGCTTCGTTCCACGTACTTTTAGCCTATTTTGTTTTATGCGATGACAACGCATGCAACAACGCACCGAACCAAACAAGAACCATACGAAGCGGACCTGCGCGTGCGCCTACATTTCCGTTCTCCGAGTGCAGGAACTCGACTTCCCATTCGCATTTCATCCCCCGCAATTCGAAGTGCGCCCGCTCCCGACGCCCGACCGCGCGAACTTTGAACTCGCGACAAGTCCGACCGGCCCCGCGTAGCCGCGAACCGCCGCCGCGCGATAACCGACCTCCCCGAGAAGTCGTCCCCGCAGATCGCACGCAAGGACCGAACCGAATCCTCAGCCTCGGTTTCGCACGCGAAGCGGTCGCGCCGGCTAATTCGAAAGTAATGTAGTGTCGGACCGCGGCGTTCTGTGTCCCGTGCGAAAACGAACCATGAAAAAGAGTGTGCTGGTGTTCGTGTTGGTCGCAGTTGTAGCTTTTTGCGGTTGTTTCACCGCACCGGCGTGTGTTTGTGACATACGAGAGTGTGAAATCGTCAACGAGATCGATTGTCCAGGATTAGGGATTGTTGTCTGGGATCCTTGCAAGTATGTGTGTTATTGCCGCCAATCCTGCGGTGTTAATTTTTGATCGGTGGGAGAGTCGCACGATTTAATTTTGAGTTGAAATCATTTGTATGATTTATTTTATATTTAATTTTATATATTTTTTTCAATTTTGTATTCCATTTTACAAACCAGGCAATTAAAATAAACAAATAAAATATCAAATTGTATTCCTAGCTTGGGGACCTCCGATTTAATCGCCTCCCCTCCCCCATATTCAATACAATCATCACCAACAATATGTTATGGTAATTCAGTTCTTAATTACCAATCCCCAAACCCACAATACTCGTCCAAATTACCTATTAACCCGGCGAAGTTTATAAAGCCGGGCGATCGATGCCGATCGCGTTTGTCCCCATTAGGAAAACAATAAATTACGGAAAGAGCACACGTTCAAATGTTTAACTTCGATCGCGCCGCCTCGCGAAGATATTTCAGTTAAATTAAATTCCTCGAAACTTCCGAGTTCGGCGGCCCAAGTGGCGTCGTATCTTCGCGGGACGTCCGTCCGTCCCCGCGCGCAACGAAACGATTATAATCCTTTTAATTCCGCTTCCGTAATGCGGGCCGGGTCGCGGGCGAAGCGAGTGCCACTCGTAAATTTCCGCGGGATTTGTTCCGCATGAAAACGATGTCTCGAATTGTGTTCGGCTCGGTGCGCTCAGGTGGATCGCGTTGGGCTCCACTGGATGATTTACGAGATTAAAGTTCGTTTCGTTTATTGAAGAGTCAGGTCTTTATGACTGTTTAATAGTAAGGGCGTAGAGAATGTGTTGGTTGGGGTTGATGCGATCGGCGCAACTAACGAGTACAAGGTTGTTGTTGTGTCTGTTGCACTGCACTACTTATTTTTATTTTTTTTACTAATTATTCAGTCTGTGCTTGAAATGACGTGCGTCCCCTTGGCAAGCAATTTTAAGACTGATTTGGAAAAAATATTTCATGATAGGCTTACGTTTCGATTTTATAATTGAAAGATGTCTAAAACATCATTAATAGCTCTGTCGAAGCTCTAAATAAATTAAATGTTAGCTAACGAAATAGTTGTTTTCAATTTGCCTCTACTGAATAAGAGAACTAATATGGTGTGCTTTGAAAAACTAAGATCGACACATTGGGTGTTTCACCGATAACGTATCTGCATGAAATTTTTTGAAAATGGTTTTGTGCAAATGGCCCAACAGGCGCTATTATTTTTTTTACTTTAAGACATTTTTATCCAACATTTTTAACTTATGTGTCACCTGGCGAGATTTTCTTATCGTTCTTTTGCTTTTTTCCTTGGTGACAATATGACTGAGTAATTTACGACCAAATGGAAAAATACCTACTTCAGTTTTTGTGAGTTGCGAAGTTCCTTTGATGTTACGTTTGACGTTAAATTAAAATTTAATCGTTTTTGCAATTTCGATTACGAAACTGGCGATTATTGGTCGTTATGAGCAAATGGCCCAACGGGCGCTATTATTTTTTTACTTTTACTTCTTTTGTTACTTCTTTACTATTTTTTTTCCTTAGTGACCAGTGGGTTTGAAATTGGAGCGTTTTATTGAAACTAATGTCTGGTGGACGTGCACATTAAATAATTTTTATTTCTGCACATAATTACAGCCACTATTTTTATATTACTCATGCACCGAGCTAATGGTGATATGCTCCCTGAAATATATAATTCTCACTTACCACCGACACGTCCGACGAATAAAATAACTTTGTGCCGCTCCAAAGCGAACATTAGTTCAAATAACGCTCTCGCCTGACCGCAAAAAGAAACTTCGAAACTTCGCATTGTGTATTCAACGAAAATAAATACAGCGCGAAGCGACCAAACTTTAACCGTTATTTGATACACGTTTCCGATGTAAAAGTTGTAGTCGTCGAAACTTTCGCGCTTTTCGCATTTTCGACGTTTCGAACTTTATGACGCGACGGCGCTGGCGGACCGCGCTTAACGCGCAATTACGACGCCGGCGCCCGCATCTCGGCGAACGCAACGGCCCTCGGCGATGATGTACGGCTTTTAATTCCGCAATTATTAGTTCCGCAGATAGGGAAGTTCGGCGGAAGTTTGAACTTGAATGCGAAGGGGGGGCGAGGACAAAGTAAAGTTCGAATCGGGGAGTAAGTACACAACGGCTAACCTCGAATGCAGGTTTATCCGGGTGTAAGTTTGAGTAATGGGATGCGGTCGCGAGTTCCTCGGCGATGGAGCTTTGGTATTTTTACGTTCGGTTCGCGCGGCGTCTTGCGATGCAGGGGTGGAACTCGAGACGTCGACTAACGATCAGTGACGACGCGAGCGAAAGTTTGGTCGTACGAAAGGGTAAAATAATAATAAAAAAAATAAATCAATAAGGTGCTATGGAAACATTTTAATCGTTATAAAGTTATTTGATGACGTTCTCAACGCCTTTTAATCTACGTATCTAATTTTTGTGGAATCGATTTTCATTTTTCGAATTTTTGAAATATTCGTAAACTTCGTTCCTGTTTCCATTATTTTTTCAAATGCGTACCACAAGATTAATGTTCCGTCCCAAAAGTTTTTCGAATACGACTGTGGCGACGTTCACGAACGCGGCGTAAAAAAACGCCATCGATCTCCCTCGCGTTCGCGTTGTCGAGTTGGCATTAGCTTTTTTCGCCGCGGGCGTCCCCCAGTGGCGTTATAATCCGCGGACGTTCAGACTCGCTGATGGACGTTGAATAAACAAGTGCATGGAAATTGGATTTTTAAACGTCCCGTTAATTGGCGTCTTTTTCTCTCGACGCCAACGCAGCGAGCGAGTTTTTTTTTTTAATTTGAAATGGGCAACTGTTCTACTTCCAACCCAATCAAATTTAACGCAGCCAACCGAACAGACGCAGTGAAACACAAAACACTTTAATTAAACAAAAAAACTTTGCTCATGGCGTCTTTTCGGCCATTTGCTCTTCATCGCTAAGCTAACAGACAAGACTGGTGTTAATCGCGTAGCAACTGTTATCATAAAGAACATCATTGCTGCCTGTCATTAATTTTAATGTCACACTTTAGGTTCGTCAGATCGTGTTCGAATTGTTCGCGTATTCGAATTGCACCACTTGTAACACAAACTAGACAACATTCACGGGTGCTACGTGACGTGCACGCAAAAAAGAGCCAACAGAACAACTCGAAACCCGCTCTATCAATTACGCGAGCCATCGGCACCGACGAACTATCAATTATCGATAAAATTCGATTAAATTTCCAATTGGTCGTCGCGACCGTGTTCGCGCATTTCCGCGGAATTTTCCGCCGCACGTAATTGTTTCGCGATTGCGTTTTGCGCCCAACCGAATGCGTTTAACCGCAAAGTTCGATGGATGGATTTTTTTTGGGCTTACGGTCACGGCGCAGAGATTTAGGAAGCCACGGACCAATCATTAAAATCGAGAATAAATATCTGCAAATACAAATAAGTTTTGATACTTTGACACAGTAACGATATCTGGATGCATTACTTCCGCAAACGACAAAACATTTTCATTCTAATCATAATAATCCGAAGCCACCCACTCCTTTGTCAAACACGCGAGGAAATAATAAATAACGACGATCATTCGAACAATAGATATTTTTGTATCAAGTGCGCAAAATTGGTGTTTTGGCGCGTGACGGTGAGAATCAATTCGAATTCAATGGAAACGTCGAAAATTCGCTTAGACGTTTCGTTGAAGTCACGTCCCCAGGTTGGACTTCCCGATCGTAGTGATCTAGAAGAACTGAAGAACAGTATTTCTAGATCAGTGCGTACGAGAGGACAAACCTGAGGATGACAAATGTGAATTTACCGAAACGTCTAAGAAATCCTTGCAGGTAAAATTCAACAACGTTCCATATTTGAGAAGCAAGCACATGCACATGTTCAGTTAACAGAAGCAACGGATCTACGATTGCAATTCTAAGAAATTTGGCGGAGATGACGTGTTCGACTACTTGAAATAAACATAACCTCGTTTATATTTAAAAAATACCAACAACTACCGAATATAAACACCCTCTCCCTTTCGATTATGTCCAAATGTTTTAATTTTTTAAATCAAGCACATAATTTTTTGAATAAAATTAACACTAAGTTTAAATTGCAAAATCATTGCGATAAAATGTTTTAATCCAAAAACAAATATAATTAGTGTCTTTAATTTACTCAATATACAAAATAAAGCTGCCAGACAAATAGTTTGATCGTACCTTAAATCTGAGATATTTTTTTTTACGGACCCCCTCATAACTTGAGCAAACTAATTAATAGTGAACTATTTATATGACGTTTTAATTTCCCAACGAAGTCAATGTTTCGACAGAAAAATATTTTTAAATTTAAGTGTATAATATAATAGAATTATATAAAATTTTTAATACGATTGCAATTATAAGAAATTTGGCGCAGACGACATGTTTACGTCGCCTGACTCTAACCACAGCTGGCAGACGTTCACCTAGTTGTAGCAAATATAGCCTCGTTCATATTTAAAAACTGTTATGTAAGACAATTTCTTGAAAGAATTTTTTTTCAAATTTAAATGTATAACGTAACTGAAACGTAATAAAAAATTTAAATTACCCGGATAGTGAAATAGACCATGAATTGTAAGCAAGTTCTCAGTTAACGCACAAAGAATTAAAAACAACTCCGCTTCGCTTGTCAACCAAATAAATAATCGTCAAAGACCTACGATTGCAATTCTAAGAAATTTGGCGAAGACGACACGTTTACTGATAATAATGACAGCTGGCAGTTCACCTAGATGAAGCAAATTATATTTAAAAAAATGTCGTATTAACAAAAATCATTTAATTTGGTCAACTCGTACATTTTTTTTGCTACAAAATCATGACGAGAAACAAATTCAATTTCATTCAATAACAAATATAAAAAAAGTTTGAAGTCTAACGTGAAATAACATTTTTTTTTAATTCACACCATAGTGATAATCATTGTGTCACATTTTAAGTATTTAATTATAACGTTGACACTTTTTCGTTTTTTTTTCCATAAAAAATTTATATAACCGATACATCTTTGTAATTTAATTTATTTTTTAAAAATGAATACGACAAATAATTCAAAAACATTTTATTGCCAACACCAACTCGCTATTACATAATTTCTCCAATCAACTTTTCACGTGTCGTTCTCGAATTCCTTCGGGTCCTTCCGCATCAGGCTGTTGTGGCGAGCTTCGATCATCACGTAGGACAGATACCCCAAGATTAGGGGCGGAGCGACGTACGGGGCCGACTCGAAGATCCTCCGCAGCCCGTTGGGGAAGCCGACCGAGAAAACTTTGGCGAAGGCCTTCAGCTCCAACGGCGAGAGCCGATAGGTCGTGATACCGCGCAGAAAAAACGGTTCTTTATGTCCCATTTTCGTCTAACGTTTTTGACGACTTGTTGCACTTGAAGTGATCGACTTGCGACGCAAAAGCGAAACGTCAAAGTGCTGGTTGTGGAGCGCCGCCGGCGACGCAACGCGGAACTTGCGAATTCACAACTACACGATAATCGAATAACCGTAACAGTCCCCAGAAACTTCGTTAATGTACTCGCAAGTAAATTTCATGCTTGTTCACAATCGTAATCACCATAATCTTTTAAGGCAGATAAAAAAAATGATAGCAAACGTCGAGTAAACAAATAAGATTAAAGTTACGTAATGGGACCGAAACGCCGATGCGATTTGGACCACTAAATCATTTCATTGAAAATTATATTAAAATACTTCAAGATAGTATTAAACGTTTAAATATAACAATAAAAAATAAAAGGAATTCATATAAAATTCAAATAGTACTGAATTTTAGGTTCATAAAATTTTTTTAATAGCCGGCGAAATTTTACCAATTTCATCTAATATATAGTGTGTCCCGTTTAACACAACGAAGTTGAATTGCTTAACAGGGGAAGTGAACGCTCTGTATTAAATAATTTGGCCACGTAAATCTAAGAAACCTTGAATTTCTTTAAATAAGTTTAAAAATTTTATTAAAAAAAATTAAGAGGAAATGTTAGTTAATGAAATCTTGAATCTGAGATTGCTGTGTTACAAGATATATTTTTAACTCTGGATGGTTGATTCCACGTATTGCACGGAAGTGGCAGAGGCGACATCGTCTTCAACGCCCAGTCCAAGAACGAATTCATCTTACTTTATTTTTATAAACTGGAACATCTTGGCTTAACAAACTTAATCGATATGATTCATCAACCATATCCAGGTTGCTCCCTAAATTTTAATTAGTCGTGGAAAGAATCGACTCGGATTACTGCGATATGCGTGTGGCGAGGTTTTCACTGTTTCGCCGAAAAATGTATAACCAACAGATTGAATTTTGTCAAATTGTCAGAAACGAACTGAAGCTACTGATAACTAAGAGGTCCAAACAGAATAATCGTGTTGCCATTAGTCCAAAACAAAAAATATTACTACGCTACACCTTCTAGTTGATCAGTCTTGTTTTTTTTCTTAATTTTTTTATATTCGACTAATTTATATGTTCGTCTTGTCTATTTAACGTAATAATTAACATTTTTTACGTTACTTACCCATGACTAGTTCATAATCACTGGTTTTTACACATTCTTTACATTTTAGGCTCTGAGCTCTTTTGAAAATTTGGTTGTTTAATATTCAGTAATTAATATAAAAAAAACATTTATTGGCATAACCCTACTCCTTGTTTTTCCATCCTAGTCTCTCCGGCCCAACCCTTGGTGTCCTATCCTGTCTGCATTTCCCTCACCTTCCTTCTCCTTCAATTCCTGTAGCTTCGCAAAGAATCTCACCCTCTCCCCGTTCTCCCCACGCTTCTTCTCCATTCTCCCCCTTTCCTCTTCTCCTATTTCGCCATCTTCACTTCTTTACACCATCTCATCTTGTGCTCCCATTTATCTTCGCATTCCCTGTACTCCTCACTCATCCAGTACTTGTAATCTTCTTCCGGCGTCCTTATTTCCCTAAATTATCTTGGTTCCGCTCCCACCATTTATATTTCTTTGTATTTTGTGTTGTATTTTGCCTTTCTCATTTTGCCTTCTCTTTCTTGACCTTCCACTTGCCTTCATCTATCTATTGCCTTTCTTTCCACTTGTTTCCTCTCTCCTCTCCTCCTACTTTCCTTGATATTCCTGCATTACCCAGCAGCTTTATCCTTCCTTCTTCCCACTTAGACATTTTCCCTCTGTTATCGTCCCTGTTCCTTATTTCGCCTATTGCAATCCTTACCAAACTTTGCTCCATCGCCTCTCTCTTTACATCAACACCCTGCCACCTGCCTCGACCCGCAACCTTTCGCCCCCAGTCTCTTGCCTTACAATATACTCTGGCGTTGATTTCTTTAATGCCAGTGTTCTTTTTATCTGTCTTTATTGTGTTCCTTCTATTTTTCTCCAATCACTTCCGCTCCATACATTATATGATTTTCATGCATGCGCTCCATATGTTCCTTCTTTCTTGGAAGCTCCCGCCCCTCTCTCCCCATTAGATGTTACCCTTCTCTACTCATCTCGCCTTCTTGGAAATATGTGCTATGTGTCCCTCGTTACTATTGTTGTCCCTCATTATGTATCCCAGACACATGTTCTGTTGTATTTTCTTTGTTTTCCTACTATTTAATTCCAACTCCCTTTTATCCATAAACCGTTCTATGAACCTCTTCGTCATTTCCTTTAATATCCGTTTCTACTACTATGACAATATCGTCTGCGTACTCCAACGACCATATTTCCCTGTTTCCCAATTTCAACCCTCTGTATTGGCCCTTTCTCAACATCTCCTCTAACTCTGCTATAAATAGCTGTGACCTTAGCGGACACCCCTGTCTTACCCCTTTCCATGTCCTGATTTTTTTCCGAGCAGTAATTATATACATTTGTGAAATTTGTTAATCGAATATTTTACAAAAGTCTCAGCTCTGCGTCTAGGGCAAGCCCTGATCGATTACTTTGTTTCATACAATTAATACAATTTTCGTCAATTTCGCTTTCACTTAAACAAAACAACGCGAACAATGTGCCGAACCGAAACACAAAGGTCTCCTCGAAAGCGACTTGGGCTGTTTACACCGTCCATTAAAAAAAAAAACACAAAGTCAATTCTGCGTCGCTAAACTTCCATAATTGCAAAATTGGAAAACAATCGTCCGAACTTCGCGACGCCAACAATGAAAAAGCGACGCCGGCAAACGCGATTACCGACCCGCCGACGTGTTTTCGCCAAACTTTTTGCTAAGAGCGCCGGTCGCTCTCCGTTACCCTCGTGAAATTTTAAATTCAATTAGCGCGCAGTTTTTAGCTCGAAAATTAGGAAAACGCTCCAGCATTGCCAACGAGGCGCTGTCATAATTGAGCAATTATCGAACGCCATGTACGACGTCTGCGAATCGCGCGCGATGCAGATATCTAGGTTGGATAATGTGGAACGACCGCGATCGATAATAATTGCGGGGCGATACAACCCGGTGCCGTAAAATAATCCTTATATAAAATTTAAAATATTTCCGATAATTAACGAGTTATGCAATCGTGGACACGAAAACTGAAACAGTTATTTTTATTCATTGTGCGTTTTTTCGAGTGGTTTCTTGGCGCCAGCTACGTTTCGTGCCGATCGTTGGTTTGATGGATCGCCGATTTCTTTCAATGTGCGACTTGACTGCGGCCATTACCGGAAGTGCCAAGACGGATGTCCCGTCGCACCTCCGCGATAATTACGATTTATCATTTTCCGCGTGCGATTCCGAATCTGCGATAAATTCTCGCGAGCGGAAAAAAAAATTCATTGAGCACAAAGCAAGATTTACGACGCGAGATTGCAAAAAGCGCCGTATACGTGAGACAGTATTTATGACGCGAGCGGTAACGTGATTCTTGGGCATCGATCTGCGCCATCGGTGTCGCCCGTTCTTAATCCGATTAATAACGTGATATAAACTGGAACATGTATAACAATCTAGATAATGACAGTGCTCAGAGGACAGCCACTACCGTGGTGTGTATATTTATGTTGATATAGGGTATTATAATTTAATTAACCCTGAATATTTATGCCGCCTAAGGATTTTAACCGCACCTTGTATTGATTTAATTAGAAACGACAAAAGGAGCTAGAACTATGTATTACTTAACGATTTTAGAACGAATTTAGATCACAAAGTTGAAAAACATCGCCTTGGTGTAAACAAACAATATCAACATTTTAGAATCTTATGATTGGAAGTAGAAACGTCATTGAGTTGTGATGGTCACGGTAATTAAGTAAAAGAACTGCAAGGCAAATAATATAAAAAAAATAAATAATTGCAAATAAATAAAGCAATAAATAGATAAATCAATCATTCTATTGTATAAACCGGACGCCGTCGATCAATTTGAAAAGAAAACTGTTGTAGTTTAGTAAAAACGTTAGTTTTAAAGCGCGAGTTGTTTTTCGAATGGCACCAAAGCGAACCCGGGACAAATACTCGAAAATAATTGAATTATAACCAACGTGAGTTCGATGCTGTGATTGAGCGAATATTTGTTAAATATTTGTCCATGACAACTTTATCGATTTTAAACTAAAGCCATCACAATTAAAAGAATTGTACCCGGCGACCCAAATGACAAAACCGGGAAAACAACTGCAATTAAAATAAGGAAATAAACGAAAATCAGACGCAAACGAATGAAACTAAATTGACAATAAGGGAAAATAAGCGAGTAAACATGAAGGAAATTAAATTCAAGGTGATAAAAATTAAATTAAAAGGCGTAAATATTCGTCGCAGGAGAAAATTAAAAGCGTTACATTGTTTACATTTTTGATTTTTTAAATCCTTTGGTACCGAATTCCCCATTTCAGAGGAAAAAAATCGACTTTATTTTTATATTTTACTTATATTTAAAGGATGTAGCAGGCGAGTAGCACACTCGACGCTTTGCTTCTTGAAACCACCATTCAACAGACATGTTGCTAATTAGAAATCATTCACGAATAATTTACGTTAAACGTTAAAAAAATCCAAAGGAAATGGCTCAGTTTTGTAAGCAACGTTCCAATTGTGAGAATTGTTTGGTGTCCATCATCAAAAATATGTCAAAATTGTCCAAACGATGGAATGTTAATGTTAATGTTAAAGTATTTTTTAAATGCACAAAGTTTGCAGGTTTTAAAAATGTAATAAATGCAAAAATAGCAAAATTCATCATAAAGAAAATATGCAGTGGTAAAAATCGTCAAAAAGTGTGCGTGTTGTTGAAATTGTGAACAAACTGTCAAAAATGGAGGAAAAAGTTCGCAATTGGGAATGAATTCAAGTCAAAAACAAAAAAAAAAATATTAATTGATATTAAAATATTACGTTTCAATTTTTTTAGGTTGGTTTCCAGTTATCAGTCATCACCGTTAAATCGTAAAATTCGACTTCGTTAAAGTAAATCCTAAAATATGTTAAATTATATTTAACAAGGAATTATTTTAATTGTACTTCTTCTATTTCTATTCCATCGTATAATACCGTTGCACAAATGAATAAAACAAAATGAGTTGAAAATAAAATTTCATTGACCTTTAAATGACAATAATACGAATTTAATTAAATAAGCGTCAAATTTGCATTAAAATTAGGAAATAAGTTAGGTAGCAATAAGTTCAGAGCTATTGCAAATATTTTTAAACTTCAACAACTCGTTTAAGATGTATTTACTGGGGCATTTTCTTTCGATTTTTTTAAACGCAGGAGCAACGATATGTT
The DNA here is from genome assembly GCA_959613385.1 of Geotrupes spiniger. Classification (NCBI taxonomy): domain Eukaryota; kingdom Metazoa; phylum Arthropoda; class Insecta; order Coleoptera; family Geotrupidae; genus Geotrupes; species Geotrupes spiniger. The sequence continues at coordinate 24,521,040 of OY390739.1, forward strand.
CTAAGGTAGATTCGTCAAATTTTAAGTTTGAAGTTCTTGAATTATCCATGAAGAATTGTAGTTAGTAACCCGAATACGTGTGCATGTCTCTCGAATGGTGGTTTCAAGCAGCGAAGCGTCAAGTGTACTTACTCGTCTACTCGCCTACATCGTTTGAAGAAACTGGTATTGTTTTGTAAAACAGCAATTTATTCTCTCAAATGGAACATTATAATTTTGTCATTGGTACTAAGAGCAAGTATTTTAATTGTTATGATAGAGTTTAATTGTTTTCGATGATTTGCGTTCGGGTTCGCGTTGGTTCCAATCTAAAAACGTGATTGTGAATTTCGTTTACAGTTTGGTTTTCTAGTCGGCGTCGCCCGGTTTATGTAATATGATGATTGATTTATAACCTTGTACATCACTATTCACTGCTGGTTCAGGGAAAATTCGCATCTGTAGATGTCATGTGATTGCGTGATCATCGCAGCCACAGTTCCATTGAATTTTAATGTCGATAGTGTAAAAAATGCAAAATTTTAGATCTATATCAACGTACACATTACCCTTTTTATTGTGACAAAATGTACTTTAGTGGACAAGGGTGATTACAGTTATTAATTCGGGACTTTTCCTAGACCGATTAAATTTTATACTTTTTCATTTTTTATCCACTGTTACCATCTTCGAGTTATAATGAACATGAGTTCTAACTCGACCTGGTTTGTTTTGATATATCTTTATTTAAAAAAATTAAAGAAAAATAAAAAAAAATACAAATAAACTATCATTGAAGTTCAACAGTAAAACAAAACAATAGGGTTCTTCTCCCAGTTCCTAAATTAAATAAACGTTTTCGATTCTAGAGCTAGAGCTCTAAAAGTATACCTTACTCTAAAAATATTTCGTGTATCCAGCACAGTTTCAATTCGTTCCAGTTTTACAACAACTTTGTCTGCAACTTCTCGAAAACGAAAGTATATTCTTTATACTCATCCAGACATTCTTCACACAGGCAGCAAAGTGTAGTCCCTTTATAGAAAATTTTACGACTACATGGCACCGAATTTTTATTTGATTAAGTGTGGGTTTTGTTTTTCAGTATCAGTCCTTTTTTCAGGTAGTGATTTAGTTTCCTCTTCATCATTATCTTCTATGTCCTCATCTTTGAATTGCTTTCCAAGAGCATATCCGTTTCGGATTGAGAGCTTGAAGCTGGCGAATATTTTCACTTGGGAATGATATGCTTTTCTGTATTTTTCACTTTCTTGTTTTTTATTGCCTCCTTAGATGTTGAAACATTTCCTACATTATCAGACAGTCTTTTTTTCTGTGTTTCTGGAGGTTTTTTCTCGAATTTTCAGTCAGTTTCTCAGAATTCCTTCGTCTTGGTTGTGATTTGCTCCTAGCTGCTGACTAGTATCATTTAAATAGCTTAGTCCTGGTTCCTGATTATAATATAAATGATTTAGTGGTCATACTGCTTTTTGAATCTTTACAATTTAAAAATATCGTATGATTCTTTTCGAAATTTATAAAAGTCCATAGGAAAAATCGCTGTATATCTAAACCCAGAAATTAAATTTTCTGATTTGAATGCGTGTTTCTACACAATTTTATGCGTCTGGAAAATTCCTCATTTGGTAGAATCCTGCCAGGAAATGTTAGCATTTTCTTATTCCATTTGGCTTTAATGTTTTTAAAAATTGTTTTGTCCAGCGGTTGCGTGTAATGTGTTACATTTGCGGGCAACTTGAATAACATCACGGTATCTACAGCAAGTTTTGATAATAAATTAAGATGATTTTTGATTGTTTCCTTCTGCAAGCTTTTTATAAAGGGAAGGAATACTAAACCATTTGAAAAATTATTCACCTTCCATCCATCTTTTTTTCTGTGCAACGTAAGTGGTACCACAATAATCATCTTTGGGTATCCAACTCTCCCAAATATATTTCCCCTTAAAAATGATAAAATGATAAAATTACAATTTCTCTCACCACAGGCTATAAGGGTAGTATTTTTTTCCGAACCCATAAATGTTTTTGATGCACGTTTTTAACCTCAAGGTTGAATGGGTTACGTTGGGATCAATAAATGTATCTGTAATTTTTGACGTTTGATCCAAATTTGAATTTATTTTGTATTTTGTGCTCGTACGTAATTTTATGCGAATTTCGAGCTTTTACATTTGCATTCAATGACGTGTTCATAAAAAAAAACCGTACGTCGGCACATAAATGCAATATTCAAATCCCTGTTATATCGCGAATAGTGAACTGATTTTGTAAATTCCCCGTCATGTGAGTGTGGATTGTTGTGTACGTGCTGTGTAGGTTTGTTTTATTTGCTTGCCAGGAATATCCCGTTAATGTTATTAGCTAAAATAAATTAAAATGATTTAAAAAAATTCGAAATAATAACGAAAGACGAAAGTTGCTCAGTTGTTCTAAAATTAAATTGCATTTTTAAACGCAAAACGAATCGAAGAATCAACGCAAATTTTAATTAAAACGAAGCGAGGCCGACGCAACACAAGAAGAAAATGGCGGGGGAGCGCAAACAAGCTCGAATCGCGAATTACGACGCAACAAAGGCACAATAATAATTATAACGCAAACAAATAACAAAAATGGACGACGCGAACGAGCGCGGACGCAAATTGACTCAAAAGAAAACAACGCACGCTTCACGTCGCTTTTAATTGAATTTCTGCAACCGATTCTTTCGCTTCGGTTTTCCGCGCCGTTAAATATTATTCAGGGGATTTCCGCGCGGTCCTTTTTCCCTGCGACGTTAAGGAAATATACGTTATTCGCAATCTCGTTTGCGGAATAGTCAATTCATGACCGGCCGAGCGTCGCACAGACAAGATGCGAAAACGAAAAGGACTCGTCCTTTTCCCCGATGAAATTTATCCAAGTCTGAAAACGAACATTGCAAATAAAACCAAGTATTTGCGGACTCGTCTTCGTGGTTTCGGTGATGTAACCAGGGACGTCCGCAGGTTAAAAATAAATCATATCTTTGAATATTTAAAAAAAAAAATTAAATTATTAATAATTTAAACTAATTGCACTTTAATTTCGAAATGCAGACCAAAAATAATTCCTATATTTTAGGTAGATGACCAATGGTATTATAACTTCGTTTTAAAGCAATAAAAATAAAAATTATTTATAACCCAACGAACTACGCGATAGGTGGCTTTGTCCCGTTCAAGTTCGTATCCCACTTAATCGATGGCATCGCCGAGATACCGAGCGCCAAAGTTCGCCGGGATTAAGTGAAAAACTTCCGGCAGGTACCCAGGCTGGATGTTAAACTGCACCCTTTCTCTTCGCAGCCGTTTTCCCGTCGATTTCACCGTTTAGCCTCTTTGTGGAGATAAGGCGTTCGAACGCGACCCGGCAGCGAGATTATTGATAAAAGTGCGATCCAATTGGGAAACTTTAATCGGCGGGAGCGTCGAGTAGCTCCGTTGTTGCCGATTCGTTTCGCGTCCGTCGAAGTGGAACCGAAAAAGCGTTAATTACGAGCCCCGTCGTTGAAAGTTCGTAATCGACGTCGAAGAAGTCTTAATGTTTTCCAATAAGACATCAAAAGTTTCGTTTAATTTCGTCGTCGTCGTCGTCTCCGTTCGATTGTTACGTTTCGGAGGGCGAATTGAGTGAATCGTAATTGCTTTATTTGACGTTAATTTCATCGACATCTAAGTGCTCGAGTTCAGTCCTAAATTTAATTTTTTTTATTTCGATTCGATTTTATTGGTCTTTAATGCGAGATATGTCGACGTTATTAAATTCGTTGCATTTAATTAATTAAAAACGTTGTTAATGAAAATTGCGCCCTTTTTGTGCGCCGAGCAATTCCCGTTCGGTGCTCCGTGGAAAAACAAACGGTAATGTTTAACGTAAACAGCGTCTCGATGAATTGGCGGACGAAAAAACGGACGGACGTGCTCATGCGAGCCAATCAACGGGAAATGAGTTCGAGGCAATTTAATTCGCGTTGTTGCCGCGGGCTACGCGTTTAGGTAAACGGACGACGAGATCCGATAATTTGGTACGTGTGTTGAACAATGGGCAATCGCAATTAGTTTGATGGATTTCGGGTTTTATAATTCGTCGTTTCTTGTTTGTTCGAACTTTTAGGGCAATCAATTCGAGCGAAAATTTAAAAAAGCTGCAATTTTATTATTCGTAAAAATGACTTGAAGAGTTGTCACGTTTGTAATTTGCAAATAGCGTACGCTTACAGGTATTAATAATAAATATATTTACGATGGAGCTCTCGTTTATTGTAAGGAAATGATACATGACGACCAATTAAAATGAAATATAAAAGTTCTAACGTAAACTTAGAGAATTAACATCAACTTTTATAAAAGTGCATTCGATATTCGATTAACAAATCGATTTTTTTAGTTCACAGAATTTATTAGCTTGGTTTTAATTAACAAATTTTCCAATATTTTAAATATTAACATTGAACATTATTTGATTTAATAGGCGAGTTGGATATTGAAAATGACGTAGGACATGTAATACGATGTACTACAGAAATTTGCACAAATAATTTAAATTTATTTAATTTTCATTGCATACTAAAATATTACGGGTTATTGTGTTGGGTTGGGTTTGGTTTGGTTGTGTTGTGGGTCGGGTTTGGTTTGGTTGGGTTGAGTTTGGTTTAGTTTGGTTGGGTAGGTTTAGCAGACCTCCCTCTACTAAACATGTACATACATTCAACATGGCTAAGGAGTGTGATGACAAGATAAGTGAAATATAAAAGGGAGAAAGGATCAGGCTAGGATTTAAATTTATTTCATATTTTAATCAGCAATTGTTAGAATCTGAGCTAGCTTTGTCACAATTAATGATTACTCTTTGTTAAACCACAATTCAAAGCTTGATTGAATTTACATAAAAAAAATTCAATTCATACAAATCCACGTAACGCAACCATTAGGCTATCCAATTGAATTTCCTTTAAATTACTTAAATTACACAACCAAATCAAAGCAAACCAAACCAAACCAAAACAACCAAAACCCAACCCAACAAAACCAAACCCAACCCAACCCAACCAAATCAAACCCAAAGCAACCGAACCAAACCCAAAGCAACCAAACCAAACCCAATCTGGTTTCCCAGATCATATTAATTTTTGCTTCTCAACTGCTAACATTTTTCCTAAGCTTTCTTTTGATTTTGCTATCGTTACAGTGGGGTCACCGCCATTTCAATCTGAACTGCCACAGTTAACTCCAACTGTCGTTGACATATTGACCCACGTTTTACCCTTAAACGAAGCAATTTCGTTCCAAATTTGGTTATCACCATTTTTACTAGATTTTTACATTCAAGTTTTTTACAATTTTTACAATTTTGTTTTTGAAGTTTTTAAGCATTTTTTGTTTTTTCATAATTTTTGACGTTTGCACTAAATGACACTTTGATATTAACACTTTATTTCGATTATTTTATTTATGTATCCAATATTTGATTTGTTTTCTCCCTATTTGTTTTTTTTTCATCTTCAACATTTCTAGGATTTTTAATTTGAAATTTTTGCGTCATTTTCGCATTTATTAATATTTTGGATACTTTAGAATCGTTATTGACATTTCTTATTTATTTTATCCAACAATTAATTTTGTATATACTTGTGTAGCAAATTTGTATTTTTATTTGTTTTAAATTGTTGCGTAGTTTTTTCTTATTGTTGTTTTTGAAACTTGGTTTCTTTTAATTTTTGATTTTTTTTACAATATTTATTTTGTCGTTTTAGTTTACCAATGGCACAAAATAATTTGCAAAAAGACTTTAAACTTATGAAATTTGCCCAAGTTGATCTATCAAAGCTACATTTGATTTTAACAAAGTCCTACGACATAATTAATTAAATGAATTAAGTTTCCTTAGACCATTTTGTGGTAGTTTTTTCAATGATTTGATTTTCGGACTAAGCTTTATCTCAAATGTGTCAAGTTAACAGTAACGAAATTTGCTGACAATGCTACCGACGATATTACGATTCAAATTCTTTGTACTTTTTGCTAACACAATCCAACCCAACCCAGCGTCACAGGTTGGGTTGGGTTGGGATTGGTTGGGTTGGGTTGGGTAAAAAGTAAAAATTACCTACACTTTTTTTTTCATTTTAAAATTTTACAGACTTGTTTGAAAACGTAAAATCTGCGACAAATTAACGATAAGTGGTTAAAATTAACGAAACACAATGTCCCCTAATCAGTCAACATACATGATCCCAAATCAACGACCTTTGACCTATTTCTACGTGCAAATCAAGACCAGTACTCCAGCACTGTCCATTTCACCGCCACTGAATCCAACCCCTTTGGGTCCCCAAGACACTTCAAAGCGAAAAAAAAACGCCGGCATCCGTAAAACGAGGCCTGGACACGAAAACAAATTTCGTGAATACAATTTCACTGTTCGTCAAGATAACGTAAAGAATTGTCACGTTCGTAATTTGCAAATAACGTACGTTTACAGGTCATAATTATCTTTAAGAAAGGTACACAACGTAACTAGCAATAAAAAAGGAGTTAGAATTGGTCCTGAAGTCAAATTAAAGTTAAGTTCTTATTCTAGCAGTCGAAACACAAGTCCACCTTAAAACTTCGTCATTGGTAATAAAATTTAATTCCAGCTGAAAACGTGGGCTACCTGTATTCGATACTATCGTAAAATTAAAAACAATGACTCGCGAGTCGTTTTTCATAAATAAAACGTCGAGGTTTTGAAACGACGAGTCACCCATTAAGGATTATGCGCGAATGGAGCCGGCGCGATGTAATGGGCGATTTGCATGCACGCTACTGAACTTAGTTGCAATATAAAGCGGTTTGAAATTGTTGTTGCAACAATGCGGCGAGTCGTTTCGTATCGCGCAATTAAATAAACTCGAGGCAACGTATCTTCTCATCTACGTAACCGAGTACTTTATTATATGTGTAATTATTAATTAAACATTCAGTTTAATTAGTCATCTATGTCTGCGTTGGAGTCAACGATTATATAATAAAAAAAAATGAATGAAAAGCCTTGTAATAAAAAATGCAATAAGTATAATTAAGCGCAACTACACGATGTTAAAACTTCATAAAAGCGCGTATTGTAAATAAATTAACTTAACCTAGTCGAAGGCACCGCGGATTGCTTGCATGCGGAGCACGAAAAAAAAAACGACAACAAAGCAACGCAACATAAAGCCTTTTACGTCGAAAAACAACGGACGTCTTTATTAGTTCTCCACGTTTATTAAATAATCAAAAGCGAATTTCCCAAACAGTATTTCCGTAAAACGCATCAAAGCAATTTATGCGCTCGTAAATGAGCGTGACGCGAACTTCAAAGTTCCCGAGCTTTCAAAGCGGCGATCGATACGGCGCCATAAATCAACGTATGTACGCGCTCCGCATAAGTTTTAATGGAGACGTACATACGCCGCAGGAAACGGTTTCAAAGGTGCATTCGAAAACACGTATACGTCGTGGAGTAAAAATTGGGTCGGATGGGCGTCGCAGTCGAATATATTTTGATTGGATTTTTTCGAGCCATCCGGAAGATTAGCACATTTCGTTTGTGGGGCGCAGTCGCATTTTTTCGTTAACGAGACAGCGGCTCCTCATGGGGGAAAGCTTCAATCAGCGAATCCATTTGGATTTTCGACCGAACGAGTTTTTTCGTTGCGGCGGTTTCCCCGTCCGACGCTAACCGGTAACGGGCTTCAATTTGTTGAGGTAATCTCGGCGGTCGTCGAATTCGAAATGTTACGATACGTCAATTACATGTTAAAAGTAAAATTTAATTAATAATAAATATAAGACAATCGAGGTATAAAATAATTACCAAATCGATATTGCGAGAAAGTTTGAGCGTCACTGGGATATATTAATAGAAAAATTAGGGCAACAAGAGTTAGAATAGCTCGAGACGACACCAACCGTATGGTTTGGTGGAGAATTGATGCGTGAAAAGAGATTTGTTCGTAATCGTGAGTTTGTGACAGGGCTTTATATCGTACAACAAAGAACTGAGTATATTATATCACATCAGTACATCGCTGCCTAGATGGGGTTAATGTTCCCATGTTTGCAGTCACGACACAAACTGGCACGGTCTGTCAGATTTAATATAATGCATATGGTGATCATGGCAGGACTGTGTTTTATTGTAATCCTTGGAAAATTTTCTGTGATTATATGCCATAATATTATTTACTAACAACCATTTTTGTTGTATACCATCGTAACTATTTTTATTATCACTGGGCGATTTATTTATTCGTTTTATTCCAATGAATTCAGTAACCAGCTGGGCTCCAAACAAGTCACGTTTGTTTGGTTGCTGATGGTTTTGTCACAACATCACGCTCTATAATCCAAAACCTAAGGGATGTGTGGAAAATAGTATTTGTAATCCGCAAGTACTGTTGCGTATCTTTGGTTGCTGTCTAAATTGTTGGAATGGAAACGACAAATGCACGAGACGTGCTCGATATTTCCTAACAGCGCACGCTTACTGTTATTCTTTGGGCGTTTTTTGGGCGTCTTAAAAAATGGAATAAATAGACATGAACAAACAATTTCCTTATCGAAAAATGTTGTCACATTCGATATTTGCAAATAGTTCACGATTAGATCCTTTAAACCAGTCGTGCGATAGACGTTTTAGTTCGTTAGGTATTTGCAAATACCTTATGCTTACTGTCAATACAGTACGATGAATCCAAACAAATTGAATGTCGCTGCAGTAAAATTAAATAATTTGACAGGTAATATTTAATATATTTAATGAACTAGACAATTGTCTGATCGATGAGTGCGGTGTCGTCGCTAATAACGAATATGTTTGTTACTTCATTGCTTTGAGCTGACACGTCGGTGTCTTAGAATTAGGTGATTTTCAACAATTCTGTAATTTGCTTCAATCCAATTGGGTTCAGTTGGTTTGCATTGGGTTGCGTTGGGTTGATTTGAGTTGGGCTGGGTTGGATTGGACTGGGTTGGGTTGGCTTTTGTTGGTCTCGGTTGGATTAGACTGGGTTGGATATGGGCGGGTTGGGTTGGACTGGGTTGAGTTGAGCCGGGCTGAGTTGGGCCACGTTAGAAAAAAAGTAATTTGTTAATTTAGTTTATTTTATGTCAAAGTACAAATCGCAATACAAATATTATTGGCTGATTGGTATGAGTTCAACATGAGTTGACATATTTGGACCATATTTGGTCCAAAGTCCTGGAGATAGGTGCGTTAATTTTTTGTCGGTCGTAACATCTTTGTCGTTATTATTAAGAACATTTGAAGAAATGAAGCTTGAAAGTTGAAATATAACTTTTTGGTTGTGTTGGTTTACAAGCCATCGTTACACTGGTTGATTATTCGGAGCTCAGCAGAATAAATTTAACATTGAAAAAAATTTCATTACATTGGATGTTCAACCAAATACAAGAGCTAGGTTGGGTCTCAACAATTTTCAACAATTCTTTAATTAGTTCCAAACCAGCACCTCACATTTTTCATGTCCATGTCTTTAATTTAAATTCGTTTGATTGACCATTATTATTATTATTATTATATTTTGTTTGGATATTTAAATTTAAAACCAGAGGTAGGAACGAAAATTATCATTTTTTGTCTATTTAACAACACCAGAAATTAGTTTGATCATTATATTATAGAAAATGATTTGACCAACTTAGATTTTTCCAATGATACTGGAGAATTGTTATTTATTTTTTTTTAGTGTGCAGTAAATTTAAATTATTCTCAATACTTAATTAATAAATTAATAAACCAATACCACAATATCTAGTGTCTAAACGGGTAATCTTTTTTCGTTTTCGACGTTTCACTATTTGGAGTTTTGTTCCAGCTGTCAAGAACGTTTTGTTCAATACACCATTAAGGTTATAAATTTGATTCTTGCCGACACAGAAAATACGTGCGTTCCCTACAATAACACTTTTCAGACTAAACACTCTTGTGGGGTTTCCATGCCATGTCGGATTTCTTCTGATCTATTATTTTCGTCACGGATCAAAATCAATTATATAGTTATATAATTCGACGCTCACGTGGCAATGTATTCTCCAGTCCTATTGGCTGAAATAGTCACATGACCGACTAACAACTTTATATAAACTTCGCTGTTTTTTTTCAAAAATGCAAAATTTTTATTACCATTTTCGTACATAAATCTTATATGATTTTGATACACGTATCAAATTGTTTATGTTATGTACATTTAATGTACACGAAATACACGAATTCTTGATTTTATAAAATTCATGAAGACGCTGGCTTTAATATAGTTTTTTCGTTGTCAACAGGGAAACCGCAAATGCGTTGTATTGCTGAAATTAAAGAATTATTTTATAGCATTAAAATCTATGCAGTTTTAGGTAGCAATCAAATAAACTTATACTTAATACTTGCGGTTTATAGTATCGGAGGGGATAATTTTTTTTTCGTTTTTGATTTTTACATATTTGGGGTATGTTCCGTCTGTCAGAAATCATGAATGTTATTCTTGCATTACATTGCAATTAAAAAAGAGGAATTAGAGCAGGCCGTGATTATGTTATGGAGATTGGTAACTGTTCCTCTTACCTGATGTGAATGAAAGTGTCATTGATAGATGACAGCTATCTTGAGAACTGCTTTGTAAATAAATGTAAGTAATTATAATTTTGTTTTCTTACTTATAGTGGTAAATGTTTAACTGTCAAGTCACGGCCTACACTAATTCATTTTTTCTAAACCGCGTAGTATGTGCACTCTCCTCGAAAGCACAGGTATCATCCATTCCCAATGAGAGTGGAGAAATATTATTGATTTTTTTAATTTTTAGTGAGCAGTCTAATTAAAGGTTCCGTTCATTTTTCATCGTCTGTGACGGTTTTGTCATTGCGATCGTCGGGTTGACATCTTGCTCTGTAGTGGGGGCCTAAGAATACCACTACCGCAACCTGGCGTGAAGTAAAAGTCTTCAAACAAGTATCTATCCTTCTGCCTGGTCATTTCTTTTTATTTCGCACCTTCTTATATTACTTTCCTCTTTAAAACTTAGACTTCTTCGAATCGGTCAAATGTTGACGATGCTTGAAAATTGACCTTTTTAGAACTCTTAAATTTTAATTTATGTGTCTTCTATAATTTGACTTTTTTGATTTCATTACAATGTTCAGGTACTTTTGGCAATTCTCACCATTTTGACACTTTGGAAATGTATTGCTTCTTCGTAGGCAATGTTCTAGTTTTATTAATGTAGACATTTTTACTTCTTTAACTTTTTTATAAATTTTTATAAACGACAATTTTGATGATTTGGTCGCATTTTAGAAATATTAGTTAATTAAATTTTTTTTGAAATTGTACCAATAACGTTCAAAAATAAACAAACACCAAATTATATGTCTTATTATGTATAGACCAGTCCACTGGATAACACAATAACTGTTATTACACGATGTATTTTGCTCGCAATGAAATTAGAAACAAACGTAGATTTGCAATCTAACTGCGACCTTGACGCACGCACCCACGACGTATGGATTTTCCGGCCGCTCGGGCACGATATTTCCCAATCGGCAGCCAATTTCTGCCGTTTACGACCCCCAATCATGAAGGTCGGGAGCGTTTTTCCGGCGCACGTAGATCTATTGATACAGACGGTCGAAAATTAGAGAGAAAACGCGAACTTTTTCAATGGCGTTTTTTCGTTGTTGGGATTCCTCGAATGCTTCAGAATTAATTGCTATCGTTCCACCTCTTTCACTCTCATCAGTGGTGATCCTTATTGTCTTGAGGTTTCTTATCCGATTACGTCTTAGCGTTAAACGGTTTTGTGATTTAGTCTGTGCAAGTTGTATGAAACAAAGACATTGTTTATATGTGAGGTAGAGTGTGCAAGTCGTGTGAATCGGCCAATCAATTATTCGTCTGGCACCTATTGAGCAAAATAAATGTGGTTTAGCGTTAATTTTAAATTATGTTAGGACGAGGAGAGAAATGTACTAAACTTCGTTTACCGCGTTCCCAACCGAAAATCGCACAATGCATCCGGGTATAATAACAATAAGTATACTCGATATAAAGTTTACGAGCGAAATCCAACCCAATTTAATTTCGCCGCGGAAAATGTTCAATACGTACGTCGGCGAGGAATCGATAACTGCCGGCACATTGTGGTTTATGCGGCTTATTAACTGGCATTGAATTTTCCGGCGAACGTCTGTCCAATTTGACGACTTGTTTGCCGGCGAAGAAACGATCTCTCTCAAACCCCAGCGGCCTTATTTATCCAGATGTTAAACATCCACGACATCGTAATTGGACGATGATTGAATATCGACGCTTTTTACAATTACACGCTCGGTATCGATTCGTCGTTATAACGTCTGGTGAATTTTTCCGAGTAAACAAATAATTAAAAATTGACTACGAGTCTAACGGTTAACGCCCGACGTAGGCGGATGCACTTGTTACGGTAACGAACAGAAATGCGAACAATATTTCGTAGCAATCCCTCAATTTCCACGAACCCGTCCAATTATTCACGTAAACCGAATACGCGTCGGTGAATTTCCGGCGAGGATTTTCCGGGACGGCCGCGCAACGATGAAAGACTTCCGCACGGTCGCCGTGCACGCTTCCCTAAACGAATCCATTATGAAAGAAGATTTGGTTCTCGCAAAAAGAACACCGGAAAAACAACCGCCGCGGCAAAATAATTGGGGCGCGTTCGCCTCCCCGAGTAATGTTCTTTTTAATTCGGCCCGCGGGTTCGCTCTTTCGCTCCGGCTGGCATAAATTTCATAAACACGGAAGCTCCGGTAATTCTTTGAGCTGATCCGCCGGATCGCACTAACAATTTCATAATGGACTGTCCGTCAAGATGGTGCGTTCGGCGAATGCGGTTTAATGTGCATCCACTTCGGGGTAACGAAAGCGTCTCGGTTTGAAAGTGGGTGCTGTGGGTGGATTTGTAATTGAAAACGGAGATGGACGGTGTTCCATTCAGCGAGACGAATAAATGTGTACGTGGACTGAAAGGAACGTGACTTTGTACGTCGCTGGTTGACGTTTGCAAACAGCTGCTCTTGGAATTAATTCCTAGTATTCACGGATATTAATTTTATTAGCTGGGTTAATCAGATTCTTTATTTTACCTGAACGTCTCTGCTTATAAATTGTTTCATTACATTTCGAACATATTTTTCGACAGCCTACACCTCAACGACCATCGCTCCGCATGTGTATAGATGAAAAGTAATAAAAACGACAAGTTCCAAATACGTGCAGCAAAATATTCCTATCTATAACTGAGCCAGAGATTCCCACAATGACATGAGTCTGATATGAAAAATTAATTGTCTCAATTTTTTTTACTTTATGATTTAATAAACACGACCCAAGGAGACGTGGGCTGGATGTTCGAAAATGGTAGGCTAATTACTAACAATAAATTTTGGCACCGATATCACTATCCACAGCAAAAAATTCTCCATTCTCATTAGTCAAAATCGTCACTTCAAGAATTGTCATGCTTCCGCTGAATTTTAAAGCCAAATATGTCAAAATTTCTCAACTTTGTTAACAATTTTTGTTCGTACATAAAGCCAAATCTTGTAGATTTGAATACGCATCAAACGTGCCCCCCCCATTCTTTTTACAATAATTTAATGGCACTCGTTATAGGGAACAGTTTTGCTTTTCCTAAGTATCTTGAATTTTTTTGACGATTTAATTTCTACAACTTTTGCATTTGGTTTATTTGCCAGTTTAGGAAAATATAACATTTTCATAATATTTTGGATTATGCAAATTTCGACAAAATTATTATTCTTTGATGTGTAGTGTATATTAACATTTGTTGGTATTTTTGACAATTTAGTTTTTTTACGTATTTTGAATTTTAGAATGTTAGAATTTTGAAAATTTAAATGTTTTATTTTAACAATTTTGCATTTTTTAAAATTAATTTTGATAATTTTTTCGTAAATTTTGACAATATTAACCATTTTTTAATGTTTTGCACAATTATTAGCCATTTTCTAATTAAATTCTAATAATTCCTTAATTATTGTCATTGCATTTTATAAAATATATGATTTTTTAAATTTTAGAAGATTTTTGCTGTTAGTGTTTAATTTTTTGGCAATTTCGATTTGATTTTGCGTTTTTTTATGAATTTCCGTAAATTTTTACCGCTCCCCGTATGCAATATTGCAATTTTGTCAAAATTTACATATTTTACAACCACATCAACTAAAACCTTAATTAGACTAATAAACATTGCTCAATTTAATAAATAATAATTCAAAGTGTATGTCTTGAGACCTTTTAACAACATGTTCGGCCTCATAACCTTTGCTATTGCTATTTTCGAGCAAATACATGGTTCACGGATCATCATCAGACGTATATTTGTATCATAACCTCCTCGTTTACGTCATGGCTTCAATTCGCTCTAAAACCGTGAAATAATACGTTGTTCTAGCTCCTTTTTCTTATAAAATCAATGAGAATTTGCTAGCATTATTATTTTTATTTATTTTTGTGTTAAGTAGTAATCGATTAATAGATTAATTATAATTAACACATGCGCTTTCAGGTGCCGAAGAACATTTTTGATGTTTTACATAGCTTTGAAATTACATTTCATTTGTAGATAGCACACCACACTTGTCTCTAACTTTCCACGATATGAATTGTATTAAACACGTCATGAAGATGCGTGTGGTCTGCATGATAGCAAATCATAGGCCCCAAACAACTACGAATATGGCAAGTAATCTTTGCAAAAATCCTCCATTATTATTGGTAAAAATGGTGGTCTGGTCGATTGGTTTCGTTGGATTCGAATGGATAATATATTAAATATTAAAATTACTCTAATTTAATTACCATTTAGATATAAAATGAGTGATACAGGTTCGAGATGTGCGTCGAAAATTTCCCCGTTCCTTTACAATTTACTATTTTTAGCATTTTAAAATTTTTTTTAAAAGTTTGTGTAAATTTTCGGCATTTTTTAAAATTGTAACTTTTCGACATTTATTTCGATAAGTTTGTATTTTCTAGTTTTTTTTTCTGATTTCGGTGAATCATTTAAGCGATTTGCTTCGTTGATTAATTGGAGAATTCATACGGCGACGGGAATTGTGCAGGAATCGATTCAACGTTGGGTTAACTAATTGAATTTAAACAAATAGCTAGAACAGTTATTGACTTGGCTTTGGCAACGATGGCTTTTGAAACAGAAAGGCTTTATGTTTAAAATTTGACAATTCTGCGAACAGTCACAATCGATTTATTTTATTTCATTGAAAATTGTGCTTGCCTGGAGTTTACGCCAGGACGCCCAATGAAATTTATTCACCGCCTTGTGAAATTCCGTTAAATTCGGACAAAAGTTACTTTTGGATCGCCTTAAATTGTCCTTCCTCCTGGTCTTTGATACATTTTATATATCTTTTCAATTAAATCAACTAAAACCTTAAAAGATATTTTATATTTCAAATATATTTTCAACCACTAACCCCTAACGTCCCCTCTTTCTCTCTCTTTTATCTCTTACCAGTGAAAGAGATAAAGGAGAGAGACAGAGAGAGAGAGAGAGAGGTTCATATATGACTAGAATATAAATATAAATCCATAGCACTTTAACCTAATGTAACACAACAATGAATAAATTATTATTACTCTCGTCATGTTTTCAACGTTTTAACACACAATGCATATATAATGCCATTGATGTATTTCCATTATCCGCGCATAATGGCCGAGGCAAAACAATATCGTCAGATTATAAATCCGTTCGTAACTTGCGCTGACAAGTCCGATGTTCCGCCATCGCAGACAAAGTGCATCATCGGTCAAATGAACACCATTCACAGTTCGAACGCCGCCGAACAATGGACTAACGTCCCTTTTGATTTGCAGGTGCTGTCAGGAGTGCGCGAAAACGGAAGGGGAGCCGTGCGGCGGCGAGCTGGGATTCAGCGGGACCTGCGAGCCGGGACTGTCCTGTCAGCAACCGGGAACGACGCCCGGCGTCGGCATCTGCAGGCCCGACGGGCTCGACGATGAAGGGGACACGTGAAACGAGCCCCGATCCCCCAATGTGAGTACGGAATCGTGCCGCATGTGTTAATAGAAATTGGGCATTAAATGTTGACGACGCGGCCGAATTTCGCGTCCGCGCCTAACGGCCGTTTGCGCTACGTGACCGGAATTTAATCGCGCTCGAAATTATGACTTGAAATAATCGTTTGTTTAGAGGCTCGAGCTCTATCTGCGTCGGAATGTAAATGTTTGGGTTCATGCTGGAGTCTTATAGCATTTTTTTTGCAATTATTTGTGTTTATATTTGGCTAATGTGGCAGAAGTCGAGGTCATGACATGTGAAATAAATTTAATGGTCGAGTTATAAACAAATCGAAACTTCCAATTAGGAACTACCATACAATCCGACTTCATTTTAAAAAAACGCGGGTGTCAACACAATGTTCTTCCATCACCTCGTACAGTTAAAATTTTTCATTGTTAAATGGCATCGCGTACCCAATAGAGTTAATCGATTTGTTTTGTACGACGATAAAAAAATCCGAAAGCAATTTGCTGATTAAATTGCACGAGTGCACCATTCATCTCCCCATTAAAATCGTAAATGGGATGATGCATCAGACGTGCCGTCGATTTATCGACGATTATTACGACAACGCTCCTGAAATATTCGCGAACGACGATCCCGACGTCCAATTTGAAAATTCCGATTCCGATACCGACGCCGCCAATTTCGCCCGCGAAACTCGGGATCTTATACATAAAATTAACATTGCAAAGACAATAGTTCCGGCGCGTCTCCTGGGACAAGGTTAAACTTGGAATTTATCTCCGGGATAAATTGCGCGGCGGCGCGCATAAAGGAGGCCGCGCGAGGAACAAAGGAGCGCGCGCGAACGAAAAGAATAATAATTTTAAAGAGGAGAAACAAACTGAAATTGTTACGCTTTATCTCGGCCCCCTTTCTTCGGCCATTGTCTCGCGGTGAGGGGCTCGCTGAATGGGTCGTTCTTGCGCGACGGCTCGCTTTCATAAATTGTTGCTAAATTCTTAATAAAGACGGCCGGCGCGAGGCTTAATGCGTCCGTTTGTAGATTTGAAGATTTGTCGGGTTTGTGTTTGTCGAGATAAATTTTCCGTTGTGTTTGAAAATGTGATGATATGGATGAATAAATGCGATTTAAGATAACGAAGGAAGTGTAGACAATGTATAATTAATTTTTGCTCGAGTGCTTGTACAGAAATCTGTATAATAAAATAAAATTTCGAGGTGGGGGAGGATATATGAATTTTAAAGCCACGACCGCTTAATGTAACGCGCATGCGTCAACCTAGCCGATAATACAGAAACCAATTGGGAAATATACAGTCCTCCGGTCATCAACCCAAGTAGATAAAACAGGATCCCAATCCAACCTATCTTGTAATACTAGAGTGGCCATTATTTTTCAAAGTTTGAATTTTCTTTTAAAATAAAATAAATATAACAATATTTCGTTAAATTTTCGAAAATGTTTATCCATTTTTAAGTAAGCTTAAAATTTTTCCAATTTCAAAAATCCATTTTTTGGTTACATTACATTTGCTGGCAATTTTTTCAGCGATAATAAATAATATATAATATTTTTTTAACAAATTTAGACATTTAAATTTTTTTAAATTTTGTAATTTTTGACAATTCTCTTAAAGTTTTAAGTATTTAGCATAAGATCAAGGGCAATGATTTAATGAAATTTTTGAATCTTCTGAATTTTTGTAGACTATTGGCTAGGATTTTTTTAAATTTTGTCATTTTTGACAATTTTGTTGAAGTTTTAAATGTTTTCTCATAATAAATAAGGCTTAGGCAGAAGGGCAAAAAAATAAAAGATTAAAATCATCAAATCCGAATATTTGTTGATTTTAATCGTCGGGACGGGTTTAATTAGAGAATCCTAATCGAAATACAACCAAACCCAATAAAAGAAAAAACGCAGACCAGACTTAACAAGAATGAGAAATAAAAAAATAAATTGAACGATAATAAATCTAGAATAATGATTTGATTGAACCAAGTCTTTTTTTGCGGACTTTTTGGTTGGTTTTGGTTGGGTTGGGTCCTCATTTGGTAGAATCCTGCCAGGATATTCGCGATTAAATTTTTGCATGTCCTCATTTCTTTTGACTTTTTGAATAATTCACCGTCCATCCATCAATTTTTCTGTGAAGTGTATGTGGCACCAGGATGATGATGATCTTTGGTTATCCAACTCTGCCTCATACATACTTGATAGTTTATATCAGTTTTCGTTGGGCTTTTATAAGCAGGCTACAGTAGAATGCAATCGTCAACTGTTTTACAGTATATGTCGATAGTTGTGGCCGCTTTTGAAGTGCCACATTTTACACTTTTGTTGTGATTTATTACTTCCGGTACAAACATGCGTGCATGTCCTCCAATATACTCGAATTAAGAATGCGGAAAATCGAGTCCCTTATCATGGCCCGCTTGTTTCTGAATTCTCGACTCTGATTGACCGAAATTTAAATGCCGCTAACGACACAACTGTCAACAGTAATATACAAAATACACCCAAGATATATGAAAATTCCCATTATTTATGGATTATTTTCATTGTGTCATTTACTCGTACATATGAAATGAATTTAAGTTCTAACAACACGAAAAGGATGGCAACGGTGAATTTTGATCAAATCACGTTTGACGTTTAAAAGAATTTTTTTGTTAATGTTAAAATTCGACGTTTCGACGAGCGATGACCAATTTCATTAATATATTTCTATTGGCTACAATCGTGCACTACAGCACCTTGCACTACTCAAATGAACCCCTAATATATTTATCCTGACTTTCGTAGAAAAAAAATCATTCGTAAAATTGACAAAAATATGATAATTGATTTATTCACTAGTTGGTATTTTGGAACAAGGTGCTTACATTTCGTGAGCAACCCAACATACACAAAAGTATATACGAAATATACGAAAGAGCCATAGTGGTACATTCGCGAACAAATCTAACATTTATTAACTTATGTTAAATCGGGAGTACTTCATGGTTGGAACCTGGAGCCATTATTTTTTAGTTTATGAAGTAATTTGTTGCAATTTTTGGTTATTTTTCATCTTAGAAATCGATGTTTACTTGCAATATGGTAAGATGTGCAAATAAAAATTGGAAAATTATAGTGGGCGACGTCCCCTAGCAGGAAGAGATGGAGTGAAGATTTTTTACAATTAGAAACGAAATTTAATTTTAGTAATTTGCTAGTTCATTTTTAATCTAGCGATTAAGTATAATTTTGTAATTTAATTTTTTAGGTATACGAAATGCAATAAAATTTAAATGTCACGGTTCGAAAAATACGATCATTCATCAAATTTTTAGTTTTGTTTTAATTTTGCTTAATAAAATGTCAACGTCTAGGAAAATGCGAAAAGGCTAAAAAATTGTCTAAATTTGGTTAAATATTACTTAACAGTCAATAAATTACTTTGTGTATATTATCGCCATCTAGACGACAACACTTCGTACTCTTGCTGCTATGTAATTACAGTGGTTTACAATGTTGCCAAAATTCCTCATACTATGAACTTTTGAGAAACACAAAAATTTCAAAAATTATCATAATTCGACAACTTTCTCTTTATTTAAATTATCAATTGAGTGAATTGAGTGAAAATAGAAGTCAGGTCCAATTAAAAAATATCAATGTTTTAGATTTGAACCCTGGACATCCTTAAAAATTAGACCAATACACATTGGAACTATTCATTTCCTTGAATATATTTTACTACTTTAAAGTATTCTTTGATTGCGTCCGGTTATAATTCAACCTTTCGTTTTCGGACTGTGCTCTTTTTACTAAACTTGCGTTTAAGTGCACATTCGATTGTACTTACTTCGCGAATGCTAACTTTTCTTACCCCATTGCTTAATTCTCTTGCATTTAACACATTAAAATGACAAATGAACCACTTTCGTGAAACATTTTCGCTGACGACTCAAATTGGGCTGTAAACAGATTTCACAGTGAAAACTGTCTGAAATATGCATAGGCCCAACGCGTTTTAGCTCGGTCTTCATTCCTCGTAATCAGGGAATTTTACTGCGCCCAATTTAGGCCTCGCATTTTAATTTCGTCCCGTAATTTCCGCCACCCTCCGTGTGTATAAATGCCTCGTGTACCGGGCAGAATTAGACTGAATTAATTATAACATGTGTTTGTTGAATATATATTGCCGGTTTATCTTGCCAAATTAGCTGCTGCATAATTGATGACGTAACTTAATTTATTCGGCCATCGTCGTATCTTTGGTGCATTGTTTCCGCAATCGCGCAGCATATCGACTGTGGAATGATCATGTGTTTTTCTTCGGGGAGGGGTCGTATCTAATTAACATAAATTATTTATCAACAATAGCTTTCAACGACTTCTGAAAATGTTTTGCGATTGTTTTCATCAATGAAGTGACAGCGGTTGTGTCGATGTTGGCAGATATAATTATTAAACCAACGAACACAACAAATATTTATAGCAGTTCGTAACTTGCAACAAACACAGTTGTCCCCCGTTGATGACAAAACACAAATATTCAACGTGTACAACTATAACAACTCCTAGAATAAGATTTCCTACGTCGCGTCTGATACAATTCGAAACTTATTTAATCTTGTTTACCTGCGCCTCGCGCACGTTCGCAAACTTCGCCGGCGCGACGTCTCTTTGCATATAAAACAAGCGACGACTCGCAAGTTTCCTCCGGGCGACTGCGCGACAAACGAGCCCCGACTTCGTGGCCCGCAGTCGTTTCGATCCGAGAGGATTAAAGACGGCGCGGCTTAAAGCTCGAAACAATAACGCAAATTGTATCAGTTTTGACGTCGCCCGTCGAATTCGGCCGCGATTTTACGGTCGAGAGCGGATCGCGGCGCTCCGCGACTTTACGAGCGCGCAAATTGAGAGGGCCGAAGGTGAATGCACGTTTACGTCCGGAATTCGGCGGAAGTAGGTCGGGCGACGGGCGATTCGTCGGGTTCGACGTTAATAAAATTCGCGGGGGATCATCCGCACATTTGCCGAGACACCGTAACGAAATTTATCCGCGGTAAATCACTCGGTTCGTTTCCGGAAGCAGAAATAAAATGTCGAAGTAAATTTAGAGGTAAAATGTTAATTAGCCTTAATCGTACTGCGGAATTGATCTTGGAAATGAGCCAAGGTGTCGTGAAATTATAGGAACGAGTTAGATTAATGTACTGTAATAAGTTTCGGCGCACAAGGGATGTACAATTTTTAGCGGAAAGCGTACGGAATATTCCCGAGAATCAAGTAGAGAATTCAGCGTACTTGTAAAAAAAAAGTTTGAAGCAATGGACCGACGGAATGTAATTGGGACGTCTTATAATACAGGTGTATGTCATAGACACGAAGATAGCAATTTGTCGGTTAAAAATATTTATTTTTGGACGCAACGTCACCAAGAAAAACATCGCATGTCTTTAATTTAATTTATCGGTCTAACTTGCCGACTAATTCATCTATGAATTATTTATTATTCACCATTTCCCAGCAGTTATTTTTAATACAATCATAAAATATTTATTTATTGTCGTCACGTAAGCGATTTAATTTGAAATATTCGTCGTAATTGTATCGAGATGGCCGCGGAGATGGGACAAATACGAAAGGCTTAAACGGTTGTTTCAGGTGGCTCAGAGGATCGTAGAAATCCTATTATCTTTATCTGTGAGAGGACGGATTTTATGGCCAATTTCGATGTTCAAACTTAAACGAGTGCAAATAATTGATTCGGCGATAATGTCGGTTAAATGGTGGCGTTTTGGACTCGGCAGAGTTGGATGTATTTGATTCTCGGAAATTCGTCGCAAGTAACTCGTACATTCCGATCGAAATAGTCGTCGAATTATTAACCCATTTATTTTATTAAATCTAAAAGTTTTGCAATTAAAACGTAAAATTTTATTTAGAGGTTTTTACGTTTCATATAAATTAAATAAAAGACAACTGTAATTTACACTGTTTTGCAATTTTTTTACTTAACTCAACTAAAACCTTAATTATTTATTTTATTTATGTTCACCCTATTTAAATAGTTTTAAGCACATTTTTCGTTAATGACTTTATCATCCTCCTAGTGTTGGGTTTGGTTTGGTGTAGTTGAGTTGGGTTGGGTCGGGTTTAGTTGGGTTTGGTATAGTTGGGTTGAGTCGCGTTATTTATGTCCACTTTTAGTTTAAGTCTAGGATTTGCCCCCAACGAAGCTGTTACAAAAATATCCCAACCAAATGAATTAAATCGTTTTTTGACCCAATTTAGTTTTTTGCCACTGTATTTTTTTATTAAACATACGTATCTGACTCTGTAATAAACACTTTAGTAGAACTCATGTGTTGCCTACCAATTTTATTACCGTTATATCGAAATTACGTGTTCGGTGTAGAATGGCATCAGATGATGCAGTTTTTGAAGGTGTGGCCTAAATTGAAATCAAAACTACAACTCATTACGTTGTTTCAATTCCAAATCAACATTTTCTAATGGCTCTAACCAAAAAATTCCAATGATTTTAAAATTTTTTTTATTGTAATTCTAGATTAAAATCGTTGGCTGGGTTGGGTTGGGTTGGGTTGGGTTGGGTTGGGTTGGGTTGGGTTGGGTTGGGTTGGGTTGGGTTGGCAGAGTATTACATTCTCAGAATTTTTTTTTTATAAAACTCACTGAAATAATAAATGTAATTTAAGAAGTTAATAGAGGCCGATTTACTATCGTCTTTGAGATAGGTTAAACCATGTTTTGGTATTTGAAACTATTTTTGAAGAAATCTAAGACGTATGATTGCTAAAAGTAAAAAAAAAATATGGTACGTTTTTAAATATAAAACGCGTCAATTTTAATCAATGGTTAAAAATAATTAAACGAAAAATTGTAACAATGTCTTGTTCAACAAGAGCACTGAGGTTGTGATTAAAATACCTGGTCGTGGTGAACTAATTGTGGGGAATACAGAATTGATGGAAGACATGGGAAAAAGAAAATCAAAGGCGACATCAATGAAGAACGTGGTGGAGGAACATAACAGAGACGTGTAAGGGAATAAGTTGGCTTTGAGGGTGGTGGGAAGGGATAGAAGATAACTGGTGGAAGAGGTGAGATTGAGATTTGTAGGGAAAGATGGGAAATTCAAATGAATAGGACAAGGGATTTCATAGCTATTATGAAGTTGGGAATTGAGGATTACAAGAAATGTCATAACTCTAAGGAACAATGCAATGATATACTCTTTGGATTGGAAGACTAATTGTGAACTAACAGTGGGGAATACAGAATTGATGGAAGATTTTGGAAAAAAGGGGACAGTAGTAAAGAATCCAAGTGGGGGAGGAACATAACAGATATCTGTTATGTCCCCTACGTTGTCGTTGAGGGTGGTGTGAAGGGATAGAAGATAACTGGTGGAAGAGGTGAGGTTGAGATCTATAAGAAAAGAAGGGAAAGATCAAATGAATAGGGGACGGGGAAATTTTCATAGCTATTATGAAGTTGGCCACTGTGGATTACAAGAAATGTCATAATTGTATGGAACAATACAATGATATGATCTTTAAATTGGAAGAAAGAGGCGAATGAGTTCCTGGTGGAAATCAACAAGACCACAAGCCCCACAACACGTGAGACACACACCTCGACAATTAATGCCCAATAAACATTTGTTCTTCACATTTAATTCAATTCAGTTTTTTTTTCTCTAACAATTTAACCGAACCCAATTTATAAAAAAAAAACTATAAACGCGGCAAAATTCCGATTACCCGAAAGCGCAATCGCGTCCGTTCTGCATGCCTTCTAATAAACTCGGAATTTAATTAGCAAGCTCCGTTAAAGTTGCCCCTTTTCTTTCTGTTAAAGCTAATTGCGAGCCCCGAGGTAAGCGGCGGGAACTTCGCCGGGCATCTGCGGAACATATCAAACTTTGCGCCGCTATGAGAAGTCGTCGTCGTCGTCCGCGGGCGGTGCGGGGCCCGCCGAGATCTTGGAAAACCCCCATCGGATGTGACCGTGTCTCATTAAGTAAGGAACTGGTGCGGCTTTTTTGAACCTGGCTTTGTTGAAATCGTTGCGATAGGTAGGTGACTCGGTGAATCGTCCTCGCGAAATACCTAGTTTGATTAGCAGCGTCCTCTAGGACACAGCTTTGAACTTGAGATCACACTGAATTATTGTTTGGAAAATCGATCTCGTTTTTATTTAATCTCAAGCAAATTTTAAGATCACGTTAATTATTTTGTTAATATCGATGGTTTCTGACGAAATAGCAGTTCGTCCCCGGCCTTGTTGTTAAAATTAAAAAATTACAAAGTGTTTTTTCCCCAAATCCAAATTAAAAATTATTTAAAACTACTAACTTAAATTCTGCGCGCACGATTCCAGTCACCTCGCAAAGATTTTAAACGAAACGCACGATTCCTTACTACCGTATGCAAAAAAAAACGACGACAATAAAAATTATTCGTACTTTATAAAAAAAAAAATGCTTTATGGCGTAAGGCACCCTGGAGTTTCCTATCGATTACCCCCACTTGAAATATAAATGTATCTACTTGTATATATGTATATTTTGTGGTGACGATCTGTTTGTCTTTTCCGTTCGTGGTGTATTTTATATTTCCATTTGTACATAATTATACTGGCTGATTTAATAAAGAAATAAAAATGCACGTGTACACCGTTTCATTTAATTTAATTTATTTATTTTTTTTATAATTTTTAGTTTGTTCCCGATTAATTAATTTTACGGAGAAATGCAAATCCAGCAAACGAGAATCGTTGCCAATTGGAATATTGTTCGCGGTAGATTCAATTGAAAACGAACAAAGTGAATTCGATCAATGGTAGGTTTAAGATAAGGCAAGCAAAATATCAAAAGTAAAAGAAAGGTCTTCGAGAATCAAAATTTGCAGGTAAGTGCACAATTTGATCGTTGTTAAGATTTATTTTTTTTATCTTCTTTAATTAAGATATCAAGTTTAATTTTTTGTTAGTTTAACACATGGCGATCCTGCCATGATCGACCATCAATTAGAAAAGTAACGGTAGGAACAAGAATTAAAAAGAATATCAACAGTAGAACAATGCGAATCTGTACCATATTTCTAGTCGTTTATTACATGGCGCTCATGCCGAGTCGTAATGTGATAATAAAGAAAGTAAAAGATGACCCAGTGGCACTTCAATTGAATAGTTAGTCGTCATTTTGGTGGATGAATTTCATGATGAGGTCTCACTTAATCTGGGTAGGTAATTATCAAATTGGAAAAACTATTTAAAAGCATGTAAAACATCATCAATATATTTTTTTAATTTATCGCATGGCGGTCCTGTAAGTAACGTCTCTCAAAGCCACATATTCGATAACAAATTTTAAGCAGAAAAATTCAAATGAAAAGTTTAGCAGAATGAACTATGTAATATAAAGGTGACTTCAACCATCATCTTTACATATTTCTATTTGTTTATTATATGGCGATCCTGTAAGGTTCATAGTGTTCATTGCTAGACATCCAGGTGATAATGACCTCAGCGCTATCGCGTTTTAATATTTTAGTATACTGGCAGGATCGCCATGTAATGTACTAATACCGATATAAGATTATTGACGAGTTCATAGTAGTCGTTTAATCTTGATGTTTGATTTTCATCTGAGTATTTCGACGCTTTTTTATTATTTTATTATATGGCGATCCTGCCAATATTTGTAGAGAACTTTTACTTAAATGACTAGTAACGCAGTTTTAAGTCATAGTTCAAAAATGTTGTGTAACTTCCTCACCTAGTCTTTAAATAGTCATTCAGGGGCTTCATGTAGTGTGGGAATTTTTTTGCCAAAATTATTAAAATTATTCACGTGAAATAAAATTTGAATTTGCACCGACCGCAATAACATACCCGTATTAACCGCCAAACCGAACGCGACGCAGAAACAAAAATAGTTTTTAATTAAAAATATTTGCGGAAATTTCGTTAAATAAATAACATTTAATTGAAAAATGTCCGGTGCATTTTTGAGGCGAATAAATTGCATACGCAGTGCCAGCGGTAATTCGCGGAAAAATAATAATCGCCATTAACGATTCCTGCGTGCGGCAGAGCACCGTTGCCGGCTATAATTCACCGTTCGAAAAAAAATTGTAATGCATTTTTGGACCGGGCCTTCGGACGAGCGTGGTTAGTGTTGCATGATTGTAATTTTTAAAATTTACGACGCACCGAATAGGCTTTGGTCACGTGATAAAATACCCGCTCGATCGGCCATAGATTTAGTTCTAAAAAATTTACGATTTTAAATTATGTCGTCCTGTTGGTGGTGGGGACGAGGAAAAAATGTATTTTCGTATAAGTATGGGAAAATATGTGTTGCTAGATCGAAATTTCAAACTTCAAACTACATCAATATGTTTTTGTTAGTTTGTTACATGGCGATCCTGCCACGACTATTAGTCATTTTAATGTACGATTTTAAATTATGTAATTCTATCGAAATCGAAAAATTGTGCATTTTCGTTTTGTAATTTTTTTAAACGTTAATAAATGAAACAAAATCGAAACGGCGCAAATAAAAAACGAATATCGAAATAATTACAGACGTATGATATATTCAATTCATTGAACCACACCCAGTTTTCCACCTGCTGACATCAAACGCCGTTTGAATAAAATTTAAACGTAGCTGCAACCAACGGCTAATTAAAAGCCGCGGCGAAACAAATACGAGGTATTAACGTCCGTTTCATCCCAGCGCCTAATTGCTGGAATTTTTTGCAACACCTGTAGTGTTTCGGCCCTCTGCGATGCAAATATTATATATAGTGCGTGCGGATTTTGCGATTAAACGTCCGTTTGGCGCGTAAGCAACGTTTAATTGGCGTCGTCAAATCGAACCCGCTCGTAAAACGTAGTTTACGTGTAACGATCGACTGTAATAATCAATACGTTCGTTCGGGAAATGTAGCGTTTCCCCCGGGACGTGTACTCCACGACGGGGGAAACGGTGGGAGATATAATTTGGCGTTTAACTTGATTATAAATTAAATGAACGATATTGAATGATATGCGATGACTCGGTCGTTTTTGTTGAGTGGTTATATTAATAAAATAAAATTCGAAATATGTCCCCTGGTTAGCCACGCACAGTCAGGATTGTTTTTATAAGGAGGACTGTATTAATATTTTTTGTTAAAGTCGATGAATTTATTTTAAGTAGTAGTAGTAGTATTCTGATAATCTGACAAACATCATATTTTATATTCGATTTACAAATAAACATAAACTTAATCTTGTGCGTCTCTCCTCCCTCCTTCCTTGATCCTCGATTCCAATTTATTTTGGCGGCTCCCTTCTATTCCATCTCTTACCCCGCCCTTGCATCTACAACCAATTTTCCATTATATTTCGCTCCCTCCTACATCATCCCTCTACTTTAACTTTCGCAACAGCCCCACACCCTTCTATTTCTCTCCTAGCATCCTTCTGCAGTCCCGGCCCAGCTTCCTCCCACCAGTGTTTCCATTCGCCTACCCCTTTTTCACATGCATCGCACCTCTTGTACTCCTCTCCCATCCAATAGTTGTTCTTTCTCTCCGGAAACTAGCCATTCGTCTTTCCTCTTCGGCGGTTTTCTTTCCTCCCAGATATTCTGGTCCCCTACTGTGCACCTGTAACTCCTTATATCTTCTATTGTGCCTCGTTCTCCTTATCTTTCCATTCCTCTCCTGGACTTCTACCCGAGACCACTACTCTACTAACTCTCACTCCACCCATCGCCCTGCTTTTCTTCTCCTTTCCAGTCTTCTTCTTGCAACCTCCCAACTTGATAACTCTTTCCGGCTTCTCTTCCTCTTCTCTAGCTTCTTCATCACTTTCTTCCCAAAACTTTTCTCTCCATTTTCTTATTTTAATATATCACGAAATTGGATTGGTTGTGTTTTTCACTGGCGGAGAATTTCCATAGTAATTATTGTCACTGGGTGAGTAAGTTAACTGGTCTAGTGATTTAATACAATTCAGAAAACTGCGATGAGAAACTACGGAGGAACAAATTCCACACGAGATGGTGAACATACAGTAGGAGAAATTAATAAAGATTTAGATGATATAAGAAAACAAAATTTAAAAATGTTTTATTTTAAGACATGTCCTAGATGGAAGGAAGTAGGGGAAATGCATTCTTACACCGAGTGGAAAAGGTAGTGGTGGTAAATGTTTGCTGCAGTAAGAAGCGAACAAACTTAGCACAAAGCTTACTAGCTATCTCAACTATCTTGTTGATAATTGTTCTATTTTTAATTTTTATGAAATTCAAATTGAATCAAACTCATTTAAACAATTTTATTTCCTTACCCAGCCCTACACATCCCAACTGTTAACTGTATGAAATACAAACTTAGGTAATCGCATTCGCATTATTTTTTGGCTATAATATTTGGCTTGGGTTGGTTTGGGTAAAATTTCATCTACGATGGATTGAAATTCTACTCTGTTTTCTTTAAATTCTGTTGAACTCCACCAGTTAAGGCAAAATTACGTTATCTCTAGTGATTCGACAACACCACGCTTTATTGTAGTCGCAGTTAGCTTGGAGTTTTTCGCCATTTAATTTTAGTTTTATCGAACCTAAAAGATTTATTTGAATCTCATTCGTTGTAAGATAACTCAACGTTAACTGCTTCTAAATGCTTCTTAGCTCCAAT
Source organism: Geotrupes spiniger (assembly GCA_959613385.1). Classification (NCBI taxonomy): domain Eukaryota; kingdom Metazoa; phylum Arthropoda; class Insecta; order Coleoptera; family Geotrupidae; genus Geotrupes; species Geotrupes spiniger. The sequence continues at coordinate 24,549,891 of OY390739.1, forward strand.
TATGATTAAGTTGGATACGATGTTTTGTTAAATTCTTGGTTTCTTGGATCGAGCTATCTACGTTCTGATAATGCAACACCGCTGTAACTATTGATCAAAACATTTAGTTGAAATTGCATTAGACTCCAATAACATGCAACAATATGGTTAGGTTCAATGCAATTTTATAACGAAATTTATCTTAACCCAATTCCAAGAAAGGGTAGGTTTCTATTTTCTCTCGTATTTCAACGTTTAAATCTTATTTACTTTGAGTTGTATTAAACTGATCTTCAATGAGTTGACACGAGTATCTAAACAATTAGCTGGAACAGAAAATACGACCACATTATTTTCCTGTTCTGCTTCAAACAGGGTTGGGTTGGGTTGGGTCGGGTTTATAAATTTTTTGATTACTTGCCGTTTGTATAACGAACGGATGTTGGATGAATCGTATACATTTTTAATTCGAAACTTAACAGCATTCAAATTTCATCTCACTTAAGCCTCGCTGTTTTGATTATGACAATCGAGTGTTCATGAATTCTAGAAAGAAATCAACTAAGAATTCTGTTTTTATGGACAAAAGGAACGAAATTTCAAATATAGCCAAGTTAATTTACATGTTCGATTGTCAATGCGTTTTAAAAATTATTAAGTGAGTAAAAAAAGTTTAATCGATGTCTGTATTATTATTAGAAAGAGCAAACTTTTCTTTAGTTATCCTAAAAACTTTTGGCTTGTACTTGCAAATTACCTTTAACAAGGACATTGTTTTACTATAAAGCCCGTTAATTTAAAACCCAGTTGCTCTCGCTTTAACCGGAAATGATTGTCATTTTCCATATAAGGTGGGCGATCTCTGTACCTGCCCATAATCTAAATTCAATAAATTAAATTGATATAAAAATCTTTGAAAAAATCTTCCTTAAATCAGTGGTGAAATAAATAATTTTATACCAGCGAAATAATTTTGGCATTAGTTATAAATTCATGAACTGGTATCATGAGACCATAATTTTTTTTATTACATGATTTGTAATATTTACATTGCATATAATCATTCATATATATTATACCGCTAGTTCCATACTTGGACAATCAAAACAGAAAGTATTGAAAAACAAATCCACTCAAGTTAGCAAAGGTGTTATTTATTTCAAATATATTGAAATATTCGACGCACTGAAGGAACCGCCTACGCTTTTAATTGCTGCGGCCACTTACATCAAATGCACTCGATAATTGTTTCCGCAAAATGGAAAGATAACGACGCTTAATGGGCAGTTTTTGTTCCAAAAAAGCGAGCATTCAATCGCCGGTGACTCACGATTGATAGCTCGGCGTCGGTTCGGACGCACACATTTCCACTTGCAACGCACGTTAAACGGCGTTCTCGAGCATTTCGCGTTAAATTAAATTATAATTCGTCGCCGATAAATTAAGAAACGTTAAACGTGGCCGTTTAGTGAACTATCGCGTTTGTGTTTCGGGTTTGTGATCGCGTTGCGTTTCCCGTTAAATTAAAGTACAATTTATCGATAAACTGAGAAATTTTAAGCGTTTAGTGGACTGGCAGGTTTTCGGATGGCGGCGTCGTTCTTGAGTGAAAGCGGACAGCGTCGTGTCGAGAACAGGTGGCAATTGGAATAAAAGGGTGAGTGTTGCAGTGTTGTTGAATTCGTTGTGTGGGCGGACATTAGCGTTTTTCGCGCCCAAAAAAATTACTTCAAAAATCGGAGACGTTTTCGTAGGTGTACACCGTAAATATTAAGGGTTATTTTTGCTTATACGTAACCAACGTCATGAAAAACATCGATTTGTTTTTTTTTTGGTTGGCTATACATTTTGGTATCTTTTTACTTTTTCGTAAAATCCGTGACGGTTCATACGATTTGGTGTTCTTCGATGTTCGATATTACGTGCCAATTTTCTTACCGTGGTTTCGCTCTTGTTACCAGTATTTTGGCTGTATCTCTGGTAAAAATTCTTATAATTTTTGGAAGGTTCGTGCAACGAATACCTTGAAAAAAATTCGATTTGCAACAAATGGCTGAAACGAACGCATTTACATGAAATTGTGCAAACAAATAATTGTAAATGATGAATACAGATTGAAAAATAGTATAAGAGTATATACTAAACAAAAAAAAATTACAACCCGTTTCACCCCCAAGCTCCCTTTTGTAACCATAACTGTTTCAACTCGTTAAATGTTTAATTTTTCGAACTCTGTTGCAATGTCATATGTAGATATTTTAAATGATTACACTGTGCTAGCCGAAAAGTTCAACATCGATGGGTCCTGGGTAGAAGAACATAATTCGAGTACGCTGAACCCAACGCCGTTTTGCGAAGTTGACTCTAGTTTTCGAGATATTGACGCTTGAAGATTGTACAAAAAAAGACCCAAGAAACACGTTTTGCGTATATTTCAACCGTTCGTTCATCAAATATCGTTTCAGTTCGACAAAATTTCTTCGTTTCATGAAATGTTTTTCACTTTTTCTAACTTATCGAGTATTGAAGGTCGCACGAAGTGCAGAAGAGTGTGAAGGAACGATGAATGTGAGATATTTTCACCACCAGAACCCGATTCTTCCGTACATTTAAACCATGTATCCATCAGATATTGTTTCAGTTCGTGAAAATTTCTTAAAAAAATTGCAATCCCATGCCAAGAGCTCTGAATCACTTAGGGCATTTTCAAATGGCGTGTCTTTCATCAAACGTCGAAGATCAGGTCCATTAAATATTCCTGTAATAAAAGCATTATAGAATGAAATTGAAATTGATCAAAACTTAGACTGGAATAGATTTGAATATAAAATTTTCATGCAGCTTAATCGTTGAAAAATTTGACAAAATTCATTGAATGCATTCCCTTCCGGATTCAACGCTTAAATTCTTGACAATCCCAAGCTTGATATGCAATGGCGCTAGCAAAATTTTTTCGATTGGCACGAGTGGAATATCAACAATATTGTGATGTCGCAATCGAAATTCTTCTTGTAAAGGCCAGTTTCGTGCGGTGTACCGATCACCAGCAAAACGAATTCCACAAGCACATAAAGCTCATCTCTTTTGTTTATCCTGTTTGCTTCCCTCTCAGATGAGCTATCACTTTAAGGTCGGCACAAAGTTTCCATTGATTGTCATCGTATTTGACAGCATCCAAGATTTTCTTCAATGACGAATAAGTTTCTTTGATGTTAGTGCTGAGTGCTTTCGGAATGGAATTTTTCGAGTTTGTAACGTGAAGAAGAACTGCCTTCAGAATGCTTTTCGAGGAATCGATGAACAATCTTCAAATTTATATTCTTCGTTGCGCATTGCCAAAACCATACCCCGGATATTGGTGCAATAAGCGAAAGAATTGTTCTTAATCGATTTGAGAAATTTCTCAAATTCGCGCTGACGTCCACATGCTTCATACATCCGAAAATGCGGTTCTAGAATGTTCACTTGTCTCAAACGATATCTGATGGATAAATGGTTGAAATTCACGGAAAAATCTGGTTCTTGTGCTGAAAGTGTTTCAGATTCAATCGTTCCTTCACATTCTTCTGAACTTCCCGCGACCTTCAATACTCCATAAATTAGAAAAAGTTAACCCATCGATGTTGAAAAAAATTAAGTTCTCGATACGAGCACAGTGTTATTAATTTTGAAAATTGAATTTTTCAATTTGCAACGAATTAAGTTTTAAATTAAAAATAAAACAATTGTTGACATTTTTTCATGTGCAAAACGATGAAAGTTGTGACCAGGCCTAGGCATTGAAAAGAATGGGAGTCCAAAAGCCCAAAGTGAGAATTGGTTGATTATTTTTCAAATGTAATTATTAAGTTGTAACTATTTTGTTTCGATTAATTGCTATCTATTTTACAATCAAATAATTGCCATTAACTAACTACTGATTAATCAGTACATGTAAGTAATTTCCTTGGTATCATGTGGGCTTTCATTCTCAATACATCTCTCACCTAATTTCATTTTAATTATATAAAACTATTAATTCTTGGATATTTGCTTTTCCAAATCCCCTGTATTTATTTTCACCAAAAGTTTTCTCACTAATTTCCTTTTCTATATTCCCTTTTCTTCTTATCACATTGGTCATCATTTAAATAGCCCAGTCATGAAAAATCACAATTGGAACTGGTGGAATTGCAATCTTATTTTTCATCGCACTGAAAATTGCCTTAGTGGCTAAAATATTGAACGTTTTATGCTGAACAAAATTTTCTTCTCAAACTCTACGAACATTTAATTGTGTTATTTCATTGTTTCAAACATTTTCCTTATTTGTTATTAAAATAATATTAAATTTATTTCAGCAATTCAATAAAATAATATCAAACTCAGGATTTATTATTTTTTCATTGACATTGACTTTTCATTTTGTTTAAAAAAAAATAAACAAATTACGTGAAAGAGACTGTAAAGTATAGTTTCTCCAAAAGCTGCAAGCACTCTTGAAACTTGTTTCTCAATGGGTCAAGTAGATTTTGTTGCAAAACGTTATGACAAATTTTATAAATTTAATCTTAGTTTTATTAGTACTAATGAATTAATTTAATATTTTAATTCAACCCAATCCAACCCAACCTTTCGTAGAACTTACACAATCACGTATATGTATAATCACAGTATATTTTAATTTCATACTTATACAAAGCGGTGAGAGAATTGTAACAGAGACATTGATTACGGAAAAAGATACACTAAAAAGGTTTTTTGTCCGTTTCCGCTTGTAAGCTTCAGTTGGTGTGTTCCTGAAAGTAGACCAATATATTCAGTTTCACTTTCACTTAAGCGCTTTTCAAACATAGCAAGGTCCTGGTAGGTCCTCTTCGAAGTTTTGAGGAAACAATCCAGATGTGAGTCTGAAAAGTGTATTATTAAAGACATATTGCAAAATATACCACGAAACTGTTTCACCATGCCTTGAACAATATCTTTATAGTTTTTAGCTTTTTCGTTTCGAAGGTAACTTGGGCCGATTCAAATGCTCGCCAGGCTGCCCTTTCTCATCTCTTCTCTTCAGATTAATTTTCAAAGCGTTCTTTATGCACGACTGCTTTAATTTGTGGGCCAATAAAAACCCCTTCGTTTACCTTTAGAGTAGTATTAGGCTGTAAAGGACATGTACGTCATCAACAAGTTGCGCGGCGGGAAGAGTTCAGTGGCTCGCACTGGTATTTCAGGCGGACGCGAAGCAAATGCAAGCGTGTTCTTCAAAACTCGCGACACTGCTTTGACAATCACCCCCGTTTTCTGCTAATGGCCTGTTCCAAACCAAAAAGCTGTTTGTGCTCATAGCCACGCCTATGTCCTTTACATTTCAAATTATCTCTACTTCGCTTATTTTTTTTTAAATTTATCCTGAGATGCAAGAAAGCCAATCCTTCTCTGTCCAACGCTTTTTCATTAAACAATTTTAATACGTAATTGTGGAAGAAAGACACGTTGCGGATTCACAGGTCATTCATGTGATGTGCTTTTAGTGCCAGGAATGTTAGTTTTGTGTTCGATACCAATGTTTAGAGATTTTTCTGTCGCGGCTATCCCATCGGCAAAGGAAGGAATAAAATGGAGTGTATCCTTGTTGCGTACCTGTTAATGGCGCAACATTTTGATGCGTCAATGAACATGCGTCAGTCTGCTACATTATTTTCATATCCCAATACCTGAAATAAGCCATTCACATCACATCAATATAGTAATTTAGAGTAAAAACGGCAATACTGCGCGAAATCGTTTAACGACAAACAAGGAACTACGAAATTTGAATAAGGATAACTAGAACTCTCGCCTATTGAATGTTATCGAAATTTTGCAAGTACGAGTTTTTTACCTACTTCCCGGCAAGTGCGTTCGATTGTCATTGGATGGATGTTTTTGCTGAAACTGTGCCGTGCATTGAATCATCTTACGTTGCATTAAGGTCGAAATTACGGCTTTTGTGTGTATTGTCCAAAACAGGTTTTTTTTTTATCGGAACGAAAGCCAATGATAGTAATTTAGAGTAAAAAACGGCAATACTGCGCCAAATCGTTTAACGGCAAACAAGGAACTACGAAATTTGAACAAGGATAACTAGAACTCTCGCCTATTGAATGTTATCGAAATTTTGCAAGTACGAGTTTTTCACCTACTTCCTCGCAAGTATCTCTTGTGCTTAGAAAGTTGTTAAAAGTTCGAAAACTCAATTTCAAATATATTTGTGGATGTATGACACGACAAGATTTGAAATAGATACAGGGTTGGATTGGATTGGAGTGGGATAGGTTGGGTTGGGTTGGGTTCGGTTGGGTTGGGTCGGGTCGGGTTGGATTGGGTTGTAATATAAACTTCTGTTTGAAGCACAATTTTATAAAAGGTAATTCCTCCACTCTCATTGGTCAAAACTCATCGCGAGATTTAAGTATTGTTAAACTAAAATTGCTTAAGTTTTTTTAAATTATGACAATGTGAGAAACGTACTGTTTTTCTGCATTGTTTCTTCTATACGGATCACATTAAATAGATTACTACTTCATTCGTTATGTTACAAATATATCTTCATTTATTTAAAACCAAATTTTAATGAATGACTAATCAGTTTGTGGTAGTTTTTTTTTCAATGAACACTGTGCAAAGTATGCCATCCATCTGTGTCGGTGCTAAAATTCATCTTAATCCGTGCAGACGTTCCCAACATAGAATGCTGCAATTTTGTTTCAAGATGGCGGACTTTTTGTCACAGTCCATTTGCCAAGTCCGTGTTTCAGCTATGTCAGCTTAATCACACCTGAAGCACAATGTCGCCACTTTGTTTTCAAGATGGCAGACATATATACGATTTGTGTAAAAATTATTTGTTTTTTTTTAATTGAAATTTATTCTTTGTTTATTTACAATTTTCCAATTTTTTTTTTACATTTTATCGATCCAACTTTTTAATTTTTTTAAATTTTTGTTTGTGACGTTTTCGTATCTTTGATATATTGAAGAACACGAATTGATTCAGATGATTGAATCACGCGATTCTCCCCGCTTATAAATATATGAACTAACCGTTTTCACGTCTCGTACAGTTTAAATTTTAGACAAGCGAAGTGAATGCGTCTATGCAAAGCGAGATTAAAACAATCTATATCTACAAAGTAATTCCAATATGGGATGATCTGAGCTTGTTTAAATGGCAAAAGGAAATTTCAGTAAAGAAAACAAACATTTGGAGGAAATCCAGGTGATTGTAAATTACAAATAAGTACACCTGGTTACTTCACTAATAATTATTAATAAAATAAATTACAAGCTACGATTGTGAGGACTTAAAAATATAACAAAAATAATCTAGGATATTTATACATAAACAGTTGTAATAATAAAATATATTTCTTGCTACAATTTTGTAGGCTTTTTTTTAAATCGTTATCTTTATGATCCCTTACAATTTCCACGGCTTGCACAGATTAAATTATAACCAAGCGAAATTGATCTAAATCGCAATCAAATTCACTGAAAAAAATGATAAAATTCAAAATTCATCACAAATCGTCGAGTTAATGTAATTTCCTCCGCGGCAAAATTTATTCATCGCAAAATGCACCGCGTTGGCACCTTTTTTCACTAAATAAATTATATTATGCATTTCGTGCCCGGCGAATCCGTCTACGTGGAAAGCAGTCGAAGCGCGACCGTTGAATAAACAGGAACACAGCTTAACGCATCTGTTACGTCCATTTTATATACAGCGGAGTCGCCAAGTTTAAATTACTTGGTGCGGCAGCAGCCCCGGAGTCTTCGTAAAAAGTCCGACGGAATTACTAATGTTACAGCTGCGGTTCCGTGTAATTTGTAACTCGGATGCTCTTATGCATACAAATGGGAGCGGCGTCAGTTCGATGACGCCGAGTGCACTGATACGACGTAAATTAACATCTCCTTCGCTTTACGATTTTACGCGGCTGTCGTCGAAGCGAACAATGAAACCGAGATGTGCCAAGTAATGATTTAGACGAAGCGGTTTGTGTGAGCGGTACTGAAAATGTACGTAGGGAAAATAGAATAATAAACGATGACTTGGTTTCAAGATTAAATGAATGATAGTAATTGATAATTATGTGGCAGATTATTTCCTAGAGGTAATCAACGATGTGTTCTAAGCGAGTCGACAACATTTTCGGTTGTATGGTGACAGTTTAAGTAATAATAATATTTTTTTGTTCATATTCCTTTAAAACCCACGTTGTGCACGTTCACGTTTTTTTTTTCACCGCTCAACTAATGTCGTCGTCAACATACATTTTAATTTCAGTAATTCCGGGCTTCAATTAAACCGGGAGCGCATTCGCATTTTTTTTTTAACGCCAACGATTTAATACGAAAATATCGCCGCACTTTTATGGAGCTCTCGCGTAAAAAAAACTCTCTAAAATTGCAATAAATCGCGCTCGAGGGGGACGCGGAGGGCGGAGCCCGCGGCTCGTGAAATTTCAGATTGAAACGCGACGGTCGACGCCGGGGCACCTGTCAGAACCGGCGGTGCGCGCGAAGCGGTAATTTATTAAATCAGTCGGCTCGTAGCGGAATCCACTCCGGCTTCGATCCGGAATGGGCCGGATTAAAAATTTCCGCGCGTGAAACTGACGGAAAATTAATTTTTAATGAATCAATTACGACGCGAAAACGGCGCATAATGAAGGGACCGACGCGCGGTTTGATTCGATCGGGGGGGGGGGGGGGGGGGGAGCTTTGGAACTTTGTTCGAACGAGCGGAAACTTCGTCGGTGGGATTTTTTAAGCGACTGACGCGACTGTAATCCAATTAGGTATCCAAACGATCCGATCGAGTCATTAAAACGGATGCGGTCGACGAATGGACTTGAATGAAGTCCTGAGGGGCTCGGCAATGATGCAGAATGGATTGAAAGCACTTGTGCTCGAGGTAGTTTTCTCCTAAGTCTCTTTGCGATGGAAAAATTATGCACCAGATTGGGCAGCTCCAAACTTTTCGCGCCAGGAAATAAATTGGGACACCAAATGAATTTGGAACGTCCATAAATTGCTTTAAAAGACTTTGGTGAGCTTCGCAGTAATGACAAGTACCTTTTAAAGCACCTGCACGTCGAAAAATTATGGTTTATCATTTACTTTTCATAAATCGTTTTTTTTTTTACAATGGATATTTATCCGATGGCATTACAAACTTGCCAGCCCCCAAGTGGAGCCTTTATAGGAGAGAAGCAGCTTCAGCTTCAATGTAAAAAATAATAATTCAAAATATTTATAATTCAGATAGGAAGGTCGATAAGTAGCTAACAATGCAGTAACTTGTATTTGGGAAAAATTGTAACAGATAAATGTTACGGATGGTGGCTCAATTTTCCAAGATTCGGTTTCAGTTGAGTCGTGCAAGGTCGTCGATTATACGCGGAGTTGCTGACTTCGTTAGCTTGAGCAGGGTTGGACCGGAAACATAATCCCTGGCGATCTCGTTGTTAGTCGCAACCACTCACCTCCCTTCTGTATTAATTATTTCATATGACTGAATGGCTCTTATTACTGCTGATGGCGCGTTTCATAATTAAGGTGGCTTCAGATAACTATCTAAGTTCAGTTGAGACTTCACCGATCATTGCCAGTATTTTTTGTTTTGACATCGTTTGGTTTATTTTTAATTTTTGAATATAACCCAACCCAACCAAAGCTTCCGTATTTTCTACATCCAGTCCTGTTTCTTCGAATTTGTCTAATTCTTCTCCTCTTCTTCTCCAACCCAACCCAAGGCAACCCAACGCGACCCATCGTCTTTTCTACATCAAGTCATGTTTCTTAAAATTTGTCTAATTGGTCTTCTTTTCTTGTCATTTTTTTATGTTCCATGTACTTATATTAAAGTATTCATTATTATTTATATTTTATTTATGTGATCTTTTCTTTGCTCTGTCATTCTGGTTGGATTGGATTGGATTGGGTTGAATTTGTACACAAAAGCATTTTTTCTTCTTTTTCAATTTCCAGTTTTCTTCTACCTCTTTTTTAATTTTCTATACGTTCCAGCCCATCTTTAATATCTGGCTTATTTTCCTTGTCTAGTTCCTCATTTTATTATTTTAAATTTTCAATTTCTTTTCAGTAATTTCTTTGTTCTAACCTCATCTCCTTTTTTTCATTTGCTAGTTTCTCCGTCGTTTCCCATTATTTCATATGCACTTTTCTTAAAGATCTTCCTTGTCTTCCTCAATGTCCAGTTTTATTTCCTTTCGCTTCAGTATTTCATTATTCCAGGACAGTTACTTCTAAGCAGCGTTAATAATTAAAAGTACTCTCGACTCCAATAAATACTGCTGGATGTGCGCATCAAGCATCAAATCGCCAGTAATATAAATAATACTAATGATAAATAAGCTTCAAATTATTACGAAAACCAAACCAACCCAACGACACAACTGATGGTTGGGTTGGGTTGAGAATTTGCCCATTAATGCAATTTTAGCCAGTTAATAGTCAAAGTAAGCCAAAGTAATAGGCGGCAGTGTTCGAGGTATATGCCCTAATCACAAAAATATCCTAGAAACCTCAAGAAATTATTGAAAAACTAATTCAACCCAAGTAACACCTAAAGGTTTTGCAAAACGTTATCAAATTTTCGTTTGAAATTAAAAGCCTAAATAAATTTCGATTGTGCATCAAAATTGAAGAGAAATTTGAAGACGTGAAGTTACACAACTCAAGGTTGGAAATTTTGAGTCGATTTTCAAAACCAATTGGTCATCTTCTTTGAAAATCAACTAATCAAAAACAACTAACAAATGTTTCGTTTTTTGAAAATTGAAAATATTCCGTAGCTACTTAAATTACTTTCTGACTTATAATCTCAACGATCTGTTTTTCTATTGGATTGGGTTGGGTTGGGTCGAGTGAGGTGGTTTTATGTTTGGGTTTTCCCCTAGTCTTCCGAAACCTAACAACCTAATCTAACATCGTTGCAATTTTTTAATCGAATTGTGTTGAGTTAGATTGGGCCGAGTTGGGTTGGGTCCGATTACACTTTGTGATTTTCGAAAAAACCAGAAGGTTAAAGATTTTCGAAAGTTTTATTTAGATTGACATTAGCATAACATTAAACCAAAATTAATGCAACCTAGTCCGAGTAAAAAATCGCGCTTTTGACACTTTGGAAAGATTGACTTTTTCTACCAAGCAACATTTACATTTTAGTTTTATGCATTTTTTACAATTTTTGATTTTTTCCAATTTTAGATTTCTTTATAAAATTTTGTAGTTTTTTATTTTCAAACTAGGAAATGTGCAAAGTTGTCGTAGGAATTGCTTAAAGTCCAGGATTCTGAAGATAACTAACTGAAAACACCGCCCGGAACGACCACAATAAATGCGATTGAAAACTAAGACTAAAAACTAAATGAAAGCGAAGGAAAGCTAGGCACGTAAACTAGGAAATATGTAAATAAGTTGTAATTGAAATAGTTGCTCAACTTCCATTTTGAAGATAGCTAATTTAAAGCATTTCCCAATCAAGTTATTAGATAAAACAGAAACTTCTTTTTATACACAATGGTCAATTGCAACAAAAATTAGATATCCTAGCCGAAGGACAATTGAATCATCTGACTGCTAACGAGCCTTTCAGGCGCGCTCTTAAAGCTCGCGCGTCCTGCCGACTCGCTCCTCTTTTACGCGATACATTAAAGTTATTTTCCGAACCGTGCAACAGCGTTTTATATTTCGAAATTAATTCCACTGGCGCGTTTTTTTTCCATCAAAGGGAAACATTTCAAATGTTTAATTAACAATCCGATTATTAAGATAGATTGGACGCCGTCGTTACGCAAACCCGGCGCGCTCTAATTAATTCCCATTCATTTGAAAATCCTGAAAAATTAAAAACTGTAATTCGGCCGATTGAGGCGGCGTCCTCGTGCCTCCCGTTTCGCGTCGAGTTTTTCCCCAGCGTCGAATTACGAATTACTTTGTGCACAACTAATTTGTTAGAGTGTCGTATCGATTTTGCAATCAGTCGAATTCATCAATGCACGTTGGTTTATTACAGCATCCATATGTACGTACCTCGTTTCATTCACCGTGTTCATTCAAAATGTTAGACGGAATTTGAAGGAATGCAACTTAACGTGCAACAATCATAAAAATCAAATAAAACCTGCATAGTTTCTTAAAGCAGTCGACGTCGAAAGTTTCAAAGATCTCTCGATTGAAATTACTGTTATTCTTGCCCGCCTGTGCGACGAGCGGTTCCCGGCCGCAGTTTGCTATTTGCTCCTGCGAAGAGGGCTCGATTTCCTGAATGGTGCTCGAGCTGTGATCCAGCGCGCACTTTCCTCCGCGAGAGCCGTTCAACGGTTGTAACGAAGACTGCAAATAGCGCGCAAGAAACGCCAATTTGAATAATCTCGCTCGACTCGCCGAATACATGTTTCTCAATCGAAGTGTGCGGACGAAAGCTGCGCGAAAAATCCACGACGACGGAGTCGCATAAATGAATACAAACCCGCCGCGATGCGAAATTAAAGGAAACTTCGATTTGGCGAAGTGCTCTGGTCGTGGAACTCGTTTGTTTAAAGTTCAGAATGACTACAATCATTTGGGGTTATTTAAATTATTTAAATATAATTGTTAATAGTTGTGAAATGAATGTGGACCTTAATAAACAATATGCATTGACATTGACGAAGTCATCGAACAATTAAAACTAAGAACGACTTTCAGTGGAAGCAACCACGTTAATGTTTTTTAATAACTGATTTATTTAGTAGAAGGGATAGTAAGGAAGTTGTGGAGTAAAAGAGACGTGAAATTTGGAGAAAGGATGAAAATATGGGAGGTTTGTTTGAGAAGCATACTAACGGTGCCGAAGTGTGGGGCGTGAAGGAAGAGAGAATGATGGGGAAAAGATGACAGAGGGAATGGAAAAAGGCATTACATATAGGGATATCAACACCAGAGTACGTAGTATTGCAGGAGACAGTACATGAAAAGATGCCAATAGAGGCTGGCAGTGTCTAGTGGGTCGAGGGGGGAGGAGAGATTGTGGAAGATGGTGTTAAGGGAGATGTTGACGAGAGAAAAAGGAAAAGTAGATATATCAAAATGGGAGGGGCATACGAAGAACCTTTACAGCGTGGCGTGGCAGGAAGCACTATGGTGAAGGGGATAAGGGAATGGAGATGGAGAGAGAAATCTCGGAAAGATGGAAAATGGTGGAATCCCAAGAATGAGGAAGGCAAGATATAATAAGAGATATAAAGAAATTTTCACATATGGGGGTAGACCGGAATATCTGAAAGGGGGGAGATCGGGAACGGAGGAAAGAGTGATAGCGAAGACAAATAGCGAGAACAAATATTGGATGGACGAGGAGTATAGAAGGTGCGAGTTCTGCGACGGGGGGACATATGAGTGGAAGCATTGGATAGAGGATTGTGGGGAGATGAGAATGGAGTAAGGAGGAGAAAATAAAAGGAAGAAACTGGAAAAAGATTTTGGATGATACAGGAGGTGGATTGGAGATAATGAAGAAAACAAAGAGATTGAGGGAGGATAAAAGAGAAAAGACGCAGGGACGAGAGACACAGGGGGGCGTAAGGGAAAGGGACAGGCACATGAAACTGTAAATATTGAAATAGAGGAAATGTAAAGAATGCCAATAAAGGTTTTTTTTTATTAATTTGTTGCAATTTTCGTAGAGAATATGTAAAACGTGCATTTACATCACCAAAAAGAGCTCGCAAATCAACAATTCTTTTGCATTTTACCGGATGCAGGCCGTAAAATCGAACATTTTTAGGATCACAAAATAATCAAAATTCACAAGTTCGACATGCAGGGCACACATATATAACCAAGCGCGCAAGTACAATATTTTAGCTTTGGTCCTTTAGTCCTTGCCCCGAGACCTTAAAATATTTATTTACAGTTTTATTGATCGTAATTTTTATAAATTTTAAACAATTTATGTTTATGTTCAATGGACCGATTTTTGTTTCGTTTACTTGCAATTTATTACATGCTTGGTTTTTAATTGTTTTCACCTACTTTTGGTCTATTTGTCTTGGTATTCGATAGAATTGGTTGTGGTGGTTCCAGTCAATGTATTTAATTAGCTACTTTCAGAATCATGGACTCTAGAAATTTGAACAACGACTCCTATTACAAATTTGTATATTTCCTAGTTTACATCCTTGGTTTTCCTTTCGTTTATCTAGTTTTTGGTCTTCTTGTATTAGTTTTCGATCGAATTGGTTGCGGTGATTCTGTGAATGCTTTAAATTAGCTATCTTCACCATCCTTAACTTTCGCCATTTCGACAACGACTTCTATTACAACTTTGCATATTTCTTAATTTCTAAGTTTGATTTCCCTTCGTTTGTTCAAAATTTTTCATTTTTGGCATTGTTATCGATTTTAAAATAGTTTAGGAATTTAGTAAATTTTGGTACATTTTAGATAATCTCGAAAATTTCTTTCATTTTCCTCTGTGATCATATAGCAGTTTGAGTGTGGAGTACTGATGTGTAGATGACGTTTGTAATTCACAAAAATTCCTTGTAACTTGTCTGCATAACTACTCGCATATCAGCGAATGTATCGTTGGTGATCTGGTGAGTCCTGAAGGACGAAACAGCCGATACATTCGTTGAAATTTATTAGTTATAACTTAGTTTACAATGAGCCACAGATTTGATACAAATTTGGAGCGACACATTTTTTTTTATTAGAAATTTTTGACATTTTTGACATCAATTGGTGGAAGTGTAAAGGCATTAAAATCATTTCGGAGGTATCATAAACAGCATTTGTACCAAATACTTGCGCATGGGAGAAAATGCCCTTCGCGAACTGTACAATAATTTCAGAATAAAACGTCGATGAAATCTTTAACGAACAAGGTATTTAGAACGATTTAAACGGGTCAGGTTGGTTTGGGTTTGCCATACTTGTGTGTGGGAAAAAATGACCTGCCTATAATAAGTGCAAAAAAGTTTTAGAACGACACGTCAGATTACTGCGATGAAATCTTCAACGGACAACATATTTAGAATGATTTAAATGGGTTGAGTCGGATTGGGTTGGTTTGGGTTGGGATTGGGAATGTTTGGCGAAAAGGACAACGAAGTCCGACATCTTTACCTTCACGATTTTTTACTGAAATATACAACAAATACGTAATACTTAAGGGCAACGAAGAAACGTTGCGAAAAAAATATGTTTCATGTTAAAAAGGTGCATTTCATATGCGAGAGACAGCGTCATCGCGCTGCACGTAAATACGCGTCGCCGAAAAAAAATTATTGAATGCTTCGTTTATGAGAAACGCGGGTGCTTCGCAACCTTAAACCCTTGTAAATAATTATCGGCAAATGAGGCGATTAATTCGGCTCTTCTCGAACCATCAAACACAAAATAACGTCGATTGGTCCTCAGCGCCAGCCAGCGATCAACGCGAATCGATAAAAATTACGGGTAACAAGGTATCCTGCTGTCAATTAGTGTCGTTTCACGCGAAGCATCATAATTCACTGCGAATGAAGGCGTCGTGATAGTTTCAGAAATTGGCTGCAAAATACAACGTGTTAGAAAGAGACATTGCCGAGTGCACGTATATTTAATTTATTGCAAAATAAATAAACAACCCGTACGCAATAGACTAACCCGGATAATCAAATTGTGTTTTTTTTTAGTATTATGCACCCGTGCAATTTTACATCGCTGTAATGCACCCAATAAAATAATTTATTGGAAAACACGCGATGTTTACTGCGCCGTTTCCTCTCGAACAAAAGCTCGCCTGTTTTTGCCGGTAACATTATTCATTTATTACGCAAAATATTAATCATAATCCTATTACGTATTACGAACCGAATATAAAGTTAATAAAAGCTGCTTATAATCAATGCGCCGACGAATCGATAAACTAGGGGTGATGGGGGTAAATATTAATTGGAAATTGAAATTGAAACGACTGCTTTGAGCACGATGTGTATGTAATCTCGCAAATTAGAGAGGGGCGATACGAACGTTGAAACGCGATCATTGTATACTAATTATAATTATCGTCGACGCTAGGGTTCGTGATACACCCGGTACGTTTATAATAATAACGACTTTTAATAATCATAATCACTATTATATTATGCGCTGTTTATTACGATTTTGATTTCCAAATCGATTCTAATTGTATGAAAAAATAAATTCGCAAACGCAATTGTTAATATCCTTACATTTGAGGGCAATGGGGAGAGACCCTTGTAATTGTAGATGAGCAACAATACGGTTAACACGTCTGCCCTAATTAGCACGTAATTCCGGGTTTAATTGATGGCAAGAAGCTGGGTTATCGCAAGAAATGATCGCATAGTCTGCGGGCGCGTATGCACATCGTCGATTAGCCAGAAGAAATTAATTGTTTCTCAAAGAAAAAGATTATTAATTGGATTTTGGTTGCGTGCAATGTAGAACTACGATTAACATTTTTTGACTCGTTGAAACATTGATAAAATGTTAAATATACGTGCGTTCTATTTATTTTTATTTCTATTTATTTCTCTCTGAGGAACACCGCGAAGCCGCTTGACATCCTAAGGTAGACCATGTTTTTTATAGCGATGTGATTTATAGCTGTTTGCTTTTTATCGACGTGTATTGTTTAATGAAACTTGTAAAGAATTATACCTCGCAAATAAACAACGTTCGCATCCGCCATAACTGCAACAATCACTCACAGCGCAAACGCTTTTCGAAATTAACGGCAGTTTCCACGAACAATACCGAACGCTGAAATTAAAACTACGACACTCGCCGCGTTTCATTAAATATCGCACGCTCTTTATTAAACGGGCGGCATGTTTACGGCGCCGTTTAAAACTTTCGAAACTGCACGGAATACATCCGAGCAACCCGTTCGAAGTGCGCATAAACGCACCCGACATTGTAACAGACGACAATGTTAAGCAACTGCACACGTCCATACGTCTCAATTCGACGCGGCTTCAAATTAAAACTCGCGAAATTCTTCAAAGTCCCTATCTCAAGATTAGAATAAATGAAATAATTTAATTATATATTTTTATTTATAAATTGGATTCGATGATCGTTTTAGCCGACGACGATTAATCACACGAATTGCATGAATTGATATCCGGTTGCTAATGCAACGCAAATAGATCACCGAGGTGGGTAAATTGAAAATAAATCAGAATTTGATTTAACGCGCACGCAAGTCACTGCAGTTACACGCGTACAGATAATCTTATTTACCGAACCCTAAACAATACATTGTTCCGCGATAACGAACGTTGAATTATGGTAATACAAGGGCGTCATTAAGCCCGGCTATGAAAACGATGTCAATCGTAATTTATTCGTGAAGCGTCGGCGGTAATTAAAGTAATGTGGATTTGTTGCCGTTAAACTCTGATTTACGGCCACTTTGAAACGGACGAATGAAATTTAACGCTCGAAAATTAATTTAACGACGTTTATGTTAATCGGGTGCATAATTTGGACCGCGGGCGTCTTATTTAAATTGCTGTGCATTGCCGTTGCGAGCAAGGATGCATATGCGCTATTCCTTCAGTTATTTAATGATATTTGACGTGAAATATTTAATCTTCTATTTTACTTAGATATATGTAATGAGATGTTTAATTTGATCGAAGAAGTACAGTTTTCATCAACAAGGCGTGAAGTAAAAGTTTTAAAAAATAGTTTCGTGTTCATCAATCGTAAATCAATACATAAACCAATGAGAAATCGTATATTGGAACAAACCAAACACTAAACCAAGGACAATCTAACCAAAGTGAAGTTAACTTAACCCCAGTCTTTCATGTTGATAATTAGCACAACTGCGTAAATAATCGCATGATGGGGATCGCAACCCAACCCAAAAACTTTGCTAATTACCCCCATGATAAGGAAGCTCATGGCTGTAGGATGAAAAAAGCAGAATATGCGAGATAATATAAAACTTATGAAGAATACAGAAAAAATGAGAGGTATACGAAGGTGTCATTACCGTTGATTTGTTTAAGGGTCAGAGCAGAATTATGGAAATGGCAAAAGAACACAACATGAGGGTGACCGAAATTAGCAATATAAAATAATTGAAATTGAGAAAGAGAGCTAGAGATACAGACCAAGGAGAGAGGAAAAATGAAAAATTAAGCAACTTTTTTAACAGCTTGCTCTCGTTTGTTATATATGTGACATTTTCGAAGATGACATGAAGAGCTCTTACGTTCTGTACAAACCGTATTATTCCCAATCGTATTTACCATCTTTGTCATTTAATGATTTTACAATTTTTCACAATCTTTAATATTTTTATGTTTTACGACATAAGCTGATTTCAATAAACCCGGGCCTACCAGTGATGTAATTTTTCTGATTTTAAAAGCAATAATTCGTATAAATAATGACAAGTAATTTATTATTTAAAACACTACTAGCAAAATAGGTAGGAAGAATAAAATTCATTCACAATAAAATTGAATAAAAATGTCTATGTTGCAGTATTCGGCATGAAAATTAAATTTATTTACAATAATGTATAGACAATTTAGACAAGATAACCCAGTCGTTTTTGACAATTAGCACCACTGGGCGAATGATAGCCAGTTAAATATTTTTTTATTAATTTTAAATGAATTATGTTGGTTATATTTAAGACGAGTTGCATCGGCGTAAGGGGTCCCAACCCAACCCAACCCAACCGAACCCAACCCAACCCAACCCAACCCAACCCAACCCAACCCAACCCAACCGAACCCAACCCATCGTATTAATATTTAAGTCGATTTTGAATATGCGAAAGTTTCATTACCTGATGCCACAACGAATGTATGTGTCTGATGAGCTCAGAAATGGCGAACGGCCCGTCATCACCTACTGCGTACATATTTAATTTAATTTTTTTATATCTATGGATTTTTACAGAATTATGATTGACTTTAACCATTTGTTATACTTTATTTTTTATTTTTCATTCTTCCTACAATCTATAACGATGTTTTCAATGTTTAAGGGTTTTCAATGATTTTTAACGATTGTTACAATTTTTTTACGAATTAGAATGATTTTTTCCATTTTTATATTTTTAAATCGACTTTCTCGATTTTTCACAATGTACGAGGAATTTTGACGGTTTTCAAAGAGTTTCCTTTTTTTCAGGATTACATTTTTTAAATTTATATTCATATTTTTTACATTTTCAATTGTTTTACAATTTATAACCAAATTGTTTTCATTTTTGGATTTTTTAATCACAATTCATTAAGACTTGATAATGGTTTTCAATGATTTTACATTTTTTTCAGGATTTTAAAAATTTTGTTATGTATTTTCGGATTTTTATTGTCGACTTTTTCTATTTTTTATATTTTATGACAATATTTTCAATTTTTAACAACAACTTAACTAACAACAAATTTTTCGATTTCTCACAATTTAGAAAGATTTTTAACGGTATCCATTGATTAAAATTTTTTCTCAGGATTTTAACAATTTTTTTTTGTACATTCGGATTTTTTGATGTTTTATTTTCGACTTTTCCCATTTTTTGACAATTTATAACGATATTTTCGATTTTTGATTTTCAACGACTTTTATCGATATTTTCAATTTTTAGTCGATTTTTTTTACAATTTATGTCGATTTTTCGATAATTGATTTTCAATGATTTTACAATTTTCACAGTTTTTAACAATATCTTAATCCAATAAGCTCGACTTGATGCTACAGCGAATGTATGTATCTGATGAACCCAGAATAGGCAAAACGGCCTGTCCTCACCTACTACGATATACGATTTATTTAATTTTTTTATATGAATCGTTTGTTACCGAAATATAATGATTTTTACTACGTTAACCATTTTTATAATTTATTTTCGACTTACATTACGATTTTTAGCGACTTGCAATTAAAAAATATTTTGGTTTTTTATTAAGTAGGATATTTTTTATATATTTTTTACAACTTATAACGTTTTTTAAAATAATTTTTAGCTATTGTTATAATTTTTTAAGATTTTTAAATTACTTTTTCAATCTTGAGATCTTTTAATCGACCTTTTCTGTTTTTCACAATTTATGAATTATGAATACGATTCAGGATTTTTCAGGAATTTTAAGAATTTTTTAATGCGTAGTCGGATTTTCAATGATTTTTAACGATTATTACAATTTTTTTAAAGATTTTGACGATATTTTCGATTTTTTTCGACTTGTGTATATTTTTATAAAATCTGTTTTGATTTTTTACTAATTAGAATGATTATTTCGATTTTTAGATTTTTTAACCGAATTTTTCGATTTTACACAATATATGGAAGCTTTCCATGAGTTTAAATTTTTTTCCAATTTTTAAGAATTTTTAGGTGTATTCGGATTTTTACGTTTTATTTAAGATTTTTTTTATATAGTTTACAACTTATAACGATATTTTCAATGATTTTTAACAATTGTTATACATTTTTAACGAAAAAATTATTATATTTTCAATCTTTAGATTTTTAATCGATATTTTCTATTTTTCACAATTTATGAAGTTTTCAGTGGTTTCACATTTTTTCAGGAATTTTAGAATTTTTATTTTGAAAATTTTCCATTTTTTAAAAATTATTTTTGATTTTTAACGACGTGCAATTTTGGTTTATTTACTAATCAGAATAATTTTTTCGATTTTTAGATTTTTTTTAATTGACTTTTCGAATTTCTCAATTTATGAAGTATTTTAACGGTTTTCAATGATTTTACATTTTTCCAGTATTTTTAGGACCTTTTTATGTTTATTCGGATTTTTTACGTTCTATTTTCGATTTTTTTTCTATTTGTTACAATTTATAACGATATTTTGTTTTTTAAAATCGACTTTTACGATTTTTCACAATTTATGAAGACTTTTAACTGTTTTCAGTGATTTTACATTTTTTCAGGGTCTTTCACGCTACGTTTTCGAATTTTAACAATTTTTACAATTTACAACAAATATTGAAAAATGTTTTGAATTTTTACTAATTAGAATGATTTTTCGATTTTTAGAATTTTGTAATCGACCTAATTTTGAAGCTTTTGAACGATTTTCAACGATTTTACATTTTTCAGGATGTTTGACATTTTATATATTAAATTTTTTTACATTTTATTTGTTTTAAATTTATTAAGAATTTTTAACATTTTTTATGTATATTAGAATTTTTTTATTTTCTACCATTTATTGCGACATTTTAGATTTTTAACGATTTTCAATGATTTTTAACGATTGTTTTTTTAAGAGTTGGAATGATTACAATTTATGACGATTTTTCATTTTACGACATAAGCTGAATTCAATAAACCCTGGCGTAATTTTTAAAATTATAAAACAATATCATAAAGGAAACCAAAGCAAATTACATTAAAAAACAAAATTTATTGAGAATAAAATTAAAGAAAATCTATATCGCAGTGTTCGGCATGAAAATAAAATTGATTCACAATAACACCTAAACCAAAATTATTACTAATAATGTGACGTTCCGTGCTGTCCCTTTCAACATTAAAACTTACAAGCGATCCCCAGTCTCCACCCGCAAATCTATTTCAAATGCAAATATGCTTAAGGGTGCCAAGCGTTGGAATGTGTACGGAACTTAATAACCGTCGAGGAGGCCTACATTACGCTCCTTTGAGAGTCCCGGCGCACAAAGCTATCGATTTTTTCGCGCGATGCCGAACGTATTTGCTCCACACGCGATCGACATGTTAAGGTGGTCTAAATGACTCGATCGCGTTCCCTTCGCATACGAAAAGCCACAAATTCAGACACAATGGCTCAACCCAATACCCCGAATTTGCGCTACATAGACCGATTTGATTTTTACAAATAGCTCGACGTATTGGAGGTAAAAGTGGGTCAGGCGGGCAACGTCGACGGATTTAGTATTCGTCGTAGTTTTCGCGAATTGAGCCTAAACGAATACGGGTACGGTCCAATATTTGACAAAATAAATTTCGACGTAACAACTTCGAATTTTGAGGACGAAGTCAGGACGAAAGAAGAACATTGCAAATAGTTGCAAGGCATAAACAAATAGTTTACTTATCGACTGCTCTGATATTTATTCCACGTCGTAACAATTCAAACCAACAACGCCCGAAAATAAAGTATGTTTTGCTTATAATTTCAAGCGAAGCCTCGACGCAACAAAGGCGGCGAAATCCCGGGGAAATAACGAAAGCGCAACGAAGGCAATGGGAAAAAAACTCGAAACGCTAAAAAGATAAACATCAAGCGACGTTTTAATGATGACATTCGAGCAAAAAGCGACGCCCACGACGACCGCGGAAGAAAGACGCGGAGCGTCGGGAAAACTTAGACGCTCGATTATTTCGCCCGTGCATAACTCGACGTCGGCAATTTCGTCGAACGCCTCGGATTCGGTTAAACTGCGCCTGGAAGAAAGCCATTGTTAAAATGCAGGTCGATGCGGATTTGCATAAGTAAAACGTAACATTGGCCGCGATGATTTCATTAGACGATTTGCATAAACTCGAGATTATAACTTTCGGGCTTTGCGAACGCGTAGTCAATAATTGAATTTCGTTCGTAGTGACGATAAGAGACGAAGTTGATGAAGAGTTTCGCGAGTGTAGGCTTGGGAGGGGGTGGGTTGGTGGGTGTTTGGGGATGAGAACGATCTAAGTTCCAGATATGTGGTTAGTGAGGACGGGGGATATTTTCTGTGCTTTGATCCTGAAATGAGCCCATCCTTCGAATTCTTAATTATTTGTGTGCTACCAGACAAGCAAGGATGTTAAATTACTCCTGGATTGTTTCTGCTTGTTCTCTTATATTTTATAAGACTTAACAGAGCTTTAAATGGTATTAGATCACATAAGGTTAAAAAATAAATGGATGTGAACACAATTAAAATTATCTTCTGGACCACTTTAATGAAATTAATTTATGTTCACGTCCCAATTTTTTAACAATGTTTTCGTTCATATCGAAAAATTTCCCAAGCTCACAAACTTTCTTATCCATAGCATTCTTATTGTTCCAATGTATGGGAATTAACTTCGATTAATCGATGAAATTTGCATTTTCTTTCAAACAACATAAATTAAATCTGCGAATGAGAAATATCAATGTTTTAATTTATTTTTAAAATTGGAATAAGACTGGTCTTTTAATTCAATCCCCAATTAAATGAATTCGTACTTAGATGTTTTTCCCAGACGAGTTGAAAATATTTAAATGTTCGTATTTATTGACTCGGAGATTTTCAATTAAGATTTTGCACCCCACGCTTCCGTCGACTACTTAAATTTTCCCGGACAAACATTTTTATCGCGTCATCGAGAGAACAATTAAAATTCGAACAACGACGATTTAACAAACACACAAAAGAATCGGACTCGAGCGTCGACTCGAGGAAAAGAAATTAAAACACACGTTAATTAGCAATTAGCCGGAGCGCGCTCGTTGCCATTGTTTTGCGCTTTAAAAACGTAACGGCCGCGTCCGCGGCCCCCCCGTTAAAGCAAACATTCGCCCCTGCGAGTTCTCAACAGGTTCGCCGTCGAATGCTTTATCGCCGGTGGAAAAACGCGCCCGCGCGCTCAACAAGTTCGGATATTCGGTCGAACAATAACTGAACAATGCTAATATACGGCTAATGCGAGCTCATTCCGCGAACTATACGGGCGGCGGTTAACCACGCATTAAATTAACGTGGGGCGAATGCAGCTCGTTCGGCGCGACCGTTTAATGCGGCGGATGGAAGAGGACGGCGAGTGTGGAAATTTGCGATGAACGTCTTGAATGGAAAGCGTCCTCTGGATACACAATGGCGGATTAGAGCGGCGGTATTTCAGGATTTTCGATAATTTAAGAGACGTGCGAAATTGCGACGGAATATCGAAGTTGTGTGGTTCAGGTATACTGGAAATTTTCTTGTGTAGATATTTCTATTAACGTTACCAGCGATTTAGACTTATTTAAGGTCCTTTGAAATCGTTTTGAATTCATTGGGACGGAGGATTGTTTACTAATCTTATTTGTATTATCCTCTGGATAAAATACTTGTTTATTTTTTTTTAAATAATTAAAGTGATGATTATTAAAAACAATATTGCAAATCATTAAAAACAGTTTAACTATATAAACATATTTGTAAATATTAATTGTATCATCGGTTACATTGAACAACGATGGGAATTTTTTTGATCACGTTCTACATGACTTGATCACCAACTGCACGTTTCCATTATTGAAACTGTATAGAAAATGTCTTGCAATGAAATCAGAATCTTAAGATATTAAATCTTCACCAAGCCAGCACACGTAGGCTTTGTTTTAATTTGTAAGAGATAACAAATTTATAAATGTCATTTTTAATTGATAACCAACTTTGAGCAACTCACTCCCTTTCACCCAACAACGAAAATCCTTCCAAGTATTCCAACAACAAGTCTTCAAGAACAGAAAAGCCAGCTCTAGAACTTCATGAGAGTAATCAATAACCAATGATGTGAACGATTAACATGAATGTGTTTGTGTTAATTTATTATTTTGATTTTCGCTTATTTAGTCATTTTTGAACGTTCCATAAGTTGGCTTGCATTGCGTTACATTAGAAATGGTCAAATCAGTTGGATGTAAAAAGAACGGGGCCTAACACGCTTCCTTTGGGAACACGTGTTTCAATAGGTTGTGTATACTTTTTTTTTTAATTCGGATACAAAAATATCTATTTTTAAGGTAAGATTTCACTACTGCATAATTGGTAACACAGTTAGCTTCGAAATTAGTCCTGTGAGCCATACTTGTTCTACGAAAAAAAGTTTTTAATAGGGTCTTATTAATATAATAATTATATTAATGTGGAATTTTGGTGAGAAAATTTCAAACAAAATGTCACGCATAAAAAATTAATATTCATTATTACATGTACAGATTGTGTAGTTTAAACGTCGCCCTCGCCCCTCAAGTAAATGCGATAATAAAACGTTGTCATCCGCTCGACGACGTGGATTGAAATGGAGTTTCCGATGTGTTGTTTGGCACCGCAGCCAACCCAACCCAAACCAAACCAACCTAACCCAATAAGAATAACTTACTGGATTTATCGCTAGCGCCAAAATCGTAGATCGTAAAAATTCCTCTTAAGAAGGGAACGAGGCTCTAAGACATTATTCGGACCCTTACTTAACATCGAAATAAAATGCGATTTGAATATGACGCATATGAATTACAGTAAAAGGCCCACACAACCGAACCCAATCTAACTCACGCGAATAATTTACCGGATTTATTGTTGACACCAGGAGAAATAGATCGTAAAAATTCGTCGAGATAAATTTTTGTTTCGTAGTGCTCCTACGAGGCTTTAAAGGATTATTCGGGTCGAAAATGAATTAAGGTAAAAAGCTTACCCAACCCAACCCAAGCCAACCTAACGCATACGATTAAGAGACAGACATCGTAAACATTCCTCGACATACATTTTTGTAGTGCTTTCTTTTAGTAGTCTTAAGAAGGGAACGAAGTATTTTACATTCCCTTCATATCTGTCTCCTTCTGCCCCTCCCTGCCTCCTCCTGTCGCCCCCTTCTCTTTTCCTTGGTTTTTTCTTCCACCTGTTGTTCTATTTCTATCATTTTCCTGCCCGCCGTCTTCCCCTTTATTTTACCTAATATATCTAGTCCCCGTTCGTCTTCTCCCATATTTCTTCTCCAATCTTGTCCTTTGTTCTTTTCGTCTTCTTTCGGTTCAATTTCTTTGCATTCTCCTACCCCATGTTCAAATGCATCCCACCTTTCCAGAAATTTGTAGAAATTACACTTCCTGCATTTCTACTCCATCCAGTACTTATTGCCTTTCTCTTCGCTTCCGCAAATCAACCTTGGTACTGTATTTTCTTCTTCTACCGATCTCCCTCCCCTTAAGTAACCTGGTATCCTGTTATATTTTGTGTTGTATGGCGCATTCCTAATTTTGCTGTCGGTTTCCTGTGCACCTACCAGCTTCCACCTCTCCACTATCTCCCTCTCCACTTGTTTCCCGACTCTTCTTCTTCTGTTGATAATCCAATCCTGCTTTTTCATACATTTTTATTTAAGATTCTTCCCATTTTGATAGATCTCTTCTTTATTCTGCCCCCAATCGGTCATCTCATACCTCACCCCCCTTTTCCCTGCCTTTATTCCAAACCTTTCGCCCCTGTCTGCTGCCTGACTATATACACTGAAGTTGATCTCTCAAAGTTAGTGACCTTTTCATTTGTCCTAGTTGTACCCTTTTAAAGGATCATTCGAGTCCTTATTTAATATCGAAATAAAATGCAATTTGTAAATATAACGCAAATGAATTAAAGTAAAAAGCCAACCCAACCCAAGCCAACCTAACTTATACGAATAATTTACTGGATTATCTTAATGCTAGCACCAGGAGAGATCGATCGTAAAAATTCCTGGAATTTTTTTGCTCTTTTATTAGTCTTAAGTAGGGAACGAGGCTTTAAAAGATAAAGATTATCTAATACTAATACTTTTTTTCTATTAAGATTTGCCTTTTGTTCTTTCACGAAATTTGTTTGTCGTTGGTACGTTGTGTTCGTTTTAGTTATTTTATTTGGACGTAAAAATTAACAAATGTAGTTGTCGGGTTGGGTTAGGTCGGGTTGGATTTGGTTCGGTTGGGTTGGGTTTAACTGTCAATGACATGAATCAAAATGTCATGGAAAGTTTAACCAATGTAACCAAATTCAACCCCTTCCCAAGCCAACAACAAAATTCGTTAATTTTCACGTCTAAAAATTTTTTGTTAGAATAATTTGAAAATTGTTTTAATTTAATTTTTTTTGTCAAACAATAACCAAAACAGTTGTCAAATAATAACCAAAATAACAATTATGACAATTTGACAATTATGTTTGAATTGTGGCGTTTTCCAAATGACGTTTTCCAAACTTTTGACGTAAGTCAAACAATTTGACATATCAACAATTATGACAGTTGTACATTTATTTACACGAAATGAAATAAAATTTTGTCAGATCGACTTTTTCGAATTATTCTATTTGCCAAGTGCTTACGTTTCTCGTAAGTCAGAAAAATACTTATCTCAAGCAATACTTATAACAATCTCTGTTACAATTATAAGAATTACGCCTGTTAGAAAAATTTACTTCAAACTATAAACAAAATAATGACATTTACAATTATGACAGTTGTAGGTTGAATTACGCCAAACACAGTTTAATTTTGACAGTTAGATCACGTTTTGTCGACAGATTTAATCTGTTGAAGATATTAACTCAAATAATAACCAAAATGATTGCGTTTACGATTTTGACCTGTCAAAAAATTGACTTACGTCAAACAATAACCGGAAGCATTACGCTTACAATTAAAACATTGATTTACGTCAAAACAATAACCAAAATAATTGCATTTACTATTTAATATAATAATATCAGTTGGACGTTGATTTGTCAAAGACAAAATTTAATTTTACAGTTCGGTAGTTTTTTTTAATGTCGTTTGAACTGTCAAACTTACGTTTTTTGACCAGTCATAAACATTTACTTACGTCAAACATTAATTTGACAGTTGGACAGTACATTAATTACGTCAAATAAAATGCTACCAAGTTTGACATGTGACAGTTTCAAATTTGACAAGTGTCAAAAAATCACCGTTGATTTATTCGTGTTTTAGATTAAAAAAATTTAAATGAATTAAATCAATGTCAAATATATTACCAACCTGTGTGGTTCGACAGAGCCGCCTTAAAGAATCCGCACCGATTTGTGCGCCGAAAATTGCATATATTTTAATTAATCTATTGTCCTCGATTATATTCGAGTGTTGGTTCATTTCCTTGTGGTTAAATAGACGGGTATGACTATGGCATCGTCTCCCAAATCTCTGGCTATAAAACAAACAAATTTCGACGCAGCGAACAGATGGAATTGACAGACGTACTAAAAAGCCACCGTTGATTAATTTCACCATTGACTGCAGCCCGCGCGTTTCCTCCAAGTTCGCATTTAGTTCACGTAGATTTTCCGACGAAATTATCGCAGCTAATGTTTTACTGTACTTATGCAAATTTATATCCGGATCGACCTACATTTGAGCCGCGCCGTTCTCCCCGAATCGAAGCATTGTCTCGCTCCCATCTTGTTTAAAACGGATTTATGGAGTTTTCATCGACGTTCGACTAGATTCTCAATAAAATCATTACGACTGCGCCGCGTGTTTTCCTATAACACTGGGGTGCAAAAATTTACGTCGAAACGCGCACTCAATCAGTAGTTTACTCGTACCTCGTCGTCACAAATATGCTCCTCCTTTGGCGAACTCCATTCAATATTTAAAGCCTTTAAAATCGAGCTTCAATCGGCCTCTTCGCTTTAAGCCGCTACCTCATTACTTCGCGAGCAGGTAGCGACGACGCGTTTCCGGCTCGTTTCGGCGGCGTTTTCGCGCGGGCGTCTGCACAATCTCGACCGGGCGGAAAAAACCGGGGGGCGTCGGGGACGCGAGCCTTTTTTGCCCGGCTTTCGCGGCAATTTTGTTTTCAATTTAGATTTTCATAATTCAGGATGTTACGCGGGAAAATTTACTTTATTTGCGCGCAGCGAACTCTATTTCATCTCCATAATGGCGTCCTTAAATTTTCCAGGTGCAGGCGAAATTTATATTAAAATGCAAATTCGTAAATTACGGGAGGGGAGGAGGCGGCCGGGACGACGAACGGTTGCCCCGAAAAAAAAACGAACGTTTAAGCGGTGCTTGCGTTTTCGTTTGCGTTTCGCAAGCGAAAACGCGGGGTGCTTAGTTTCGGTTGGGATAATTGGAAATGAAATCAAAATAAAAATATCTAAGGAATAAAGCGATGAATAATCAGAAAATTGTGGACAATAGTGGAAACAAACGGATGGATATGACGACAATGAAAATATGTAGCGCCTATTTGGCCATTCGCTTCTTACAGCCTCGTCTAAAATGCAATGAAGATTAGTTTGACCAAATTAATCTTTAATGACAAATCATCAAACAATTTTAATAAATTAATAATAATAATAATCATAATAATAATAAAAATGCCTGCTCGCAACTTAAATATATATACATGTACGTTAACCCAACAACTGAGTTACGAAATCGCTTTCGTGCAAAGCACGACCGAACACACAGGAAACGTTATTGTGCACGCGTAAATGTCGGACAAGCAGTTAAGGGGAAATTCGCCTCATATGCCAGAACCGACGGGAATTCGGATGCACGAACAAGATGTTGGAAAGCCGCAGGGCGAAACGGCGCTGCACAATGGCCCATAACTTCTTACGGATATCTCATTTTCGGCGCGGCATTTACGCAATGAAAACTTATGATTGGGCCCCGAGGGTTTGAAGTTGTTTGCAACGTTATGTTTACTTGGCGATTGCTGCGCGCGTTTACATGGCCGGAGTTAATATAATAAACTTGAGTAGTTGACGTGGAAATTTTTGAATCGCGGGATCGTTTTGAACGATTCAACCTCCTTCAAGTCCCAGAAACGTTAAAAAACACAATTATCAGAATCTCTAATTAGACTCCATCGAAACCGAGTACGACATCATTTATTGCGTGTAGCACTTTAGTTAGGAAGTTGGGAACCACAGCAAGTAATATGTTTGATCTGCGAGCCGAGTTTGGAACTATTAGGCATGTAAATTTAAGGCTAGTGCATCAGTTCGAAACAGATATTAACTACCAAAGTTGTAGCAACCATGTTGCGACTATGGATTGTGTCAATGCATTTGTTGATGAATGTTTTGATGGAACAAAAATACTTAGATAATAAAAATAATTACGTATCTATTAGAAATAAAATTTGGTTAAAATAATTTTCGTGCATTACTAGAAATAAAATGAAATAAAACACAAAAAAGAGTCAAAGACAGATTTTTAAAGTGAATGTAAATTAGTTACATTGGGGTGATATACCCTTATGGATTATGTCATCGATTAAGTTACTTCTCCAGTAAAGTAAAATAAATTAATCATGCAGAGATTTTACGAAACTTTATTTCAATAGCAAAGTTCACGCCTACAATCCCAGTTAATCGTCGTCTTATAGTACAAATCGTAATCAAGACCACAACAGCAATAAACGCAACAGCAAATTTAGCAGAAAAAGCTGCGTGGCAATAATTCACACCATTTTTGAAAAAATCGTAGTACTCGTACCTTAAGATGTCAAACGGCTTCTGACGTCAAGTTTGGTGTATCTTATGATTCTCGCCTCATTTTTGCTTATTTGTACATGTAAACGTTGCCAATTTAAGCTGGTGAGTTGTAAAAAGGATTAAATTTTATTTTACGACCGATTTGAACGGTTTGATCGCAGTGACTTGTTGTGTTACATGAAATGATCGATTACTAGACGGTTTATATAAAAATTCTTTTGATTCCAAAGGATATTTACCTAAAAACCCATCAATCCCAAAGCGATTAAATGCAATAGGCAAGGAACTAGAAATTATTTTGGTAATCGCAATGACAAGAGCAGTAAATGAACCTCAACGAAATAACCTCAAAAATATCATCTCGTCGGAGATAATTCAAATCATTTAAAAAACAATATGATCTACCTTAAGATGTCAAACGAATTCCATGGTTTCTAACGATAACTTTTTTTTATTCGCCCATTATAATTTTCCTAGTCTTTCCTAGCCTCTAGTTGGGCTCCAAATTATTTTATGCTACGTGCAAATAGTCCTATAAGTGTATATGCGTTTTATGATTAACTCCAATGGTTTTATTTCCACGTATTGTGCAACATGCAAATTCTATCCTTGAATTCTTAACACTAACTTAACAATCGACGATATCAAGTATGTAGTAGAAAAGGCAATGTAATCTTTCAAAAACTAAATATCTGCATATTTCCAACGTGTGGGAAATATGCAGATATTATAGAAAACGTGGTCTACCTTAGGATGTAAAATGGCTTCTGGATTTGATTGCCTTGTGTTGTGTTGCTTGGGTTGAGTCGGGTTAAGTTGGGTTCAGTTGGGTTAGGTTGTCCCGGGTTGGAATATATTTTGTGCAGTTGCGTTTGTTTGAATATGTGATTCCTCATCGACTACTACAGGCCATTCTGATATAATAGGGGACGATATTTTTTTTAATATTAATGCGAATAATGTGATAATACCGTCATTAATTTGCGATCAAGGAAACAAGGAAACTGAATAATAGAAAGGGTTTACGAGAACGACAACTATATGGAATATAGTTGTAGTTGCATAAACAAGGTTAAGTGTCAGAAAATGCATTCAGGGCAAAGAAAGGAAGAATAACATAAGGGAGGAGATGGAGTTGGTCGAAGTCAAAGCTTTGCAAAATTAATGAGAAATATGTGCAGATTGGATAAAGGCAAGGAGAAGATGGCAATACGATCCAAAATGGTGGGGTTAAATGAGGAACCAATGCTGAAGAGTGGAGTAGGAAAGTAATAGGAAACTAGGGGAATAACTAGAGGAAAGGCAGCGGGGAATAACTGGCATGTAAAACAGATGTAGGAATTCTGGGGAAAGCTAGAAGTACAGGTTGGCGAAATTGAATAATATCGATAAGGAATTCAGGGCTGAAACTCAGCGGTTATTTCCCTCCATTCTTTCCGTCCTTTTTTCTACCCTAGTCTCCTTTGGTTTGAACTTGTTAAGGTCTGCGATGACTTCTTTTTTGTGTCTTTTCAACCTGCTCCTTCTTTTCTAACTATCAGTTCTCTGCCTATTAATCTTTACATGGAGATAGGTTGGATACTCTAATGTTCAAATACGTTCAACATTTTCGACGACAAATTTTGCTATTTATATTTCTTCTTCTATTTATCCAGCGAAACTTGCTTTAAGTTTCTTTGCTTGTCAGAATAATACTGTGTTCTTGTGTGTACATAAAACAATATTTTTCACGAGTACAAAAACCTACAGTTTACGTATTCGTTGCATAAATAATTATTATTCGAATTAACTGGGTTGGATTGGGGCAAGAAAATACGGAGAAATAATACAAACACTAAAGTGAAATAAACGACTAGGAGTTCGCTAAAATTTCTCGATATGCTTTTTACCCAATGTCACTTACTTCCATAACAAGACAATTTATATATTTACTTGGCTAACCTTGCAGGCGAATTTTTCCATTTACTGCTTAATTCAACAGTGACGTTAATCAGTTATCTTTAGTGATCTTCTCCTATGTCACATTATTATATTGCAAGGATCTCAGTTCTGCGTCTAGCGAAAATATTGATTTCCGAGATCCTATATGATCCTGATCCAGTGTTGCTATTTCCTTTCCACTTGTTCGAATTAGCATTTTCACTATTCATAGGCAGGTTTCATTGCATGCTACTGTCGTAGATTTAATTTATTTCGTAATTGTTTATTTTTATGGTCAGCTCGTATGCTACTCAGATCACACTCTGTATTATACTATGTTTAACGTTACGTACTGTGAGCGACTTAATGTTATTTGAAAACGTCTTGGGGTATATTCTTATTCGTCTCAGGTTTTAACTATCGCGTAAATTCCCTTGATCTTGTCGTCAATGATTGACACTAATAATTCTTTTCTCTTCCACGATTACATGTTGTTGTTCCACATGAATACCACCATGTGCAGCACTTTGACTGTTAATATTATTTTTAGTGCAGAACTTTGAGACTTTATTTTATCTTAAGTTGTTCACTGGATTACTGTTGGATTTTGATCGATTATATTTGTATCTTTTATTGTGCCGATTTTACTTTTGTTGTTTGTTGTTTGTTGTTTCCTTGAATTTGACTTTTTCGTTGGTTTTGGATTTCCATTATCGGAGTTGGGCTGATTTTGCGATTTACCACATACATCTTTTGGAACTAACTAATAATACGAGTAGGATTATATAACTTCGTTCACCTATTCGTTCTCCTGTAAACAACCAACGTATTTCCGTCCCGTTCTATCAGCAGAGCGAATATGACGTATTTTGATATAGTCTTTTTCGAGCCACTGGGGTCGTTGTTTAATCAAAAACTATTGCTTCTCTTGGTGTTGGCTTGTTTTTGTTTGCAGTTGCGTAAAAATTTACTAATTTTAACATTTTTTGTTTGAACGTGGTCTTGAACGTGTTTGTTTTCAACACCTGTGCATGTGCGTTATTTGCAAATTGCGAACGTAATCGATCACGAAAGTAACGCAAAGTATTATAACGAACAGTTGCATTTACGAACGACGTGATGAAAACACGAAATGGATGAAACGATGGAGGATTAACGTCAAATTTATTACAAAAATTGTCTTTGTAAATATCCGTTTCATTTCATAATCGTGCAGTTACAACAAAACAAGACACTTAAAGTTCACGATCCCGCGTTTTAAAACCGGGCGAGTCGCGATGTAAATTAGAAAGGGAAGTGCACTGCTATTAAGAGAAAACGCAATTCCGCCAGTATTATGCAGAATACCCGCTCGCGAGGAAATTATCCGGCAATTTTGAAATTTCGCTGCTAATGTAATTCGCGACGAGGTAAAAGGATGATTTATTTTCGGGAATTTATTAAAGAAAGGGACGCATATAAACTACCTACTTGTAGTTCGCGTCTACTTCCGAGGTAATACCTGCTTTAAAAGGAAAGCGAATTATTATTACAATATTCGTCTTTTGCTTGTATTTTTTTTAATGTTGTCGTTATGAAATCTTCGATATTGCTCCGGGTTATATTTTTCACGATAAGGGATCGCGATGATTTAATTAGCCCTTGACGTCGAAATCCGCTCGCAAACCAATAACGTCGAAATTTAATTAAAACATAACTTAGTCAAACGCTGAATATTAAGTGCTTAGTGTCGTGAATGCGGAGTAAGCCCCATTTAATGATTCCACTGGAACGCGGTCGTCAATACCCTCAAACCCGCGTCAATGCAGGCTTCGGTGGCGCAAATTAGTGCAACAGATTACAACCATTACGATTATTGACTCAGGTGACTTACAGGCCGTGTGATTGGGGAACAAACGACGTTAATTTTCGATTTCGACGAAAAGTCGTGTAAAGGGTCGCGGTGACCTCCCCCACTGCCGATGATATATCACACACGACCGGGGGACGTCCGATAACATCCGGTAACTAAATTGGGAGCGGGTATAACCGCATTAACGCGGTTTAATCGGCGGCGGTGTTCGATTCCGTCGCCTAATTGAGCGAAAGCGGAATAAAGTGCCCTTTGGCTTGCGATTACTGAATTTTCGACGCCGATTCGCTCGGACGATAACGGAGTACCTACGTCAGTGGTTCGACTACAGTTTAATTAGAAATTAAGATTGAATAAATGTTCTCTGCCAAACAGCCCAGTGTTTGCAGTTGAGTTAATTGGACGAAATAATTGACGTATTTACGAAAATGACGACAATTTTGCAACACTTATTGGAAATTAATCAATTTCTGTTCTTGGCACAAAACGGACAAGAAAATCGAGGGCATCGTGGAATCGTGCTCCTTAGTATGAATTCCCTGCATCACAAAGATATGTCTTGAAAAAGGGTCTACAATCAATGGAAACAGCCATACCAAAAATTTGTCATCGTTGGTAACCGAAATTTTTTCGTTTCAATTTCACCAACAGATTTTCAGTGATCATAAATTTAAATATCTCGAACCTAAAATCCCAAATTCATTGTTTTATAATTAAAAATTGGAAGCGTTTTGAAACATAATAGTAGTTGTCAATAAAAATAAATTTTATTAAGATTTTGAAAATTTGGGCAATTGAAGAATATTTGTAAATTTCTTTGACATAAGCACAAGCCATAATTAGCCCCATCCTGAATCGTACGACATCGACAACTTTGTTAAAAAGCAAAAATATAATCGATGACCAAACCATGCTATTGATCGAAAAAAAATATTATCAATAAATATTAATCAATACCCAATAAACCTACTAACTTTGTGTATATTTCCTCTTTAATATTGTGTCAGTATTTTAACTCATCAGAGTCTCATTATTCATAGCGGAAGTATAGTTGTGGTGAATTTGTGCTCAAATCCGGCAAACTGTAATACACTATTTGATTTATGTGCTGTTTTTGACGCACTAGTTATTC
This sequence comes from Geotrupes spiniger, assembly GCA_959613385.1. Lineage (NCBI taxonomy): Eukaryota > Metazoa > Arthropoda > Insecta > Coleoptera > Geotrupidae > Geotrupes > Geotrupes spiniger. Next base: position 24,585,027 of record OY390739.1, read on the forward strand.
TAAAATTAGTTGTAATTACACTTCTTTATATTTATATCCAATTTTGGAATAACTGACATGGATCATAAAATTTGCTGTTGTAATGCTCGTTAACAACTGAAGACTACATCAAAGAAATGAGCCACCGCGCCATTTAATAAACTAATTCGGGCACCAACGCAAAAGTATCAACATTTAGTATGAAATCAACCCAACCCAACCCAACATACAACCAATTATCCTTCTAATAAATATTTTTTATAACATTAAATATAAATTTAAATTAGTTAAATATTTTTCAAAAATTATAGAACGATGCTTCTAACGATCTCGTTGTCTCAACTCATTGAATATTTTACTCAAGTGGCGGAATATTTATCGACTTCAAAAATTTTTATAATAAAGCCGGAACAAAATCTCTAATCATCAAATCTAAATAACGGTGATATTTCACCATAATTTATACCTCACCTTGGCTTAATTTTACTTAATTTCATTAAAATTAAAAAAAAAACATTTTGCGACATTTTCAAAAATACAAACAACTAATTTATTTTAATTATTTCCCAATAACTATTAATAAATACTTTAAGTCCTTACCATACCATAGCAAGCTATTGTTCAAACAAAATGGTCGTTTAATTTCAATTCCATTCCAAGTCCAGATTAATTGAATTATTCTAACTAATTAATTCTCGTTGAATAATTCAACATCACCATGTGGTGTCGGGTAAGGGTGGGAAACGAGACGTCAGAATGTTTTAGGACAAGGAGGTGGGTGAGACAGGGCTGCCCCGAGCCCATAGCTCATCAACATAAACATTTCGGAATTGGAGTAAACGCTAAAGAAAGGGCAGGGTGGACATGTAAAATTGAGAAAAGCTAAAATATGGTCGCTGCATTCGTAAACGACATGGTCATTCTAGTGGAGACAGACAGGGGGCTTCAAGAAATCGCAAAAAGGGTAGAAAGATTCCTAGATCTTAACACAAATGAAACAAAACTGATGGTGTTTAGAAAAAGAACAGGGAGAGGAAGGAAGTACAGTTGAAATGGACAGTAGAAATAATAGAAGAGGTGAAGGAATGGATATATTTAGCGTATGTAGTGGGGGATAACAATAGCAACGAGGGGACACGAAATATATGGAAGAAAAGCGAAGAGAGCGGATGAAGGATTGAGGAGGATCCTGCGGCGAAAGAGGAAATGGTATTTCTACGCAACAATGGTATCAAGACTATCCTGTTGCACGGATCGCAAGTGTAGGGATGGAAAGAACAGAAAGGATACACCGAGGACAGTTGAAAAGTGCACCCAACCTGGAGACGTTAACACCAGAGTACACAATGAAGCAAGACACAGGGAGCGAAAATATGAGCGTAGATGCGGGGAAAAGAGCTGTGAGATACGAAATGAGTTATCAGTGGGAGAGGCGGCAAGCAGGTGATACAAGTGGAGAGAGAGAGAGAGAAATAGTAGATAGATATAGATATAAATACAAAAGAATTAAAGTAGAAGGGAGGAAGCCAAGCTAATTAAAGGGTGGGAGATTGGCAGAAGAAGAAAAATTGTCAGCAAGGATCAGATGTGGAAGTGAAGAGAAGACTAACGAAAAAATGAAGAGAAATATAAGGGGTGCGAATTCTGTGGAAACGATTGCGATGAATGGGAACATTGGTTGGAAGAAAGAAAAATACAAAAGTTTGGGATAGAAATCTTAAGGAAAATAAAAGGAGTGAAGGAAGAATGTAGAAAAAGAGTGAAACAGCAGGATAAAGAAAATAAAGATATAACGGAAAAGAGAAGGGTGAGGTAGGTGGGGTGGGGGGGGTGGGGAGATTGGACTTGGACTTGGATTTGTGGAAGAACAAGCACAATCCTAACGCCATCAACATCTCCTTTATTTGTTACTTTAATTGTTCGTTTCGTGATTATTTTAAGAAACGTCGTAAATCACACTGACGGGTTGTTCTATTTGTCCATTGCCCCGCTACGTTTAAGAACAATTACAATCAACAATCCTATTATAGCAATTACTCCAAGTCATTGAAGAAATTAATTTTTTAGTATACATATTTAATTTAAAAGATTATTTTTTAATTTTGATTTGCATTTCCGACACAAATTATTAACTTTTAATAATTCAACGATGTTCATTGTAGACGTTTCGTTGGCAGATCAGCCGCTTTATCAACACTTCGAATATTTATTATTGTCGAATTCTATTAAATACACTTTCCATTAGGTGGAATTTATTATCGATAAATATTAATAAATACTATCCATCTGTACGTAAAGCTTGGACGTATATTTTAAATAATTCACCACAGTGACCATTAACGTTCAATTTAGTTACATCGAGATCCAGCGTCTAATTGTTTCGGACGAATTTCAACCGCGCATACGAAACGGGAATTACGTAGGGCACGTGACTATAAAGGTGTTACAAACACATGAATAAACATATGTATCGTACAATGGCGCCCTCATCTCCATACGTGCCCACACACCTCCGCTCGTTGCGAATTGCACGCTCGCTTCTCAAGATCGGTATAGCAAAGACTTGAATTGTTGAGAATCTCGTTAACTTTAACCATCGGCTGTTTAATTTTTTTTTATATTTTGGGGTTTGCATTATACACAAATTAAATTAACTGATTTAACGATTCATCGATTCATGTAGTAAATACGTTTCGGTGTTCGATCCGCCCCTTCACCAACACCCCGAATATTTACAGATGACGGGCAAAAGAAAAACGACGCCCACTTAATAAAGTAAAAAAAACACCATCGACCCTTTCTCGTGGCCAAAGTGCCCGAAGAGACGCGTCGGAATAAAACGACGAAGCTTCAATTTCCATAAAATTAAGTAAGATAAACGAAACGGGCGGCGTGAGTTTCGCACTCGGAAACGCAAGAGCTCTCTGCAGATAATTCGCTCGCCCGTGAATTTCGTCAACTAACAAAAGATTCAAATTAAATCGGACGGGCAACACTTCGCCCGGACGGCTTAATTCCGCCGGTGGCGTCGTCGAAGCCGGTAATGAAAGGCGACAGGTTACGGGCGACGCCGTCCGATAAATAATTAGCTTCGTCGCGAAATGCCGGGCGATTGCTTCCGATGGAACTCGACGTGTGTGCGAGTGGGTTTATCGCGGGGTAATCCTCGAAAGGAACGCAGCTCGTTTCACACGAGCACACATTTTATTTTTACAAATTTAAGTTAAAAAAAAAATTTTTAATCGACGTTACAAAACATAAATTAAAATTATTCGAAACATACATTCATGCATGTGTAACATCACGTAACTTATTCGTGCGCACGTCACGGAATAGAGCAAAATACAACGCAATAGGTCGCTCCCCCAGAGACGAATAAATCGGCGAGTCCTAAATGCGAACGCCAAATTTGGCGCGCGCAAGTTAATTTCGAATGAACGTACGAGGTTAAACAAACGACACAACAATCTAAATTGCTGCGATCGTTGCGAATGTTTACTTTCCATCGACCACTGTACAGATTAATAGGGCATCAAAATTTATATACAGGCTCTGTTTGTGTTTAAATTGGGTCGGGTTGCACTGCATCGTACGAGATTAATAGCTCGAAAAATCGCAAACTTTAAAAAAAGCTAAAGATATTAACGTTGTTTTGCTATTTGAGGTTATACAGTGGAAAGGGTTGGTCAATATGTAGGGTTGATTCGATTTGTCACCTTGAGGAACCCAAGTCGTTTAACACCAATTTCAATTTCAAAATCTTTTTAATAAAATAGCAGTTTGGTGCTGGATTGGATTGTGTGACTAAAATTTAAAAATCATCTACGACTTTACCTTTAATCGAATTTTAAAAATAATTTATGAAATAGTAAAACCTCGTAAGTTTCAAGATAATTTTAATTAATCGATCAAGAAAAGACACGCAAATGGTGAGAAAACTAGCCCAAGTACCTCGTTTCCACCCGATTGCTCGTAAAATAATTGACATTAATAGCGGACGTCCCTCGCGCGATAAATTACGAAGCCGAGGAAGCATTTCCCGCATTGTCATGTGTGCCAACTTCCAAAGTATTATTTTATTACACGACGTAACAAATGATCATTGGAGGAAACTCCAGAGGGCGATTTTTCATTGTAATGGTCTCCGTACGACACTGCATGTCATTTATCAGGCACGGCCGACTTGGTAATTGATCTTCATTTAGGAACGCGAACCTGCGGGCAGTGTCATACACGAGAATCGTTAATTGTGACGACGCCCACGTTTCGAACGGACCGGGCAAATTCATCCCGTTTCGTTCCGCCTCGTCTTTTCGGCGTTGAATTTTTCATCGGTTCGCCATGAAAAAGCTCGTTGTTGTCGCCCACGTTTTCTGGCAAAAATAAAAATGTCGCGGTGGCAATTAACCTCTCCGCCCCAGGCCAAAAAAAATTAAAAACGTAATAACGGGAATTTCTATAATCTCAAAAAATAACTGGGATTTAGGTAACACATAATTTATAACAAAGATTAAGTGGCAATAATTTAAGTCTTTACACGCAGAAGACGTAGCGATGTCCTACGATAATTTATGGAACAAATTTGGACAGCAACCCTACATTCACGGAAGTTACCTATTTAAGCCTTTGAAATTTGAACGTTTGAATTGATTTACGATTAACATTTTCTGAAAGTTGTAGAAAAATTGCCAAGAATTTATAAAATTGCTAAAAATCTCGAAAATTTTGGGAATATATATAAAAGTCAAAATGATCAAAAGTTTGAAAACGCAAAATTGCCAAACAATGTTAGAATTCCTAAAAATCTATAAATATTGTCGAAAAGTCGGTCGTCTAACATTCAATCATTATCAAAATGGAACCAAAGAAATGGTAAAAAGAATTTGACAAAAGTGCCAGAATGAAGTAGAAAATTTGTCAATAAAAAATTGCGACAATTGTATTGGGCTGGGTTGGGTTGGGTTGGGTTGGGTTGGGTTGGATCGGGTTCGGTTCGGTCGGGTTGGATTGGATTGGGCTGGTTGGGGCTTGGTTGGGTTGGGTTAAATGCAAAATCGTTAAAAATGCAAAATTGGTGAATGTGAAAGTGGCAGAACGTGAATGATTTGAATTATTTGCAATCGTCAAAAATAATTAAGATTAAGATTAGTGTGACGGAGGTGGGGTTGGGTTGGGATAGTTAATATCTTAAAATTGTTAAAAAGAAGAAATAACACAAATAACAAATGTACAAAATTGGCAAAATCTTAAAAGTGTTAAAAAGGCGGATGTGAAAATTGTTAAATGTCAAATGTCAAATGTCAAATGTCAAATGTCAAATGTCAAATGTCAAATGTCAAATGTCAAATATCAAATGTCAAATGCCAAATGTCAAATATCAAAGATAAAATATCGTATGTCAAATATGAAATATCGAATCACAAAATATCAAATGTCAAATGTCGAATATGTAAAGTAAAAAATGTAAGAAATCCAAAAATTATCAAAAAGGGACAAAAACAATAAAATTCTAGAATTGTAAAAAGCAGTTAACATTTTAAATTTTGCAAAAATACCTAAAGGGCAGGAAATTGAATGTTGTCAAAATAATAGGTAATATTAAAAACGCAAACGTGGAAGACAAATGTGAAAGCAATAAATATCGACAAAATGCAAAGTTTATGAAATTGTCAAAATATTGTCACATTTAAACTTTTACCATTTTTGATTAGTTTGTTTCATTATTCTCGTTCTTTTCGCATTTTTTTTTATAAAAATCAATGTTGTACGTAAGCACCGATATAAACGAAAACTTCAAATCGATCGTTTAATAAATAACAAAGTGCATTCATAAATCAATATGGCAGGTCTATTGCTCTTGAATTTCATTTGAATTAATTTGACGTCATCGATCATAGGTTCGAGGAGCGTTAGCTAAAACACATGGCTTTCTAAAACGGATTGACAATCACACATAAATGGTTTGAAATAATTAATTACATCAACGCTTGTACGTAATTTGTGCCCTTCCAAATACTAGACGTCGATTCGCAAATCCATTTTTAAAAACGTCTTAAAAGGGATTGACAATCAATATTATTGCAATAAGAATTATATTTCAATAAGAATTTTAATTTTAGTTAACAGAAACAACAAATTTTCTAAATATACAAATTAACCCTCACAAACCTCTCCACTCGCACGTCCCCATTAACCCAAATAAACTCGACCTAACGCAATAAACAAAAAAGAAACCATTGTGTGCGCGATCCTGCCAAAGGGCACAGACTTGAACAATGGCTTAACTCGGGAGTGTCCGAGAAGCATCCTCAGTGGAATCCCCCGTTGTTTCAAGAGCGCCTATGGGGACGTCGCTCCATCCTATCCTACGGGACTCCCCACACGCACGCACTGAAAAGCCCTTTTCATTCCGGGCAACGGACAACAAGCGCCATCCCGATTATTCTTTTTTAAAGTGAAGCCTTCGACGAGGATTAAATTACGCGGCGTAGGATAATTGAATTAAGTTATGGAGCTTTGCGCGTCTCGGGGTCTGATTAATGAAGCCGTCGTTGGACAGGAGCGAGAATAACTGCGGCTACAACTGAAGCATCAAATGTTGGGTTCGGAGAACGTTCGCTGGTTAATTACATTAAAGAAATCGTGTAATCCGCACCCGGTCGTGTAGATTACGTTATTATTTTAAGGGTCGCGCGGTTGCTTAATGATTTGGGTCGACACGTTGGGTGAAAACTTATGATATGGGATTTCACGTCGTTGCAATAAATTGTATAAAAAACAATGTTTTAAAATATCTTCGTCATATTAATTGAATTGGCTCGTTACTCGTATAATGTTAGATTGAGCAAGGTTTGGCCGGAAGCATTGTTACTGACGTCGCGCGGTCGCATGCACTCATCTCCCTTCCAGTATTCATTTCATATGATTAAATAGTTCTTACTATTACTGTTGTCGCGTTTCATAATTAACCTAATTTATACGTAACCTAATTTACATTGCACCATGAGACGTTTTGTATTCCTACGTATACATTTATCACGTACGTCAAGAAAATTAACGGCGTCCAATCGCCGCAATTAATACGCATTTAAATTTCGCAAACTTCGAATTACGAATTAATGCGCCCCGGACGTTGGCGTTAGTTGGCGCGTTTCGTTTCGGGTCATCGCACAAGCCGATGGTGTTTGTTCTGCCCAAACCGTCCCGAGCCGATGATCCGTCGAACTATTTCGCAGGCTCGCGCGCTCGTTTGTTTCAATTACGCCGCGATTATCCGCGCGGAGGTAAACTGAAATTAAGGCAATTTTCGGCGGAATTTACGAGCCGACAATAAGCGCCGATTAATTAAAATTTGTCGATCGCAGTTCGGGGGGCGGGGGTTTTTATGGACCCGTCGGTGAAACAGAAAGTTTAATTAAAATAAACCATGGATGGATGGAGGGGGGAGGGGGGGTAATAAATTATTGTGTGTGTGATGCGTAGGATCATTGATTGTATATTGTAATCGAAGAACGAAATGGGAAATATTTGTGGAGCTTAAGAGGCGCCCCTGGTTTTGGGCGAATCAGTCAGAAGTCCATCATTTTGAACGATCTACGGTTGTGGGAAATTGAAGGACGTCTCGTGGACTACTACAGAAAAATGATAATCAACAAATTAGATCATCTTTTTAAATTTTTGACAAATTTCTCAATGTGTTTAAAATATTAAAAAATTCCAATGTCCAGTTATCAAGTTTTTTCCACGGAACCGATCCGGGTCGAAGTCACCCCCGCCGCCGCCGGTGGCCCCGAGACGCGGACGACGTTTCCGGAATCATTTATATCCATTGCTTTCGGTGATGCGTCCCGAGATGGAGACGAACTCGGAGGGATAGTTAGTTTCAATCTGGTCGAGCTTTCAAATAAAGCTCCCCGTCCGCTTCATATTGATTATATTACGCGGCGCGCCACTCCGCTCTTTTACTCGCCCGTCGCTGGTCGTTGCGAAATGGAAATTTGCGCCGCGGGCGCCGATTCACCGTCCGGACTAATCAGGCGAAGCCCGGTGATGTGATTGATCTCTTTTATGCTCTTTTCCGGTCGTGACGGGCGAAAACTCAATCCAATGATGACTGGGTGGTTAATGTAAAAAAAAATCGAATAATAATAATAATAATTTAATTAATCTAAACTAGGTACAAAAATAAAGGATATTTTTTAGAGATATGTTTGGCAGAGATGTGAAGACATGAGATCTCAGTCGATGAGAATCAGACGAACAATTTATGGAAAATCCGTTGGTGCTGGGTCAGTTTTTTTAGAATTGAGGACAAAACTCCTTCGCCGTCCAAAAGTTCAAATTTCATATTTATCATAATCACCTAGAGCAACGTCACCTTATACTCTAACTTTAAGTCCATTCTAACTCAGTCTCCAAATTAGTCGATGTGCGCAATGTCGAGTCGCTAGGACTTTTGGTTTTGATTTGCGACGGGGCCGCCACCTGTCGTGGTGAAGCTGGCGATGAACACGTTGATTATCGTGACCAGAAACACCCCGACGACGACGTAGTTGTTGATGGCCTTCGCCTTCGGGTCCTTCGACTTGCCCTTCAGGTCCATGCGTCCCTTGAATATTAGACAGAGGCCGACGGCGATCTGCAGAATCAGGGAGATGACGACCAAACTCACGACCAGGTAGAAAGTGGGGCTGTGTCTGGTGAATTCGACGATGTATCGCAGTTGGTTGGCGTTGGCTGTGATCAGGGCGATGTCCATCATTCCTGAAAGATAATAGTTGTGTAAGTGATCAGCGGTTTGGTGATGAGAAACCCGAACGCTACACAATCTAACACAGCTGATAGTTTGTGGAGAGAAATTTGTGTGGATTTTTTATTGCTTTTGGTAGGAATATAGATGAAGTGGACGAAATGTGCAGTAGCTGAGGGTGGTGGACCTCAACGAATGAAGAAAATGCTTCAGATGAGAAATGTTGTAAAAGAATTCCCCCAGCTTAACACAACCGATGATATTTTATGGCGTTTGGTGGGTGTGGGTTAGCTGATCATAAGTGGAGATACATTTAATATCTCGGGTTGGTTGTAGATTTTATGACGAAAAATTTTAGATGAGAAAAACCACAAATGTTGCACAATTCAAACAAATTCGACACATCCGAAGTCATTTGGTTGCTTTTCGTAGGTATGGGACAGAATAATAGTTGAAATGGCGGTGGTATTTAGTATCTGGGGTTGGTGGACTTGAGGGTGGTTGTAGATATTTTATGACTAGAGGAAAGACATATAGATAGTTATTTTATGGTTTTTGGTGGGTGTGAGTTATGATGATAGGTGCAGTGGATGCGATATTTAATATCTGGTGTTGGTGGATTTCGGGACGATTGTGGATATTTTATGATAAAGGAATCTTAAATGAAAGAAGCACTAGATGTTTTACAATCCAACCAATCTCCACAGAATTACCAGAAGTAGTTTCATTAACTTTGGTTAGGATGACAGATGCAGTTGGTAGACCTGAGAATGGTATGAAATGTTGTATATAGGCAAATTAACCCAACAAACATCACTATAACCCAAGTAATTTTGTTGTATTTGTTGTGGTACAACCCCACCCACCAAGATGTGGAGGAGTAACTTAATGCATGGTGTATGCTAGTGACTAGTATGTACATAAAAGAAAAAAATATTGTGTTTAGTCGGGTTGGGAGACATTGGGTTGAGCTTGGTTTGATTGGGTTGTTGCGTACAAGTTAAAGTCATCTGAAATATTGATAAGATGTACATACTTCGTAGGTGCTATATTTTTGGGAAGAGTTGAATGATCGTGTTATGTTATTGTGTTAATTAGCATCAGAATAATTTCGGTAAATTTTGTATAATATATTGGGTTGGGTTGGGTTGGGAGTCATTGGGTTCTGTTGGGGTTGGTTGGGAGTCATTGGGTTGAGCTTGTTTCGGTTGGGTTGGATTGGGTTGTTAAGTACAACTTATATTGGGTTGTTAAGTACAACTTATATTCATAAGTAGAGGTGGATTTACTTCGTAGGTGCTATATTTTTGGATGAGATTTGAACGGGATTCTAGCTGATTGTGTTGTGGGGCGTAGGTTTGTGAAAATGTTGGGATTCTAGCTGATTATGTGGCGTTAAGAATCAGGATCAGAATAATTTCGGTAAATTTTGTATAATCTATCGGGTTGGCTTGGGAGCCATTGGGTTGTATTGGGTTTTGACTGGCAGTCATTGGGTTGAACTTGTTTGGTTGAGTCGGATTGAGTTGTTAAGGTACAATAAATGAAATTGAAAGATTCACAAGTGTAGCTCGATTTACTTTGTAGGTGTTGTATTTTTGGGAAGAGTTAAATGGGATTCTAGCTGACTGTGTTGTGTGGCGCAAGTTTGGGAAAATGTTGGGATATAGCTGATAATTTCGGCAACTTTTGTTAAAGAATTTGAACAAAATTTGTCGAATAGTTTTGAAGTTGAAAATCATTTTACGTAGATTTGCCTCACTTACCTTGAGCAACTGTCTTTTTCGCTGCGTACGTATTCGCCACTTTTTGTGCTATTATTTCGTCCTCGTTTGTTCCATCATCCTTATTGTTCAGTACGTCTGCAAAACAATAAATAATTGTTATTATTATTATTATTATTGGTAACGACAAAGGATAAATGAATTAAGTTTTAATGAGTAGTCCTTTTTTGATGTAATTTTTTTTATTAATTGATCAATTTGGAATGTTAAGAAAACAGCGTTAAATTATTATGAAGAATGAACGCGCAGCCACACTTTATTCCAAGTTCGAGTCTACCATGTAATGACCTTGGTGTTTGTTTTTTCGCTCCACATTATTCGACACGCCGCCCAAACCTCTCTATATATGAAACATCTCAAATAAACGAAGCTGTTGAGAATTAAATTGGCTATCTATAAAGGTTTAGAAATTGTAGGCGTCCAAAATTGAAAAATGTATCTCTCAATCAAAAGTTGAATACCTAAACTAAAATAGATAGATATATGCCAAGTGCTAGTTCATTCTGTGCAACTTTATTTATATGCAATTTTGTCGCTTTTCGTTTGCACGTATGGAGCGGTTGGTTGTCATGGTTCCATGCAGTTCAGGACGTCCATGTAATTGTAATTATTAAAGGCTTAATTAATATATATTCAAGACACATAATTAGCAATTAGATCAACTTTGAAAATACGTTTATGTCAATGAAAATAATTTTAAAAACATGAAAATATGTTTGCAATAAAATGTAGTTTGAAAAAACGTTTCTTTGATTCTACAAATTCAAATGAATGCTGCATAAAATTTGTAAAATTAAAATCATTTATTGCATAAAATTTTAACAATGAATTAAACAACGTCATACTATATTGAAAAATTCGAAATTTATATCGGTTGCTTTACTAAAACTTAACCGTTCAATTTTATTTTGCCATATTTACTTTAGAATTACCGAAAGCTTTTAGATTTGGTATCCGGTTTACACAACAGAACGATTGATTAACGAGTTTTGCATATGATATTTGCGTGTTTGTAAATGATTATATAAACAATCGCTATAAATCTAGTTTTAGTTGTTCGATTTAGTTTAAAACATTCAGATGTGATACATTTCTTTTTGTCATGAGCTATAATATATCGTTTGTTATATAAATTTTCTTTTCAATTACTCAATGATAGTTTATCTTCAGAAGAAGACATCTGTAGTAATATTGTATCGTTCCCAATTTTATTTGTCTTTGCTATTTCAAGATTTTCCTATTTCTTAATACATGGCGTTGTAGCGACATCCAGGTTTCATTCACATCTACTCGCAGTGTTATCTCCTATCCCCTTCCCGTTGTACTATTTCTCTCGACTTGGCTTCACCTCCTTCCAATCTTCTTTGTCCAGTACTATCTTCATTAATTTTATTTCATTCCTCAGATATTTTTTTATGATTTTTAATTCGTTTATCAATTTTAATTTTCCGCTGAATAATTTTTTGTTTTTATTTTTCGTCCTGTACTTCTTTCGGTTCGTTTTGTTGGTATAGAGTGGGGTTAGGTTTGGATTGGATTGAATCGGATTGGGATGGATTGGGTTGAATTGGATTGGATTGGATTGGATTGGATTGGGTTGAGTTTGGGGAAAAATTTCAAAACGTTTAGTAAATTCGAAAAGAAAGTTGAAATTACCATCTGACCGATATACCAAGATTGCCTAAGCTGCAAAAATGTAAAAAATAAAATTTTAATATATAAGAAGACTATTAATTTGGTCCATCAAAGACAAAAAAAAAAAATAAAAACCAACGAAAACGAAAATAAGATTAAAATAAAAATTTCAATATAAAACGATACACGTTTAATAAGCAACGAAGTGGAAATCGAATACGAACTACACAAAACTGTTCGATCGGGTGCGAAGAAATTCCCAGTAATGAAACACAAATATATTGTAACTATATCTTCTTCCACAACGTACAGTTACAGTGTAGTTGTTACATTGGGAAACACATGCGATAAAAATTACCATAACGATTGCGGGGAAATGTGTGGGTACGAAAAGTCAAGTTCATCGTATTTCGTAACGCCATACTTAATCACCAATCGCAATGAAAATACCCCGAATATCGCACAACGAACTGCGGTTAAAACAATACTAGCGATCGATAATTTGAAATTAAATTTGTCCGCGAACCGAGTTTTTCTTGCGCAACGTCCGCGCCGCATCGGGGGCAAAACCCTTACTTATCGCCATAAATTTATCAACGTAACGTCCACATTTATTGTTATTGCAGTATTCATTGTGGCGATTACAACCAACTCGATAAACGTTGAAATTACGACCGTCATAATGCGTTTATCGTCATAATTCGCCGACCGAAAACGCACAATAAAACATCGATTTTTCAATATTAATATTAGCAGAAATAATAATTCATGCGCCGATGGCTAAATATCGTTTAATTAATTTAGTCGACGTTTTCATTGGGGGTATTTGTCACGTTAAATCGGAAATTTGATTGGTGGGTAAAAATTATTAAAAAAAAAATTACCATTCGAATTGGTTAGCTCTATGTTCTCGAGGGCGTTTATTAATTCCTCGTTGACGCTGTTTCTTCCGCTATCGACTTCATCGCGTCCGGAACCTGCCAATTAATTTTAGATTTAGATTTGATAATAAATTACAAATGTAACGACGATGGAATAAAGCAAACAATATTTTTTAAAGCAATAAAAAATTGTACAAAAATTGTTTGAAAATGTAAACAAAAAAATTAAAACAATGATTAAATAATCAAAATAACAACAACAGAGTCAGATCAAACGATAAACGTGACCACAAAAGGAAGGTAAACGAGGAAATAGTTGAAATAAAAAAAACATAATTGACGTGGGGATCGAAAATAAAGCAAACATTGATCTGATATATTTAATTGTGCTATTTTTGATTACCTGTAATTTCCGTCGTTGAATTTCGTGCAACGTCGATCAAAACACTATCGTCCTTATCCGCGCTATTCATCCTGACGCGGGGGGCGCCGTTGGGGATGTTCGAATTTGACATCTTATTCGCTTCACTAACGCACTCGCAAACTTGCAAACTTGCAAACAGTCCAAGAACTACTGTGCCGAGATATGCACTGCGTGCCTTTATTATTTTTATCGTCGCACTGATAAGCGACCGCATGCAGGATGTTATTTCAGATTTTGTGCTATTGCGGGACTGTGTGGAAAACGCGCGAGCACCGCATTTTTACAACGCATTTTGTGCCGAACAATTGCGGTTTGATTGCCCTTGCCTTGTTTCGAATGCTGGGAAAGTCGGGTTATCAAAATTAGATTTGGCACACGGGATCAACAAGGACGAATCGGTGGAAATAAACAATCGGCGGTTAATGCGATGTCACCGTCAACTTTTTAAGAAATAAGTGTAACAAGTAACAGTCACACAGAACAATTTTTCACCGAAAATAACTAACTGTGACAATGGAACTGCCATGTATGCTTGATGAGTGCTCTCTATTTAATTACTGTCCTTATTTACACACAAAAATATTCGAGTTGTGCTGTATTTTCTTGCAATTAAACTAAATATAAAATTAAAACTAACTAAAGTCCTTTCTTCCCTTACATTTTAATAAATTGTGGATATTTGATGCTTGACACTTATTTCGTATTCGAAATTAATGAAAACCAACAGTTGTTTGATTTCTCTTAAATGCCAATTACGCGAACTTTATGATGACGCACAACAGATAAAAAGCTCGATGTGATTATTTCGACGTATTCGTAGCCGGGTGGGTAATTTCGAGCGCGCGACGAAACGGAAGAACCGGATCGCGTGACGAAAATGACAATTACCCAGACGTAAATTTTTCCGCCAGGAAACCGCAATACCGGGATGGGTCGGGTGGAAACGCGAGTGCAATTTACATGCATAATGCAAGTATTAAAAACGCATTAAACGATAATGTGGCGCTATGAAACGAGATGCGCGGCCGGAGCGGGCGTCGTTTTTTCGCTCGTTCCGGCGACGTGTCGCGAATTGGCGTAGGAACGCGACGTTAAGCTCCGTCGAATGGCTTAAAAATAAAAAATAAATCGCTCGTCGTTCGCATTGGGTTGACAAATGTAAATAAATGCAATCTAATGTAAATATGCAGTTTGATTCATTCATATGTTTGCGAGCAGGATTTTCGTGTCTCCATCGCATCGACTGGTTTTATTTAGTAGCCTATTTAAAAAACGAAGTTGGGAAATAATATCACTGATAACTTTTCAAATAAAGTCGTTTGGAATTTCAATAAGTTTTTGAATTTTCGAATTACGAGGAAAAAGTGATAAGAGTAAACCATCACTTCCGGTTCAGATATTGCTATTGGTTTCATCTGTTTTTAATTTGCTAGGAGTATATTTACTTATTAAAGTATTCAATTTTTTTCGATCGATTATGCGTTCGAATTAAAAAATTTCTAATTTCTTGCACCTTCCAAATTTATGAAAAGTCCTAAAATTTTTGGCTATGTTTGAAAATAAAAAATAAACAAAAATACAAATAAAACACACTTGCGATTCAAATTTTGTACCACACTTGAAACTCGAATAATTACGCATTGCAGACACAAATCAAAAACATGTTGACATCATCATCGTTTTATAAGCAAACGCAATTAACACGTAATGCGTAGTAAGCAAATCCCTCGTCTGTTAAATGTTAGTTAACCTTCACGTTTATGATTTCTATGAACCAGTTTGTTGCTTGAACGATATGCATAGTGAATTAGCTCGTTTGGTCTTCCGTTTTTCTCGAAATTTTTTTATTAGAACTTTTGGTCAATGGTCAAAAAACGGACTGACCAACCTAATCCAACCCAAACCAACCGATTATGTCCTATTACTTGTACAAGAAATACGGCTGTCGTGCTCTTATTGCTGTAGCTCGTGAAATGTAGCCGTAGATGTTGCTGAAACTATCGCACGACATGACAGTACAATTTCTAGAATCTCTACTTTGAAACAATTGTATTTTTTTTATTGTTTATTTTTAAATAATGTTTGTGAAAGAACGCTATTTTTATAGGAAGCACATATACCAACTGGTTAACAAGTTCTTTTGCTAGCTACATCTTTAACCCTTCAGCGGACGCGCTCCTCGTCATAACATTACAAGTTGTTTTTTTACATATTTTACTATATTATCAATTTTAGTTACATACTTTTTGTAATTTCTTTAATTTATATGAATTGTTTTAATATTAGAATAGTATTTTTAATTAAATCGACAAACAAAAATATGTATCCTATAAAAACGATTTTTTACCTGATCGAATGTATATTTATTAAAGGCAAATTCTTATAACAAGTTGTAAAATGCTAATAACTTTTTAGTCACTATCGGTATGCGCTTCTCGACATCTAACACAGAGTTGTGCCTTCAGCGCATGTTTTTTGCAAACATGATTGCGACGTTTGTCACACGTGATGGTCGTGTTCACGTTTGTTGCACGTCCACAATTAACACATTTTCCTCGTTTTTTCGTTTCGCGTTCTTCATTGCCTTCTGTTTCTTGAGGTCTTCATTTTGAAAGAAACAACGTAATGTCCTTTGGAATGTGACTTCATCAAAGAAAAAGCTAAATTTTTCAGAAAGATCCTTCTGGGCTCCTTTCTGTTACTTTGGTTCGAATAGAATAATATTTGGGCGTTGATACCTGCTCTATCGAGCAAAGCATAAAATATAACAAGAGGTCATCTCCGCGTTATTCGTGCCACAGTATGTGAACCACACATTTGGTCAACAGTGTCCACCACTCCTTTTGTGGCGTTATAATCCAAAATTATTGCTGGCTTTTGTGTGGCTTTGGAATCATGCATTGTTGATGATAATATTACCGCTTTGTTTTTTTTAGGCACGAAAGACACTAATGTAGAGTACTTTTGAAAGGCATATAAGGAAGAATCTACTGTTGTTATTTTTCGCTCCAGGAGAGATAGTGCTAGCGGATAACTGGTGTACCAATTGTCTGTTTTCAGATTTCTGCTTGAACTTCTCAGATGTCTGTTGCTTCTATTGACAATGTCCGCAGGGCTATTTGACTACTGCCCTTCTGGTTGTTTCCCACAATAGACTTCCAGGTTTCCTGTGTAGAATGTTCTAGCATCGCACAAAGCAAATGCTTGTAGTTTTCATCGATTGTAATAAATTCCCCTAAACCATAGGCTGATTTGCAATTGGCAATGAAAAGATCTAAAATCGATCGAATGGCTGCTAATTTATCACACTTTCTTCTTTCGACTTTTGTTGCTTTGTCGTCAAAACGATGACTCATAACGGTTCGTACTATTTCTATTCCCGTGCAATCGGTCGTCCAAGTTTCTGCCACGTTTGTGTGGTTCAGTTTCTTCAATCCCAAAAGTTATAATAAACCAAATAGGGCCATTATTTCCTTGACATCTCGGTCTCTTGTATATTCAATAAACCGCTTCATATATTTTATGTAGATATTCGTGCACTTTACTATTTCATCAATCATCGAAACATCAATTATTTGATGAAGAGCATCAAGCTCGTCATCTACATTTCTTGCCTGTAGTTTCGGGACGGGACATCATTTCACAATATTCTTCTTTTTAGTTTTTGTGCCACGGAATTCCTTCTTATACCATTTAGTTTCTTTGCCAAGGAAATATTCTGTACTTGATTCAACGTCGAGCCCCTCCTCATCATCTTCATCAATTTCTTGTTCAGAATCGCTTTGTTGGTCATGAAATTCTATTACTTCAGTTTCCTCCTCAGACTCACCATCGTCGGGATTATCTGGCGCTAGTGGCTCATCAGAAAAAAATGAGGATCCTCAAGAATTTTTTGAAGTTCCTTGTCTGACAAAGGTATGCTAGCCCTAAAAATAAACTATAAAGGTCAAATTTAATTATTTCAATAAAATTAAATGGTTGGTAGTTTACTTACATGACCGGTCGCGCGGTGCACTTCAGGCGCCAATAATGAACGCTGTGGATTTGAAGCGGTATAATAACTGTAAATTATAACGCAGAACTGCACAACCTCGCTCACTGAACTATAACAAGGTACTGAAGGAATAACTAAATGCACACCATTAAAAGCTGCTGCATTCTAAATTTAGAAATAAATTTTGATGGCTGGCGAACTGCTGCAGGGTTAATTACGCTAAGACTTGCAGTAAAAGGAAATAACAAATTGTGGCTAGCTGCGACCTGAAACGTCGTGAAAGTTCTCTGAATCCTGAGCTTTTTCTTGACACCTCAGTTTGAAACAATTAATATTCGCAATACTTTTGATACCGGCTGGCAGTTTGTTAAAAAGCTTCGCTCCCATATAAAAAGGGCTTTTCTCAGTAAGAGATAAAGTATGTATTGGAACCGAGAGATCCACGTGTCAAATAATTACGCAGAAAATTATTTCTAGGTAAGGTATTCAAGTTTTTATGAAAAAGCAACAAAATCTTCTTCATATAGAAACAAGGCAAAGGCAGGATTCCCAACTCTCTAAACCAAGGTCGGCATGTTGTTATTGATGAAATTCCAACTATATTTCGTATCGCCATTTTCTACAAAATTGTTACTCTGTGTTGATGATCTTCAAAATACTAGTGAGGTACGGAGTCTTGCTTCAAATGTTCCAAAGTAGTAGGATACACTAATATGTTTCGAAATCAACGTTTTCAAACTATACAATGCATAACATGTAGACCAAAGTATATGACAGAGTTCCAAGTGATCATCCCAGTTCAATCTGCCGTCTAAATACACACCCAAGAATTTTGTACCTGCAACCTGTTGAATCGACATGTGTTCAGCTTTTAGTAGCAGCGAATAGTTTCAGAGAGCAGTACTACTTCCACACAAATAACTTTTGTCGTCTGCAAACATCGATAATGTTCCTTTCACGTATAATATAAATAACAGCGGTCCAAGAACTGATCCTTGCGGAACGCCGCCGTAGTCTACAGATAATTTTGTTGATTTGGCGCAGTTTATGTCCACATATTGTTCCCTTCCTGTGAGATATGACTGCAATGACATACATCCAATCTAATTATTTATTTTATATTTTGGGAGTGCACATTAAAATAACATAACCTTCATCGTGCTGTTCAGCAACAAACATTTCGTGTAATTTTCAAATTAAAAAATAAAACAAAATCGATTCAAATTTACCACCCAAACATAATTGGACACCGAGTGATATTCATATTTATTCCTGTTGATTCAATCAGTGGGGGTTGATTATATTCCGACGCGAATGCATCAAAACGCGAGTTTATTATAAATCGCGCATGCATTTAAATGAAACGACAACAAAAATAAACACACAAAGCGTACATCGTACATAATCGCGGAATCGTTCTGCATAATTCAAAGCGCAATTGAATTCCGCTCGCGAGTAACGTTGCCATCGAATTAATAACGATCGGCGCTATTTTTTCTATGGCGCGGCGAAATTATTATTTTTGATCGGGCGGGATTAGGCGGAACCGGCGCTCGGATAAATATTAAAAATTTGCATATTTAATCCGCGCGAAATAGGCGTTTGTTTTCGTACGAGTGGCGCGAACAAAATTGCGCAAAAAAACGAGCAATTTCACGCGGTAAATGATTAGCAATAAATATGTAATTTGTTGCCGAACGTTCGAGCGAAATTTCAAATATTCGTTTCGCGTTTGTTGCCCGGTAATCGGGGGATTTATTTCGCACGCGGGCACTTTTAAATAAACCGTTGAATAATTTTAATTTTTAATAAATTATCTTCGCTTGTTATTTTACATTTTCCTAAGAAACGTCGCAAATAACTCTCATTTAATGACAGGTTTCAATGCCATTTGATTCATAAATTGCTCAAATTCAATAAGCTTTATTTTTTTTCGTTACTTCCAGTCTTGTTCATTAATTCGTTTAAATTTTTTAATTAATTTTTTTTTAATACTTTGATTTGACGTGAGATATCAAGACTAAAGTGTACATTTTCAAGTTTCCGTATTCACGACAAAAACTCTCGAACCGCTCAAGTTTGCGACGCCGTAAAGTTTTAATGGGATTGTCCGTTTGTGGGGAAATGCGGAGGCGGCATTCAGTCATTAGATCAACATGACGGGCGGCCGCAGTTATCTGCAATATGCAATTTGTTCGGTAATTTGCGGGGCCTGACGCCGGACGAACCACGACATCTGTTTTATTATTCAACCGGGTTGGACGGAGGGAGACCCCGTCTAACGTGACGGTTTGACCGATTAAACCGAACGTATCTGCACGTAAATTTATGTGTATTTACCTAGAAGCATGTTTGGTAATGTTATCGTACACAGGACCCCCCCTACCCTAATTTTAGGTTGTTGGCCGCACAAAATATTATTCTTGGCAGTTCAAAAAAAAATAATGAAATTACAAATTAATTCAATTATGAACAAGGATAACGATGTATTTTTAAGCAAGCCCACAATCTTGTCATTTAATTTGTTAAAGTTGAATTGAATTAATTTTCGACTGTCTCCCATAAGTTTTAACTCGGAAGATTTTGCGCTGTCCAGTATGTGAAACCATCTGGTTGGAAGTAAATAATTATAATGTAATATTATTTCGTAAACTAAATTATGTTACTATTGTCATGTCAGCAACAGCGGCAGGTATTTAAAACGAGTGCTTGCTTTGCAACAATGAGTTGCAAAAAAACTAGCATTGCGTCGAGTTTTTAATGTTGATTTGTTTTATACTAATTATTCGGAACGCAGGACGAGGTGGTAATACCCATCCTTAGTACAACCGAACGATCTCAGAGTACAAAACTAAATTTTATTAGAAGAAATGTAATTTATTACAAATTTAAGATCAAATTTATCTTCTATTATAGTATTAAAATTTTTTTGTAAATTGATGGTTTTTAAGAATTTTATATTTTTTGAATCGATTAGTACTTTCATTTTTTATTACATCCGTAGAAAAATTTCATGTTGTTTCTGATTATTTTTACAGTTTTTAACGATATTTACAATTCTTCAAACATTTTTGACGACTTTTACGATTGTTATTATTTTTTTATGAATTATGTTATGTTTTTGGAAATTGGTAAAATTTTATTCATTTTTCTTAATTTTTATTAGTTTTTTTATAATGTTTTTAACATTTTTCATTTTCAACTGGTACGAACTCTACAAAGAAAATGTGTGGATTGTAAGATTTTGAAGACCTTTCTTTGTTGGTTTTGATTATTTTTTAATTATTCTTACGGTTTTTTAATGACATTGAAATATTGCAAACATTTTGAAGATTTTGGCGAATTTTTATGTTTTTCACGTCGTCTGCATCTGTTACTAATTGTCTCGATTTTTACCAAATTGAATGATTTTAAACATTTTTTGCAATGTTTAATTATTCTTCACGATTTTTTGACAAGTTTTACGATTTTTACGTAATTTAACAATGCTTATGAATTATGACATGATTTTTGAAAATTGTTTAAATTTTCCATATTATTCGTAATTTTTATTATTGTTTTACAATTGTTTTGACTTTAAAATTTTTTTTTATATGTATATTTACATATTTTTTAACAGTTCGAACTTTACAATTTTTTAAATAAACTTTATGCTTTATAAAATTTTCAAGACTTTTCCTTGTTACAGATTATTTTTTTAATTATACTTACTGTTTTTTAATGACTTTGAAATACTTGAAATTTTTGAAAATTAACGTCATCGTCGGCACGACCGTCGGAACCTTATTGAATTAATTTTTTTAAATGTTTTGTGTTCAAAAAATTAATATTTCATATAAAATTTGACAGATTTTTTTCAATATTTCCTTTCAACAGTTGTCTTAAACTTTAGAGATTTATTTCAGCACAACCAGTCGTCACGGCACTTTATCAGCTTCATTGTTCATTAAAATTAAATTAAAATTAAAATTTTAATTTTAATTTGTTCAAAACGTGAAATATTTTTTCAGAAACTTCCTAAACAGCACAAAAGATAACACTGTGGATTGGATCTCTAGTTAATTTTTCAACATTAATAAGAAGAGTTACACACTTTAGAATATTTTATTAGTTTCTTAATTTTTTTGTCTAGGAAATTTATGAGAAATGCATTTATTTTAATTTAATTTGCTGAAAATAATTTTTCAGCAAATTCTTCGGCATTAAAAGGATAAAAGACAACATTGCAACCCAACCCAATCCCCAGTTGATTTTCTAACACAACATTTATAAAAAAAATAATTTATTTTAATCAATCAATCGTCGCCCTCAGAATGTGGTTTTGTACATTTTCTTCTTCATTCCTCCTATAAAATATTTTAATATTTTTCAGAAATTTTCAAAGCAGCAGAAACGCTAGAAAAATTACGTTGCAATCCTACCGACCCCATTGTTTTTTTAAACATGTGACGTAATTAAATTTCATAAGCTCACACCATCTCACCCCCTAACGTACTTTCATAAAATTCGAAATTCTGAAATTTCTAGCAAAAATTTGTTCCCTTACGATTTTTTTTTAAATTCGTTATTAAAAGCAATATTTGATGGATTGACTCAAGAATTTTTTTCCAATATTTATAACGAATTTGATTTTTTTACTACTATTTTAATGATATTTAATATGACGAATTTAAATTTTTTTAATAACAATTCCCTGATTGTGATTATTATGTAAAATATTTTGGTACTTTTCAACCCAACCCAACCTAATCTAACTTGTGAATAAACTGGTGAATATACGCAATAATATAAATTATCAGAATGGACATTTTCAATAAATTAAAAATTAATTTCAATAAATGAACCGTTTCTACTTTATCACACATGGATTTATTCAAACAAATATCATCCTTACCGTTTTACACGATTTGAACAAATATCTCATAAATATTTCAAATACCAGAAAAATGAAACGGAAGACGATTTTAAGGGGGGGGGGGAGGCGCTCCATATGCCATTTTAACCATGATGCATCGTCCGTCCTAAGCGAAATTTAATGCGCAATAAACCCTCTCTGCGTAAGGGCCCATAAAAAACAATAATACACTTCCGGCCGCTTACCGGCAATAAAAATCCACTTTTGCTCGGAAAAAGCGCAAGCGTAATTTTTAAACGGCCGTTAAATCACCCGAGAGTGGCAGTAAAACAAGTTCCCGCGCGCGCGCGCCTCTATTAAAACACCATGTTAATTGAGATTTTCGACGGCGATACGGTTCGCAAACTCGGTCGCGCTCTTCCCCCCCCCCGCGAGGAAATAATCAGGACGAAAGCATAAAAAAGGGGGCCCCGTTTTTCGCGCGCCCTCTATTACGTGTTTATTATTTAAAGAAAACTGGCGTGAATTATCGTCGTTTTATTGCGTTCCGGACGAGCTTCCAGCAACGGCGAAACTCCCGCAGTAAATCCAATAACCGGGCGAAGTTTAGCAAAGTAATGGTAATTGGATTACTTTTACGTGTATTTAATGGGTTCCAATTAGTATAGGGGCACTGATTTATTAGTTAATTTAATATCTTAAAAGTAATTCTAAATCTTTTCTTTGATTTTAAATTTCGTTATTGTGAAAACGGGGATTCAATTTACGAGCACCGTTTAATATACTTGTGCGTTTAAATAATTTAATTTTAGTGACAGTTCCAATCTATCGACGCAATGAAGAATCAAAATTTAAAACTCGTTAAAAGTGAATTAAATTTCTTTGTAGTCGATGTATGCAGAAATAATTCACGGTTTAGAATCGTTGCAGTGTTAACACCGCAAAGGTCGCTGATAATATATTTCGGTCAGTCGAGAACACTTAACGCCCCGTTTGCTGTTTGCTATCTCAAGACCCGAGTCCACGACAATATCTACAGGGAACCGTTCTCAGCAAAGCAAACAAACACCCGCTCGATCTTCCGTGCGGACAACCTTCGAGGCGGTCGCTCGCAGATTTGGATACGTGCGCCCCCAACTTTCGCCAACTAAACAGCTTCGCAACTTGCTTTGTTCGTTACGTTCGACGTTTGTTCGTCGTTGAAATTCCGGCCGAGTTGCGAACAAGGAGGTTTGCTCTTCGCACAATCAAAGTAGGCGGCGATCCCGCACGTCAAGGTGACTTATCGCCGGGATGTGTAAACGTACGGTGACTTATCAAAGGATTTATTTATTCGATGACGAAATGAAGTGCAAAGAAACGAAGGCGCGGGGTGTTCAAGGTTTAAAATCGTCTGTGTTTGAGCAGTGTTGCAATGAGACTGGCGCGGATCGGTCAAATCAAATTTATTAGAGTTTTAGTTGATTTCAATTCTTAATTATTAAAATTCTGCAAGTTTAACTTTAAACGCCAACCCGTGCAATGTTTTCTGATATTTGTTTTACTGCACGACCACTCCATCGCAGCTCCTTAATTTTGTGATAAAATAAAATTATTTTCAAAAAAAAAATTGTTAAAAATATTTACATAAATTATGTTTTCGTTCAAAAAATGTGTTACTTGAAATTGTGATTTTTGAATCATTAGGAACGAATTTGAATCTTATTTATATTTTTTGCATTAGTGGATAAAATGCAAACTATATTAATATATTTTCAGAAAGTAATTGTTTTTTTGCATGTGACGTAATTTTATTTCATCGTCGTAAGAAGCCACCTAAGTTATATTTATTTTTTAATTGAGTTGAACAAAGCGTGAGATAGAGTATGTTGGAGGATTATTCGAATGTTAGTTTTAATCGGCAAAGCGAAAAGTAAAAGAGCGTCACTGTGTAGATCGATGCGATGGTTTAAATCAACGAAGCGTTTGGTGTGTGCATTAGTTACCACGTTTTCATTACTTTATCATAACATTTTCTTGATCAAAGTCTGATGCAATTAGTCCTAAATTCCGAATTATCTACATCCTAAGAATTGTACTTTGTTCTTTATAATCACTTACACATGTATTTACATTTATTCCTGCAACCGTGGCTTTTGTTTGAACCGTTTCAATTTCCCGTCCCGACTGATCGAATTCACGTCCGCCAGATTGAGACAATCAATTCCGGGTAAACACGCGACCTTGGGGCGGAAAATAACTCGCCCATTTATTTCGGAAAGCTATACAGGAACGAGTGGCGCGGAATAATCTCGTTTGGCCGCCGTCCCCGGCGCTCGGAGCGAACCGGGGAGAATATTTAATTTTAATAGCGAGGAGCAGGCCCGTGGGACCGACAATGCTCGTTTACCGAAATTAAAAGTTCGGTTTCCCCGAACTTCGTAAATGTAAACCGTAATCATCTTGCGAAATTGTATCTGCGATCGCGTCTCTTTGAACATTCGGCCGTAATAGAACAAAAGAGGGTAAAGGGTAAAGAATACGGAAGCCGGAGGAAGGGATGTTATCGTTTTGTACTGAAATTAAAAAAAAATTAAATGGTGAAAAATCGCGAAATTATTAAAAAATCGGTGGGAAAAGTTGTAAAAATCGTTAATAAAAATCATAATTTATTATTCACGAAAATTGTGGAACGTTGTACTTTGAAATAACAAAGAATTGAAAACAATATCGAAACTCAAAACAAATTTTCCAAATCGTACAAAATAAGAAAATCAAAAAATTAAGCAAGGCAAGGCAAAGAAAAACACAAATCACCTGGATTAGAAAAACAATTTCGATGCAAAGTGCGCAATGTTTTTTTTTTTGACAAAGATTCGTATCCGAAAATTCGTAGTTTTATTGCACATTATAGAGGAGACTCGGTGAAGTTAGGTGCAATAAAGTGTACGTTACGCAACCGGCATAAAATATGCAAATTGACAATAAAACTTCCGAACAAAATTGTCGAGTCGTAAAAGACAATTATTGCCAGAATTTTAATCGGAAAGTTCGAGTTCTTCGCGAGCGCTTTTCACAAAACGTGAACGCCTGCGGTATCAAAGCCCCCCACCGTCCAGATCAATGCAAACATTTATTTAAAATTTATGAAACGAACCGGCACGAAAAAATGCATAAAGCAACAAAAATGAACAACATGTGAAAGTAATTTTTTTTAAACAATACACAGGAAATAATTACAAAAAATTTACTGATGACGTTTTTATTTGGTACAAAATTTTGCTTCCACCTTTAAAAAGCGATTTTTTTAACAGATGTTCCCATAAATCCTACGAAACTGCGCCAATTAAATTTCTCTATTAACGTCGAACAAAAAATTCGAAATTCGATTGCATGAGTCGCGCAAGAAAATACCCCACTGAAGTCGTCATTTTCAGGCGTGCATCGCGTACGTACGAAATCAATGCGTCGCGCGAAACAACGCCGTTCATTCCGAGCATAAACGGAGCATCGATCCGACTCCGGCGTCGATAAATCACGAAAACTAGAAACTGTCAGCGCCCGCTATGAATTTACGAGCCGACGACGACGGCGTAATACGGGAAGTGAGACGTTCGCGACGCGTATACAACTTGTAAGATTTTTCAATAACGGGCGGAACGGGCGACGATTTTCTAATATCGGGCGAAATTGAAAAGTTTTAAGTGTTAAATCAGGTTCGCGGAGTGGAAACACCGACGGAGTCCTCGAAAGACGCGGATTTGAATGAATACGTCGTCGTCGCAACAACGGGGCGTCTGGCTTCCGTTATAAAAATATATATGAATCGTAAATTTTCCTCAATATCGCCTCTAAATCTCGCTTTTATTTCGCGCTTACGTTCAATTTCCTGTTAAACGTTACGACTCCCGCTTAAGTCGCAAAGAATGTACACAGTTTTGAAGGTTTATTCGCGAGGTTCGTTAGTAAAAGTCTATATGCGTTTTCGAAATCCCCATTTTCACTTCCGATGAGTTCTGATTCCTCGGTGGTTTTAATAACAAGTGAGCATTTTTTTCTTTCTTGTGTTTTGATCCCAGCCCAAGCGTAACTAATTAAACGTTGTGGTCCTAATAATCCCTTAAAGCCTTGATCCCATCTCAAGTGTAAGTCTAACAAGGAAGTTGTCGCATTAGGTGATTTAGAAATAATCTCTCGATTTTTTTTTATTAATCTCGCGTCTTAACTGATCTACATTTTCGGCTTTATCAATAAAAAAAGTGCCCAAAAATCTTCGGCCTTATTCATAGTCAAAAGTGTCAAAAAAGCGTCGACAAGTTTTGTTTGAGTCAACTGCTAAAGATATGTTGTCCCAGTTGTTCTTTACTTTTTGCAGTCGCACTCAACCCAATCCAACCCATGAGGATTTGACTGCAAAGATCAAAGATCAAGTGAGTTGGGACAATTTATCTAATCCCAACCCAACGCAATCTAATGGTGGGTTAGATTGGGTTGGGTTCTGTCCAATTGACCTCCATGGCTGTAATTGTTTCAAATGCATTTTCAAAAATAACCCTTTATGGCATGTCGTGTATTTTACATAAGAATTTTTTTTTTGAGTTTGCACAAATTCTTCAAGTTGAAACTATTCGTCATCGTCACGATTTAATTTTCGCCCACTTGTCCCCTTTATCGATTTTATTCGACTACTACTATTCGACTAGTTGCCACAAAACTTAACTAATTCTTTCTCAAGCGGTCAACTGGTTTCAGTATAAGAGGTCTTTTATTTCCGTTGGTGTTTGTCAAAATTGTTTACGTTAATTTCTTACGTTCGTACGTCTTTGTTGACACACACCATAAGTGTTAATGTCGATTAAACGCTTTCGTGTGTTTATGTTTCTGATACAGCTTAAGTAAACCTTCATTGAACGTGATAATCAAATTAGGTTCATGTAAATGGAAACTGTGCCCCTACACTGAGATAGGGTGGCCGAAAAATTCATCGTGAGGTAAAATTCATCGTCTGGAAAATTCATTGGGGGAAAATTCACGGTGAAAAGTTAAAATTGTGATTCATCGTTTGGTTTATTATTGTCAATCGTGTAGACAGTTATTTTTGACAGTTTGGGTTGGGTTGGGTTAGGTTATGTTGCGTTGGGTTATGTTGGGTTGGGTTAGATTCGGTTTAGTTGGGTTGGTACTGGAATTAAATTTAAAAAAAAATTCTAATCAGTTTCGGCCATTTGCATGAACAGCTCTTCGCGAAAATCTCGCGTTAATTGCAACGGTAAATTCGTAAAACTGGGTCAGAATGGCTAAACAAGAAAGTAAACTAGTTATTAAAAAAAAAAAAAATGGAAGACGAGATGAAGAATTAACACAAATATTGAGCTAACCATAAAAAATACACATTTTTATTATTGGCATGTTGTGCATTAAATTCTTCGACATTAGTACACTTCATAATCTTTTCTTTTTTATCAAAAGTTTTCCACAATACTATTTGTACGTTTAGCAATAACAAACTACATTACAATTGTGACATTTGAGGCCCGAGTAAATTTTTTATTCCCAAGATGAATTTCACCACACAATGAATTTTCCACGGTGAACTTTCCAGACGATAATTTTTCCCACGAGGAATTTTCCACGATTAATTTTCCGCAAATCCGAGATGGCGTAGGCAACATAGTTTAGTGATGCCGGATATTAAACACTTTTGTCAAAATGTGAAGTTCGTTAATATACAATTAACTTGGCGATCTAGCGTGGATACTTATGCGATTCAATGACAATGCATCGTCGGCACGATTGGCACTGACCTTACTTTGCGAACCGGCGCGATCGGATTGATCTAAGTTAACTGCTTGCTTATAGAACTCTTCATTTCCATCAATTGTAATCAAATGTAAATAGTAAAAAGTAATGTTGATGCAGAGGTTTTGTTGCAACGACCTTATTTCATTACAAGGCCTCGTCGGATCGACATTTATTTTTTTAAAAACCAACCAATTTTCCCACAATCGTCCACGACGAATTTTATCGCGAGCGAAGCTTCAATTTAAGAAAATCTTTCAACGATCGACAGCCTCAGAACTTCCGACGCGGAGAGCTCGAAAGTTCAAAATCACGAGCAAATCTAATCGGGCGCTTTGTAACATCGAGATCATCCTTATTAAGTCTAAAAGCTCTTATTTGTTCGCTAAGTGCTCGAGAAACTTAGACGCCGCGCCAACGATCATTTATTTTTTTTTCTTCCGCATTGTGTTCGGCGAAATTTTCCGGAAAATTGAACTCGATACGCGTTTTACGGACCCGCGGTGTTTATGCACTCGTTCCTCATTTCATCGCCGTCCCGATAAAACCCGGACTGCCTCCGGAATATCTTTACGACGCGAATAAACGATTATTAAATTTTTACGACGCACAAACAAACATAAAGCGACGTCCGCGCCGCGTTCCGGTGCCGCGCGCGCCGCCGCCGAGCGACGTAATGGTGCTACTTTCAACGCAATTTGTTTCAGACGTTAATTGTAATGGAGTTTCTCTTCATCTATGTTCGCCCTGCGGGCGCCGCCGAATAAGCATGAATAATTTACGAGCCCATCTCAAGTTGTAATCTACTTTGCGAACGCGCGGGTGCATGTGTCTTGTGGCGTCGCGCATTCGTTAGATTAAATTCGTGCGGCGGTGCTCATATGCATTTTATTGCCCCCTCCATCTTCCAGTAAAATTAAAAGTCTTAATTGTATGAAATTTGATTAAAGAGTCACATTTGTTATATTAAAATGTGTAGTGATGTCGTCAAATAAGAAACAATACCTGGACGTCTTAAAATACATCGAACCAAATATTCGATATTTGTTGATTTTGCATGTTCCTACAACCGATGTAAAATATTTTACCACCGCTTCAAAAAGAGGTCGTAAATAATTCGTTCTTTTGTATTTCACCGGATACAACTTACAAATAACACTAAGAACATCGAATTAAATCCTCGACGGCTCCTAAATCATTCATGTTTTTGTCTTTTCCCCTCAGACGATATAAAATACCTAAGCACCGATTTAAAAAGTGGTAGTAAATCATACGTTCTTTTGTATTTCACCGGACGCAACTCGCAAAAAACACTAAAACATCAAATGCTCAACGGATTGTCAACGATGTAAAAAAGTGGTCGTAAATCATTCGTTCGTTTGTATGTCACCGGATGCAACTTGCAAAAGGTGTGTAAAACGTCGATAAACGACGATATATCCTACAACAAAATTAAGTACAGTGTAAGTACAGGTGTTGAGTTGAGTTGGTTGGGTTGTGTTGAGTTGGGGTTGGGTTAGTTTGCTGTGGTTTTGGGTTGCGATAGATTGGGTTGGATTGAGTTGGATTGGGTTGGTTTGGGTTGGTTTCGGTTGAGTTTGATTGGGTTGTGTTTGAGTGAATTCGTTTCGATGTCAGTAAATAAATCGTTTCTACGTTATTACAAAAAAATATTCAAATAAATAATATCCTTGCCGATTTAGACCATTTAAGCAACTAACTTATGAATAGTTTTAATGTTTTAAGTAGTTTAAACATTTCAGATATTTCAAACAATTTCGAAGAAAGGTGAACTTGACTACAATTCAACCCAACGCAACGTACTTTTGCGAAATAAATTTGTAACTTAATGTAAGTTATTAATTTTTTATTTGTTTAAAATGTAAAATATTGTATTGTTTTTTCAGAGCCAATTATTAATTAAATGTATTAAATATCTTAATGAACCCAACCCAGCCTAACCCAACCCAATCCAATTTCTAATTGATTTTTACAGCATTTACAACATTTTGATGTTTTGTAACTTCAAAAGAATTCATAAGAAGTATATTTAGTTTAATTCAGTCCAATAATCGCCACACGTCACCAACGTGGTTTTGTAATAAAATAAAATTCTAAACAAATTTATTTCGATTGAAAAAATGATTTGTGAAGAATATTTATAAAATTATGATATTTTTTATTTTGACTTTAGAACTTATGTGTTTTTGTATCGGTTAACATCGCCACGACCGCTGGGTTAATAAGTAGAATTGGATTACAGAAATTGGATAAAAAAAGGAAAAATACATTAACACGTACAAGAGAATTTCGAAAACATCAATTGAAATCAAGTCGAATAGATAATGAAAATAATACCAAATATTTCTAAGTAATTTAAATTGAATTAAAATGACGAAAATTGAATTGAATTGATCGAAAATTATTTCCAGAACGGTTTTAGGGATCTTTTCGTTTGCTGATTGCATTAATAGCAAAAGTGCCGAAAAGTTAATTTCCTTTAATTTTTTTAAGACGATTTCTATATATTTTTTGGCGTAGATTGGTTATAACTTAAACCAATTGATTAACCCAACAATTTTTCATTGTTTCATTGAACACTATACTAAAAACTAAATATGATTTTTGTTGGTCGGGTTGGGTTGGGTTGGGTTCATTGTTTCATTGAACACTATACTAAAAACTAAATATGATTTTTGTTGGTCGGGTTGGCTTGGCTTGGGTTAGGTTGGGTTGGGTTGGTTAGTTTTGCAAACTTCAACACAGTTTCTAGATTTTTCGAGAGTGCAAGTAATTTTTTTGATACAGTTTTAGATTTTATTCGTTAAGATTAATTATTTCCCATACGTTTTCTAAAATTTTGTCCATGTTCTGTGACAATTGGTTTCCAGACAGTTTAGAGCATGACCTTTAAAAAAATTGATTGCTTCTATGCTATTCATTTTCTTCATTTAACTTTTCCCAATTATAATATAAAACTAGCAGCAACTATAGATTTTCAGTTGAGTCTTTTTCGTCGACGTCGTCGTCGTCGAGCGAAGGTGAATAAATGAGTAGGCCACGTCTTTCTTGCCGCGGGTTCGAACGGTGCATACAAATCGACAGCTGGCGCAACCACCGTTCACCGCAATAACCTCTCATCTCGCGAAACCAGTCGGAGACGAGTGAAAGCCCTTGCAACTGCGCCAGGCGCTCGCCTCGATTGCTTCGTACACATCCACCTCGCCAGCTTTGTGCGAGTACATGATACGTGCATCCCGGCCATTGTGACGGGCGAGGCTATTTTAATTTTCCACGACGAAAACGCAGATTGGAAATCCGAGACCGCGTTTCATATTTGCTCGGGTATGATTGAAATGGGATTTCGAAGTTTCGGAAATAAACTCGTGCGCAGCTGATAAGAAGTGGCGTAGAGTAGAGGGCCATAATTAACACTATCGGCCTAGTTCGAATCAATATATAGTACCAATTTATTAAGACCGCGTTGTGGAGCGGCTTTATCTAATCGAATTATTATTTAATTCCGTTTAAGTGGGTTGTCGATGCGAGCGGGAATTGAAAAACTATGTTAGGGATAATGGAATTATCGCTTTTGATACTTCACCCAATCCATTCGAGTTGGGACGGGGTAATTATAACGTTCTCAATAGATTGGGTACAATTTTCACTTTGAAACTATTCGTGACGAACCGGCGAGAAAATTAAATTGTAACATTTGTTGTTTAAAAATGTGAAAAATTTGACGTAACTATGTCGTAAATTTTATCTAACTTCTACATTTTTACAATTCAATGTCATAAAAAGCCATCATGTGTACGATCCCCACGTCCGTTCTCTTGAATCGTAACCTTCTCCTTCATCATTGGTCGTGCGTGCTCAGGAGGGTGTTAATCGCAACGAAACTTTAAAGTGTAAGCTCGCAGCCCTTCGTTTCGTCTGATCCACTTCCGCTAACTAACTTTCCTGGCGGGGCCTGACGAGCCCCTGCCGTTTTGACGATTCCCCAGCAAGCAGTTTTCATTAGCGCGACGAACGTGTCAGCGATTTTATTTAATTGCGGGTTTTATGGCGGATAATAAAATTGCACCGTATGACTCTTATGCAGGCGAAATAATCGAAAGATGTGATGTTGGGTAGGGCGACGTTTGAAACCTTCGAACAAGCGCGGGTTGATTAAAATGCGAAAGAAACGCCTCGAGGGACGGCGATGATGAATGGGGCGAGTGATCCGCGGCGTCGTGAACTTGAAATGAAAATGAAAACCAGGAAATTCGGGTTTAATGTCGACTACGATTAGGAAAGTTAATTATAGTTTTATTAAGAGTTATGTTTTTGTTTGGTTGACGTGGGGGTTGATTCATTATCGTGGTACCAATAGAATGCGATTTTCACGCGGAAATTATTGCCGTTGAAATAATCGATGCTTTGTAGAACAATTTCAAGAAATATGTTTTTTTCCTGGAAGGGGATATTAGATATTGGTTAGTAGTTTGAAACTATGATAATTTAGTTTCAAGAGCAACGATGCTTTTTTGCTTTAAACGAACGAGATTTATTATTTTGGTTGTAATTTCGGTGATTAATCCCACCGACTGCGTCAAAAATAAACGGACTTATTAATTTCATTATTTATTATTATACGAGGGGTACGAACCAATGTCAGTTTTTGTGTAATGGCGTGGTGTATGCAATTGCGATATTTGCCAGTCCACTTGCAAATTCACCCCATCGCAGTTTAAAGATTGCCCTGGAAGCTTTAGCCGAAGTATTTAATCACCCATCTTACCTATCACCTATTAATATTCGGATTGTGTCATGTGTCCCACCATAATTCACCGCGCAATTCCAACGCCGCGTCGATCGATTCATTTCCGGGCGAAACGCGTTAACATAAAGGAATTATAAATCCGTCGCTGTATCTCATTCGGCTCGAATTTAAGCGAAATCGTTCAGACACATTTACGTCGCAAACTGTGACACTCGCATTAATTCTGTCTGGCGCGCGAGGAGACGTTGCGGAAGGCGCTCGAAATGAATCAGGGACCGTGCTGTGTGTGTTCTACATTTGAATGCCCGATATGATAAGACTCGAAAACCATTACTTCGGTAATGCAACACGAAGTTTTGGCAGCGTTTCAAGCGGATCCGGTTTCCGCGACTGCCATTGATGCGAGACGTATGCACGTAATACGGTGCACAATATTGACGCATTGCTCGCGCGATCCGATATTATTACGTCGGACTGATGTTTGTTGATTGTAATTGGACGGGGCGAGCGCGCGGATTAGCGACGGGTGATGCATTGGTGAGTTGATGCGGAAGAGACGGCGTTGAAACCGACGATTTGCAAAAATCGCGAATCGGTTGTGTTGACGTGGGATTTGTTTTAAAACGCGGCGCGGGTCAAAATTGTTTTGTGCAAATATAAATAAATCAAAATTACGTCGATAACATCGTTTTGTCCGTATTTATTATTAATTATTCGTACACAAGTACAGGAAAAAAATCCATTACAATGTCTTGTCACAGATGGTCTCACCAAACGTCTAATATCTAAAAGTGAATAAGTGGATTTAGGTATTGTTGAGATATATCCCACAGAAGTTTTGCAGTCATAGCCTAGTTTAGATTTTTTTTAAATCAACGTCAAAAATCAACTCTGTTCGAAGAAAGTTCACGTCAGTTTATTTTCTGTAATTTTTAAAGTAATTTTGAAGAAACGTCATTGTGATTGATGTTTGTTGGAGGAGAAGTTATAATAATTTTAAAGTTTAAAAGTAGTTAGTGGTCAAACGGTTTATTTTTCTACAATAATCCAGAAAATTTTTGATTTAAAGGAATAATACCAAACTAATCGACTGTAAGTCGAACATTAATTATTCTAAAAAGGACTTTGAGAAATTTAAGTGGCGTAATATTCTGTCAAATTCATCGCTGTGATTTAAATATTTTAATTTTTAACAAACGATGAGATTTGAACAATTATAGTATAAGATGCGATAGTATCCAAGGATCCTGTGTAAGGATCATTACTCATCAGCTCGTTGTTCTGACCAAAATGACTTATTGTATTGTATTGCTAGAATTTGTCTATTGGTTCGTTTTTTGGCTCTGGTGAATCTCGTGTCTAGTTTAGTTTAGTTTAGGTGGTCTCCCTGTAGCAGGATTCCTAAATTTATCTCATCGTTTATTTTAGTCCCTGCTGCAGTGTTTCTTTGATTACATGCTTATTCATTTTTTATAATGAAATTATTGGCATTAAAAATGTTTCGTAACATTCTTGGTGGGGGTGGGGAGCG
Organism: Geotrupes spiniger; assembly: GCA_959613385.1. Classification (NCBI taxonomy): domain Eukaryota; kingdom Metazoa; phylum Arthropoda; class Insecta; order Coleoptera; family Geotrupidae; genus Geotrupes; species Geotrupes spiniger. The sequence continues at coordinate 24,619,405 of OY390739.1, forward strand.
AACTTTGTATGGTTGAGTTGTGTCGATGTAGTTTTGGTGTTGAGAATGGAATGGGGACATCAAATGAATTGAAATAGATTACGAATGGATTGTAAATAAAGTGGAGAATCCACTGTGCAAGTTGCACAAAAATCGTTAAGCACCTCTTCATGTTATTTCTCATCAATTGTCGTTCATATGCTCCAACTGGGCCACCTCAACCCCCAACCTCATTACCTTCCTCATTACTTCACATATGTTTTTCTGCAACCCACTCTATATAATCAAAGTAAAATTGAATCCAACCCAACTAAACCCAACCCAACCCAACCAAACCTAACGAATCAAAATAAAACCAATAAACAGAAGCTAAACACATGAAAATAAAACGACCAAAACATAATTGTTTATATGAAAAGTACTACAATACATGGACATGCATATTTGAGTGTGTAGCATAAGATAAGTTAAGCAAAGTAATTCCCCATACAAACGAAATAAGACGAGAATAAGTACGTCCTGTTACGTCCTTGTATAATGAATTATTTAACAAATTTGAAATATTGTGTCTGGCGAAGCTAGTGCTAGACGAAATCACCGTGCACTATTACGTCACCGTAACAGTTTGCAAAAAAATCCTGAAAGTTTCATTAGATACTAAAATTGTAAACAATCGCATTTAAAATAAGAAAACGCAAAATTAGGAAAATAGGGCTCAAATAAAATTTTCCACGATGGAAAATTTAATAAAATTTCTACCAAGATCAGATTGGATTCGTCACTAGGTAAGCATAGTCACTCCCTAGTTCGCCTGCACAAGGTACCATGACTCTCTTGTCATCACTGACTGCCAAGGATTTAAAATAATATAAAATAACTATTATCATAACCACACAGCACTTTATTCAATCTGAATGTACATTTCGACAACTATGTTGTCATCTTCAGCAGAAATACTGTATTTCTGCTGAAGAGGACAACATAGTTGTCGAAATGTACATTCAGATTGAATAAAGTACTGTGGTAAGAGTAATAGTTGTTTTATTATATTATTTCAACCACAGTCTTCGATTTACTATTAAGGATTTAAAATTTTAAAGTTAGTTTCAATTTGGGTTGTTTCATTGTCGATGAATTTATATGTTAAATTATCGTGTTCGTATTTCTTCTGGCAACACCCAATCTCAGTACATCTTGCGATACATTTAATTCTTAAATATTTAACTGTGCAATTATTTATTGCTCATATATCTGTGTGGGTACAATTGTTGAATTTTTGCTGTTACATATTCGGAATCATTGATGCTTTCTCAATTAGATTGGTTTAAAATATCTTGATTTTACTCAAAAATTACATTTTCGGAAGCGCTTGTTTTCTATTTTCAATGATTCTACCTGCAAGTGTCATTTAGTTTAATTATTTTAATTGTCGATTTTCAAAATTGTTCATCTCTTAGCATTCTTTATCTAACCCAACTCAACCCAACCCAATCCAATCCAACGCAACCCAACACTACCCAGCCCAACCCAATCCTATCCAACCAACCCAACACTACCCAGTCCAACCCAATTCTACCCAACCAACCCAAACCAATCTAATCCAACCCAGCCAAACATTATCCAACCCAACCCAACCGTACCTAACAAACCCAACGAAACACTTTCCAACCCAATCCAGCACAACCCAATTGATTACTCACTACATTATATAGCATTTTTAGCTTTGTTCATTTATTCATTTGCGAACCTTATTTGCTTTCTCCTTGGTCACCCTTCGTCAGTCGATATCAAAGCACTCCACTGATTCGCGTATAAATCATCACATGACTATTGGCGTGGGATTGGGTTGGGGTGGGTTGGGTTGGAGGAACTGGACTGGTAAAATGTACAAATCGAAATTCGAATATTTTTATTTAATTGCTATAAATTAACAAGAAAATTAAAACCACCCTAATGTAGGAGTTCCATTGAGTTTGAACTTTCATTTGAATTTTGTGGTTAAGTAGAACGATACGCAAGGTACGCGGGTGACTTACAATCATTAACTTTATTAATATGAGATTTGTCTCCACAAAATGAAAAATAAATGGAAACTCGTTCATGCGCAGATACACTCGTCGTAGATTTCATTTCGCAACCGGGTCCATTTTATTTATTTCCACCGTCGGAAAACAAATCAATTCCTGCGAAATAAAAATAAATGGAGCACTAGACAAAAGTCGACTTTCCATTACTGCGATCTTTAATGTCTTCTTCATCCGTCGTTCTGGAATCGCTCTCGAGTCGACCGAATCTCGAACTTCGTAAGACGCTCGCTGCCACCGCTTCCGTCAGGCGGTGTTAGCGACACTTTGTGCAAGTTCGCGTAGGCATCGAGATAATGCCGAATATTACTCCGCACAATCGCGCTCGCAGTCCGGGCGCTGCATCCGGCGAACAATGGCCGTCAACACTGCCTACAAGTTTAACAGCAGTTTCGTTTACATCCGCAGCGTAATTTCGAATAATATCTCCATTAGAGGAAATATTCAGTTCAGCGCTGTATCGCGCGCTTTTGTCTCGTCGGCGCGAAAAACGACTAATTGTTTTGATCGGAGATAAACCGTGTCGACTGGCCGAGCGCGAACAATGCGGGGAAAAATTTAATTTTAAGTGGTGGTGATTTCGGAGCGCGTTTTTCCGCATTTAGTTTCGAGGTTTAATCGGCCGGATAATTCATGGCTCGTTTGACGTGGACTCGATAAATTATAAAAAATTAAATTTTATAGTTATTGTTTCATTAAATTATAAACTGATGCGAGAATAGTACCCTGCGGAATTCCGCAGTTTGTATGTAAATGTTATTTACTAGCTGATTTACTTGTCTTCGTCGCCGCTCGGATTGATACTCCTTGAAGTATCTCGCACGAATCTTCCATCTGTAAATTCACTTGTGACATGTGATTAAATAGTTCTTACTATTGCTGATATTGCGATCCATCCTCCGTTGATCACGTGTAGCCATAATCTAGAAGTATTGCCTAAGTGTGATTTTATAAATGTTACTGAAAACCTCTAAAGATTTTTTTTCAGTTAGTTTCCGGTTTTATGTTCGAAATTGTAAAAATTTTGCAAGCTCCTTTATACTTTATACTGAGTTGGGGCGCACTGGAGCATTTAACACGATTTTAAGAGAAAAATTTTGATATGCATGCAACGAACTTTAAAAAAAAAATTATGAAAAAAATCTCAATTAAATTAAAATGAAATCCAACGTTCAACGTGGCCATTTCCCGACGCAGCCATCATCTCGCAAAAAGCTTTCAAAACTACATCACATATAAAATCGCAAAAATCGTCATGGGAACGTCGTTTGATACACTTGATGGTCGGCAGTTTGTTTCGCAGACTTCAACAAGTGCCTACCGCTGACAGTCGCAGAAGAAGATAAAACATAAACCTCGAGCGGGCGCGGGACGATAGGAAACCGGGCGAAAGCCCCCCCCCCCCCCCCCCGGAATGATGGATCGCGCGTCGCGAAATGAAAAACAAAATTCGCCGTTTCAATTCAGCGGCGAAATTTTATTTCCGGCGAAGGCTGCGCGCTCAAGTAGGTCAGATATTATCGGCGAAACTTCGAAAACGTATCAGCGACCGAAATTGCCGCGGAGAACAACCGCAAATTAAATAAATAATTGATAACGACCGCCGGGCGAGACGGTTATGCGGCGGGGGCGCATTCAAATTTAGCTTTACGCTCGAATAAAGGAAGCGTTCGAACACCTGGTGCCTCGCCGGCGTATTAGTTTTAATTAAGATGGTCCGCGCCGGCACGGTCTCGGATCGCCGTGACGGTGTGTCCCGACGATGTTAATTTATCGCGGGTCCTACACCGGACGCACGTAAATTATTAATTCGGAGTTAATGGGATGTATTTCGCGCACGGGCTAGCATCGTGTTTAGCAACAGCGGCGTAATTCTATTTAATCAACGGCCGAAATGGTCCCTGCGTGTCTCGAAATAACAAATATCGTAATAATTACATCACGTAACATATAGAAATAGCCGAGAGGTTACTCCTTTCGAGCTTGAATAAAAACGATTTGTACCAATGTCGATTTGAGACTTTAATTTTGTCTTTAATTTTAACCGCGCATCCGGCAAACTATAATAGAATATTTGATTTATGAAATGTTTTTAACGCAAAACTACTTATAGCAGAGGTGAAGGTGAAGGCTGTTGTAAATCTACCACTTTTATGTGCCATATTGATAAGAAAAACTAAATTACAGTAAAAGGGGTGCAGGTAAAAAAAGTCGAGCTGTACCAAAATCATAATAAACTTTGATGGGTTGATTTTGTGGATGTAGTGGAGGTGGATCGAATTTTTGAGCGCCGTCTGATGTAAGTCTTTAGACAACCCTAGCCAACAATAATGTACTTCGCAGCGGGACGACAGTTGATCAAAATTTATCCGTCTTTTAATAATTTCCGAAAATTTGTTCATTTTATTGTTAACCTTTGTTTAATGCTATAATGACCGTAATTGTTGTTTTAAAAATATTTGGAGTGTTATTTGCATTGACTGATGCTAGTTTTATTTTTTCTTGGTAAGCTCTGGTAAGTCAGTTGCCGGAGATATGTACATAAGAATGTATTTTGGTACTTTAATCATGCAGAAAATAATTAGTTAATGTGTTAAGTTAAGTTAAGCGAGTCATACGTATATTGGCTTCTTTATCCGCGAATTTTGTTAAAATGTTTTCACATTCAGCAAGAACCTTACCCACATCCAAGTCACGGTGTGTTACTGGTACTGTTAATGGTATTTTTTTTTTAAATATCGTACAACAGTACGATCAACTATTTTTAATTATTGTCGAAGACTTTTAATTGTGGAATCTTTAATAATTAAGTATTTTTTTTTGCTGCTAGTAATTTTGATAATATTTAAACATTTTTTATATTACTTGTTGATAAGACTTCGTTCACCTAATTTTTCGTTGGGTTTTCGTTAAAGTTTCGTAATGTTATGTTAAGTGATTGGTGTTAATGTGTATCCTGCCTCTTTAATTAAATTGTTACTTAGTGATCCTGATGAAGCATCCCTACAGGATGTGAAATATTGATTTGCGAAACAATAGGCAATTTAGTCGTATCATTGCCGCAATCCCCAATGAACCATTTTTTGAAGTTTTTTTTTATGAAATTAATTGAATTTTCCACCTAATGGTGTTATGAATTCATTAATACTTATAGCTCTTCCAATACATCTTAGTTTCATATCCTTTCTCTTCGTAGTTTTCTGGTGTCATATTTTTGAGTATTTTTCCACTATTCCTTTTTTTAACATTTTGTGTTATATATTAGTTTTTTAAGATCATCCATACTTCTTCAATGTTTTCTCTCAGCTTCTATGAATGTCCTTTTCTAATTCCTTGTCTAAAGGGACCTCTTAATTTTCTATTTATTTCTGTGCCACTTTCACGAGGTTTCTTCAAGTCTTCGTTGTGTCTTATACTCATGTTTGAATTTCTTTAAAACGAGGACTTGTATTTGTTTTGCTTATTATGTTTTTCCTTCACCCCTTTTGACTTTTGAACACAGTATTCGGACGTACTTCTTGTTCAATGACCATCATTACCTTCGACTTCTACGATTACTATCAACGTAATATTTGCTTCATTTTTTTCGCTGGTTATATATAATCTTCCTTTAGATGTATCGGTAAACTTTTACTTCTGCTTTTTTAGCTGTATAGGTCCGTCCACAGTGTATTATTGTGCTGCTTTATTTTTGTTTCCATATATAAATTTATTCTTTCAGACCAAGCTGTACTCCGATCATTTTATTTATATTTAATCTTAGTCTCAGTAATTTTCAATAACTCCTCCTCTGGTATATCTACATTGATTCTTAGTTCATTAACTTTCAGTTGTAAATCATTCATGCCCAAAATGTCGAAAAGTTGAAGTTAAAGTTGCAAAGCAAACAATGACGATATTAGATCAGTGGCGACAATGTAGGACGATTAGCATTTTTTTTTGAACAAAATTTCTTTTCAGGTACCTGACAAGAACAATGTTTTTCGGATTTGGTTTAAAGTAGCTGCTAAACAATAAATACGACTAGATATAACAATTATTATTATTATTTATTGACAAAAAATACAAAAGACGCATTTGATGTGAACTGTGACTTTGAATTTCCTCGGAAAGTTTTGATAAGTTTTGGTTCGTATGTCGCGATTTTAATTTCAAGCAGGATTCCAAATTCTCATGAGTAAGATGATTTTTAAATTTATTTTTCATGAGGTGTATGGTTGCAAACGATTGTTCGAATGAATACGTAGAGCCAAAAATTGAAAGAATAGCAAATGCTAGGTTTTTAAACGATCGTCCAGGCGTTGAAAATTATCATATCTTCCTTCTCCAGGTCTTCCAAAGCAGCCCACTTTGCTATGAATTAAGATCACGTTTTTCCCTCTAATTTGTCCAGATCAGCATTTCGAACTCCATAATTTTTTAACCATGGAAAAGCTTCCCTCATGTCCAAATTGTTGTTTCCCTTTCAAAATCTTGACCAAAAACGGATAACTTGTCGAATGAAATGAGTTCCTCCAACATCGAAAACAATTTGTTGTTTCCCTTGTCGTTTACGTGTAATAATTCGTGTATAAAATGTTTTAATGAGACAATTAAAATTAACTTCGTATCTATGGTTGCTTTCCGCATCTCTCTTCTACGTCCGCCAGGAAAATTATCGCATTAGATCGTCGGATTTCAATCGTCAATCAGAAATATGCGAATTAATCTGTTTATTGAAATCGAAATGCGTGCGAGAACCATAACATTTATTGGACAAATTCTCTCAATTGCAATTCAAATTTCATGTAATATTGATTAACGAAAATTTAATTTTACCAATTAAATCAAACCACGTATTAGTTATATTATGATTGAACTGCATTAAATAATAAAATTAAACATTTATTTGTTATTATAAATATGATTGTTGTTGTTCGCTGGCGTACGGTTATTAATGGGGACTCTCTCAATCTATTGTGATGTGCATCCTTTAATATCGTAACGTGTGGATAGCTCGTATCAGACTCCGACCTGTCAAAAATCACACCGTTTGTTTCACTAAACTTCAAGGTTTTAAATTATATAAATTGTTAATTACATGAAATGAAATTGTTTAATTTAATACTATATTATAGTATTATATGTATTTTTCATTAGCTGATCTAATATACATTTTCGCTTACTATTAAAATTTCCAGCTGTCAGACAGCAAACATTGTATGATTTTTTCATCACTACACAAAATACACGCGTTTCCCTCGATAGCACTTTTTAGGTTAAGCTTGAAGTGCTACAGGACCAAACTGATATGTAGTATTGAGTGCATATTTCGATGTGAATCCTCTACTCCCATTGACCAACACCGTTACATAACCGATTAACTAACTCTATTGTCTTACTATTTAAATGAGACGTAACATGATATAAAATTTTTGGATCCATTGATCGTCCGTTAGTTCAGGATAGGATAACACCTTTCTCAAGGAGAAGGAGCTTTGCAGCTCTTGGCTGACAATAAAGGTTGCAGTATTAACATTGTTGCAAGATTGCACCGAATAATTAAATACATAACTATATATTGTTCGACTCTTCTGAAGTGCCTCAACAGCGAGTCACTCAACTTTAAATTCTCGGTTTTCGTCTTCCCTTTCGAATCGATAGACAGACTGAGTTGAATCATTGCGAAGATATTGAAAACTTGAAATCAAAGTTGAAATTCAATTAATAATGACACTAGATGATGAGAAGAGATAAAGACGATGCCCGAATGAATTTGCATATAGTTAATATTAATTAATGATGACACTAGATGAGGAGAAGAGACGAAGCTGACATTAAAGCGTTTGCAAGTTAAGGATTCAATATTAGTGAAGCACGTATTGATTCTTTTCTTCCGCAATTAAGCAACCTATTTTTTTCATAAACCGTTGGCTATCATTTCAATTCTCAGCTTATCATATTTCACCGTTCGCCCACATCCAACTGCCCCCGGTCCGACATAACCACAATACGACCCAAAACGAAAAGTTGACGTGCAAATAATACCCGCAAACTTTTCCGTCGCAAGTGAAAAATGCCGCCGGGCAAACGTCACGCACGCAATCGCATTACATAAATCTCGCCCCGAATCCGCCGCATAATAAATTTTTGTCCGCCGAGGTTCGCGCCGGGGCCGAACAAGACTTTCCAATTACGTCGCCCAGACCGGATCAAACTTCCGCGTACGATTTCAGCGGGATCGCGCCGCGGGATCCCTCCGTAATTAGCGAACTCCACCGGCTGTTATTTACCCCGGAAGCCTAATTACTGCCGACGTAAGTTACTTTCTGTTGGACTTTCCCTGCGGGCGAAGGTTGCCATCGAAACTATTCAATATCCGCGCGAGATGGGACCCGGGAGATCACGGCGTATCGTGTTTTTAATTGGGGTTGGTTGACGATCGCAAATTTCGCTTTTTAAACGTGGGGTATAAAATATGAAGAGCATGTAATAAAAAAGAAGAAATCGAAAGAAATAATCGTAAATTTGTATGTACGACTGTATTACAAAGACTGACATGTTTTTGTATAATCGGTCGAGGCGAGCACCTGCAGTGCATCCACTGAAAATTTCGTTCGAAGTCCATAAATGGTGCTAGTTGGTTAGTTTTTGATTCGTGTGTACGTAGTTGTGTCTACGTGGGTATACATATATGAACTGTATGTATATTTGCAATGTAAATTTACTGAATAGTTGTTAACCAGGCTATTTGTTTATCCTATTTAGTCGCGCTGTTTAGAACTCGAGCTTCGTGTTTAACAAGCAAACAGATTGCAACGTTTCGTTCCGCTTAACCCGCGCGATCGATCACGGCGCCGATAGGTCTCGCTTAGGGGGGATCCTGCTTTAGAAGGCTCAAAAATCGATTTGTTTTTTTATTGCTCAAATCTATGCCTAATATATCTAAGCATATGTATAAAAAGTTATAGCGGCTAATTCGCAATATTTTGAAAGATACAGCACTAAACACAGTGAGGTGTCGAGCAAAAAATATACGAACGCATGAACGCTCGGACAAACGAAACGCGCGCCCCTCCCCGCAGTAACATAACACCGAACTATGTACTGAAAAAAGTTCAATCGGTCGTTCGAAACAATAATATTTTCAGTTCGTAAGAGCTATAGTGGGATTATAATGAGATATTCCGTAATTAATCGAAAATTAACATTTTTCCTGATCGTAAACTTTAGAGCGCGTTTTCTCGAGTTTTCGTTTTTACGATTTTTCTAAACTGGTGGGCGTGATTGCGAGAAAACTAGACAAGCAATCAAAACGAAACAAAACTTTTGTTGGCTTCAGTAGCATTCTATTCTATTTGAACTAAAAAGATTAATGAAAAAAAAATTCTAAACAACTTTTTTAGCAAGTTGAAATGATTTTCTCTTCCTGCAAAGAGCACATTTATTTTCAAACCTGAGAAAAATCGTGAATTTCAAAATTTTGGGTTTTTTTTAGTTCAGTAGAAAATATATGAGAATTACCATTTTCTTTGTTTTTTTTTTGTTTCAGACAAAAATTACGGGCTACATCTTTCCCACCGATTGTAAATTGCAATTGAAAGGTGTTGCACAAATGTGCATAAAAATCGGTTCCGTTTAAATATTTTTCTCTCGAAGTATTTTTTTTAATGCTCAAATATGCAATAAAATGCCCTAAAAAGTTCACTAGACTTGCTCATTTTTTTCTGCCCTAAAAAAATTCCTCCAAAAACGCTATTTTAAGGCCTCCTAAAGCAGGATCCCCCCTTAAACCCGCGCGTCGCTTTTAATCGGTAATTTTTGCTTGCACGCGGACGTCGCGGACATTCCGCTTTCGTCGGATGCACTTTTCGTATTTACGAGGTTCGTTTTGCGCGGCACGTGTGCGCTCGAATAGTTTCGGGTCGGACTTCGGCCGTAAATTACTGCGGTTCCGCACAACATATTGGAAACGTTCCGTTTCTATAAATTTAATAAACCGAAACTAAACCGGAATGCTAATGTTTGCGTTGCGTTCGTGGCGAACGCCGGTTTGGATTTTACACCGGAATTGTTCGGCGGCGCTTGAACAGAACGAATCAACAATATGTGGAATTGCTGCAGCATATTTTCGTGTTGGTGTATCGATGAGCGGAGAGTTTCATTTGATTATTCGTCGTGTTAACCTCGACTCTGTAATTTGTATTGGATGTTGAATCGTAAATGTTAATCATTGCCACTGTACTACTTCAAAACGCTTCTGAAGTAAGACCGTCGATCAAGACAGTTAGGAATCGATTTCATGAAATATGTTAGGTCTACGATCTAGAAGATCATTGCGACGTGATCCTCTAATAGTCGAACATAATAAGCAGACTGGCATGGGAAGTAGTTCAAGCTAGAGGTGGCATTACTTGGTATTAACAATAAATTTTCAAATTAAAAAAAATTACATTTGTGAATTTCTGTAATTTCCGTTTGGCGGTTGATATTCTTGTAACTTTTTTTGCAAAGTATCTCTAAGATTTATTTATATATTAATATCAATTATTTTTTTAAAAAATCGGGTCTTCATATCAAATTTATTAATATCCTCTAATTCTTGCGCCCAGTTCATATCAACTAAATGAGCTGCTCGGCCATCTTCACTGAGCTGAGTTGGCGGCACCTCACCATCCTCTTACCAATGAACAACCATCGTATAGCATAATGTCCTTCGTATTCGTAAAAATTGTTAGGGCGCCCATTTCATCGACAACACTTGCTTGCCCAACTAATTTGATTGTTAATTTACCCCATCGGTTGCCTTCTCCATAGCTTAATTCGATTACGACGTAATTCGAAAGGAACTGACCGAGACGAAAATGTGGATCCCCTCCACAATTTCGTCCGACCCGCGACTCCGGCGGAAAATGCGATTACGCTAAACTCGCCGAATCCGATTCCCCCCCATGAATATTAATGGAGTTCGGCAAGTTTATCCGATTCCGCGAAAATGATTTCTATTAAAACTGCATCACGATTTGCATCAGAATGGGGATTGTTTCGTTATTGGGGCGCCGCAAAGTGGATTAGACGTTTACGACGGCTTCGAATCGAGCCCCTCGTCGACTCCTCAACCCCTCGTGCTGGATCGCTGGCGTGCACGTGGGCTAATTATCTGATTGTGGCGATGTTATGTTCGCTGTCCGTCTGTTCTGCGAATTCTATGAAGTGTTTCGGTATCGCTGGTTGTTTTTTTTTAGTGGTTTTGAAATTATTAACGTTGCGGGATGATTTTTTTAATAGTTAGTTGCGTAGAAAAAAATATTTTTGGGTTTGTGGTCGTTGTTTTGGTCTTCATGATATTTGTCTTAGCCATTATATTCTTGGCTGTGGCGTTCATGTTGTTGCTCTTCTCAAAAGAAAAACAAAAATACGTTGGGTTGAGTTAGACTTGCCATAACCCAACCCAACGTATGTTTTTTTAATACCGATCCAATTTTTTTGGCCCCACTACACTTGCCAACCCAACGACAATGTGGACAACCCAATCCAACAAATTTCATGTGCTCCTGATTGCTAATCGCGTTTTTAACCGACGTTTGTGACGTCATGTGTAAATTTGTTTTAAAAACATACAATGAACGTAGTGCATGTCAGTTGCACATGGAAAGTGAAGACGTTCGTTTGCCTCCAGGTGCGCTATAGTTTCACGGTCATCATTATTTAGGTCCTGGTAATCGATTAGAAAATGGCACACCTGTAGATAATAGTGACGCAATTGTAGAAAAACACGATTTTCAATATTCTATTGCGTCAACTAAAGAAGAACTATACACTGCTGACGAGAAAGCCATTAAGGAATTCAGTAAAAATATTTTTGAACATCCAAGTGAACTTGTACCATCTTTAACAGGTGAATAATTTTCTTTTATTGATTTAATGTATTTCATAAAAGAATGTTGTCCACAGGTGTTTTAATTTGACACCAATTAATGAAATAGTTTTGAAGCTCTGAACAACTATACGAAACCTGAAAGAAAGAAACTTCGTTGTTGAAGGCAAGTTTATTGTTTTTAAAAGTTATAGCTTCCGTGCCACTATTTGCAAAATCAATAAGCTGAGTCTTTGATACATTCACTAAAAGATTTTGGTTCAAAAACCATTTTTCTAAAGCCACCAAACCTGTTCCATCTTCAAGATACCCTGTTTCATTGTATCAGCCCGAATGACACTACTTGATCAGCGAACATAATCATCGGGTTTTCTGTAATCTGAGGGAGATCATTTATATACAATATAAAAAGGAGCGGTCCCAATATAGACTCTCGTGGGACTCCATATTCAACTCTTTACAACTCTGATCGTAGTTTTCCTCGTGCATTAACTGCTACAATACATTGTCTCCGATTTGATAGATACGATTTGAACCACTCATGCACTACACCACGAAAGCCCATTTCGTGCAGCTTTTCACAGAGGAGTTGGTGAAGCACAAAGTCAAAAGCCTTTGATAAATCCATCAGCACACCAGCTGTCCAATTTTTATTACCAAGGCCTGCTACAACGTCTTCAAGCAGTTGATTGACTGCCCTGGAGGTAGATCTTCCCTTTACATAAGCATTTTGTTTGGTGCTTAAGATGCCATATTTTTTTTAAAATCAAATACTCTTTTTTGTACTAAGTTTTCTATGATTTTAGATATATTTGAAATTAGGGCTATGGGACGGTAGTTTATGAATTTCATTTTTTCTCCTATTTTGTAGTAAGGTATAATGAAACATCTTTCAAAGCACTGGGAAAAGTTCCCTGTTCAAAAGTCATGTTCACAATATGCACCAGTGGTGTCGCAGTGCTGCTTCCTCATCATCCACATCCTCTGACGTCACCGTGACATCACAAGAAAGAGATTCACGTTCTTCGCGATACCATTGGGTTGACAATTGGGTTGACGCCGTAAAAATTGGGTTGGCATTTAAGACGCGCGTCTAACCTAACCCAACCCAACATAGGTGAAAATTTCAAATGTCAACACAATCTAACAAAAACTGGCTGGCCACTTCGAAACGCCTTAACCCGGCCAAAATAACGTCACTAATACGAGCTTGTTCCTCCTGAAAAGTCTTTATTATAGAATCACATCTTTTCAGAATCCATGGGAGAAAAGAGATCAGGAGAATAATCCCACACACTCTTTCAAAGACGTAGTGCACAAGTTTTTGGGTTATACTAAAGACCCTAATTCCATCTACCATCACGTTTACGATATCAATTTATTCATTTCATTCATTTAAATCCAAGGAATCTTTTTACGATGGGGTTTCTGATTTTATTTCTTTCGGACCACCCAATTCAACCCAACCCAACCTAGCTCAACCCAACTTATCCCAACCCAATACAATTAAACCCGACTGAACTCAACCTAACCCAATTGGGTTGAATTGAATTGTTTGACGTCTAATAATGTCGTACTTAATCCAGAATAAAATGCGAAGCAATTGTAAATTATTTTATATATTTTATACGTGCAACCAAACAAACTGGTTTTTAGTTTTTGTCAATTTTCTCAAGAACTGTAGAAGCTGGTAAATTTTACGTTTGGCACTGAACTGTCGGAAGTGTTAACTGTGACAGATATTAAGTCAAATTCACCACAAAACTATTAATTTTAAAACTAAAACATTTCTTTCGAATCTTTCGACCGAAGTACGTTTAGGTAATTATTTCAAAATCTACTTAAAGTTATCATTTTAGTCACGGTCATGGTCGAGGTAGTGTTGGTTGATGTTTCATTATCGTTTGGCTTTAAAAATGTAATCAAGCAATATTTTTCAATTTTTTTATTTTTTAACAAATTCGTGCTGCAATAATGTATGGCCTAATTTGGAAAAAATACAAGGAATATATTGCTGAAGTTTTTGTGTATGGATTAAAAGTACTCACTTCGTTATACATGGACGTTTCATACATACGATGATATAAATTAGTACAAGTATAATACCCTTTATTTATGTATTTTTAAATTTTATTTGCTTCCACACGCGACTGTTATTGCGACGTATTCTCAACCAACGAAACATGCACTTGTCAAAACATCTTAATTATGTCTCGCAATTTCGACGCAGACATCCCGCGTGATTAAACGACAGCGATCCATTCTAAATCATTAACGCCGGTGCAATTTCCCACGCAATTAATTCCGTCCGTTCGGAATTCGCTGCGTGCCTCGCCGACTTCTTTCATAATTCACTGCGAAATCGTCCCCCCCCCCCCCGCGCCCTCGTTGTGATTGATGATCGAACGGAGGAAGAGATCGTTAGATCGTCGGCGGAGCGCACTTTCCGTAATCGCGTTTTCTCTTAAAAACGAAACGAAAATAAAATATTGTGTGCGGCGCGACGATAAAAATAATAAAGTGGCGCTCGGGCGGCGGGGTCGGGCGGATCCAGCGTCGGGGTTACTTTCAGCGCGCGTTCCCGCCGGGCGGCGCGCGAAGACAAGTGGCTCGGTTCCACAAAGTTGCCTTTCATGTCGTTGTTAATTTAATTAATTAACGGTGGAATGCGGTTTCCTGGCTGCGGTGCGGACGGCTCGGGAAATCGCACGACGACTTTCACGAGGTAAATATTTTTCGAGATGTGACCAATATAGCACACAAAGTCGTAGTTAAGCCATCGTACTTTAAAATGTTAAATAACTGGTCCTCAACTAAAAAAAAAAAAAAAAGTACGACAAAGCTTTAACGCGAACGTGGATCCAATTGATCTTCAAGATAATTTATGCCGAAATTTTGCACAAATAGATTTAAATATTAAAATAAAATTTTACGTATTAATTGGCAATTTCCACGAACCGCATTCATTGTGTTTATTAATGGTGACTGTTAAAACGCGACGTTCGTTAAAACAACGCGTTACGAGTTATTTATTTACGACCCCAACTATCCATTACGAATATCATATTTCATGGCGAGTTCGGAAAGTGTGGCGCAGCGGGCGCGCTCGACCATTCGTTGCCCATCCTTAACGTTACAAATCGTTTTGATTTTGCAGTTCAATTGACGATCAATGGACGCTCGCCTGTCATGACATCGTGAAACGATTCTACAGAAAATGAAGGAAAATGGGGAAAATTAACTCGACCACAAAGTCGAACAAAAATACGTAACAAAATAACGTTATGACGTTTCTCCCCATTAGCTACGAATACATTCGTTGTACGAAGTGTATTTATACAATACGTATGCACGCTTACAGCTGCGTTGAAAGAAAATAAGTAATGTTATTTTTGTTAATGTATGTAAAGTTACAACGATTCGAAAATTTTAATTAGACGTCACTATCTCGTGCACATTGCAACGAGTATGTTCCTTCATTACAAACGAACTAAAATAAATTTTAATGTCGTTGCAAATATTCATTGGTCCAATGAATATGAAAAAAAAAAAAATTGCAGACCTGTGTTGAGAGGACGATGATCGGAGAGAATTTTAAACATCCTGCCAAATAAATATGGACTAAAATATTTTGTAGCCCATATGATGGTTAGCATTCCTTTTTCGATCGTCGAGTAGTTTTGCTCGGATTCGTTCAACGTCCTGGATGCATACGCGATCGGCCTGTCTTTGCCAATCGGTCCTTGTGATAGGATGGCTCCGATCGCGAAATTGTTCGCGTCTGTTGTTAAGTTGAATGGTTTCGCAAAGTCCGGGTATTGCATCAATGGTTCATTTACCAGTAAACCCTTACATTTGTCAAAACATTCTAAGAATTTTGCGAGTGTTCGATTTTCGCGTCCTTTTTTAGACATAACGGTTTTGTGATCTTCGCGAAGTCCTTTATGAATTTTCTGTAGTATCTTAATAGTCACAGAAATCCATTTTGCATTTCAGTTCATGAAATGCAAATTAAATATAATTTACGAAATTTAGAGAAAAAAATTTTGAAAAATTTATTTTTCTTGTAAGAAGGGGGTACCCTTTGAAAATTCTCAGGTTTTCGACCGTCGAAAAAAATTGAAATTTATTATTTTCTTTTACATTTAAAAGTTGAAATACAATATTTCAGTTCATGAAATGCCAATTACACAATAATTTACGAAATTCAGAGAAAAAAAATTTGAAAAATCATTTTTTTTTGTAAGAAGGGGGTACCCTTTGAAAATTCGCAGGTTTTCGACCGTCGAGAAAAATTGAAAATTTATCATTTTCTTTTACATTTGATTGTTGAAATACATCATTTCGGTTCATGAAACGCTAATTACACAATAATTTGCGATATTTAGAGAAAAAAATTTTGAAAAGTCAATTTTTTATGTAAGAAGGGGGTACCCTTAGATAATTCGCAGGTTTTCGACCGTCGAGAAAAATTGAAAATTTATCATTTTCTTTTACATTTGATTGTTGAAATACATCATTTCGGTTCATGAAACGCTAATTACACAATAATTTGCGATATTTAGAGAAAAAAATTTTGAAAAATCAATTTTTTATGTAAGAAGGGGGTACCCTTTGACACATTCGAGTTCTGACGCTGAAAGAAACCGGAGTGAGCAGAAAATTTAAAGCTCCAAAATTGTAATAAAACTATAGAACAGGTCCTGCTTGACCACATGCCCTTCTCCTAGTATTGTTAATTTTTGCTCTTCTCCGCCAGCTTCCCATATTTCCAGTTCCTTCTCTACTGCATCTAACCATTTTGTTCGCGGTTCTCTTTTTCTCCTTCCTGTTGTCCCTCCTCTTAAAACTTGCTCTATTGGTTTCTGATTACCTAATATCTATACAACAATCCCAACAATCTCTTACCCACATGCCCTGTACTTTTTCCTTCCTCCATATATCTTTTCCCTCAAAAATTTGTAGTGCATTCTTTTCTGTTTTCTTTAGTTTCCATACCCCCTCCCCCCACATATTATTACTACTACTGATCTTATTACGGTTCTTTTTTCGTATTTCTTGGAATATCATTTGATCTTAAAATATGTATTGCCCCCCCCCACCCCCATTTTCATGCCTTTGCCAATCCTTCCCTAGACTTCTGTCTTCTCATCTCGCAAACTTGTTTTACAATCGATAACTAATTAGTTTCCCAAGATTCTATTGGGAAACTAATTTTGGATTCTTCTGTCATTACTTTAAATTCTCTGCTTACATCTCTGGTTCATACTGACGTTCTTGTACCATAAATTTCGCCTTGGCTCGTTTTATTAGTAACCCAACCCAACCCAACCCAACCCTTATATCTTGCTAATATTTCTAATATTTTTACCTCTCGAAACCAATAACTAATATTTACCATCAGCGATGAAGATTTTCGTCTAAGTCTGAACCGAGCTCATAGAAAACATCGTCGAGGTTCAACGCTCTAGTATGCAAATGTCACAAGACGATGATAATATAGTTTGGGTTGCATTCGGTTGGAGTTTAAAGAATTTTGATAATTTTTGACAATGTTAGTATTTTTCGCAATTTACACAATTTGGTAATTTCGAACTTTTATGAATTTTACAATTTTGATAAATTTAATTTTTTGTCAGCTACAGTTTTTACATTTTTAATTTAATTTAGATCTTTTGGCATTTTTTAACATTTTTCCATCGATTCTACAATTGTATCAACAACAATTTTAGTTACTTTTGGGAATATTAGCAATTTTGCATTTTTGATAAAAATTTGGGCAATTTTTATAAATATTGGTAATCTAATTCTTTTTTCATTTTCAACAATTCAACAACTTGACCCAACGCAACCCAATTTTACAATTTTCGAGAATTTTTACAATTTTTGACAATATTCCCAAATTTTAGAGTTATTTCTTTCAAGTTTTATCATTCTATTGCATTAGTTTAAAGAATTTTTACAATTCCTGCATTGGGTCAATTTTGGAAATATCGATTCTCTTTTTTCAATTTTCACAGTTTAATTTTACTGAAATTTTATTTTTTGTTTACAGCTTTGACGTGTTTTTGGATTTCCCCAATTTTACCATTTTCGCAATTTCAAGAATTGTTCTATTTTTTACAGATTTTTTTTCAATTTTATTCAATTTGGTAATTATTGTGAAATTAATTTTTACACGATTTTATAATTTTGGCATTTGTAGCAATTTAGATAAATATTTTGACCATTCATAGTGACCATTCTCAACGTTAAACGGATATCTGTCGTCTATGTCTTTTGCGCTGCCTTTCCGGTAGTCTACTTGATTTTGCCAGAAGCGTCCGCTTTTTTCGGCACAATCCAGATTGGTGACGACCAGGGTGTACGTACGACTCCTTGTTCTAACCTTGTTGTTATTTGTTTCTCCACTTTTCGTTTATGCACGTGGGGGTATCTATATGACTTGCGGTGTATTCTTACGCCAGCATCGTCCCGATCTCGATCGTAACTTGCAAGGGATGTTTTTGTAAATATTATGATTTGCAAAATACAAATGAAAAACAACAACTTTATTACAATGAGCTAAACAATACTTCTTGGTAGCGTTTCTAGATATCACGGACATCGTAGTGAAATATTTCACCCTGTCCTTCACTGAAGACTCCCAAGATTCCTGGAAAATATTGAACATGAAGTGTAGGAAATGACCTTGCATTTGTGGGCTTTATACGCAGCCAACATGCGTTGTACAATAATTTTGTAGTTAGGGCCTTTACGTAGTATTAACCAAAAACCTGTGCACTACGTCTTTGAAAGAGTGCGTGGGATATTTTATTTAACATTTTCATAGAATTTCGCTCCAATTAACAAGCCGTGTACGCAAAGGTTGTTCTAATTCGAGCTGCGCATTCAAGCAGCGACTGAACAAAGAGGCGTACAAAACTATAAATAAGAAAAAAAATGTATTACTACAGTGATTTCAAAGTCAAATAATCGTGACATATTATCGTCTCTAAATTTGTAAGAATGTTGTTAATTCGAGTAGAGAGTATCGGCGGGTTCTAGTGCCGCCACCACCACTCGTTCCCATTGAAGCGCACGCGCGGCTTAGCCGGTAAAAAAGGATTCCAAGTCAGGCGGTAATGTGATCACAGTACACATATGTTCACCTAATTATTCGAAAACTATAACTGGTTCAAATGAACAACGCATGCGCAAAATTAACGATCACGCTCTGTCTAAACGTAACGATCGAGTTGTTAAATTCTCACTCGTCTTACTTAATCAACGCGCGTGTTTGTTCTCCCCCGCAGACTTCGACAGTACTTATCTCGCCCGACGCAGGTGCGGTAAAACGTTACGTTTTCCGGCAGTGGGCACGCGAAGCGGTAAACCGCGATGGTGAATTGCGTTTACCGCTATCTCTCCCCCTCCATCGGCCCCCAATCGTTAATTTACATATGACGCCTGGTAAATTCAAATGGGGACATGCACAAAGACGTGTACCGCCGCAAATCTTGATGCCATTATCTCCGTTCGGTAGTTTTATCGCCCCGAAACGTGTACGTACAATATAACGTCGTTTTACGGCGCGTCGGCTCTAAGATTGTATATTTATGGAATTACACAATCTCGATGTAATCTTCGCCGTAATGGATGTGTACGTCCAGGAAGGCGGCAATAAAACCATATGATATTTGACGCATGTACGTACGTACAACCGTAGGAATGAAATTAGATTAAATCTCCGGAGTCACGTTTCGTGTAATTTTACCGAGCTGAAGTTTTTTAAACGACAACGACTCGTCGAGATGGAATGTTGGATTGTTGTCAGTTTATGTACAAGTACTGGGACGTGCTGCTTCAATACTTTAATTCTATAACTTAACTATAAACATTTTAATTACATTTTTTTATAAATGTTTGAAATATACTCATCAACAACCATTTTTATTATTTGTTTACTTGGTCCCACGCTTTATAACTGGCGGTTAAGACTCTAAAGGTGTTTCTTTATTTATTTACATCTCAATAGCTCGAGCCTTGCATAAGCGTCCTTTGACAGAGTCCTGTCAATTCACAGCCTTACTGAATTACCGAATTGAGATTCGAACCTGCAACCTTATGGTTACTTGTATGGGAATAATAGTGGCGTTTTCCAGGACTGCGGGAAAGTTTGGAGTTTAAGGGATGCGTTAATATTTTGGGTCAGCTGGACGAGAGATTTTGTTATCTGTTATCTCCGCCTGATGCTTTCTTGGACGGGAGTTTTCTGATGATTTTTGGGATTTGTGTAGGGTTTGTTAAGAATTCGTGCGAGTCGGCGGTATTTGATGGAAAATTGTGCACGAATTGTGTTACTGTTCCGTTTACCGTGTGTTCGTGTTCTGGTGTGGTGCGTGGTGTATTGTGGAAGTGTGCGAATGTATCCGCCAGGGCGTTTACCTTTTCGCGGTCAGCGAGCACGTATTCTCTGGGCGCAGTTTTCAGGGCGGGAACCTTCGCGTGCCTCTTCGTGAGTGCATTTGTAAGTCGCCAGATCGTACCATTTCTGGTGTCCAACGCCCGCAGTTTCTTAGTCCACTCAGTTTCCCGGTATTTCTGAATCGATGTTTTATGCCCCTGGTCATTACGTTCATGCTGTCTGGATCCGTATGGATTTCAGCCGGGAGTGTTTATTGTAGGACGGTGTTGATTCTTTTTATATGGTATTGCTTTTTTGGCCGCTTGGTCGATTTGCTCGGCGAGTTTCTCAACTTGTTCTTCTAGTTCGCGCACATTCTCGATGTTGGTGATGGTGACGGTATTTTGGAGATGTTGTGGATAGAGTTTCGAGTCTGCGAGTGCGTAATTCCAGATGGTCGGAGGGCATGTCATCCTCTGCTTGGATATCCCTCACAGTCATTACGTTCTTGTTTACTATTAGATCTATTGTTGTGGGTGTCGATCCGTTGGTGGGGTAGTGGGTGCTCCTATTATAATATTGTTATTATTATTATTATATTCTGTTATTGCGGTGGCAATTCCATGAAAAGTGCCTGGCATTTAGGTCTCCCATAACGAGCACTTTCCTGGCAATAGGATACCAGTTATCGTGCTCCTCGGGTTGTTGTAGAAGGACACTAAATGCGTGCCATCCGCCAGGCAAATGGCTACCGCTTCTACTCCATCAAGTTGAGGATGTTGCACAACTCTATGTGGAATGTCGTGTCTTGTTATTATCGCCACTCCGCCGTGCCCATTTGGTCGATCCTTTCGCTTGCAATTCAAAACAAAAATTGCGAAATTCCTACACAAGATTCCGAAAGAAAGTGAATATTTCACCTACACTCCGAGAGATAGAAAGACTCGGGCCTTAATAATCAAAGGCCTCCCAGACCACCCAACCCAACCCAAACCAAACCAACCCAACCCAACCCAACCGAACCCAACCCAACCTGGACGACGAAGACATAATATTTAGGGCAAACAAGCAAAAACTGGGAGAGATCAGATTCACGAAATTAAATTAAAAATGCAAGGATACAGTTGCTGAAGTATCGTTAGAGCGAAGAAAAAAAATCGTGTTGTTGAAAATCCTAGAGTGGTTTTACCCCTTAAGATGATTTGTTTTTACTATTTCATTTATAAGATTACAACAAATTATGCACAATGTTTATACATACACGACACCCACAGATTCTTATGTTTTGAATCCAGTTAAGGTAAATGCCCAAAAAATGGCAAAAGACAATTCGTCGCTGAAAGAATTTAGTTCGAACTTGACATTGTTGCGATGGGTAGCAGTTTTATAGTAGTATGTTGATTCTTAACCTCTCGCGGTTGGGAAATACGTCATGCCTAACTGCTATGATAATCTCACGACTTGAAAGTTGCCACCCGCAGGCAACAAGTAATCTTCCTGCCAATCATTGGGACATTGACATTTTCAGTAAAACTGAAGGACGGTCATAGAACGAATGCATATAATACATACTTTTACAAATAATTCGTTTTAGAACCACGGTGTAAAACATTGTACGAATTGCCCGTTCTAAGTCTTTAAACGCAAACATACCAATTTTGATCGAAGTTTTTTTTTTTTATCCACGAACTAATTCATTGTTCTTGGTCTATTGATTTAAATTCGTTGTGTGGTCAAAATGTTTGTATTTCAAAGTTGTTCTTCCATCAAATATGCATTTTTGCAATTTACGTTTTAAATTTGATATAAAACCCAGATCCAATGTGTTCTTTTAATGTTTTATTTCGTTATATCAATGATTTTGTACAATTAGATCGTTGACGTAATTGCTAAAATCACAAATCAAGTTTGCATGGACAAATTTGTTTGTACCTATTGTTACCCGTGCGTGGCGCTTACAAATAAAAGCAAAAAAGGAGTTACAGGCTGGCAGATTTTTTTTTCAAAAATCCTTTTTAGGATTACTTTAAAGTTGTTGTACTGACATCTGGCTGAAGCATCGGCGAATTCAAAATTTTTAAGACAATGATATTTTACTACTTTTCGATATTTGATAACTTGGCTATTTTTTATGATTTTGTTGATTTTAACAATTTTTCTAATTTTTTACGATTATTTTCACGTTTTTCAACTCTATTAATTTTCGTCTAACTCTATTAATGGTTGTCTATAGATAATACATACTCACCTCATGGTGCACGTATATTTCATACATGCGAATATAACGATTTACGCGATTGAAACTGGGTACGGTGAATATACCAAACACCGTGTGACTTTAATTCAATTTTAACAAATTGTACGTTTGTACCGTTTTATTGGCAGATTTTATGCATAGTTAGTAAGTTTAAATTTTTTTGACATATTTGATATTTGACATTTTGTGATATATTTTTAGACAATTTTATAAATTTTAACGACCTTGACATTTAATATAATTTCTATCCATTGTTTGGCAGTTTTTATGTTTTTTGACAAAATTAACTTTAACGAGGCATTTTTGAAATTACGATGATTTTCATATTTACGAACATTTTAACATTTTTGGTATTTTTTACTTTAAGCTTTGGTCACTTTATAACGTTTAACATTTTCTGAAGTTTAGATTTTTTACAATTTCGTTAATTTTGATCACTTTACACTTGAAGTTTATATAATTTTTACGTTTTTTACAGTTCCGTCAATTTTTATGTTTGTAATATTTTATGTTTTTTTGACAGGTTTGTCCACTTTAATATTAAAAAAAGGACGTTTAGATAATTTTTACTTTTTTTCGCAATTTTCTGAATTTGTTGACGACTTTTATATTCGACATTGTTTGACATTTTTGCATTTTTATCCAAACCAACCCAACCTAACCCGTGAATTTGGGTTGGGTTGGGTTGGGTTGGATTGGATTGGGTTGGGTAATGCACAGTATGCGAGTACAATGAATTTTAATAGTGTTGGTAGTATTGTCAGCAAGGTCAAAAGTGTCGAACTTCAAATTAATTGCAGTTTCAAACTACCAACTTGATTCATTAGAGATAAAATTTAGTTCAAAGACTAAGTCATTGAAAAAAAAAACTGACACAAAAACGGACTAATTGAAACTTAATTCAATTAATTAATTGTGGCGTAGAACTTTGTTAAAATCAGATGTAGCTTCGATGAATTATTCTGTGGCAATGGTAAAATGAAAATGGAACATTTTAAAACAATTAAAAAATAACTCAAAAATACAAATTTGCTGACAAATTTCAAGAACAATTCTAAATAATCCAAATATATTAATAAAAATCTGAGAAATCAAAAAATGCAAAAATTATTAAGGCCCAAGTCTTTCTATCTTTCGGCGTGTAGGTGAAATATTCGGGATCTTGTGTAGGAATGTGTCATTTTTGTTTTGAATTGAGCGACTGTATTGGACATTGTACTCAGTGTGTCCGATCGTAGCATTTATAAAGTTGCAGAGTTCCTTATGGGCCAGTTTGCCGTTTAGGATTATTGGCGGGGGGCGTTTTTCTTTTCCCTCCGGGGTGCTATCGATTTCCATCCCATTTTCCTCTTCACTTTCACGTTCTAACGCCTTGTATCTGTTTGACAGAGTTATGTTGATTCCGTCTTGTCTTACCTTTTTTGCACTGGTTTCAGCTGCGTTGGCCATTGTGTGCTTTCCTTTCGTTGGGACGACTTCCCATTTTCAAGTTTTGTCACTTGGTGTTCTTGTATTGCTCATGGAGCACATTGTGCTTGTGGAGCACATCGATTCGTTGTCCTCAAACTGCGTGACCACTTCACCACCAACCCATATTATAATTTACATTAAATGCATCTTTAATACCTGTCTTCTACATTTTGGTTAAGTCGGTTAAGTTTGGTTAGTGTTTGTTTATTTTTTATTTCAACTTTTGATTTCGTAATTTTGTGAAATCCTTGGCCACGTCGATTCCGATCATTTTCGACTTCGGATGATCCAATGCCCGCTTCAATTTCGAGCCGGATGAGATCCTCGGACCTCTTTAGTGAAATGTCTTGATTATGCCGCCCAGTGACGCGAAGTACGTGCCCCGGCCGCTGCGGTAATCGTCGTCGTCGTGCGGCCCGGCCGCGAATTGGCGCCCTCCACAATCGCTAGATTGTTCCACATTTGCATTCCTTTGAAGTCGAATTGTAATCGCTCGCTGGAATAACGCGGACCGAGGCAACTCGAGCATTTATAACGAATCAATTTGATGTGCATTTCCGGCCGGAATGGTCCCGAGTTTTCACGTCTTAATCGAAATCGCGCGATTGGTCGCAGGTGCCACTGCAAGAGAGAGTTTGATCGATTGCTTAATCGATTCGATGAATTGCTGGCGTGGATATGGCAACTTTCATCCTTCGTGTGAATCGACTTAATATAGTTGTTGTGGGTAGTAAATTCTCGACAATTCAGCGTTACCAACTTATTGTAACATAAAATGGAAATTCCTTAATTATTCTAACTAAGAATTTCTCATATTTATAATTTTTGATACTGCAACGACTCATACGAAATATAAATCGTAGCCGAAAACGTACACTCGAACTCAATGAAATTTTGCGACGTGAACTAAAACTAAGCTATCGCTCTCCACTACATTCGAGTGTCTTTCAATGTTGAAAATCAATATATTTATTGCGCAATCAAATCTACGTAATTCGTCCGATGTTGGTTCGCAGCGCGGATAATAAAAGTATTACGTCTCGAATTGCACCCGGTGCAAGTTTCCAGCGGCACTAAAGTCCGCAGTTTGTTAATCTTGACTTTCGCCCTTATTTACTCCGGCCTCGGCTTTGGTTCTTCCGCCGAGCTGGAATTTAAACGAAGCGAAACTATTTGAGTGCATAATTTTCTTGGTGTGAAGGGTTGATTATGGTATAGGTGTCTTCGTTGGGTTGGGTTGGGTGTCAATTTTAAAGAATTGGCAAAAAATAGGATAATAATCAAAGTGCGGATGAATGAGAATTATTAGTATAAAAATTAAAAGAAATGGAGGCGTGAAACAAGCGTGAAATTGAAACGAATATTTAACGAAATTTGTTATAAACATCGTGATTAACGCACGCGGAAATTTTAAATTATAAACATAATTTAATGTGCTCATTGGAACAGACCTTGGGATTGAGACAAAAATATCGTAAACATGAATTTGTTTTTAGACAAAAATTTTATCGAAGCCCTTGATGAGTCTTAAAGGAAACTTAGGAGCAATTTACTAGTAACAGTTTTAATGACGAATATTTTTGAATTTCACGATTGTGTCCGGTTTATACAATAAGATGATTGATTTATGAGTATGTACGCCCTGTTTCTACGAGTGGTCTTAAAATGCCCAATTTTTTTGGCTCGATTGCGCCAAATGTTATCCTTTTGATTTAAATAATCACCAGCGTTTCCTTGTTTATAAATGAACAATAACACAGGATATTTCAATGTCATGGTTTCATTTTGACGACTATTTTTTTACTTTGTTTACACTAACTTACCGAGCAATTTTAAGCAACATGTGCGTTTTATTGTTCCCAATATGTAAGTATAAAGAAATCAAGCTGTACCTGATTATTTAATACGTAATTTGCGAGAGAATAGTTCATATCACATCAATATGAGTGAAGTTATTGAAGTAATGAAATTTGTGGATTTTCCTAAAATCAAGCTCTTGCAACTAGGTTGGGTTCCAAGACATTGGATTGGCCGAATGAAATAAAGCTGCAAATAATTATTAATTATAATAATTCAAGTTTTGTTAAGTTTGGTTCCATTTTAAACGCCAACCCAAATCAATGCAAGTTAATTCAAACCAACCCAACCCAACTCAACCCAACCTAATCGAACCCAACCCAGCCCAACGCAATCGAATCCAACAATTGAAATAATATTTTTAACGAATCCACATTGATTAGATTATTTTCCGTTCCATATCTAAGGTCGATGCTAGCATGGGTTGGCTCGGAGGTATGGGGGGGGGTTCTATTAGACTTTAAATAGTTCGTATTTATTAATTAAGACGAATTTTGACAGAACCACATCAAAAAAACTATTGCACAAAGAGTTTTGTTTGAAATGACACAATGGCTGCTTAGTGATGACGTTTGATGGATCTACAGAATAGGATCGTCAAAGAAATGGCCTGAGAAAGAAAAACACATTACTCTGACAGAACTACAAGTTTTGTAGTAAAAAAAGTATGTCACGTAATGGGCATATTAATGGGAGTAATGCTGGTTGACTAACAAAAATTTTAGTTACACATTACCGAAAATATCTAGTAGGTACTTTTGACAAAAGCTTCGGAATGTGGAGGAAATTGGGTGATTATGAAAGGGATGATAAAAACCAAACTTAACCCAACCCAACCAAACTCAACCCAATCGAATCCAATAATTGAAATAATACTTTTAACGAGTCCTCATTGATTGAGTTATTTTCCGTACCATATGTAAGGTCGACGTTAGGTTGGGTTGGCTAGGTGATATGGGGGGGTCTATTAGACTTTAAATAGTTCGTACTTATTACTTAAGACGAATTTTGACAGAACCACATCAAAAAACGATTGCACAATCAGCTTTGATTGAAATGACACAATGGCTGCTTCGTGATGATGTTTGATGGATCTACAGAATAGCATCGTCAAAAAAATGGCCTGAGAAGGTAAAAATACATATACTCTGACAGAACTACAAGTTTTGTAGTAAAAAAAGTATATAACGTAATGGGCATATTCATGGGTGATTAAGAAAGGGATGATCAAATTGAAAATATGTTATGTTGAGCATGATTATTATATCTTATATGGTCTTGTTTAGTTTGCATTTGTAATATGTGATAATATGACTTACATACGGTTAACTAGTTATGCACTATAGATTACTATATATGAATTTCTTACAGAGCATACATGAATAATATTTATTAATAATTAATAATATTTTTTAATATGAAGATAAATGTTGAATTTCAGCGTAATATTTTTTTTTGACCTCATTACTAATATGAACGAACTAGTTTAAGCGTTGATTCCAGGAACAGACTTAAAAACATGTTTTTATCGTTCATAGTATTTTAACGTGGCAAATGTTTGCATGACTACACATGCACACAACCGCTCATAGTTGTCATCACAGATGAAATTTATTCCCAATATTCAAAATAAAACAAATAAAAAAATCGTAAAACACAAATTAAAATAATTTAAGAGGATGGAGATAATTTAATGCATTTTTTGTTCCCTGTTTCCTGCGTCTATTTGAAATTTTTCGCCAGTAATTTTTATAAGTAACAATTTGTCGTTACCAAAGCACACTTCATCACGAAAATAAATACTCCAGCGAAACTTTTATTCATGCACCCGCGAAATAGGTTCGCATTGTCCGAGTCACTTTTCTTCCGAGTCGACGTTGGAGCTTTTCCAGATACTTTCAGCGTTTCAGACACCGATTGTACAACCGCCCATTGTTCGGCTAATGACGCTGCGAGCTTCCGCACGAACTTTTACAATGCAACAACGCTCCCCAGTAAAATAAACCGCGCCGCCCGCTCCATCTGGCTCTCCGTCTCTCGCCCGCTTCTAAGCCAACCGTACAGCGAAATCCACTAAAACGAACTTTTATTTCCCGACGTGACGTACGCCGCGACTCGAACGATATTTCACGCGGTATCTCCGGGACGCGGTTAATTAGCGTTCGGCGACCAATAGCCGTCCCGATCGAAATTCGCGTTTATCACGTTGGTAACGAATTAGGATCGCGTGGCCGTCGGTGATGCTTTTTAAAATTTGATTGATGTTTGCAATTAATTTCGTAGTATTTGAATATGTGCACGATAACCGTAATTACAACGATTTAAGTAGTAAACAATTTCAAATTATCCTTACGTATTCGGAATTTGTCGTTTTACTCAAGTCGACTCACCGCAATAGCCGTCGATTTAATTTGTAGGTAATTATGATAGAAAAATCCACAACAAATGAAATTAAAACGGAAGAGTTGCAACAAACGAAATCGATACGCCGCCGTCGCGTCAACAATAAAGACTTCCTGCCTCTCGGAGTGTTTCGGTTCGTTAAATAAAACATCGAAAATACTTTGCAATTAATTAATTCCGATTGCGATTGTTGCAACTAACTACAAAGAGATCCGGCGAACCACAATGTTAATTCGCATCGACGTTTCATGCAAACCCTGTTCATTTTCATTCGGTAATTAATATCGGGTTCGAATGCATTTAGACGTTCCAACATAACAGGACTAAGCGGTATTTACCGCCGCGGGCGTTTAATTAATTAACAACCATTCAGTCATACGGATTATTAGACAATGTGCTCGAAACTAGTCACAGATATGAGCAATGTTCTTTGTTTAGTGATTTAGCGTCGTGCGGGGCGAAATGCGGAACGGCAATGCATGTAAATCATCCGATATTAATGGCCGTCTTTGGTGATTCCGTGAGCGCCCGCAATGGGCCGCATTGAGGCGATAATGGACAGGAAACGTTGCGCAGAATGTCGCAGCTTCGCTGAAATTAATGCCCCGTTTATGATACAGTCATTTTATGAATCTGCGTTGGGAGTAATATGAGTAGTTGGCGGTGAATTTTTGTTTAATAATAAAGTCAATGTGATGATA
Source organism: Geotrupes spiniger (assembly GCA_959613385.1). Classification (NCBI taxonomy): domain Eukaryota; kingdom Metazoa; phylum Arthropoda; class Insecta; order Coleoptera; family Geotrupidae; genus Geotrupes; species Geotrupes spiniger. Next base: position 24,648,398 of record OY390739.1, read on the forward strand.
AAAAATCGTATGTCACCTGTGATTGTGGCGATTGCAGAAAGTGAACAGAACTTAGGGAAAATATGGAAATCTGGTACGAAATATTGGAAGAAGATACAGTGACAATGAATAATGAAAAGACAAAATGAATATGAATATGAGACCAACAAGAAATTAATATGAAAGCAGAAGACAACAAACTAGAACAGATCGACGATATATTTGAAAATCTAGGAGTCATGATTGAAACAACGACTTAACAGCAACATAAACAAAGCAGTGAAAACATGGGGAAGGGACTGATCCGAAAGGGGGAAGTATCACAAGAAACAATGATGAACGTGTTTAAAATAATCTACAGAAAAATACTAACATTTGGATGCGGGACTGATCGATAGACAGAAGAACAAAGTGGAACCGAAATGATGTACATCAGGGAGGTTACAGGAAATACATAGAAACGCTAAGTGCATACATTGAGCAAAAACAACACCTACAACGTATGGAAAAGGAAAGGTCTTACTGTAAATCAAATAATCGTCAAGTTTCGCTCTCTCCCATGTCTTTAGCCATTCATATCGTTATGCATAGTGACTTGGGGACCAGTGTTTCCTACCAGAGAGCAAAGATTCCAATGAAAATATTGAGTGAAGGTCACAAAACTTGAGAAAGGATTAAGAAACTACTGCAAAAGGAACTCCACATGCTTCGATGGTATATGTTGGTACTTACCTCTGCTATTTCCTCTCTTCAATTGTACACTGGTTGATTTGTAGTCGTGGTACTCTCACGATGGTTCCATAAATAGCAATGAGTGAAATTAATTGCAAACATGTATAGGGTGGTTCGTGTGGAAATGGCATGATAAACACTTACATTAAACCAAACTGTCGTATAAAGAACGATGACGTCTTTCTGTCCGGTACGAAAAAGTACATCTGACCATTTTATTGGCAGAGGCGAGGTCTAAAAGCTGCCCGGATACTCCGAGATACGACAAAATTGCACACAAATGAAATTGTGGAGAATTAAATTTGTCGTCGACGGCGTATTTTGAATTAGTTTAATTTTAAATGATAACACATAGTTCAAAAATAACACTTTTTGATACAAATTAAGAGCTTAAAATGGGAATGTAAATGTTAACGGCTCTATGATATTTACGCTCGAAGGAACTACCCGACCGTTTTCACTGAGCTGTGTGACGGAACATTCATGAAAAAAAATTATTTGAATATAATTTATTAAGTTTTTAATCATTTTACTAAAAATTCCAGTTCTAATTGCAGGAAACTAGATGCAAATTTGTCGAATAAACATTCCACAATTAAAAAAAAACAACCTTTATTTGGCATTTCCATCTTCCAATACATCGTGTCTTATTAACAACTTATTCCCTTTTACCCTATTTACATTTTTTCATTAGAACTTTCCTTCCTCGTCCTTTGCAGCTCCTCCCCTTCTCGCCCTTCTTTGTACCTTTTGCCCGCTCTCTCCATCTTCGGCCCTCGACTATTTATCTTTCCTGTAACATATCAATTATGTCCCTCTGCTACCCTCCTTTTTAACTCCTCCAATATCCGCTCCCCTTCCACATTTTCCCACAATGCCTTCTTCCAATTCCTGCCCTCCGTCTCCTCCTCCTTGCTCACGCCACGCCATTTCTTCTCACTCTTCCCAGCAATGCTTCCATCCATCCCTTCCCTTTCCGCATGCTCACACCATTTACATTCATCTCCCAACAAATATTTATTTGCCCTCTCCTCGTTCTCGCATCTACATCTAGTTATTAACTTCTCTTCCTCTGCCGTTTTACCTCCTCCCAAGTACCTTGGCCTGCTTCTATATGTCTGTAATGTTCTGTATCTCCTATTGTATTGCCTTCCTTATCTTCCCTTCTCTTTCCCGCGCTTCAGCCTTCTTCCACCTCTCTACCATCTTTCTTTCTACCTATCTCCCCTCTCTTCTTCTCCTTTCCATCTCACCTGTTGACAATTATGCACAAGTTAATTATGAAACGAATGTAAATCGATTGAAAATAAAATTAATCATAAGTGAACCAAACACATAAAATAATTCGGAGCAAAATCAAAGGCATGGAAATTACTGGCAACCGCAATAAACAGTAAATGAAACAAAGAGAACACACAAAGGATAGCTCAGCAATATAGTGTAACTATTTAAAATAATAGTATGAAAAATATTATTGTGGACTGGGTATTTTTGATTATTTTTAAAATTGTTGGTAATCTTTGAAATTTTATTGCAATTTTTCATGATTATTTATGTTAATATTATAATTTTGAGAATATTGATTTTTTCTGTAACACAAGTTCACTTTATTTTTTTGTTTAATTTTGCACGTTGACAGTTTTTACAGTTTTAGTTGTCTTCTTGATAACAGTTTCTGAAAATTTTTGAACTAATAGGTGAAATAAATGTAATAGGAATAAATTTTGTATACTACGGAATGCATTGCGACAAAAATACCACATTGAGAAAAGTTTCAGACGAACACGACCAGGTTCCACCCATTTACATGCACAACATGAATTAATAAATTAATGATTTCCAACTTCTTCGCTAAGCACGACATTGTTATGCCATCTTCACCTTACGTCAAGATTCCAAAGTTGAAAAATTTTAAAATTTTTCGTTGTTTCAAAGCTTGTCACATACATTTCTAAAATTTTTTCGAACATCATCGAAGACTACACCAATGTAATTCTTGTGTATATTTAAGGCAATTGGGTATAATTAAATTACATCGCGAGTTTTGACTGACAGGGCATTAATAAGTTCCACACTGGATACTCTTCAACTGGTTCAGGGTATAAAAGTAAAAGTAAAATAATTTGTTTATTGATAAAGATACAATTTGAGGAAAAATAGTGACCTCAAAGAGGAAAGAATAGGAAAGTCCATTAATATGATAATAACATAAATACAGATTTGTAAATTTAACAAACTCTACCACACTTGTTTTTTGATAACGACGTGAAAATGAAATTGCAGCAATGAAAGAATTAATAAACTAAAAGAAAAATAAACAGTTAAACGAAAAAGATAAACAAACAAATCTAATGCAATTTCCTTGATGGTTGTTTTTTTTTTTTATTAACATTTCCATTTGTTTTATTTCTTCTTTTAATTAGCTTTGAATGGTTTTAGTTTATTTGGCATTCGTTGTTTTAATATTTTTTTGCAGTTTTGTTGTTTTGTGTAGATAACGAAATATGTGGTACATGGATGGTATATAAGGTAAATAATTGCAGGAAAATCTGTTATCCGGAAAATACTTCTTCCTGTCGTGAGCAATTAGCGAAAAAGTATTACTGATTTGAATTTAATTCACCTAGTCATGATTGATATAAAACTTTTAATAAATGATTTTGTGCAAAACCCGATGCTTTATAATAATTATGCAGTTAATTGTAAATTTATGGGTTTGTAGTCACAGGTCTATAGAAAAATTTAAATGTTTTCATCCCAAATGAATATAAGTGATTAATATATTTATGCATTTTAAATCCGCAATAAAATATTACTATAAAGTAACTTCGGCACGTGGACAATCAAAACGGAAAACAATATTGAAAAACAAATCGACCAGTTAGTCACACAGCGCATCAATATAAATAAGCGACCGATCAAGGAACCGTCCTCTTAATTGTTGCGATCACGCACATCAAAACATCGATAGTTGTTTCCGCAAAGAAGGCAAAGATACTGATTGCCCGTTTTTTGCCCCAAAAAAAGTGATATGCAGTTGCCTGGGCTCACAATTGATGGCTAGGTGTCGCTTCGCACGCGCGTATTTCGCCAGCAACGCGCGTTTAAGTGGCCTTTTCGGACGTTTGTGTTCGCGTTAAATTAAAATATTCGTCGATCCACATTTAGTGAACTATCGCGTTTGTCTTTCGGGTTAAATTAAAACGACTTATCGGTGAACTGAGAAACTTTAAAAGTCTAGTGAATTGTGTTTTGGGACGGCGTCGTTTTTGCGTGGAAATGGACGTCGTCGTTGTCGAGAAAAGGCGGCAAAGGGGTGAGTACCGCACTTTTTAAAGCTGCAGAATTACGTCGTGTAGGCGGCGTTTTTCCGGCGAAAGGATTCACTGGTAGATGGTCGTGGAAAGCGGGGACGTTTTTATAGGTTCGCAGTAAATATTCGGAATTAAATTCCATAGCTTACGTAAATATATTTCACGTCGATTAAATGCAAATTAGTTTATTATGTGAATTTGTTTTGCGGTCTTTGGTTCGACAGTACGAGTTGGAGCTTATAATGATAGTTGCGTAATTACGTGGACGAATTCCGTGATGAGTCATCGATTCGATAGACGATCAGTGCTTATCTCTGTGCATTGTTGACGTCCACAAAAAAAAACTAAAGTAAGAACGAAGAGTACTTTGGATTCGGAAATTTTCGATTAATTTTCGTCGCAAATAAGAACGATTTGTTATAACACACAAATGCTAAATTGAACCGACCGATCATTATTGTGCACGCTGCTAATTTGATCGCATTAAATCCGCTGCGCTGCTTTTACAATAAATTTATTAACAATGTGAAATAGGCATTGTCGAAATGACTCATCGGAACGCCATAACGAGCGATTGTTGTAATTGAAATGGTTTGTTTTATCCAGGCGGAATTGGGTTAATGCAAAATTAAATTATGCAACCGAACGGCACTAAATAAGCCGACTGTTTATGCCCGAAGCTGAAAAAACAAAATATGACGGACGTTCGTTGGTCATCCTCGTCAATTGGCAAATGATTATTCGGTGGGAGTTGTTTTGAATAATTTTTGATTGCATTGTTGATGAGGATATCATCGATTATTTAAGAAATAGCATAATATATTTATTTTAAGATCTTCTTTAAGACCTAATTTAAATTATTCTCTATATTCTCTAACTAAAATAATCGAGTCTTTAATCTCAAAGATACTGCGAATTTTAAATGTACCTTTCTTAAGGGGGGGGGGTCCTGCTTTAGAAGGCTCAAAAATCGATTTGTTTTTTATTGCTCAAATCTATGCCTAATATATCTAAGAATATGTATAAAAAGTTATAGCGGCTAATTCGTAATATTTTGAAAGATACAGCACTAAACACAGTGAGGTGTCGAGCAAAAAATATATGAACACATGAACGTTCGGACAAACGAAACGCGCGCCCCTCCCCGCAGTAACATAACACCGAACTATGTACTGAAAAAAGTTCAATCGGTCGTTCGGAATAATAATATTTTGAGTTCGTAAGAGCTATAGTAGGATTATAACGAGATATTCCGTAAGTAATCGAAAATTAACATTTTTCCTGATCGTAAACTTTAGAGCGCGTTTTCTCGAGTTTTCGTTTTTACGATTTTTCTAAATTGGTGGGCGTGATTGCGAGAAAACTAGACAAGCAATCAAAACGAAACAAAACTTTTCTTGGCTTCAGTAGCATTCTATTCTATTTGAACTAAAAAGATTAATGAAAAAAAATTCTAAACAACTTTTTTAGCAAGTTGAAATGATTTTCTCTTCCTGCAAAGAGCACATTTATTTTCAAACCTGAGAAATTGAATTTCAAAATTTTGGGTTTTTTTTTTAGTTCACATAGAAGAAAATATATGAGAATTACCATTTTCTTTGGTTTTTTTTTTGTTTCAGACAAAAATTACGGGCTACATCTTTCCAACCGATTGTAAATTGCAATTGAAAGGTGTTGCACAAATGTGCATAAAAATCGGTTCCGTTTAAATATTTTTCTCTCGACATATTTTTTTTAATGCTCAAATATGCAATAAAATGCTCTAAAAAGTTCACTAGACTTGCTCATTTTTTTCTGCCCTAAAAAAATTCCCCCAAAAAACGCTATTTTAAGGCCTCCTAAAGCAGGACCCCCCTTAAGTTCATGAAAAAATCCAATTAAGTTGCTTTTTTACAGCGGCGGTAAATGTTTGTAATTTTTATTCAACCTCTCGCAAGACAAGTTGCGTTCGAATCGTTCGCTTCCAAAAATCAATCGAATGCACTTCGACTGTTCAACTCATCGCGCATAAAATAATAGACCGAATTTGCAATTTTAAAAGCGTCGACGTCGACGTCGACGTCGCGCGATCCCTTTGCCGCATCCGCCGAGTTAAACGTCGAGGCTACATCAAGCGATATCTTTATGCAGTAACAACGCCCCGAAGAGTTTGTCCTTTGTGATCCCGGTATAATTTAAGGCGGTTCCGTTCGCCTTTATGCGTTTTTATATCGGAGGCGAGCGCCCATTGTGATACCTACACACCTAACGACGGATATTAGCTTTTATGCGCGCAAGTTTTATTAAAACGGGGCAATTTCGAGAACACTCGAATGCGGCGCAGATATATTGCGAAACGCGGCGAACTTTGCGAATTAAATTTGCGTGTTTTTTTTGCGCGCAATTAACGGCGTCGGATTTGCGGGAAAGTCGCCGAAGAAAAAATTCCGCGAGGGTGAGAGTGTTAATAAAGCGATAATTCTCGGGTGCCATGGGCGCGTGCTATTGTTCGGCGGTAATTTATGGCGTTTTACACGTTCGGTTACTTACGTTAACTTAATAACCTGATTTATTGCTCGCCGAGGTGCACGCAATGGTTGTTAATCTGTGATTGGAATATATTAAACGAAAAAAATAAAAACAGCTGCATTGAAATATAATCAAATGTAATGAACTAAATCCACTAAATTTTTAGTTTTAATGTAAGTCCACCCCTCATCATTAAACATAAACGCAGTATCTTTCTTGCTCCCCATCAATTTATTTAAGCTTAAAAGGTTTCAGATTTACTTCTTATTTTTTAAACATCGACAGATATACCACGCTGTTTAATTTGAATCCAAGACCTAATTTCTTTTTCGCTGAAGCCGCTCACTTTTTGTTACATTCAGCCCTCAGTCATTCTCCACATATGCCCATTTGTTTCATCTATGCCATCGTGTCCCTCAGCTTTTCCGATTTTGAGATGTGCGGCCGCTGCACTTTCCCCAACGATGGAGGTGTGCTTCCTGGCTTTACTAATCTTTCAGTTCCAGTATCTTTTGCATAGTCTTCTGCTTTTTCATTTATGTTTAAAAATTCTTGAAAGTACTCCCACCACCTTCCACGATTCTTTCCTTGTCTTTCAGAAGAGTGCTTTTCTGACTTCTAATTTATATTTTCTTCCGGTTTTCATTTTCTAAAAGTTTCACACACAGTTTCCTTTTTTGTATCTTCTATTCTGCGCACAAATTTTTCCCAAGTTCTGTTTAGCTTCCAAGATAATCTTGTTTACCTCATTTCTCTGTTCTTTGTAACTTTCACAGTTTCAGATTTATGATTTAAGTATTTTTTCCAATTCTTCTGTTTGTTGGTGAAAAATGTTGAGTTGAGTTGGGTTGGTCATGAATTTTTTGCAATCGCATTCGTCTGGATTTAAATTTATAATTGAGCCATTTACGATCTACAGACAAGTCATAGGATTGTTTCAGGGCTAAGATTTTTCTATGCTCTTCCTGCTTCTAGTTTACTTAATTTTTTATTAGAATTGTTTCGAGTCGCTTTTGGTTCGTTTATGTCAGTTTATGTTAGATTTCAACATAAACAAAGTTATGGTGGTATGGTCGAATTCACTATAAGCCCATGTATTGAAATAAACGTATTAAACAGTTGGGTATAGTTGCGTCGTTTTCGAATCCAGTCCAAGAGACTGGATTTGACTTCACCATGAAATAATTAAAATTACGTTCTAACTGAATCGAAAAATCTGACTGGCGACAACTCTACCTTTCGTAAGTTTCTAATTTCTTTGATGTATTTTTGGTTGGTGAAGCTGTTTTCTTAAATTGCCCAAATAATGTCGCACAACAATTTTTAATCTAATTCATTACAAGGGGAACGCTGTTTCAACGAAGTGTACTTACTTACGCTACTCCTTTTACTCCTTTCTGGTTCATGTACTGGTGTCTTCTTCCTTAACATAATCCTCTCCCGACACGACATAACATTATGCTCAATTTCCTTTAATTTATATTTATTTTGCATACACAGCGATACACTTAACTTGCTCAATGTCAACAAATAAAAAAATTACATCAAAATTAATTTTGTCGAGGTTGTAGAAATTAATTGAGAAAAAATTCAAAAAGAAAGATTTCCCTATATTGAGTCCCATCAAATTATTGTAAAAAGAATGGGAGACACTTTATGCGTGTCCAGATCTGTAAAATTGACCTTGTGTGCAATACTCAAGAAAAACAAAGTTACAATACAATGAAACTTCTGAAATTTTAAATGCTAGATATAGACATTAGAATGGTGGCATTTTTTGAAAATGCAAAGTAGTTTCAAAAAAAAAAAACTTCTTTGACCATTTCCCCTTAGTGCTTGGTCGTTCTCAGATTCCATTTCTATCTTCCCATTCCTCTTCTTCTAGACCCTTTACTTGCTTCGTTAGATATATTGCTTCCATTTTCACATTTCCTCTTTGAAAGTTTTTTTAAAGATTTTTTAGTGCTGTGTTGCAATGTTATTTTACCTTCATTTCTCTCCGTTGTCTCTACAGGGCATCTTAACAATAAATAAAATTATTTAAATGTACGCTTCTATTCAAAAGCAAAGCGTACAACTGCTGTGCACGATTTTGGCAATATTTCGTTAAAGTAAACGGGGCTTTTTCTAACTCTTGCTTGGTAACATTGAACTAAAGAAAACTTCAACAATAGGTAACACATGTATTGTTTAACAGAACTTAATAGTATATTTTAAAATTTACTTCAATTAGTATTTGGTCATAGCACCATTTTTTGCAATTACTTCGTTTAATCTCCTAGGCATAGAGTGTGCTAAATCTTCATTTTCGGATAAAGCTTCCCATTCATTTTCTACACTTTCCCATATATCTTCTGCAGTACGAAGCCTAGCATTTAGTTTTTTAATTTTCTTTTACTATGAGACCCCATATATTCTCGTTGGGATTAAGGTCGGGAGTTCTCATAGGATGCGGAAGAGTTTCAATATTATTATTGTCTATTGTCTAATAATATTCGCTGTATGCAAGGGGCAATTGTCCTGCTGATATATAAAAATGTTTCAGGATATGCCTGAATGCAGCATCACATATTCGCATATGCGCTGGTAACTGTCCGAATTAAATCTCGCCAGCAAGTTCTAAGACCATGATAACTAAACCATGCCCACACATTCACTGAGAATCTTCCGCTTCTTTGAGTCTTCATAACGTTTTCCTGATTGAATAGTGTTCCTCTTGGTCTATAAACACGAATGTGTCCATCATTAATATTCTTGAAAACCTTTTCGTCTGTAAATACTACGTTTTCCCAAAAAAAAAATCCCTATGACTATAATTTAAGGCATAAAACAGAGATTGCTTGTCTTCGTCTGAAAAGGCCAATTTCTTTCCAGCAGCATAATTACCTAGTTCAGCATTTTTAATTCTCCGACATCCTGTCGGTTGTGATCTTGGAAAGTTTGTTTCCGCAATTGCATCCCTGACTGTTTTAAATGGATTTTCTTCCCAAGTATCTGATAACGTGGCCATCTTCAGCAGTAGTGGATATCTTTGGAGACGACCAGCTCTTCTTGCTAAAGAAGCGTCTTGTTCCCAACGACGTTTAATTTTAAAAACAGAAGACTTATTCTGGTGCAACTCTCGACCACCCTTCGTCTAGCTTTGTGACAATGCGAGCTTTATCACTTCTGTTGTCTATCAATTAAAAGAATGACTTTTGTTAAAGATTTAAAGAGAACCATAGAAACAGTCTCAATTATCAATTATCCCATTTACGATGAAACAGTAAGTGTACGCTTTTCTTTTGAATAGAAGCGTACATGAAAATGTAAAGTAAAATAATTGAAATGATTAAAATATTTAGTAAGTAGACCAGTTGACAGCTCTTCAGCTGTCCAAGTTTGGGAAATAGGTCGTAGACTGCGAATTTTGTTGGATTAATTTTTGTCCGAATCATACTCCTTAACAAGGAATTGAACAATTTCGTTTTTTTCTTATGGATTTTCAGATGAAAGACATCGACTAGGTGTTCAGTAACCTTTTTCTTCTTTTGTTCTTCCTCATGTTATATCCTGATTTCTAATTGGCGAAATTAAATCTTGGTACTTGATCTTGATCGTCCCTTTAGTTTTTCACCGAGTGCTTGGCATCTTCTGGAGGGACTAGTCGTTGAAGATTGTGTAAATTTTTTGGCCTTTTTATTGTTGAGTTGTTTTTTTAAGTCTATTTGCTTTGTCCAATCTTGTCATTAACCTTCTTCTAAAGTTTCGTTTTTCTAAGAAAAGGCAATTATTCGATCTTCAACCAAATATTCACACCACACTTTTGTTAACTTTTGTTTTCGTCCTTCAGAGACTCTCAATCTTTTTATTTTTGTATAATCTGTAAACGTAAACGCCGATTAACATCATTAAGTAGACCACGTTGTCTATTTTCAAATTTGAATTCATTTACAATACCCATTTTTTTAGTGAAAAAACTTTTTGGTACAGTCTGCCCTCAGTCATTGTTTTCAGATTATTGTCAACTTGTTTCCTCGTCAAAGTCTTTCCAATACCAAAACGTCCACTGTTTGTTTTTTTCAGCTATCTGTCATTGTCTTCAGACCTGTCGACTTTTCCTTGACAAAGTCTTCCCAACACCAATCTTAATATATTTGTGTACACTGTGTTTTCTATTGTCCTGATTCATATCTCACCTGAAAGTCTAGCAATACAGGAACCTGATTAACATTATCAAGTACAGTTGCGGCCATCGAAAAGTGAACGATACCTTGCGAACATTTCCGTATTTTTTTGTTAGATTAAATTAGCCTCACATATGATCTCCAAAATTCGTCGTTTTCATTTAGAAAATTATTTGCAAATTCGGAATTTTTTAAACCTCTTGTATAATACGACGTCGAGCTGTTCTGACAGATCCCGGAAAATTGGTTTCTTCCCGAGCTCTTACAGCAGTCGCAGAAGAATTTTCACGCATGAAATTGACCAAAGCATTGTCTTCCTGGAGTTTAGAAACCTTTCCCACACTTATTCGTATCGGCCTCTCAAGTCTGCTTTCTTGCCATCGCCTCTTTATATTGAAGATGCAAGTTTTGCTGCAATGTAATTCTCTCGCCACAGCAGCCAAAGACCAATTTTCTTCTAACTTTGCAAAAGATCTAGCTACCTGAATTGAAGTGAGATATCGTGGCATTTTTCAATAATCTCAATTTGTTAGTTACATTTTAGGACGCCTGTGATTTAAAGTAAAAATCAAAGTAAGGGAAAAAAACGTCCACTTCTGGATGGCCAAGGCAGTACATCCCACGTTCTGTTTTTCAATTTAAATCCATTTCTTTTTTGCTACTTAAGACGCTAAATTTCTTTTGCCCTCACTCATTCTCCTCATATCTCTGTCAACTTTTCTTTCCCTCGTCGAAATCTTCCCAAGTTCAATATTTTTTAAGTTTCGACGCACGTTATATTTTTTATTTAGGTTTTGGATGTTGCTAGAACGGATTTCCAGGTTTAACACACGAGCAATACACGAAGTTGATTAACATCGTAAGGTCTACCACGCTTTCGTGTTTTCATTCATATCTATTCTTTATCTATTCCTTTTTCATAGTCGAAATCTTCCCAAGACAATTAACCCTTTCGTTTGTTTTTCTCCAATGGCGGAGAAACCCCAACGAAATCTTACCTCAAACGTACGTTTTTAACGCACGTTTCACCTCCGGTCGTACTTAACCGGCGCGATACAGCGCCCCATAAAAGTAAGTTATTATATAATAAAGCGACGTTACATTGTAGTGTTTAGTCTTCGGGTGAATTAATGTTTCATTGTGGAAATTCCCCTTCGTGGGTGGCCGCGTTCCTCCACTTCTCCGCCGCTGAAATACGCAGCAATTTTATCTCGACACCTCCGGTGCGAAACGCCGCCGGGCGATGAATACGCCGCGCCGACGACGAAACGAACCGAACGCTCGTTATCTATTTCGCGATTATTGCGAGAGCGTCGCCGTCGTGCGTCCCCGTTTCCGCGTAGGCGCCAGGAGTCGCCGAGGCGGAAGTTTCCGTTCAGGTCCCCCGAGCGCCGTTACCGAAATAGATTCGCCGCACCCGGATTAATTTGCGGCCGTGCATTACGCGCGGAAACGTACGGCGCGGTTGGAAAAAGCTCGCATGCCATAAATTGCATGAAACGTTTTGTCACGTGGGCTCATGATTGCATTAAATTGAAATTTAAGTGCGAAAGCTCACGGGTTAGTATTGGTGGGCTTGTTGCGCGTCAGTAATGGGGCGTCGAGTGCGGCAAGTACACGATTATGGATGTACTCGCAAGCGAAGATATTGTCGATTTTTTTACCGTAAATTTTTTTAAGTGGGGTATCATTTTTGTATTCACTTCGATTGTTTTGCTTGTTGAGTATCCAATACATATTAAAGGCGTCAAATTTATAAATGAATTAAATTTAACTGTATCTCCAACGAAAAATCGCCTTAAAAAAGTCAGCCTACGACCTGGATCTTTTAGCATCGTATATATATATTTTTTTCTCTTATTGGCAATAGCTGCTACAACCTCTGCGACAATTAATAAAATATTTTTCAAAAATGTTAATATTTCACCAACCCAACCCTACCTGACATCATGAGAAATCACTGCATAACCTACTTAAACTTTTCTGTAAACATTTAATACGATAGAGAATATACAATAGAGTTGTTATGTTGATTTATGAGAGCACTTGCCACGCCTGGTTTTATATCGATGTCTCGTTTTGATAGCTGATCAGTCGAATTAAGCACTGTTGGTAATATTATAATGCATTTCCTGACTCTGATATGATTAAAGATATTTAAGTCGAAGGGATCTCATGATGGACTTTGAACATACTACAACCCAACCCAACTATGTACCACCTAAAGTTTTTAACGTACCCACTAAAAAAAAATAGCTAATTTATTAAAAAAAAAACAACCATAGTTAGATTATAATGGCGTAAATAGAGAAAATATTTGTCAGTATTTTATTGCGTCAAATCTTCCACCTGGATGTTTTTAATAATTTTATTGTAATTTAATTGCTTTCGATGCATTGAACGGGCCCTGGTCTCTACGTCATCAATCCGTTTTAGTAATGTCACTGAATTGATAGTCATTTTGACATCTCAAAGGCCTTTCTTAAAAAATGTGCATGAAATTGCATTAATGTCGTAAATAATTAATCTTGAAAACAAGATTAATTATTAAGATGAATTTTTGTATCATATCCACCTATTTAGGGCGCAATTAACAAATTGCGCGCATAAATCAACATGACAAGTCTATTGTTGGTCGACACGATTGAAGTTAGTTAGTCTAAGCTATTGCAATGAGTTGTTGATATGTTACGAGTCATCATTTCATGATTTGTAATGCTTGTAATATTTATTAGATGAGATAAATTAAGCAATAAATGTCATAACTTAAAAGTTCAAAAATTGATAAAAATAAAAAATGTCGCAAAAATCACCAACAGCATTTTCGAAAATACGTTAAATAATTTATAAAAAATTCTAAAAATTTGTTAAATTACATTTCGATCATATTTTCATATTTTGAACTTTTACAAATTTTTGGTGCAGAGTTGGGTTGGGCATTTAAAATTTTTTAAAAAATGTAAAAAGATCAACAAAATTTTTCAAAAATATCATTATTTAAAAGTTCAAAAATGTCAATGTCCCAACAAAATCACCAGACGTCATTATGTGTTAACATTCTCGAAAAATACGTTCAAAATTGCAAATGCATTTGGAAAGTTGTAAAAAATTTAAAACTGGGTATTTAAAAAATTAAAAATTGATAAAAATTAAAAATGCCACAAAAATCACAAAACGCCAGTATGTGTTAACATTTTGGATGTATACATTCAAAATTGTAAATACATTTTGAAAATTATAAAAAATTCAAAAAAGTTAAAACTTGTTAAATTACATTACAAACATATTTTGAATGTTTGCACATTCTTGGTGTTGCATTGAGTTGGGTATCTAAAAAAAATTAAAAAAAAAAAACTAAAAATATCAACAGAATTTTTCAAAAAAATCAAACGCAAAATTTCATAATTTAAAAATTCAAAATTTGATAAAAATCAAAAATTGTACAAAAAATTACCAAACGTCAGTTAGTATTAACATTTTCGAAATGTACATTCAGAATTGTAAATGCATTTCGAACATTCTAAATTCTAATTAATTAAAAATGTTGAATTTTTGCAATTTTTTGACGTCGAGTTGTGTTGGATTAGGTTTGGTAACCCATTTTCATTTTATTGAGATATCTTACCCAGGGGCCGACGTGCAAAAATTATAATTTTCATAAGTTCAGCGTTAACAAAAAAATATTAACGTTTTAAAAACAAATACCCAAACGTGTCAAATAATGTCAATGTTTTCACAAACGAAAAACGTAAAAAATGAATTGCTTGCAAATTTTTGGCATTATATTGGGTTGGGTTTGGTTTACTTGAGTTGGGTTGACATCCCGAACATGTTACAATTATTTTTCACAGATTTTTGACATTTGTTCTTATATTACTTTGTACAAAAAATAATTGTAAAATGCCAAGGGTTTTTCTTTTCAAAGATCTAAAAATTCAAAACTATCAACATTTAGAGAAGGCGAAATTGTCCAAAATTAGTTCAAAAATTGACAAAAATACCAGAAACTGCATGTTTTCGAAAAATGAAAAGCGCCTTAAAAGAATTGTAAATGCATTTTGAAAATTAATATTTAAATTTTGATTGTAAATCACATAACTCAATTATTTTGTTTATATTTAATTTTTCTTATCTTTGGTTTATGATGATTTGGTTTTGATGCGGAACTGATTTTAAAAATTTTTGAATTTCGCCCTGTAGCCAAATTTAATGAAATAAAAATTGTATAAGAATTGTTCCTTAAAATTAAAATTGTTTAAATAAATTATGGTGATACTGGTTTCCAAACCGGTTCGACACCAATTCCAGAATTTCTGTTTAACACCACACACATTAAAACGTTGAATCGGAACAACATCATTGAGTACGACACACAAATTCGTACCTCGAGGGATTTCGTCGCAACGAACTTCCAATCGCATTTATTGCGCGAGGATGTCGCCCATAAAGATTTCGTCGCGTCAAAGTAAACGTTAAACCGGGACGAAAATGAAGCCAGCGGATTTATCGCGCTGTAAACGTAACACAGGACATGTCGCGCGCTGGATTCCTCGGGCGCAGTAAATATCCTTTTTGTCCTTTATACGGCGATTATAAACACTTTACTCGTGTCTCGCTATTTATGGCGTCATTAATAATGATTTTTTGCGTCGACATGTTGGATGGCCTGGCGCGTGTGTAGGCAAAAGCACGTCGCAGCGCCAGCTGGACGCGCAGTAAATTACAGTTACGCGCCGAGCAACGCAATCAAAGCACAGTTAATCCTAATAGGAATATTATTACTTATATTAATGGCGACATGGTCGCATCGTGATGTGCAATCGGACATTGCGAAATAAATTCATAGTACATCAACTGGACGAACGTTTGGACGTCATATATTATAGTTCGTGATAATCCTGTAATCGTCATCAATTTCCTTGATGTACTGGTTACAAAATTGAACGGATCCGATTTGATATTAACTAATTTAAGATTTGTTCAGGGTGTGAAATGAAAGACGATCGAGTAGACACATTTGATTCCGACGACACCAATTGCGCGACACGAATATCATCTTCGCGTAATAAATCTCGTTGCGGAGCCGAAGGAGCGATCGCGCACCGACGGCAATAAAATAAACACGGGGCGAATCATTCTCCTCCGCTCGTATTACACGAATGCGCGAATTCCGGTGGAAATATTTTTCGAAATATCTCAAAAGGCACATAAGGCGAATTCCGACGTGCATCGCATAACTCACCGCATCAAATAACGTTGATGTAAATATGCGGGGGTGGAGGGGGCGCATTGTCAAACAAACGACGCGATCTTTTTTATTCGGTCGCCTTTCGGAATTTCAAAAGTACGTGTCGCTGCGCTCGCGACGGAGGGTTTTATGCTCGGTTACGTTCTTCGTCGCGCGGTAATAAAACGCCGTTTTGCATTATTTAACCCAGAGAAATACATGCACTTGCAGGCTACAAGATGGCACATAGTTACGTACGAATGGTTGTGTTATTTTTATTTTATTTCGACTGTTGTTTCGATCTGTTTTTTTTTTGGTCGTCAATTTTCCAGGACTCTTGCATGTCTTTCGCGTTGATATCCTAATACGTAGTCGTTTTTCTATTTTATTTATTAAATCTTTTGTCTTGGAGACTTAGAAGTGGACAAAAACGTTGTAACAACATCAAAAACCTAAATAAAAAATAGCCCACATGTCGCAACCATGAAACATAACAAAATTAATTGAATCTAGGAAAAAGAAAGTTAGAATGAACCACTCATGGGAAATGCAGGAGTAAACAAACAGCGGCAAACTTGAGGTTGTAATGTCGTCACACAATGAAACGTGTTTTGGGTGACTTATTCGGGGTCGTACCTTGTACTGCTAATGCTCAAAAGTCTCAGAATTATAATGGTAGTGGTCACCCAGTACAGCCAACCCTATCCATCCCAAAGTATTTCGTGTGACATATTAAGTTCGATGATCAACCGATCCAACCCAACATAAAACATTACTCACCAGCACATGCCACTCTGTATATCCCAAGCACCTACACGTATTTCTGGTCATTTCTTCTGCTTCCATAACTTTCAGGATTGATTTTAATGACTCTAACCCAACCCAACCCAACCCAAAGTATTTTGCAAGTTTATCGTATTAAATTTCATTGGCTACCAATCCAACTCAACATAATACATTACCCCCCCCCCCCCCCCCCAACGCTAGACAAGCTAAGAACTTGCAATATATTCATTAGGCCCTACATTATCTGGTTCAGATAATTTTGTCTCTGTACATAAAAATAATGTCTCTGATCCAAGAAAATTCACTTCACTTCACCGATGAACTTTTTAACTTAGTATTTATTTTGATTTATGTTTGAACATTTAAATTATTTATGAGTTTGGTTGTTGAAGTCGGGTAAAACGGCCAGGTAATTAGTTTACTCTTAACTTAGTTCGTACAAATCGTATAAAATCGTTCGTGCTAATTTATTCTTACATATATACTGAAGATGGAACGATTATTAATTAACACATAATGCAGCATAATGGTTTTCTGTAGCTTGTTTTTCTTAATCAGTTGCAGAAATAGAAAAAAACTCTAAATTAATGGAAATGTTAGAAAAGATATATAACGTATGTGTGTCCATTGGTAGTAATGATCACAATGTTACATAGTGTGACCCAAATTTACATTTGTATGAAAATCCACATAAATATCACGTGATATGAATTAAAAAACGAAGACGACGATAACGTCCTAGGCAGAGCTTGAGGAGAAAATCGTATCCGGCCAAAGTCAAAGAAGATTGGAGACGAACTACAATGAGGGATGGATCAACCAGTGTAAGGATTTTTAATAACATCTTCAAGCTCTGCCAAAAATGTACACACAGAGATATCATTAGGTTGAACTGGAAGTTACTGGAACTACAAATGTTCTTTTTGCCAGGCATCGTCGTTGATTGCACTGCAAAAATTGAAAATTTTGAATTGTATTTAACATCGTCGTTGTTTCCAAAACTCTAAAAATATTTTAATGGTAAAAGATTTTTTTTATGAACTTTCTGCCAAATGGTCGTCTTGAAGGATATAACCTAGAATAAATAAAATTTTGTTTTAAAATATTGACACAAGCATGGGGGTGAGTCAATTAAACTACCGGCAGCAAATAAAAACTCGAAATTGTCCAGTTGATAAAATATATATAAAAAATGAGACAGGGGTGCCCCCGCAACTGTTCCGCAACTGTTTAATATATACATTGCGGAACTGGAAGGGATACTAAAGAAAGGACAAGACGGGGCAGTGAAATTAGGAGCGGCAAAGATATGGTCGTTGGCTTTTGCGGACGACATAGTTTTATGGGCGGAGACGGAGAAGGGGTTAAAAGGAATGGCGAAAAGGTTAGAAGGGTTCACGGGCAGAAGAGGGTTGGAGCTGAATACAAGGAAATCAAAAAGCAGGAGCAGGAGGGAAGTGAATGTGACATGGAAAGGAGGAATATTAGAGCAGGTGAAGGAGTGGATGTATCTGGGTTTCTTAGTGAGAGAAAATAACAGCGGAGAAGGACAAATGACGCATGCATGCCGAAAGGCGAGGTTAGCGGAGGAAGGATTGAGGAGAAATCTATGGGGAAAGAGGATAAAGAGCATTTTGATGTACGGGGCGGATGTGTGGGGTGGAAAGAAAGCAAGAGATTGGAGATGGTACACAGGACAAATAAAAACGATATTGAATCTGGAGAGATCGACTCCAGATTACATAGTTAATCAGGAGTCAGGGAGCGAAAGGTTGGGTGTAGAGGCAAGGAAAAGGGCAGTGCGGTATGAGATGATAGCAAGGGGCGGGCCAGAACAGACACTAGTTAGGTTGGTAATAGAGGAGATAAGGAAAAGGTGAAGTAAGGGAACAGGACTATCAAACTGGGAATAGTGTAGACGTAAAATGTATGAAAAGGCAGAACTAGCTACAGAAGAGGCAGAAAGGAGAAGAAGAGATGGGAAGCAAGTAGAGAGGGAGATAGTGGAGAGGTGGACGATGGGACAATAGAATAAAAGAAGAAGGGACAAAGCAAGGTTCAGGTGCGGAAGTGAAGAGAAAGCTAAGAATTATTGGTTGGAAGAGAGGTACATACATGAGGTGTAATTTTTGTGGAGAAGGATGATGTGAATGGGATCACTGGGTGGCAGAGTGCAAAGAGATAAAACTGAATGTAGAAGAAAATAAGAAAGGAAAAGACTCGAGAAGGAATATGGGGGAAGCCGGAAGGGGACTAGAGATGTTAGACAAAATAATAAGGAAGAAGGAAGAGAGCAGGAAAAATATTGGAACAACAGGAGGAAGAAAGAACCAAGGAATCAGAAAGCGGCGGAAGGAGAAAGGGCCGGAGGCGAATGGGGGTATAGTGGAATGAAATGCAAGAAAGTGACAATGCCAATAAAGGATTTTTTTCTTCATATAAAAAATTAAAAAATAAACAAAAATATTTTCAAACAAAATTATTTTAAAAATTTACTAAAAATCATCGAACCATGACAGAAAATAATCATAAGAATCATAATCAGTTTAATCGGGGCATACATTTCAAGTCGGACAAATTCTCGCAAACATCTTCACCCTTTCTCTCTCGTTCGACATTCGCGGATCAGATTCGCGCGGACGAGCCGCCCGATCGAATTGCGCGACATAATGAGACGCTCATACATATTAAAGAGCCGGAGCTCGGCCGAAAAAATACATATTCGATTCGAAAACTGCAAACTGGATAAAGATGGAAGAGTTACCGCCGAGTTGCAAATATCGGATTCCCATTACCGTCGCATTACTTTCTCGTTTAACTTTCGGGGCGAACGCGCCCGCCGCTTTGCTTCACATCCCAGGTTTGTTTATAAGGGAGTCATCTGCGTTTCGTCGCCGGCGTCCCCGACGCGCGCGCCCGTGCACCGCGGTCGTTTTTCGTATCGCGACGCCGTTTATTGTTCCGCGTGGATTGTTGCAGTTTTGTTGCGCGGTCGGCGGAATTTATCGGTGACGTTTATTGTCTTTGCGTCGCGTAAATGGACGAGTTTTGTTATAAGAATTAGGCGGAGTTTATTTGCAAGAGAAATTGATCGGATAAAATGATAATAATTTACAATTAACTTTAAATAAATAAAGATGAATGTAAAATCACAGTTGCGAAAAGAAGAAAAAGACAAATTCTTTACAGTGAGGGTAGAATAATAATAATAATAATAATAATAATGGGAAGAGCGGCGGTGATTTTTCCTTGAATCGATGAACGATGTGTTGGTAAATATCAACGCAAGATCTACAATTAGTTACATAGTTTACACTTGTGTGTGACTAATCGCCTACGTTTGCTTTGTCGGATAGAGTTGTTCGATAGAATCTTGGATATTTTGAACGTCGTATGGATTGCGTTAGATGCTTTTGTTTATAAACAATGCAGGATGCATTTGGTTATAGTCGGTGATGTCATAGTTCTAAAAATTGTTAAAAATGTTTAAACTTTTCTAAAACGCACGAAAATAAAAAGAAAATTCGAAAATGTACAAGGTGGAAAAATTTTTAGCTCAAAAATTCTCGAAATTGTTGAAAATATTAAAAGTCCAACGAACACAAAAATGAAAAATCCGAGAATAGTATAAGAAGGAAAAAAATTCAGTATTTAAATAGTTAGTACAGCGCGCTATAAAAGCTTCAAATTTTAAATAAGAACTTATTAATTTTTTATTTTAACTACCAACCACTACTGCTGACTAAGTTGCATTTTATTAACGCCCCTACCAACAATATTTAACCATAGAACAGGTGGAAAAAACATATACAGTTTCCCTTAGAAACACCTTGTATCATTTTTTTTTCTCAAAGTACTGGAATCCTCACGTCACCAATAGGCTAAACATTATTATCTTCTAGTAATATTATCAACCGAATTCCTTGCGATGATTGTGACCAAATGTATATATGTAAAACTGTACAACGTTTACAAAACACTGCATTAAACAGCACACCTTACTTAAACCCAAATGCTGTGCCTTAGCCACTCATGCTAAAAAATTAAAATTAACACAAATTGTTTTTAGTTTCAAATATATTGTAGGCACTACATATGATTCGCCAACGCTATGGCTTCATCAGGTCTTCAGTCACCTGATGAAGCCACATATATAGCGTCTACAGTATATTTGAAACTAAAAACAATTTTTGTTAATTTTATTTATTGAAGATCTTAGCATTTAATAATCATTTTCAAAAACGTACTTTCATGGAAATGTGTTACGTTGTCAATACGAATAATGCGATGAACTTCAAGAAAGATAAAGGCAGTGTAAGCACTATCCACACTGACCTTCTCACAAGATGTCTCACGTTTTAATTT
Source organism: Geotrupes spiniger (assembly GCA_959613385.1). Classification (NCBI taxonomy): domain Eukaryota; kingdom Metazoa; phylum Arthropoda; class Insecta; order Coleoptera; family Geotrupidae; genus Geotrupes; species Geotrupes spiniger. The sequence continues at coordinate 24,669,475 of OY390739.1, forward strand.
TAGCTCACCACATGACTTGCTCGTTTTATTCTTTGAATTGGAGGCCATTTCATCGATGACTCTCTCATTTACGTTGTCTTTTCTGAACTCCTTTTTCATCTCTTCTACTGTTGTGAGATGTTCTCCTGCGAGTTTGGTCTGTTTTAAGGCTTTTTTTAATTTGATATTTACGTTCATTTTGAAATTTTCGACTTTGTGGATCTACCTTAACGTACGTTTGTTCAATTCCGGTGGTCGTCGTTATCTTAAGTTTCGCAAGTGTTGCCATTTAGGAGCAACTAAAAGAAAACATATTGCACCTTTGTGTAGTGCGATAAACTGACTATCCATAGAGATTATTACAAGGAAGATGTTATTATTGGTAAAAGCATAATTTGATCTAACCGATGATAATGAAAGAAGCAAAATAACACAAGAAATGAAAATTAATAAACCACCAGGATTTGGCAAAATAACAAATAATCTAATAAAAAAATTCTCCAAGTCCTTCCAAGTATTATATCTTTGTGGTCAAAGCACTAATCCTACCTCTAAAATACAAATTCGATTATTTTTCACCATTTTCGTTCGATCTTCGTTATTTACTCTATTTTCTTGTAACAAATGTCGGTACTAGCAATTAAAATGAAAAATAAATCATCTAATGCGACAATAGTGATCAACAATGAAACAACTATATTTAGTTATAGTTGGGCCGTCCAAGTCCAGGATTTGTCTTCTAGAGTTAAATAACGACAAAGATATTTTCGTATCGAATTTTCCGAACACAAATTTCCTCGCCTTGTTGTGTAGTTTCATCGCGGGGCTTTCCGCAACCAATAAAAACACAAATTCAATTTCGCTTTCAATATTTCGCACGTGGCCGGTCAGGCATCTGCCAGCGTGGGTTGGGCCCCGTTTACAATATTTATATATCTTCATCGATTTTATATCGCCCGCTTATCGGATCGCATTCGAGTTTTCTCCAAAATTTTCGTCACCACGTTGCGAGGTTAAAAATTCGTAATTATTACAAATAGTATTCGCGTAGACTTTTAACGCGTATTTCAACAGTGCATTTAAATCTACAATTCTAATCGCGTTTGTCAATCTCTTTCATCGCCTCCTTAAAACACACGATCACGAGGCGCAATCGACACCAAACTCGCGAACGGAGCGGACTTAAATTAAAGTCACGTAAACAAGTGGGTTGGGCGCTTTTACGCGGATATAAATTAGTTCAAGTCTATCCGTCGACCTTGTAGCGCCGAATTGTGTTCCGAAAAAGTTAATCGATGGCTATCGCGCTTTTTTTTATTTGGTCCGGTCAAACAACCTGCTTGAGACATTAAAGGTCAGGCGTGGCTTTTATTATTTAAATGTGGCGGTGTAGCTATTAATTTATTAACTAAATTAAATTAAACTCGAACACCATCGTTGTTGTTGCCGTTTTCTAAAACGCGAAATGCGCGCCGAAACGGCGGATGCGTGAGCCGGAGCGTTAAATTAGTTGCAATGTTCCCATTTTATCCGCAATAGAACCTCGTTTGCACAGACAGTGATGCATCGCGTTGCATGATTGAGCTACATGAAGATTCGCGCAAATGCACCCACACATGCCGGCGCCGCGGAGCAACATTTGACGTTGCCTTTGATGAATACGACCGTGGCCGCCGGATCGTTAACGTTATTCGGCGCAAACCGTTTGTAATTTGCGTTCCGTACGCATTAATAAGTTCATCATAGATGGACTAATCAATTAAAACAAAAAAAATACGTGAAACGTAACGAAGCACAAGATTGCAATTCGTATCAATGTATCGCGAAATTTTGCTCCGCGTCATCAAAGGATCTCGGCTCGCAAAGGCAACTATTACGTTGGCGAATTGGGATTAATATTAAATTTTTTGCGGCCGCATCAAGTTCCGGATGCATTAAGATATTTTATATGCGCATTTCTATTAACTTTGAGAGCTAAATCAGCACGTATTTTTCATCAGCAGACTATTTTTAAACTTAAATTCGAAATTTGAACAGGTATCTTAGTTAAAAGGCGGATTTGTGGTTTAATTTATACTTAGGAGTAATTTAATGCCAACTTTTTGAAGTGTTATTTTTGTTAGTTTTATAACAAGTGGAAAAGTTTTTAGCCAATCAGAGCCGAGAATTCAAAGCCAGTGATGAGAATGTGTTTACAATTAGTTTCTAATTCTTAGTTTGCAAAGTTGTTTATGCAAAGAGTGAAATAAGTCAGAATCACAAAGTTTAATCAAAAACAAAAATATCAATTCTTACATAAAATAAGATTAAATTACTACTCTGGCTACTGTGATTCTCTGTGTAAAGAGCGGAAATAAAGGATTAGTTTATATCCATTCTGAGTGTCTCGATAGCGCAATAAAAAACGAAATTTGCTTTGGACAAACTGTTTTCAGTTCTACCGCAAAGTACTTGCGTCGACGGGGCCCTTACCCGCCGCCGACTCTACTTGTACTACATAGTTATACTAATAGAATTATTGTCAGCGATCTACATCACACATCGTTTAGAAGACAAAACATCAGCACTAAAAACATTGAGAATCAACGTAACAAATAAAAATAAAGAAAAGAAAATGAAACAATTTAAACAAACGCCAAATAATCGATTGCTGTTGTTCTATAGAATTGTTTAAATAATTTTTTTTGTCTTCATGCTTTTTTGTCACTTATCACTGGTCTGTTTCAAGAACTAAGACCTCGTTCTGTTTGCAGAATAACCCCATTGAATTAATGTTCAAGGAATTTTAATGCACGATTAACATAAATGTAAGATGTATACCTGTTACATTTTTTGTGGTGATTCTTTTTTATATACGATTTAGGACCACCATTAAACGTGGCGACAGCTACTATCAGTTTCTTCTGATAAAATTTCGTTGTTGATTGGTTAGTGGCAAATTATGTTAATAGCGATCTCGTGGTTAATTTTGCACCAAAATGAAGTCAAACCTAGTAATGTAAGTTATGATGCAATTCGGTTGTGTTGTGTTGGGTTGGGTTCGGTTGGTTTGGGTTGGGTGGGGTTAATGAATTTTGATTTATTTTATTTTCCATTTAATTTTAATTTATTTCATTTGCTTCAGTTGCACTTTATTGCTTTTTTAGTTAAATTAGTTACGTTTTGTGTCCGTTTGATTTCTTATTAGCCTTTTGTGCAGATTTATGCATACATTTAAAAAAAATAATTATTAATTAATTAATTAGTTTAAAATCGTGTTGCGCACTTATTTCATTTCACTTTCGTGTGGTTTTAGTTGCTGCCCAGTTTATATTCCACTAATTGATTTCATTTTAATTTTATTCCGTAAATTCATATTTTATTAATTATATGCACTGTGCAGACTAAATGTCCTCAAAACCAGGCGATACGTCTGATCGGTTTTTGTTGGTAAGATCTCTTGTGCTACTTGATTGATCACCAAAAATGCCACCAACTCAAAGATAATTTTAAAGGTTTCTTGTTGAACGTTTGGTATTATTCCGTGCACATTTAACATATTTTTTCTTGTTTCATTTTCTTTACGTTTTGTTTCATTTGCTTCGATTTGTATTGCCTTTATTTTTTAAATTTAAATAATGTTGCTTAATTAAAAGTTTTTTTCGATATGGTCAACGAATCATTAAACATCGTATAAATGTTTACGAATTAAAGTTATTATTATTGAAGAAATGACTAATTTATTTGATTATTTTTTCACAAGTTCTGTACGAGTTTATTTTAATAAAGTCGAAGTATGCGCACTGAAAATATTCATAAATGTTATCTGCAACGTAAACAACTTATAATTTTTGAATGAATGGAAAACATAGCCGCCCGTGACATACACGGATAGCCGCAATTATTACCAATCTGATAAACGTTCTTTTTAATATAATAAAATTATAACATAATTTAACGCGAGAAACTAGGTTGGGTTAGTTCGGGTTGGGTTAATTCGGGTTGGGTGGGGTTGGGTTGGGTTGGGTTGAGTTTGGTTGGGTTGGGTTAAAATATATACTTTCAGTGTTTCGACTGAAGTTTCACAATGGCCATGCTACTTCCATTATCTGTCAGTTCAAAGTAATGGAAGTACTTGCAAAGACTTTGGAGACACTGTGTGCACTCATTATCAGTCCTACACTCAGTACTGACCTGGCTCGAGAAGTCTACGGATATCAATGAACCCACCCTGGGAGTATCTATGGATTTTATATATTAAAGGCAGATTTGACAAAACCACTGTAGAAAAAAATCAAGGTAGGTCTAGATAGGTTGGATGTGCAACTTGCATTTTGTATGTCACGAACAAAGAACATTTAATTAATAATTATTGAGAACGGTTGCAATTTTTGCTAACCCTCGTTTTATTGTCAACCCATTCCAAGGTACTGTATGTGTGGATGGTAAAAACTCACGTAAATATATATTTTTTATTTTGCGACACTCTTTCTAATTGGCTTAGATTTGAGATGGGATTAAGGCTTTAAGGGAGTTTCAGACCATTATGTAATAATGAAATAAATTGTTCTTTTTAATATACAAAAATTTAATTAAGATTAAGTGGCGATATATTTATGGAAACCTCATTGGTTGCGTTTTACAAAAATTTAATAAATTTTACAACAAATAATCGGAATTAAATGTGACGTGTCTTACATCTGTATTTTATTAAGCTTCAGTTGTGAAATTTCTTGTCTTGAGTTGTATATTTATTTATATATAGGAAATTAATTAAAAAAATTAATAAATTTTGATTATTTCACTGCGTACTCGATTTAAATACATTGCGTTCGTTGGTCCATTAATCCTCAAATATTTTACGTACAGATTGCCCATTAAATTATCGATATGCAGTTTTAATAAATTTGCTTCAATTTTATCAATGAAATTTGATAGAGTTTGTTGTGCGTTTTGTGACAAATCATACGAAGCTAAATGTTATTGCATCGACGAAATTTCCATTGCGGCCGGAATTGTTTCGTTTTACGCCGGCAATGTTAAATTTATCAACGAGCGGCTCTTTATCGCTTTAATTTCGGCAAATCGCCGATTTACAAACTACACACATTTATCCGCCCGTCCGCGTTTGGCCGCCGTTCGGGGCGCCCACAATCGCCGAATTGTAATTTAAATCGCGCGTCTCGTTCAAGCTTTTTTAGCGCGCGACAGTTTCGAAAGTGTTTCGGAGACCTTACTCACCTTGCCCGATGTATCCCAATATGTGTACCGCAATCAAAGTGTAACAATGCGAAGGTCGGCGTTGGCTCGCGTCATAAGGTTTCCGCGATTGTCGGGTATAAAAGCGCCCGGGACGCCGAGATCGATACCAGTTACTTAGTGTAGACAGATAAAGCAACACAGACCTCTTTCAAAATGTTTAAATTGGTGGTGTTGTCCGCTCTTTTGGCCGTAGCAGCAGCTTCAGGTATCCATGGCGTAGCCCCGTTGGCGTACAGCCATTATGCGGCCCCAGCCGTGGCGATACCATCTGCTGTGAGTTACCAGACGAGAACTGATGTCGTTAGTAAGCCAGTGGTTGCCACGTACGCCGAAGCAGCTCCAGTCGTTGCAGCTTATGCTGCCCCAGCCGCGGTCGCCTACTCTGCTCCGGTCGTCAAAGCCGTAGCTCCAGCTGTCGCGGTCCCATCAGCCGTCAGTTACCAAACCAGAACTGATGTCGTCAGCAAGCCAGTGGTTGCCACATACGCCGAAGCAGCGCCAGTCGTCGCAGCTTACTCCGCACCCGTCGTAAAGAGCGTAGCACCTGCAGTAGCTGTACCATCAGCAGTCAGTTACCAATCGAGAACTGATGTCGTCAGCAAGCCAGTTGTTGCGACCTATGCTGCAACAGCTCCAGTCGTCGCCGCTTACCAAGCTCCACTTGCTTATCACGCACCATTGGCTTACTCCGCCCCAGTTGCCTACTCGGCCCCGGTAGCTTACGGCGCTTCAGTCGTAGCAAGCGCCCCGTTCGTGAAATCGGTAGCTCAAGGCGCCAGCATTACCTCGTACACGTCACCCGGAGTCGTTGAATCGGTTGCTCACGGTAGTCCAGTAGTTGCTGCCTACTCCGCCCCACAATACTGGTAAACGACCAAATTAGCGATCTGTTTTTACTGACTGACACTTGTATATTATTAATAAATTGTAAAATATAATCTTTGATTTTAATCGTTTCCCCAATTTAAGTGATAACGACGGGTAATTAATTTAATTACCTAAGAAATTTAATTATAATATAAATTGAATAATTGTCAATTTATCAGTCCGTTTGAATTGACTAGAACTTCGTCAGGGGTACATAATTGTCTTGAGTTGACTATTGATTAAAAAAAAACATGCAATTCTTCAAATGCTTCAGTGAAATCTTAACCCAACCCCTCAGTCCAATCCATTCTTTAACTTTTTCAAGTTTCCTCTTTCGTAATCTAGAGACTAAAATTGTTCGCCACAAACCCAATCAAATTTAGGAGATGATCCAATCTTATGGGTTTGAGATATGATCGTAAATGCAATAAAAAAAATAATTCAAGTTGCTAGGATTGAGTTGGATTACATTTGGATTGTATTGGGTTGGGTTGGTGTAAAATAAAAGTCATGTACTTAGATTCTTCTGAGTTCTAGTTATTATTTTGATTTATTTAGTTGGAGTTCATATGGGTTAGGTTTCAAATTACTTGCCCAGCCAAACCACCACCAAACCCGAGAACATCGAAACTATTTGGTGTAATTTTCAGTAAGATATTGTTTCTGAAATCTTGGATTTCAGCAGTCATGTTTGATTGTCAATGTATTTCAATTTTCGTAGAGAACACAAATGGTATAATTTTATGTTGTACTTGAAAAAATACCAAAGATGTCGTCGAAGTGACGAAGACGAAATACAACTGTTTTACATTGAAACAAAGAAAGCTCTCTTTTAAATTGCATTTTAAATTTATAACGACAAGAGAGTTAATCAAATTAAGTCCAAATTCATTACAAATTTAATGTAAAGGAACCTGTATTTGTTCTTCAGGCAAAGGGGTTGAGATCCATTGATATTTATCGTGATTTTTTTTCTTTGGGGTTAATTTTTGAAAAATTATTTCAGTGATGATGTTACTCATTTGGTACCCATTCTGGTACTTTGCCTTCCACCCCATTGTCATCGTTCCTTGTGTAATTCAAAGTGCAATTAAACTATTTTATTTTCCTGTTTATTTTTTCAATTTCAAATTTTTACTCATAGCATTGCATTGATTTCTAACATTTAGAATTTTGCCACTTTAGCTCCTATTAGTGCATCTGGGATCCATTCTGATTAATTTTTGTTGTTTATGTAATTATTTGATTTAGTGGACTCTCATGAAATTTATTTAAAGTTATCCTTCTTTTCTTAAACAGATTTTTTTACGTTACTTGTTTCTCTGCGTTTTTATTGCTTTCACTCGTATTCGTTGTTTTTATTAATTTTTGTACGTTTTCAATAACTGTGCCCTTAAGTTGTTTTTTGTATGTCATAGTCTTTGGATTTTGTTTTGTTTTGACTTAGATTCATCTTAATATTTAATTAGTCTTTTGTTTGCTGCGTCCTGCTATGTGTTGGGATCTTATTTTTAAAAATCTGGGGATGCGTTTTAAGTGCCCTTATTCGTCTACGATTGATACATTTTTTTTCTCTCTACGTTCGGCAATTGATAAATTTATTTGACAAAATAATAGTTTTCTCAAGCTGAGTTTTATTTTAATTTCCTTTCCTTTGCTTTTTTCGCATTTTTTATTTAAAATTTTCTTGTGTATCGTGTTCGTAGTTTTCTTTTTTTATCAATTTTACTGTTGCTGTGAACAGAACAGATTTTGTATTATTGGTTTTTGGTTTCGTCCTATGTTTTTATCTCTCATATTATTTAATTCATTTAATGGCCTTCTTTGTCTACGATTAGTTTTGTGTTTTTTTTATTTGTTTTTTATTTATTTTTAATTATTTTATTTCCATTTCTGTGAACAGATACATTTTGTATTGTTTTTTGAATAGCTTTCCTCCCATTTGCTCTTGTTGTAATTTGATGGTCCTCAATGTTTGTTTTGTGTTTCTACTGAGATTATTTATCTCGTCGATGAGTGGGACTAAACCCACGTCTTGTCGACTATGCATAATTGCATCTGCCGCTAATTTCCCCTGTCGCCTATTTATACAATGCATTTATGCGTCGTAATCGACTTAATTAGAACCAAGTTGTCGTAGTTTTGTCCCAATTACGGTGATATATGTCCCTTAGTAGTACCTAATAGATCATAAAATATCTCCTGCTTAATTATAAAACAAATCAAATTAATTTTGAAATCATAAATTTATTTGGAATAAATTAAAATAGATTGCAACGATGAAGTGAAAAACAAGACCTGTAAATAAATATAAAATTGAATTATCGATCATTAATAAAATTAAAATGTTGAAAATAATTGAGTGAAAAAAAATTTGAATTTGAAAAAATAATGGAAGAATGAAGTCAAAATTAAATAAATGACGACGAGAAAAACCAAATAAGGATAAAGAAGACAGAGTTGAAGAGCTTGGAATTACAAGCAAGTCCTTTCTTTATGGACTTACAATGGACAAATGACTGGACCCAATATTTTTTCCTAATCTTAAAATAGCATTTGATATTGCGATTAAAGTTCAAACAAAGTCAGGTTATACTTTATACAATTTATTAATAATAATAATAATGTACAGGTGATCAATTAGTGCAAACAGATCACTTATGGCCGTTTACCAGTATTGCGGAGCGGAATAAGCAGCTACAACGGGGCTACCGTGCGCAACTGATTCAACGACTCCTGGTGATGTGTAGGAAGTAATTGTGGCTCCTTGGGCTACCGATTTCACGACAGGTGCGGCGTAAGCGACTGGAGCTTGGTAAGCCAATGGTGCGTGGTAAGCAACTGGAGCTGCGGCAGCGTAGGTCGCCACCACTGGCTTACTGACGACATCAGTTCTGCTTTGGTAGCTGACTGCCGATGGAACTGCGACAGCTGGAGCGGCGTAGGACGCGACAACTGGTGCAGAGTAAGCAGCGACAACTGGTGCAGAGTAAGCCGCGACAGCTGGTGCAGAGTAAGCCGCGACTACCGGAGCAGCTGCTGCGTACGTAGCAACCACCGGCTTGCTGACGACATCAGTTCTGGTCTGGTAACTCACCGCAGATGGAACCGCGTAATGGCCGTAAGCCAACGGAGCTACTCCATGGATGCCTGAAGCTGCTGCTACGGCCAAAAGAACGGACAACACCACCAATTTGAACATTTTGAAATAGGTCTGTGTTGCTGTATCTGTCTACACTGAGCGACTGATATCGATCGTAGCGGCCTGGGCATTTTTATACCGCCCAGACGCGGAACCGGCGTCGACGAAATTGACCTTAACATTGTTACAATTAGATAGTACGACACAGATTGGGATACATTCGGGCAAGGTGAGTAACATTTTCGAAGGCGTTCGAAATTACCTAACGAAGAAACGTGATCGAAATATCGATAGATATTCTTACGTTTCGCGGTAGTTAAATGTGTACAACCGATTTAAATTGAAAGGTCGTGAAATTTGCATAAATGTGCTTACAAAGTACAAAGGGCTTACAATACGTTTAACGGCAAAAGTATACAAGACATAACTTTTATTTTTAATTAATTACTAAGTTTTACTTGCCTTATTATGAATTTATGACAACTTTAATTATTCGCTTTTACACAGCTATGACATTGTTAGTCGTTGATGACCAATCAGTTAGAGTGAAGCAATGATGTTTTATGTATAGAGATGACTGAAAAGAAAAAATATCCATACATGATTCCATTCAAGAATAGAGAAAAAACTAAATTAAAAAGTAACGCAATAAAGAAAAATATAATAACAATTGGAACATGGAATGTGCGAACATTATTGAAAGTAGGGAAAATGAAGAATTGCCAAAGGAAGTAGAAAGATACAACATGGAAGGAAGTAAGATGAATAGGAGAAGGGGTGCTAGACAAGTGTAAATATTTAATATGGTATGCGGCAGACAAAAATATTACAGAGGAACAACATTTATGATTTCAGCGACATGAAAAATAATGGGTGACTAGCAAGAAATACATGAATTTTTGATGTAATGATTACATTATGCACCAACAGAAAAAAGCCAGTGAAGAAAAAAAAGATAATAATAATATAGACAAAATAAACGAAACAATGCCAAACGAAGACATTCATGATAATATATACACATACCTTATACTAGTGATAGCTAAGCAATAAAAAGCTAATGGAACATAGAAGAAGCAGAAGGCAGGACTGAAGAAAATAATACAGGGACATAAGGGAAATAGCATCGAAGTTGATTGGAAAATAGTTAGAGACAATATAAATTCTGCAGCAGAGGAATCCATAGGATTTAAAGAAAGCAAGGAAGAAATTAATGGTTCGATCAAAAATGCATGGATGCAATGAACTAAAAATTGAGCGAGAAGACAATGGATATGAAAGAAGAAAGAAGAAAAAATTAAAACCAATGGAAACCTATATAGATATACGAAAAAATTAAACAGAAAAAAGAATGGTTGAAATCGGTGAAGAAATATGAAAAAAAAAACACGTTAGTGATCTGTACAAATAGGGAGAAAATAAGGGAATGGAGATGGCGAGGAAGAAATAAAAAAGAATGGTAGAAGAATGGTAGAAGAATATAGGAGACGGGTGGTGGAGGAAGAAATGGCGAAAGCAATAAAGCAATTAAAGAAAAAAAGACCTGTTGGATGCGATGATACAACCGCAGAATTGATAAAAGAAGGTGAAGGGGGAAAATATTTAAAGCTGAAGGGGAAGATAATCTGAAAAGTAGAGGAAATGTCGAATGTACTAAAAAGGGCTTCGAAAATGCACAAAGAATATCATAGGGGAGCAGCTGAGTGGATTCAGAAAGGTTAGATCGTCGGTACCACTAATCATATACCAAGGCAAAGAAAAAAATTATGCAAAGTGAAAGATTTGAAAAAATAATGATCCCTAAGAAAATAAGAGATTTAATAAGGATGGTAACGAAAGAATCAAACGTAGTAGATACGCACAGGACAAGGAATAACAGAAAAAAAAACATTAGGGAACGGTGGAAGACAAGGAGATGCATCGTCAGCTCTTCCCTTAACAATAACACTGGATGCGGTACTAAAGAATCTTGAAGGAACTGAAACGATTAAAAAAACTTGAAGAAGTAAAAATGAACTAGAAAAAGCAACAATGAAACTAGGGGATTGGAGATGAACGAGGAAAAGAAAATATGCTGCTGAAAAAATGTGCTGCTACAGGGAAAGATTGTACAGCTCGAGTTTATGCGTTGACGCCATACGTACAAAGAAGTGGACATATTTACGTATCTTGGTGTTCTAATAAACAGAAAAAATGAAAAACAAGAAGGACATAGAACATTTCACTGCAATAAAAATTACCGAAAGATAAAAACTAAGTAAAAACCTGGGTCTATACAAGACTTTAGAAAGTCAGATGCAATGGAATCAATGACGCTGACCATTAATAAAGAAGAAATATACTGAAAAATATTGAGTAATAAGATTAATAATGAGACCAACAAAAATAAACGAAAACGAGCAGAGGTAGTTATTGAATGCACAAATATAAGATATCCTGGGATGCGAAATATCGTAGTAATCAACTATTACAGTAGAACTGAAGAAGAGATCAAGATGCAGATCGAAGGACCAAGTAGAAGAAAATATTTAAAGAAATGAGGATAGTAAAGTAGGGGAAACTGGTGGACAGACAAAAATTGCTAAAAAATAGTAGTACCTTGCAAAAACATTCGCCACAAATATTAATTTAATTTAAATTGATTGCACCTCCAAACGAACCACAGACTGACAAATATCAGAACGGAAATGAAAATTCAATAAATTGTTAATGTTGTTGACCTGTACGTAAATTATCGATGCAGTAGTTTGAGTCACGCCTCTAATATCAATCGAAAAAGCTCAGAAAGAAACACAACTTTGCATCAAACATGTGTCTGTAAACTCAAAATCAACTCGAAAGCTAATTACGAATAATTAGATTAGATTAGGTCAAAAAATATTAAGGGATCATAAAAAATAACAGCCTTTACTGTTGTGTATATTTGCCTAGAACTACACATGGGTGGTTCAAGAAACATAAAAAGAATTTGTCACCACAATTTATACAAACGCAACAACACTCAAACGTACGCGCAGCGACTCGAAACCAATCAAATCTCGTTAATTTCTCTACGTTGCCAATCCGCTCAAATGCAACCAATAACAATCGGGTTCAAGTAGGTTTACTTATGCATTCCTAACAATAGTAGTCCATAATTGCAAAAAGCATTTGTCTAGATTATAAAGTAAAAGTTTGTGTATGTATATCGAAAGTTGACCATGAGGCAGCGTTAGCGTTCGGTTGGGTTGGGTCTTAAATTCTTGGGAATTTAAAATTTTCTGTCATATTAACGAAATACATTATTGGAACAAGTGGTGTCGCATTGAATGCTAATCTTGTCGGCCGAAACGAAAACTAACGAGATTTTATTTTGACGAAACGTAGATTTTGACAATTGTCAAATTAAACGGTTGATAATTTGATCAAATCAATTCGATGAAGCCTTTAATCTAACAATGATGCAAATTATTAAGTAGAAAATGTGGTCTACCTTATGATGTTAGAGGGCTTTTGTTTACGTGTAATTTAATGCTAGTAAAAATCTTGTACTAATCGTCGAGACTATAAGTATCGAGGAAGGATATGGGTGAAATAAATAACGACAAAGATTTTTGCTCTACATCTCAATGTATTATGAAATTTTATATAATTCCATCAATGTCTCTAACTATGTCCCCTTGATATTTTGATCTTCGTCATTTGCTTCTCTTTATTTCTACAAGGAGAACAAATCTAGAACAATCTAGTCTAGGTCCTTTGTACTACTGAGGGCACGTGAGTTAAAAATGTCATAAATTGAGTACAAAAGAAGGCTCATGAGCATCGAAAACAAAGTAGTGGAAAATGAAAATTAAAGTCAGCTCGTTCCAGTTATAGAAATAAAAATCCAATATCATGAAACAATTAAACAAACACGCTACAAATTTATTAATCACAAAAAAAATCAAAATCTTATGTCTTGACGTTCCTTTGAATTGATTTATCAATTCCGATTAAATGCTTGTCGTAAAGTTTGGTCATTTAATGCCACAGCATTCACTTGTTATGTGGCATGTTTTTTTGTTCCGTATCTTAAACACTAGAACTAGAATGGAAAATAGAAATAGAACATGTGAAACATAACCACGTGGTTTATTTTATACTAAACACTTAAGCAAATTTCGAAGTATTTATCGGATTCAAGAATCAACGAGCGTTCAGTGGCCGCGATTAGATGTATACAGGACGTTTGAAAAACGTGTGCACATTAAAATAAAAATAAACGTCGTTTATATCGTTGACAAGACGAAGAATGGATCCAATTGGATGCATTAAATACGTAATAGAAACGAGAAAGCTAATTTAAGCAAATGTTTAAACGAATCTGGTAGAAAAATAAAAGCCAAACAAACAAAACTCATCTAAGAATGTACGCCTACAAAAATCAAAAATCGCCAGTGGTTGGTGAATGCTAGGATCTCGATTACAAAAATTCCAATTCTATTTTATTGAGTCTAAGGTGTAAATTGAAATTTTTTGATTCATAAATTATTCAACTTTATCAGGTTGGTAATAAGTTATTTCAATATAATAAGTTGGGCTTGAAACTGATTCAAATGGACGAGCAGAATTATTATTGGAGACTTTTAAAGTTGCTGTGGTTGGGGGTGAGTGGTTACGTCACCCTCCACCTCAATTCTCAGATATATTGTATTTTAATTTAACATTTATGGATGGGGTAGGGAAGACAAATAAATGTGTTGGTGTAATTTATATATTTACACTATTTTAAATAATGCCGCTTAACCTATGGCGAATTTTTTAGTAGCCGTGAGTTTTGTAGCCTCCATGATGTTGGTCGTGCCCGCCACCATGTCCACCACCACCATGTCCACCATGTCCACCATCATGTGCACCATGTCCACCACCATGTCCACCGCCGAATCCACCGCTAGGTCCACCACCGTGTCCACCGCTAGGTCCACCGCCGTGTCCACCACCGTGTCCGCCGCCGTGACCGCCACCGTGTCCACCGCCATGTCCTTGGTCATGGTCTCCATATGGAGTAGCCATGGCTACGCAAATTGTAATAACGAGAACTGCTACCTGCAATTGAATTATTAATTAAAAATATTCAATGCTATTTCAGTAGGATTTGTAACATAATTTGGTTTATTGTGATTGTACCAAGAAAAAATCAAAGCCCATTAAATCAACAAAAAAATTTAAAGTGTTATATTGTTACAATTTTTAAAATTAATTAAAGTTCGGACATAAAATTCGTAGATATATTTAACGTTGTTGAATTAATTAATCGATCTTAAGACATAAGCAAAAACACGTCATTTGATTTAAACAAAGCTGATGACAACTTATTGAAGAAAAAATAATTTAAATCGCCTTAACTGGTTGATAATTGCACACAAACATAGTCAAGTCAAATAAAACAGAAATTAATAATTGGTATCGAATAATAGTGCAGTACTTACGAGTAGTTTCATCATCTTGGCCACTGTGTGTTATGGTGTAGCTCGGCCAACGTGAACTATTTTATACCAAAATTCGTTCTGGAAGGCAATTAGGGAAGGTTCACTGGCGGGTTTATCGTCCGATAAGTGTGTTTTTCAAGAACGCCAGCGACACAACAATTCCTAATAATTGTGATGCGATCGATTCGGTTCTGTTTACGAATTTGCCGCATCGCCCGGAACAATAATAATTACGTAACGCTGCGTAAGCCGAATTAGAAGCGACCGCGTGTGGCAATTAGTAACGATGTATTTGGAAATTAACGACGTTCGACGTCGTTTCGGGGTCAAATTAACGCGGTGTTGTTAATAAATAAAGACGTCGACGGAAATAAATCTGTTTGTGTACGAACGGGGTTTCAGATAAGCGCTGGAAGTCGTTATAATTTTCCACTGGTCGATATTGAAGACATAATTTTCCACTGGTCGATGTTAAAGACGTTACAGATAACTGATTAACGGTGGCAATTATGCATGAAAAAATTGAAAAATAATTATGATCCACAGCAGAAGTTACGTACCCAAAAAAGATTAAAATAAACAAAAAAGAATCTTTTGATCAACATTTGTGGGAATTAAGTTATCAATTCTTATCAAATATTTTGGTAAAACCCCACGGTTCAGTGGAGGTGCAATCGATTGATTTGCGTTGGTCGTTTGGTTTATTTTATCTTAAAATTATGAGTACAACTATTTGATAGTGTATACTGGTTGATTGGTCTAACAAAAAATCAACAATTGACGAAACCTATACATGACAGCATGAAAAACCTATAATTGAAGTTAGAAATATAATAGATAATTAAAAATGCACATTTAAGTAATTTACGAACGATGTATGAGTTGTGAGTTGTCGAATTATATTCTCAATTCCCAATGAGAACAATTTTATGTTCATGATGAAACGTCAACGACGTTAAATGCATTTTTTCTAATTACATCGCTTTTGTTCTTCTAGATGTATACGGGGCGTTCAAAATATATGTCAATGTATAGGTGTTAAAGTGTTAAATGATGCCAACCCAACCCAACCCTACCTATCCCAACCAATGTCGACCTATCCCAACTCTTCCCAACCCAACCCAACCCAACCCAACTTAACTCAACTCAAGCCAAGAAGAAAAATCTTGAGCATTAAATTATTATAATTCATTTTCGTCTCGATTCAAAAGTGTAATTCTACAATTTTTGATACAAAATCGATAAAGACGCTCTGTTGAGTTTCCTTGTGATTTTACTGACTATCAAACATTTGAAGTTTATTAGTTTTGATCGGCTCTTTTGCCGCGGGAACATATTGAGCTGGCGCATAATAAAATTGGGACAAGATAACATACATAACTATAATAATTAAGAATTATTGTTGCTCGATATAAACTTTTTAGTTTGACTTGTCTGACCTTAGTTAAACTTTTGAACAACAAATTTGTTATTACAAATAGTCTTATATTCTACAATGCTAGGGAATATGTCGGGTTGAAGTTATCAAAGTTGTCTCATTTATAACATATGTCAACATTAACAATATCGTCATCATCATTATCATCATCATCATAAAAATGTTAACGTCAAAAAAACTCAATTTTTCAAAATTGATTAAATTGTCAAATTTATATTTTTTCTTTGTATGAAAATACTTACGTAACTAATTCGGTACAATTTTGTACATTTTTAATTAATTTCAGAAAATCTTGTGGTAATGCATAGCTTGTTTCAAAATTTTGTTGACCTACCTAATTTGGTACAGATATCCATTTTTTTAATTAAAAAAAAATAAATTGAAAAATATTTTTGTTCCGATGGTTCGGCTTGGTTCGATAAGATTCGTGACTCAATTTATGAAAAGCCTACTTATTCGAACATTTCTTAATTTATCGAACATCGAACATCAAAACTACTTTTTATCATTCTAGTCAACTTTTTTATAATTAACCTAAAAGCATTTTGTATCGCCCTATGCTACGAATTCAAAAAGAAATTGCATAATTGTCAAACTATTTCATAATTATACCAAACACGAGCATCATTTGTCTACCTTGGGTTGGGTTGGGTCGGGTTGGGTTGGGTTGGATCTAGTTGGGTTGGGTTGGATCAGGTTGGGTAGGGTTGGATTGTTCAGTCGTCGTCGTAATTACTAAGTGGTCCTTCACCTTAACTTAGTATTTTATTCTATGTTAAATAGAAAGAGTATTTCTGCAAAAACTTAACCAAATTGAATAACCCATCGTAAAAGAATGAGAGAGAAAGGTAATTATTTTATGAGTCATGGACTGAATGTGTAGCAGAGTTACCGTTTTGAATCGCATTCGAACAAAATTTTGCATAAATGGTCGTTCTACACAGCGAAGCGTTGAGTGTGCGTCAAATTTTCGTTTGCATTTTGTGACACATTCGAAAAAAATGTTCTCTTTCTAGTTTGTCTAGCTTTCTCGGGAAGCGCTGAGTGATCGTTGAATATTGTACGTTAGATGTAAGGTAATTTTTATATATGCAACTTATTCTATTGCCAAATAATATATATTTAATTCTCTGGCCGTTTTGAAATTCACAATTTTTAATAAACAATTAATATACTTTTATATACTTTTATAGAATTTTTAGTTCTCTTCCTGATTTACTAAGCATGTGGTCTTCCATGCACTAATATTATGGTTGGCAAGTACGTTTAAAGGTCATTTTAATCAGTGAAGCGTGGAGTGTGAGCGAATTTTTCAATTTGGGTGCCCGCATTGGCTTCAACGTTACATCAGCTGTTTTTCATCTCCTTATTAGTATACATTGTTAGTTTTTTTGAACAGCAAAACCTTGAGTGCTTGCAGTGTATTGTACTAAGCTCACAGTTTTAACCGAGCCATGAATAACAATATTGATTAATTTGTTGTACACACTTTCACGTTCTACAATTGTTTACGACCCGAACAATAAAGTTCTTTACATTTGCGTCATCAGACGTCACTTTTAAGACCCAATTCTATGAATAGTTAGCGGGCACACGTTATATTTCAATTATTTTCCCGCGAACTGTCGTAAGCTTATACGTCAACATTATTTGTATTTTTAAAACGAAATGTTTATTTTCATTTCATTAAACATTGTGGGATTGCATGTTTCACATTGTAACAATACATATATTGCGACGATATAAATAATATATAATAATATACTGTGTAATTTTCGACGTTTACATAGAAAAATGTAAAACGCACAATTGTTGTCTCAAGTTACGAAAATAAATGAATCACAGAGCATTGCAGTCACGTTTATTTATTTGTAGCTTTATTTAAAGTAAATAATCTGTGAAAGTCAAGAATCGGTTCGGAGCCGAGCCAGTAAGATCTGAGCGGAAGGTATTTACAGATTAGCGACTAGTATAATGAGAAAATTTATCATTAGTGAGATTATTGAGCCCATAATGAATCGTTCTCTTAATGACGATGTTTAGCTCACTGTTTATTGTACAGGGTGTAAATAATATAACAAAAATATTTATTATAAATTTTTCGAAATATTATTTTTTCTAAAAATTCCTACACCGCATATCAACACATATTTGCTTTGCTTTTATGCCCGTTTCGTTGCTATGGCAACCGATTTTTTGACATTGTTACTATTTTTGTTTAATAACAATGAATGAAAAAATTTAAAAAACACGAAGCAGCCCATCAATCAAAGGGAGATACTTTAAAAACTTTTCTGCTGCCTTTGTTGTCATTTTTGTTGAATGATTATTTTTATTATTATGTATAAAAAACAACTGTTTTTGGAAATGAAAACTAAAAAAAAAAACTAAAAAAAAATCTTAAGAATCTGTACTGTTATATTTAATAACCGTGGGTTTTGTGGGGGCGATATCCTCCATTCGTATGGCTACCATGCAATCCACCATGACCATGTCCAAGACCATGCCCGCTGCCATATGTATCATCATGGGAACTACCATATCCGCCACCACATCCTTGGTCACATTGGTTACAGGGCTTTGACGTGACCACACATATTGTGATAAGGATGATTGCCACCTGCGATAGAGAAACATTTAAACAATTATTTTTTTTTAATAATCGAAATAATAAAGTAAATAAATTAAATAATATTATAATAACAATTTTATCGATGATGAAAAAACCAAATTCAATATATTTTTTTCAATTTGGATTAACGGAAAAACTATTTGAGATTAAATTTTTTTTTAAAGCGTACATTACATTAACAAACACGTGGTCGAGGACGATATAATCAAGTTTTAAAATAGCAGCGATGTATACATTTTTTAATTTGAAATTTTAATTAAGAGTTAATCGTAAACCACTTTGGATTTTTTCAATGGAAGTTCACATGGTCGCCACGTTATAATCTTCGGTCCCAAAAAATCGTTTTTAAAAAAGCAAAATGAAATTGCGCCATGAATAGGCTTCATACTTACGGCTGCTTTAATCATTTTGTACACTCGTACTGACGAAATTGCCTAAATTCAACTGGCACGATTGTACAAGTTTAGAGTCGTACGAAATAATTATCGAGAGTTCATGGGCGAGTTTATCGGGTGATAACTATGTTTTAATTGTTATTTTTATGTTTGAATATGTGATCGTTTAAAATAATAATTAGTTAAAAATATCTTTGGTCTAAAAAATTCAAAATTAGATCTTGTGGACCATGTTCGGGTTAATTCTTCGTCGATGTTCCAATCCAATCCAACCCAACCCGACCCATATTAAGTCATTTTAAGTGCACGGGATGCGAGCTATAAAATAATTGATAATTCAGCATTAAATTACCAATACAAAATTTATTTGCAACCAGGAAATTTTATTAATATAATTTATTGTAAAAGTTTCGGTGGCCGAGTTTATCGCAACAACAACTAGTCGAAAATATCGTTACGTTTGTTGTTGCGCAATCAAAACATTAGATAAACGGGGTCAACAATATGCTACCGCGAATTAAATTTACATGCACGAAAATTGCAAGACGATAAATTAATTCTAAAAATAACTGTCGATTCTACGAACACAATAAAACATGTAAAGTGTGGGGAATAATTTATTTACCAAAAATGGAATTTCTTGTTAATTATGACGTACCGGAAATTTTATGTAAAAATAAAAATAAAGTGTTGAAGAATTGACCCTACACCTTGGCGTTAGGTATATTGATTGCCATGAATTGCATTAAAATTAATTTATGTTAAGTGATGCAGTTGGGGTACAGTTTTGTATAAATTTTTAAAGTTATAAATTTAATTGAAATTTATTTTATTAAAATTAGTATTTTTAACAACTAAAAATTTTATACATTGTTTGGCTTCACTTTCGTTTTCCAGGTAGCTCAAATAGTGTCAGTTGTATTTTTTTTGTTTTGTTTTTTTACACGTTTTATGTAAATTCCCGTAAATATTTAAACTGAAATTCAGGAAGATAACAATCACACCTGATTCATAGCATTGTCCATGAATGCGATCTACTCTGTAAAAGTTTGTTTAATTAACCATAAATACGCTGTACATGTAATTACATTATATTATGGGCCACTGATTTGTGCACAAGGTAATAATTCGGACTGCGACCCTACGTACACTGTAGTACAAGTTATTCATATAGCAATGCACCTGAGATTTTTAACTCGATGTACGATATCAAATAGAAATACATCATGTGGGTCGTTGTAAATGATTTATGACTGATACAACTAGCAACAATTTGAGAATATGGGCTGCAACCCTACATACATTATAGTACAAGTAATGTATATGTTCATTGCACTAGAATTTCAACTGGTAACACGGTACCAAATAAAAATAAACTGATTTATGGCCACTTTAACTGGATTCGATGGGCCATTTAATAATTTGGAGTGCGACCCTACATACTAGGTAGTACATGTACTGTAAACGTTCATGGGCATTCACGTAGTGCATAATTGTTTCGATAGTATCTCAAGCACTTAAGTTTTTTTGACATAACGACGAGGAATATTGATTGCTAGAAAAAAGGAAATAGAAAATCTTTAATAAATCCGGTGCAACGACACTTAGAATATTTTCAGGCCCAATATTTTTAAGAATTCAAGTAAATTTGTAAAAAAATTAAGGATCCAGTCGTAATAATATTATTTCGCCCCCAACTTGTGGCGCATTTGCATAACTCAATACAACCATAATAATAAATACGTCACATGTCCCACGTCGCGCACTCAATTAATCCAACGAAACCGCAATCTGCATACAAATTCCGCACGGAATCTGCGGTCGCGCGCGGGCCGGCCGTTCCGCGCCGTGCGAAATCGCGACGACACGTTACAAATTGTAACGCGCCGCCGAACGCTTTAAAATTACACGCGCGGCCGTCGGTTTTGCGGGCCGATCCGATCGCTCCGGCGCACATGTGACGTTTGAATATTTATGTGTTTACAATTTGAATAAAGCGCGCCCGGCGAACAAAAAGGCAGCCCTAATTTGAAATATTAACTTCGCCAGTATGCAAATTTATTTAGTTTCGATGCGAAAAAAGCGCTCCCCGTTCGCCGGTCTATTTATCTTCTGGTTTTTTTTTAATGGGGGGGAAAAAAAGCCTGTTTTATAATATGCGGGAAAATAACCGCTCAAACGCTGAAAAATAGCGGCCGGAATAAATTAGTTTTTTTTTTTGAGCGCAGGGCGAAGGTAATTTGAATGCTTTTATGTATGTTTGTCATTTATTTTGCGAATAAATCGCTCCGGCGATTTTAGCAATTTTTTTTTAATGCGACAATGTTATTGATGCGACTGGATAAAATGTGTTTGGGTGGGATAGGGGATGCGGCGGGAGACAGGTCAATTATTCTTACGTGGGGGATAATTTATCATTTCGATGGGCGGTTAATGTTTACAAACGAAAAGCACGAAAAGTTGCGACGACGTGGGCGATATTTGTCGGTTCGAAGTAGCGACGAGAACGGAGTTCGCCTAAAAGGACTGCATGAAAGTTAAACGCGCATTTACTTAGCACGTGGATTATTAGTAACAGAATTATTAGTTCGCTTACTTGTTCTTAATGAACAGTTATGTTGTTTGTTGTTTGAAAATCTAATCTATTGAAACAATACAAGTAATAAAAATAACTGTTACAAAATGCTAATAAAGCAATTTAAGTGTAATTTGCCGCAAACCCGAAAAATGTCAGCGTGGAAAAAATTGGGAAAGAGAATTAAAAAAATATACAATTAAGATTAATCCAAAAAAGTTGAAAAATTGGAAAAGTTACATATAGTCGAAACGCACAAAAAACTGTTAATATTGCAATTTTTAATTTCATTTAATTGGTAGTTTCGTTGTCACATTGTTTTTCAATTTTCATTTCGTCCATTTTAATTTCAATTCGTGTTACCATTTATGTCAATTTCAACCCCACTATCCCTCTTGTTAAAATAAATCTTTAGTCCAACCCAATCCAGTACAATCCATCAGTGTAACTGACTTTTCGAAAAAATTGTCGGGTTGGGCTGAGTTGGGTTGGGTTGGACAGGGTTCGGTTTGATTGGGTTGATTTGGAATGGATTATTTTGGGTTGAGTCGCCCAATTTTGCTGACTTTTCAAATTCATGAAAAGTAAATACGAAACACATTTTTGCTTAGTTTTCTTCCACTGCATTTTTTTTCACTCGATTTAATAAAAAAATATCAAAATTATCTATAATGAAAAAAATCTGCAGTGGTCTGCACTGAAGTCTCTTATACTTAAATAAATTCGAAGCAAACTGATGCGATCATGATGACAGACGAAATCGCGAATATTTTATGACAGCCACGAATACAAAGAACTTTTCAACGCCAATTTTCCAGTAAATGGTAGATATTACGAAAGAACTTTTCAAACAAATATTATTTAAAATTTCAATATCTTGTCCTTATATCAATATCTTTTATAAGAGAATTTCAAAACGTGTATTTTCGTTAAAATCTCGAGTAGAATATGTGCATGATTCCTATACATCCTTATACATAAGTAAAAAAAAACAACCTATATTTATATTATTTTCCCGCTTAAATTACATCATGTCTTTTTACCATAAGCTACTCCCCTTTACCTTATATATAGTTTTCATTAGAACTCCGCTCCTCGTTATCTTACCTCCACTCCATCTCCTCCTCTTTCTTTCTACCTTTTGTCTGCTCCCTCATTCTCCAGGCCTCGACCGTTCACCTTTCCTTTTTTTCTCTCCCTCTTCGCTTCCCTGTAGTCCCATGTATACCCATTAGGGATCTTGTTACTGTATTTCCTCCATATTTCCAGCTCCATCCATGTCTCCATTAAACCTATGTAACTGAACCTTCCCATATATTCCCCCAGGTCTCTTTTTTTTGCTCATTTCTTCCACCACGCTACATTCCAGAAACAAATCGCTAACCTATTTTCCTCTTCACTTCGCCTGCCCTCCCTTTCAGCTCCCGCCTTGCTCCCTCTTCCCCTCCCCACTTGTTGCCTCGACTCCCTTAATTTTTTTGTTATAAACATCGTGGTTTCCCCCTCCCACTCGAGCCATGTATTATCCATCTTCAAGTTCATGTACCCTCTCCTTTTCCGTCAAATCATTGTCTATGTTTATTCTCTTGCCTGGCATCACTTCTTTTTTTCCATTTCTTTTGTCAATTTCTCCAATATTATCTCCTTTCATTTTCCCCCCATTGTGAACGCGTCGTCTATTTCCACATCCACCTTAAGTTCCTCGCTTAACCATTGTGTCACCTGCTCCCTTTCTTTTCCTCTTTCCACTTCTAATCCCCGAATTACTATGTTCTTTCTTCTGTGTTTTCTATCCATTGCTTTGACTTTCTCTTCTATCTTTCTCATTCTTTCGTCTGATTTCATTCTTTCTTTAGCCCATTCCTGTTCCACGTTCGTTCTCCACTCCCTATTTTCCTGTCTTTCATTTCTCGTCACTACTATGTGTTTTCTTGTCTCCGCTGCCTCTTTTCTTGACTCCTTTACCTTTTTCATCATGTCATTCGTCATCTCCATCAAATTCTCCAGTGTCATTTACTTCTCTACCTTCTCGCTTTTCTTTTCTGCACTTCTCGCTTATACTTAAAGTATACAGAAGTAAAAATCATTACTTTAGGTTGGGTTGGGTTGCTTAGCTTTTATTTGCCTATTCCCTCAATTTATTTCAATTTTTAAGTTAATTTGATTTAATTCGCCAGATGTATGCACAATTTTGTAAATTCAATCCCGGACTCGTTCTAAAATTTACAGCAAACATTAAAAAAACACAAATTACTGAAATTGTTGCCTAATCTGGCTTAATTCAACGTGGGTTAATTTTGCTTCATTAACTTAATCTGGCTTAACATAATAAACATTGCGCATATTTGTCACTTTGAGTTAAAAAAATTGCAAAAATATAAAAAAAATGCAAAAAATTAATTACGTTGAGCTGGGTTGGTTTGTGTTGAGTTAGGTTGGTTAAGTTGGGTTGGGTTGCTGAAAAATGTTGAAATTTATTTTACATCGACAATGTAGAAAAAAATTAATTGATTTTGATTGAAGTTACAGGTTGAAAAAATCAATATTACCATAAAACTATACAAAAATGTTGCATATATTTGCCTGTTCTTAATTTTCTCAATTATTAATTTAGTTTAACTTAGTTTACCATAATTATTCTAATTTGATTAATTAATTCTAAATTTACAAAATATTCAACATATCCACAGACTGCGACACATTTGACTTAATTATTAAAATGATGAATTCAAAAATTTTACAAAATTAAAAAAAAAACAGTTTGTTTTGTTTAATTTATGTCGGCATTAATTAAAAAAAAATATTAACACGAAATTTTTTCGAATCTGGTTGCCTTTCGTTTAAGTTGAATTGACATTGCAATATTGACAACATTTGAAAAATTGTAAATAAATGTTAGTCATATCGAGAATAAAAACGAAAAAATCGAAAATCTATATAAAACTAATTAGAATATAACAAAACGTTAAATGAAACAATATTTTTCATGTTTTTGATTGGTACGTGAAGATGTCACGTGTTATGTGACGAGTATATAAGGACGATATTTAAAAGAACAATGGGGAAAAGATTGAGAATTGAAATAAACTTAAATAAAACTTAAATACTGTGTGATAAGGGTAAGCTTGTTTCAATTTATTTACCAACCACAGTCTCCAATTTACTATTAAGAGATTGAGAGACAAACCAGAAACAATTATAGAAGATTCCCAACATAATCCAACCCAAACCAATGCAAACCAACCCAAGCCAACCCAAATCAATCCAAACCAACCCAAACCAACCCAAACCAATCCAAACCAATCCAAACCAACCCAAACCAATCCAAACCAACCCAACCGAACCCAACGTCGCATATGTACGAGCAATTTTACTACAACCAAAAAGTTATAAAAGGCAAAGTCAAAAAGTATCCAAAAGTTGATATTCATATTAAGGCAGTTGCCAGAAATAGTCGTAAGAAATGTCCATTATTGATTATTATACTCAGAGAAGGGCAAAAAATGTGCAGGATTATGACGAAAACTTTAAAAATGAACATTAATAGAGCAAGAATTAATGTTTGCAGAACTTATGGTCCTAGTATCAGAATCGGCAAGGACACTGCAACAAAAGTTAATGGTACCAGACAATGCTAAGCAATCGAAACAGTAAAATGATAATAAGGAGAACAGAAAATAATCATAAGATCGAATTCGAGGGAACAGGATTGGCTGGGGGGTAATTATTGAAGATTAATAAAGAAATAGAAATGGCTGCAAGAATTAGCAGAAAAAAATTACTCATAAAAAAACTGCCACAAAAAAGAACTACTCATTAGAACTTAATTCACCATAAATATTTGTTATCAGGAAAGAAATTTATAAATAATAAATGTTTTGAACACTGGGTCTTCGTATGACGTTTGCATTTATATCGATACATTTTTCATTTATTATAATTTTTTTAATGCCAATAATATTTATATTTTTGCCCTAATTCCTTGTATTGTTTATTGTACATTGGTGAGAAAAATTGATATAGATGTACAAGTACGAAACTTTAACAATGAGAACAAAGATTGGATGTAGTAGAATAAATAATTGGTACCCGCCTCTGAAAAAAAAACATTTTTTCAAAGTTTTATATTTTCCAAGCTTCTAATTAAATTTAGTTCGATTATTCCCCGCGCGATATTTTTTAGGCACGTCGCCCAAAATTACTAACAACCCCATCCGCACCGAAGTCGAGCCGTCGCCTGCACGCAAAGTTACACAAAATTCATCTTAGTCGCTTAATTACAACAAACTAAAAACCGAATTAATTATTCAGACCGGGAAATAATTCATTCGTCGACCATTAATCTCGTTTTTAAACCGAACCGATCCATCATCGAGCAGAAATTGCCGTTCTTGCGCTGCAGGTGCTCGCGAGACGCGCCTCCCGTCTCGTTACATTTAAGGCGAGACACGTAAATTCCGGCGTACGTTTCGGCAACCGCACGAACTAATTAAGAGCTCTAGTGGATAATTTACCATCTTAAACTGTTTATACACACTACATTAAGGTAGTTAAATATGTGGAGCGATCGTAATGGCTTCGGCTTCAGAGCAAACTTTGAGCGACCCGCAGGGATTTGGTTTGAGTGTACTGTTGAGTTAGAGCGGTGATTTCTTGTAGTACGTGTGGTTAAATTCGGGAGAGGGGTAACTTTTCAATTTGAATACTATTTTATGTTTGATGATTGGATGATATGAAATGTGTATTTTTTACACAATAGTGGTTGGTCGATTCGACGTGGCCTGTTACGGTTTTCAAACGGGAATAAAACACGTATGCTTTTTGATGTCTTCTCATTAAAAATTCACTGCGTCGATCCCAAATTAACATCGAAAAAGCAATCTAAACGGAGTGCTTTGCAGCGAGAAAGCGCCGAAGCGTCCGAATTCAAAGGGTTAAGCGAGACGAACCGGCCGTTTCTTTCATCGACTGAAAGTGCGGAATTTCGCGTGCAAATTCGGGCCGATAGTTCACCCCGAGAATTACTCTCTGCAACTTTTATTTCCTGTCGGTCTTGCTTCTGGCGGCGGGCGTCGCGCGTTGCCGTGCATCGCAACGCCGGCTCTAAATAATTCAGGGCGAGCGTTCGGACGCCGGGGCGAGTTTCAGCGGCGATATGCTGATGATGGTTTGGCGTGACGGTGCGTTCCGTGCGGCCGCGTATCGTGCGCCGGGTTGAAACTTCCATACGTTCGAATTATACGCCGCATTACCATCGATAGTGTCGTTAATGGAAATCGAGTTTTAATGAGGCTGCACACGCCCCATCCATCGTTATGCGGTTTTAATTGTGTGTGTGTGGGGCGTCGTCGGGTAAATGGTTTCGTTTCGGTGTCGTTGATTGTTACGAGTATTCATTTTTTAATTTATTTGTATTCGTGCTTTACAATTTTATTTTATTAATTTCTGGTTATAATTTTCTATTTAATTTTTCGTATCATGTTGTCCAGTAAACAACTATTGTCCAGCCCAACCCATATTGCCATAGAATCTTCCTCTAGATTTGCTTAATTATGTATGACCATCCTAATTTGCAAATTTCTTTAAACAACGATGTTCAAAGCTAAGGCATTTAAGTTTCCAGCAAACTATTGTGGCTTGGGTTGGGTTGGCTCAGCAGCATGATCCTCGGCTGCAAAACACACGTACAAAGGTGCTGCAAAACAAAACCTGCGAATGTTCCATCGTTTGATAGAAATCAAAACTTGGTGACGACCTGGAACTGAGGACCATCAAATAGCACCTCAAGGAGATGACGGTGTACAAAAGGGCACGTGAACGCGAAAATTCAACCATGCTAAAGGTTGAGACGTATGTACAAGTAGCATACCCACCCCAATTGATGTTAAATAAAATAAAATAAGAACCGCGTTAATCTCTGCTAATAGACGGAAGCACAAAGTTATAGTTATTTAAATAAGGCTGTAGAATCGGAACCCAACCCAACCCAACCTAACCCAATTTGTTTCCTGGAAATATAAATATCAATTTCTAATATTTCTAAGGAGGTTAAATGAAAGCCGTCGATTCTTAAAAAGGTTAAAGTTTTGATGACTTTGATATCAGAAGAACTCGACAATGAAAATCTGCTCCCATTTGGATTCTTCATGAAACTGAAAAGTCTGTGAATTTTGTGAGAAAATGGACACATTATTATTATTATTATGACACGTTACAAAAGAAATAGTCTCGGAGTATTATTGGCAAAGCTTTATTAGATCTCTATTGGTTCCCCAGTTATTTGTTTCATGTACTGATGGCATTGGAAAAAGTCAGTCGATCTTCACAGTGATTTTGATGCCTGGTCTGGAATTTTTTCAACAACCGCCAAATAGCCAGAGCTAAATCGCTCAAATCATCTTCGTAACAAAATTCCAAGTAAATTTGGTTACATTGGGTTTTTAGACGGAATTTAAATATACTGCCCACCGTGCATTTCTGTAGTACGTATGAAAAAAATAGTGTAAACAACACCAATAACACAACGGGCCCATCTAAAAGTAATTTGGAGAAAATTCGTTGGATTGGTCTGAGTTGGGTTGGGTTGGGTTTGGCTTGGTTGCGTTGGGTTGGGTTGTAGAGAAAATGAATCCAAGCCAACCCAACCAAACCCATGTTACAATCAAACTATTTTGAAAAAATATCCTCCCATACTTTAATAAATTGATTACATTGAAATTCAATTAAAATTCTTCCATATTGAAAAACCTAATTTTTCAGAAAAGTCACAATAAATTCCTCGCGAAGTAATGAATTTCTATAAATTGGTATTTTACAAAATTCCTTTCAAATCAACAACGCCTCCCAAATGTAATAACAAGGGGTACGTTTTGGTTTGAGGCCACGACCCCTTATATTTATTTGTAGTGTTGGGTACATACACTACAAATAACTGTGATTTGAACCTGCAATCTTACGATTACTAAATGCGTGCTGGACCACACCACTCCACCAACCCTCTCTATGTATTTTATGCTTCTATTAATATTTAGATTTTTTGTCATTGTTTGCTTTTAAAACCATTAAATCGTTTTGTTAATTAATTTTTTTGCCAACTCGAAACGACCTTTTTAATTAAACATTCGAACGCCGCGACCGCGACGAAACGGTTATTTCCCTTCGGTGCGTTTCGAGTCTTTTTTGTCCAGTTTTTAATATTCGAGTTCTCCGCAAACAGACGAGCGCGGACGTTATTTTCATCCAGTTCGTTTAAACATGTTCGTTGTTCATTTCCAAGGCAATCGGACACAGCATTTGCATTAGGTGAACACTCCCGGGACACCGGGAGTTGTCTTTTCATTTATTTACGCTGCGAGACCATTAACGTCCGGCGACCGATTTATGTGTGGCCTCTTTACGACTCTCGAGTTTGAGGAGACGAATTAACGTTAAGCGGATTTAAAGGGCGGTCGCAAGCAAACTGCTTTGTTCGTCGTTGCAGTGAATTAAAGTATAGATGGCATCGATTTTGATGAGAATTTCGTTTTTAACTCATTACTTTACAATGAGTAAACATTGAGTTTGTTACTGAGTGTTGCGATTAATAAGAGTCGTATATACTTTGGGAGTATATAATCTTTTTGTTTGAAAAACGTGTCTGATAACGTCGGTTGTAAATCTCACCGTTTCGCGTCACCGCGACATCGTCAGTGTTGCACCGAATGGATCACGGAGTCAATTAGTGTTCATTGGCGCCGCG
Source organism: Geotrupes spiniger (assembly GCA_959613385.1). Lineage (NCBI taxonomy): Eukaryota > Metazoa > Arthropoda > Insecta > Coleoptera > Geotrupidae > Geotrupes > Geotrupes spiniger. Next base: position 24,698,932 of record OY390739.1, read on the forward strand.
CACATCACAGATATGCAGTTAATTTATGCGCCCCGACTGATATATGACGATGTGTATATTTGTCAGGCTGGACGGGCCGGATAATTTATGCGACAGGTTCGATATCGCGCGTTATCGACGACTCCGGACTCCGGGCGTTCCCGGAATCCGCAGTTCGCATTCCGCGGGCTTCTAATGCCCCCTCGGAAATAAAACTCGACGATGTCGTCGACGGTGTGAATTGAGCGTTTTCGTGGCAGTTATCGGCGACCCTCGTCGAATACTAAGCGCAATAACCGGCAGAATTTCGATAATTGTCGTTTGGGGCGGACGATATTGATTTTAAACGACCGTTGAGGAATAATCTATATTTTACGTTATTTCCAAAAACATTCATACAAGAGGTCGTAAAATACAACCAATAACGCTACAGGAACGTCATTGGTAGAATACAATTATATTTGGTTTCTAACTCATTACTTTGCAATAAGTGAACCTGAATTGATTTCATTTGCAGCCAAATTTTGGAAATTTTTAACTTTTAATTTTTTTAACTTTTGGTCTTGGGTCTCAAATTAATGGTCTTTTCAAGTAGTTGTTAAAAAATATTGTATCATGTTGACTTTTTGTTTGAATTTTTGCATTTTTATTTGATACCCAATGTCGTATATCTACGAGCAATTTTACTAAAACGAAAAATTCACAAAAACTGAATTATATTTTGTCATTTTTGACTTCTACTTGAAAGGAAAGTTAATTTGAGACCAAATACCGCATACCAACGAACAGTTTTACTTAAATCAAAATTCAAAAAAAATTTCATTTTTGACTAAGTCAAGTAAGTCAAAAAGGCAAAAATTAACGGGAATTCAAATTAAATGCATTTCCAAGTAGAAGTCAAACAGGACATTTCCGGAAATTTTTGATATTTTTGATTGACGTAAAACTGCTCGTACATATTTGGTATTGGGTCTGAAATTAAAGGACAAGCAGAAGTCAAAAAAGACAAAAATTTCCAGATATTTTTGTTTTTTTTGACTTTTGGATTGGGTTGGGTTGGATATGGATGGGTTGGGTTGGATATGGATGGGTTGGGTTGGGTTGGGATTGGTTGGGATTAGTTTGGTTGGGATAGGATCGGTTTGGGTAGGTTTGGTTGGGTTGGGGTTGATTGGATTGGCATTCGAATAAAATTGCCGAAACATGAATTCGTCTAATTCGTTATAGAGATGATTTGAAATGTAAAGGAAATAGGCGTGGCAATGCGCACTAACAGCTTTTTGGTTTGGAACAGTCCATAAGCAGAAAACGGGGGTGATTGACAAAGTGTCGCGAGTTTTGTAGAACGCGCTTCCATTTGCTTCGCGTCCGCCTGAAATACCAGCGCGCAACATGTTGACGACGTATATGTCCTTTACAGCCTGAAACTATGTTTGCTACACTCTTATACGAAACAGCTTAATAATAATGTACGCGAAATTGGAGAAAAAATACCACGCAACGCTTTTGAACTGTATTTCGTTTTTAACTCAAAGCTTTACAATAAGTAAATTTCTTAATAATTTGAGAGTAAAGATGTAACATATAAACATTACTAGATTGTTGTTTACAATCTATACAAATATTCTAGTCGATGAATAATTTACTAAGCTATGGAATGTTTGTAAAATAAGGATTTAAATTCGGTCGTACAGTTTCATTATGTGGCACTGTTTTGAGTGATCAACGACCTGTTTTTAAAAACCGTTTATAGATTTTTTTGATCTCGGTTAAGATAAAATACATAATAAGGATAAATTTCAAAGTAGATCGTGAATTTGTGTTAATAAATAATGTATCAAATAGCCCTTTTAGCCAATTTTATTATTTGTCATATTACTTCGTAACAAATATAATGAATCGATCTTTACTCTTTGTAAAGTAATGAGTTGAAAAAGAAATATAATTTACAAACTTTACATATGCCTTGCGAATCGTTTTTCGTTGCACGAATTGAAGATGTGAATGACGTTTCTATTATAATGTTGAAGTTTGAAGTTTTCGTTTAATTTTTAGGTACATGCATTACGGATCCTATGCGTTGCCCCCCTCGTATTTATAACTTTGACTTAGTTTGTTTGTATCACAGTGATATCTGTTCACCTTGCGGCCTAAATTCGTTGTTCTGGTTCATTTGATCGTGATCAACATTTTTAATTTAAAGTATATTTTGTATAAATAAATTTAAAAGTAAATTCCATTGTAAACAAGACTAAGATTTAATTGAATTAAAATATATTGCAATTGTTAAAATGTTATATTACGAACGATGATGGGTGGGTTTTAATTTTAAGTTTAAAACGGCCGCAATATTTCCATATATACCAAATTGGGTTCATTTTTGTAAATGTAACAAATAGAAAAATTCGAATAAATCGGGAACCACCGCTACCTACAATATAAGCATCGGTGGTTCAGTGGTAGAATGCTCGCCTGCCACGCGGGCGGCCCGGGTTCGATTCCCGGCCGATGCAATTTTTGCATTTTGTTTTAAAATCTAATCTTAGATAAGATGCTGATAACACGTCATATGTTATCAGTGTTAATATTTCTAAGATAAATGTTTCCTGCAAGCAAAATATAGAAATTAATGGAGTTTGAGTAAAATAGGTGGGCTCGTCCGGGATTTGAACCCGGGACCTCTCGCACCCTAAGCGAAAATCATACCCCTAGACCAACGAGCCGGTGATTGTTAATAAATTTAACGCAAAATTCGTTTGGAACAATTACGTGCTTTCGATGAAATGTACGGTAAATTTGTCGACCTCCAACACTAGCCTTGAGTTTACGCCTTATAAACTAGTTGTGGTATAAAAACAGGTTTTAAATTTTAATAATTATAGCTTATTTAATAACTTAATACATTGTTTATAATAAAAAGCGGGCTCGTCCGGGATTTGAACCCGGGACCTCTCGCACCCAAAGCGAGAATCATACCCCTAGACCAACGAGCCGGTTGTTATAAACAAATACTGATGAATAAACAAATACTGATGATAAACAGTTGTATTGTATGTTTGCAACAACGTAAATGCTGCAGCAACTAACAATAATGTTTTTCCAGGCTCTCGGGTAATAAACAACGTTTTACCCAAGAACATGGAAAACGAGAATCCGCGAGAATGTACGAAGCAATACAGACAAATATATATAGTTTAATATTTTCTTCGAATTTCATAAATTGACTTATTAAAACACAATAATTATATTTGTGACGTTTCGCGTTCAATTAAAGAGCGTGATCGTTTTTAACTCATTACTTTACAACAAGCAAACCTCGATTGATTTAATTTTTTGCCGCGTTGTAGAATTGTAAGATGACTGTAATGAAATAAAAATGAAATGAAAAATAATTTGTTGACCTGTACTACTAGCAACTAGTCTACACGTTAGAAAAAGTTATAACGAACGCACTTTTACTAAAAGTGGTATAAGAGTGGGCTCGTCCGGGATTTGAACCCGGGACCTCTCGCACCCAAAGCGAGAATCATACCCCTAGACCAACGAGCCAGATGTTATCAACAAATGGAATCTCCGAATTTGTTGCAATTGTTGCCTGTAATATAAATACCAGTTTGATGTCACGCAGTTGTATTAATCATTTTGGTGCGTAGGTTCTTGCGGGTTGAACTGACTTTGAACTGACAGTTGTTGTAAGTCAGTGAGATCAAAAAGAGTTACCTGAAGATGCCAGATTAGACTCTTCCGAATCGTCGAAGCCACCCTTCGGGGAACATTTCCACAAAGCGGTTCACAACCCGATAGCCAAGAAGCACAGTTTAGTTACAATGAATTAGGCGACCAGATTTGTTTACTGCGTGCTGGTTCAAATAATAATTTAGAATGTTTAAATAATTGAAAATTAACCGCTGCAGCCTATCCTTACTGCGTGCAGGTGTGAACAATATATGCAATGTTTAAATAATTGACATTTAGCCGCTACAGTATACTCTAAATAAATAAATTGAAATGTTTAAATAATAGAAAATTAACCGCTACAGCCTATAATTCTTCTTTCTGACAGCAACAACATAAAATTCTCATCCTCATCATCTGATAGATACTTGCATCTCTATCGTCTTGTTCACTATCTGAATTTTATTTTCTTTCTATGGCTTCGAAACAGTCTGTATCATGATCTTCTTCTAAGACCTCTTCAACTGCTTCATCATCGTCGTCTTCAAGAAAGAGTCTTTGAAGGTTTCCAAGGTATATGAGAAAAAAGTGTCCGTATGTATCTTATCATATACGCGCGACTACCGGGAGGTTACGAAAAAGGACTCTAGAGACTTAGAAAGGCTCTCTGGGTTTAATTGCAATATTGTTTCCACGTGCACTACTTTCGACAACTCAACAATCAAACATTAGGAATCCACACAACAAATTTTTGCTCGCGGAAAATAAGTAACTTGCAATTGAACTGTCATGTATGCTTGATGAGTGCTCATTATTTACAGACAGTCGTTGTTTACAGAGAATAAAATAGCACGAAAATATGAGTACATGTGTCGTCGTTCCTTGCACTTGCATTTTATGTGTGTTTGCTTTCATATCGTCTTCCCTTCTCAAAATTGTTCCTTCCACCTTAAATTTTTGATCTTTCGTGATGTTCTTTATTTTTCTTTGTTAGTGAAATTGAGAGTCATCAGCTGTTCTGTGACACTTGCGTATTTGTAAATATTATGTCGTTTGTGTATCGTTCTTTCAACGTTGGTGTCCCTGCCCCGTCCCCTCCTTTCTCTCCCACATCGCCTTCTGCATTCTCCTTTCTTCTATGTGCTCCCCCCAAGCTCTCTATCCCTACCTCGTCTCCATCATTATTTCTCTTAGCCTCCGTTTTCCTCTCCTGCAATCCTCACCGAACCATGCACTTTTTCCTTCTCCTTTTCCAATACTCCTTCTTATTATTGCCTTATTCATCACTCCTGTAATCTGCTCTAAACTCTTTCCTCTTCCCCACTCAATCCTCCTTAATTTATTCCGGTACTCCCTTTTCCTTCTCTCGTTCCATAAATTCACCAACCTCCTCTCATTCTCCCCTACATTTACCTTCTTCCTTCCTCTCTCCTATAAGTTCCTATAACCTATAACCTCATAACTCAGCACTTGTAATGCACGAGATTCTTTAATATTTAACCGATTCTGATAAATTTATCGTTGTTCTAAATCCTAAAGAAGTAGTGTCTCTTATAACATATTTTGTTTCCATATAATTTTTGCAACGTCCAAATGTCAAATACAAGATCAACTCGAACGACAACTTCGAATAGACAATGCGAAGCAACACTGTTGTCTCCGCGATTAAACTCTCACAAACATATTTATTACTTATATTTTTTATTTATGTCATATTATGTGCATTTTCAAAGAAAAACTCCTCGACATATTTATACACTTTTAAAAGAATACACAACAGCAACATGACGCCGTGCTTCGCGGAGTTAAACTTTCGCGTCTTAAAGAACTTTCACCGGAACGAGGCGGGCGAAGCTCCCGGGGAAATCCCATTTAAGAACTCCGGGTGTCGATGCAGCGAAAGCCCTCTCTCCATATTGGTTTTTTCCCGGCGCAAAGTTACGGCCGCCTCGTTTCGCCCCCGACGTGTGCCCGCCACCGCTTGAACTACATCGCGCGCAGCTGATGCAACCGGGGCGCGTGCGACCGGCATACAAAGTTGGCTTTTTCGACGCCTCCGGCCACCAGACCGGTTAAAACTGCAAATTGCACCGGCGTGTAGTTTCGCATATTGTGATGTTCTATTTTTGAGGATGCGTTATTGCATCGGACGTCGGTGGGCGAAAAAAGATTAACGCAAACTGGTTTTGGGGTTAGATTAATGCAGAGACGAAGTGACGTCGGGGAAAAATAATTTTCGCGTTTTGTGTTTGTTGACGTGCTTTCCATTAGCAAGCAAATTTGCGACCTACATTACGACATTGTAGCTACTACCTTTGATTTCTAGATAGATGTGAATGCTGTTATTTTTTTATTTTATATAAAGCAATATTGATATTTTGCAATTTGTTGCATTTGACGTTAAAATTGTTGCCCAATCTAAATTCAATAGTTGGAATATTTCAAATTATTTTTTTTTTCCAAATTTGGAACTTCTATCGTCCGATAATCTTTATATTTATTTTTAATAATTACAATCCATTAATTAAAAAATAATATAATTCCACTTTCCACCCTCTCTACTTAGTCGTCGCGTTATACAAATTTATGACAAAGTTGTTGCCAAAATGAAAAATGACAAGTTTTTGAGTCCTGCTGTATAAGAAAATTCTATTACAAATAAAAAAGAGAACTTTCGGTTACGACTTTAACTGGCTAAATATTAGTTGGCTGAGGTTTGAGAGAAATCCTCTTTTGCAATTTCACCCTTTCAAAAAGTATATTTATGTAAAAAAGCTCTAACTATACTCTAACCAGCAAGAAGACCCGTCACTAACGCAAAGAATGAAGACATGCTTGATCTCTTACCGTACATTCCGCAAATTTACCACCATCACTTCAAAAATCTTCTTATAGATATTCACACTCATTCGAGCACATATAATTCATCTGATGACGAACTTATATGGCATTAAAACACAACTTGTACTATAAAAGTTCATTTATTTAATTAGTTTCATTTTGTGCCAAATTACAACAGATTGCTGTATTTGATTTGCATTAAAAATGAAAAATAGCCAGCGTTAGGATTGTTGATACTCGAGGAACGTTTAACTTCCAAAATGTTCCAAAGTTATCGAACGACGACCTCGCAATAACCAAAGGAGTAGATACGAAACGTCTTGATAAGACTTGGATAAGACTTAGACTCCAAAAACTGGAAAAGCCTAAAATACGAAATAAAAATCGTGAACATCACACCCAAAGGTTCATTAAAATACGCTTACCTCTAACCAGATGATTTCCTCGAAAAAATACAACAAAAACGACCAACCATCTCTATGGTCAAATCCTTCGAAGACACTGGAATTCCGATTCTTCTAGAATTACCACCAGGCGGTAGCATCACGTAACCTCTAGGATAAAACTTGAACTCTAGCTAAAAACTGGAAAACCCTAAATAGGAAACAAAAATCGTGAACATTATTTCCAAAAGTTCATTAAAATACACTTACCTCTAACCAAATGGTTTCCTCGAACGACTGCAATAAAAATGACCAACTATCTCTCCACCCAAATTCTCCGAAGAGATTAGAATTCCGACTCTTCTAAAATCACCGTTGCAGATATCCAACTCAAATGAACAATAATATATCCCAATTACTTGGAGTGGTTTAACCAGAACCCGAAGAATTGCGTACGGTAAATCAACCACCTAATCTAATCTAACGTAGAATACAAAAACAAGGCCTAAAAATTAAATACTACGACTACCTGTTAATATTAAAAGTTTATGAAACACAATATTTCTGTGAAATAAGTAAAATTTGTAAAAACATTAAAACATCTTGATGGATAAGGTATAGTATGGATAACAACTGCTTCAAATGGGAAAATCTGAAGAGATTAGTGTTAATGATATGCGTATGCTGTACATATTTTTGTCACATAGGTATATACATTTCGGTTCGTCAGAAGGTAGTAACTCTTGTCGAGCAAGGAGTTGCTGCTAACGACATAATGCAGCAGGTCGATTTATGTATTTTTTATTAGTCAATTATTCACTGGAACAATTTAATAATTTTATAAAATATTTGTGTACAGCGAAAAGCAGGATATACGAAAGGATCAAGGGGCATAGCGAAGCCAATGAGGAGCGATGTCGGAGAAAGACATCGGTCGTCTTATCGAAAACGTTTTGTGCCGGCGCAAGTCGCAGAGAAACTTAAAATGTACGTTGCAGCCGCCATACAATACGGCGTTGTTTAATTGATAAACATAAACCGAAATAGAATTGCATTTGATCAAAATCATTTAAACAGCGATTAGTCAAATTTTATTTTTGGTGATGAGGAAGTGCTTAAATCGCACAGCGACTGTACGAAACCTATAAGGAGAAGGAATAACACGTGGTTATTTAAAAAAAAAATAATATTCCAAATCGGCCTTATTTGGAACATTACTTATATTTTGAATAAGCAAGTAACAATTGAAATTATTTGTATTAAAATTATAATACTCCGTTTGGTCCCACGTTGCCTCTAGTAGCTATCCTTGAATCTGTGGTGTTATCAGCTTTGGACATCTTTACCATTTTTCGGATATCTTCGCATGCATGGTGTATCTGAAATATTGCACGTCACGTGCTCGTTGCTCTCCCGTTGAGTTATGTGAGAGAGAACAAGTGGGCGACAGCTCCATGCTGCGTCCAAGAATCGCGTGGGCGTAGTCGACAGGCAACTTTGTCTATTATCATACCTTCAGATTCGCCACAAAGGTGACTGTCTCACAACATTGCATATAACAATAAAATTGGTACCATATAATACACCAATAACAGCTAGGCAACATTATCTCAACAACTCTACAGTTGCCATAATATCATTTGCCAAGACTACTACACTACTACTGTCTACACATGCATCGACTAGTTAAGTTAATGTACCCAAAAGCTAATACCCCTCTCTATATCTCATGCACCCTCTACATCCCATGCATTCTCTAAATCTCATGCCCTCCCTATATCTCATGCGCTCTCTATATTTCATGCAACGTCTTTGTTATCGCTTTAGACGACGCCTTTTCATTTACCCCTTATACAATAATATACACAAAACTGACATCACAGGATCAACAGGATCCAACAAAAATATGTTTTAAAGTTTCTAGCTATCAAAAATGTAACTAAAATCCTTAAGGGAAATTAGTTGGCATATGTGATCACATATGACTGGGTCATCGGCTTCTGAGTCGATGTTATCCGTACCTATTATATTATTTTAATTAAACATTTCTAATAAGGGTACAGTTAAAGTGATTATTTAAAAAATAATCGCTTTACCCTTTGAAGAGATTTGAAAGCCGCCCCAGTTTTTAGGGGCTTGCTATATTGTCAATTTCGACAAAATTAATATTTGTCACATAAATTATAAATATTTAGATTGTGCTCATGGCCTACCTTACTCCATTTGACGGTTACTACGGTGTACACCTAAATTTTGCTAAATTTCTAATAAATGCGATAATAATTGCGATCAGTCGCACAATTAATTTAAATAGTTTTTTTGCTAACTATTCATTGCAAATGTATCATTTGCGTTGCGCACAGTTAAATAAGTGTAGTCAAATATAACACCCTTGTGTGTGAGTGTGGGGCGTAATTACATTCGGAAGCCGGTGCCGACCACAAAACGCTAATATTTGTAAAAGTTACTATTAGCAAAGCAAATTTTAATTACACTTTGTATGGCATGATTGGTTTTGCTTTACTAATAAATGACGTTACAATTAGAAGCGTTTTTCATTTCCTGAAAAGTTGTCCCTACTTCTAAAGGGTTTAATATAAATTATAAATATTTTGATTGTGGCTGTGACTTAGATTGTTCAAGTTGACGGCTATCAAGGTGTACAGCTCAAGTTTGCTGAACTTCTAAAAATTCAGGATTGCGATCAGCCGCACAATTAATTTAAATTCTTTTTTTTTAACTAAAACTATTCATTGAAGATGTATCATTGGCAATGGGCAGGCTTAAATGAGTCTAGTTAAATGTAATACTCCTGTATAAGAGTGTGTGGCGCAATCACGTTGGGCACCGGCTTACACAAAAGACAAACGCTATTAATTTTAAATGTCACTATTAGCAAAGCACATTTAAATGTGGGAAAGTATGAAGTATGGGGAACAAGCACGTCTTTGATAGCCAAAGTCCTGGATCATAGATCCTAGACCGACAACAATTTCCCCTGATCGTGTTTGGTCGTGTTCCAAACATACGATAGACACTGGATATACCTAACTCTTTGCGGGTAACAGCTAGTTTTGTAGGCTAGGCGAACAGATACCCAGAGTTGATACTTCACCCTGTCGGATTACGGTAGCGTGTTATCGTGCAGGAAAAAGTCGACAGCGAGTTAACCCCGTAAATCAAAGTGAATATAAATTGCAAAAACACTTTGTATGGCATGATGGGTTTTGCTTTACTAATAGATAACATTACAATTGCAAGCGTTTTTTTTTTTTCTTATTTTCTAAAAGCTTATCTGTCTTCATCTCAACGGTGTGTGGGGGTGTTGCTGTTGTTCTTGGAAACCCGCTCTCGATATCTGAAAGAAATATTTAACGAATTTAATATTTTGACGTATACCGCGAAATATGTTTATTGTAAACCGGTTGAACAATTGGACTTGAAACGCATTGACCCAGAAGGTGTCTTTAAATTTCACTCAACCTAACGTGATGATAAACTAAACGATCTTCTTATCTTAAAATGTCAATCAATGGTAGCCGAAGTTGTTGGAGTGAAAATAAATTAAATTTAAACCAATAACAAATTATTGCAAATATTAAGCTGGGTTGTTTGCCCTTGAATTAATTGGGATTAATTCATTGCAAAATAAATGAATAATAAATATAAATAAGATAAAATTAAGTGATAAATTAAAATTGAATAAATGAAATTATAGTGGTATCAAAAATTTAATGGCCCCATTAACGAATTTACCAAAATTTCATGTAATTTTGAAGATTTTGCACACACTACAACGAATACTTCATATGAAATTAAAAATAAAAAATGTCATGTTGGCTTTAATAACCATCACATACTTTTTCCTATGTACTTAATTAATTCGCCAACTGCATCGGTTGATCGAAATTCATTTTAAAATTTTTAGTTAAACTTATATTATTTTGTTTGAAAGTACGTGGTTTTCAAACAAAATAATTTTTGTTTAACTAAAAATTTTAAAATGAATCGCTTTCAACCGACGTAGTTGGCGAATTAATGTGCATAGGAAAAAATATGTGATCGTTATTAAACCCAACCGAACATTTTTTATTTTTAATTTCATATGAAGTATTCGTCATTGTGTGTGCAAAATATTAAAAATGTAAGTACGATATGGTATGTGTTTTACGTATATATAAAGGATAATTAACAGGAAAATTAAAAAGTGAAAACCACTAAAAACGAAATAACGACGAATTAAATACCGTACGTTGGAAAAGTTGAGATTGAATACTGGCGAAATAGATGAACTGAATCAGTTCAAATATAAACAATTGAAAACCAGTGACTAACGCAAATCAAGTTATATTGAATTAATATTCAAAGCCACAAAATTCTAAGTAAGCAATATTTGATTCATTACAATACAATTTTTTAACAAATTGCATTTTGGGTTAGTTTGTTTCTTTTTCGAGTTGTATTTTAGTGAATTAAATATTGTTCGAATGGACTAGGTTCTTTAAAATGTGTTTTTGTACATATTTGGGTACATAGAAAGATGTGATTTGTCATATTAATGTTTATTACTTGATAAGAGTTTATTGCAAAAAAAGAATTGGTCGCAATAAACTTTAATATTGCTAAAAGGGTTTCGTTCGCCGGCTTATTACTCACGACACAAGACTACGTTTATTATTAATATTATTTTATTCGAATGTGAAAAATGTCGGGAGAAAATTTTGCCACCAATGAACCTAACATAGCAACTGTAAATCACGGCGTGCTTTTAAACAGGGCGTTGACCTTTCGTTGGACTTTTTCAACAAATAACGACACAAATACTCTGCGATGGGCGATGAGGCTTCGCCCATCCCAAATTATGGTCACAATGGATCGAAAATTATCATTTAAAAAAATTATAAGAAATTTTTAAAATTATAAAATTTACTTACGTCTCTTGTAGGAGTGCCAAGCTTCATCGCCGTGCACTCATCGCTCGATCCCGTCAATATACGAAAGTCAAACACCGCCCGAAACACTATCCGCGCGTAAAAATTTAACCGCGAATTTTAGATATTCACGCACCGACCGCACCTTTATTACTAACTGAAATATGAGTCACCCGATTACGTATATGTGTAACCGGGCGAAAACATTACTCATAGCTATCGGCGCTCCGAGCGCGTACTTGACTCGGCGGGCGGATCACGGAAATATTTGAATTAAAGTCGGGCAGAATTTTGCGACAATAATTATTGTCAAAAAATAATCGTTTTTATTTTTTATTGACTTTCAGATGTACTACAGAATTATTTGATACAAGTTATCTATTATTTCCAAAATATTATAATTATGGAGACGCCTTTATATTGTATTTATAGACAAAAAATTACTAAATTAAGGCTCGACTTGAAATTTCGTAGTAGTCGCAAGTCCATTAAAATCGAAAGGTTTTAAATTGTAAATTTATCACACTGGGTCTTTTATTTTTCAGAAAAGCAAAGTCGTAGCATTAAAAGACATACATATTGGTAATTGATAACAACAATAAAAATTAAATTTTATTATGGAATATAATAATAAACAATCTGAGCACGAGTATGAAATGCATTAGTGGCACTAATGGCTGCCATTTAGTTTTTTTTTAATACCACCCATTAAAAGGTGAACGCCTAAAGATAACAACCACAGATTCAAAATAGACCATGTACTTCAAACGTAGATTCGGGGTTGGTTTATAAAACAAAATAATCAAAAAGAAAAGTGGAATTTTAAATTTTCAATTAAGCAGTCTAATGCTCAACAAATAAAGTTGGAAATTTTAGTTGTGCTACAATTAATTATTCTTAACTGATATCAAAAAACGACGCAAAAAGCTTTCATAACAAGTACAATGAATATTGTGATAATTATGTTGACAAAGATCAATCTTCAAATGTTGATTCTTTGATATTTATTTATCAAAATAAACTATTAAAAATAATTTATTACTATGATTATATTAATCCATTTGGCAGTAAATATGGTGAGGTGGGCACTTTTATTTTACAAAGCATTCATTTTTATTAATATTTACGTTAATTAAATTAAATGTTAATCCAGTAATGTACAGGATGTTATTTTATGGACGCCCATGATAACAATATTTAAGTTATGTGGGTAATTAAATTATTTAAATTAATATTTTATTTATGCTCTTTTTAATTTATTTTATCAATGAGTAAATTATCGAGGGAAGCTGGAAATAAAGATTAAAACAGCAGGTTTCATTGCGGTATTGATTATAAAATCCATAAAGTATATATAAAAAAAAACAATAATTCAAAAGGCAGTATTTTGATAATTTCTGACAGCTAACCCAACCCAATCACTTGAAGTGCATTTACAGCTACGCTATACTTATCGCCCATTTCACCACATATGTTACATTTTCGTTGGTCTTCTTTATTCTGGTTCCATCTTCTCTTTCAAATTTTGTTGTCCTCATAAATTTCATGTTTATATTTTTCGTTATACTTCCTGTTTCGGAATATTAATAAACAATAGGTGCAGGCTGTTTTCCGAACATTGTTCAAGTATTACAAGCCTTGATGGTATTGACGACTACTAATGTTGATGAGCCATTGGGGTTCGTCGACATATATCTTTGTGTATTGGCTTCTATAATTTTTGAAGACTGCCAGTATTTATTATTTGTTTGAACCATTCTAAACATGTTATACCAATTAATTATTATTGAAACTTTTTTTTTGAATTATTTATTTTGCATTTTGGATGACTTAGATTTTTTCAGAATTATCCAATGTTAAATAATTTATAAAATGTTTGACATATTTAACATTTTGGACATATTTGACAATTTAGACAATATTGATTTTTCTGGATTTCAAAAGTAAAGGTGGGTTGGGTTGGGTTACCAGTTATGGCACTTTGGAACAACTTTTTTACATAGGCAGTTTAGAATTTTTTTCATTTCGTTTCCATTCACAATGTTAAATATATTTAACATGAAATATCAATAACTATCAATAAATTAAATAAAAGATAATGGATTACATTAATAAATTACGTAAATTTGGTCAACGACAAAGAAAAATGTTAGTTTCTTTATACGACCAACTTATTTCTTATTACTCGAGAACACCCTGCGCCCCCCACTAAAAAACAACGACGACGATATTTTCCCCAACAAATTTTCCCAAAATATTTCCTCGGTTTGTTACGCGGGTTTATCGCCGAGCTCCCTGCAGCCAGCCGATAGACACAAATTCAATTTCGCGTCCTATATTTCGCACGTGGCCGGTCAGACATCTGCCGGTGCGGGCTCGCTCGCCCGCCCACGATATTTATATCGCGTCGTTACCCGTTCCGCGAGATTGGTTGCCTACATCGCATCTTCGAGTTTTCTCCCGCGCACGCTTTCCACTTTTCGACGCCCGAAATTAAAATGCACTGGCACAATTGCTGATTACAATGGCGCGTTTCCGCGCTTTGTGCGGCGCGCATATTCGCGAGCACAAAGGTGCCTCTTATTACAAATAACTTTGCTTTGTATTGGGGAATTCGTTTGGCGGGTCGCTTATTAGTCTTGTGTGGACGGAACCGAGCACTGCATTTAAGTGCAGATAGTTGAAATCGTTACGTGATTTTATGGATGGTTCGGTTTATTCGTTGGATTTAGATGGGGGGGGGGGGGTTATATTATTTAACTTATAAAGTTAAAAAAGAAATCTAGTTACGTATTTCATCCAGTTCCCATTCAGTAAACAAAAATAATACAAAGAGTTCCCCCATTTCATTGTATTTATATTTTAATTAACGACATTGTTCGAGGAATGTAATCGAGCACCACTTTTAATTAATCGAATCTTTGAAGAAGAAAAAAAAAACTCCATGCTAACGAGCTCCAAGATCAATTGATGATTGTCGTGATGCGCCGGAACGTTTCCATCCGCCTCAATTATTCACTCGGCGAAAGGCGATCGCGATCTTCGGCGGGCGAATCCGGTTTTAGTTACACGCCATGAATTATAAAAACACCCCGGTTCGGTTCCGCGTCCGGCCCGCGCGCCGTTCCCGATTGAATAATCGAAAGCAATCGCGCCGGATCGAAACAATCGCGCGGTCCCTTCCGGGACGATGGACCTAACTGGAAATAAATTTATACCTCGCAAATAAAGTCCGACTGCTAATTGAAATATCGGGCGAATTAATTCGTTTGAAGGGGCGGGCGCGCCACTTGGAATTGGCAATTTCGTTTAAATTATGCGTTTTGAGGGAATTAATTGCACTTTGCGATCATTCGATTTCCGCCGGAGGAGGACGTCGACGACGGGCGGCGTCGCGATCGTGAAGTTTCGTTTGAATTGATTGACGAAAATGTTATTAATTAGACAAACAAATACGTTGAAAATATAATAAAATTTATCTATTACGGTCCTGGCACTGAAAAATTTATTGAAATCATTGAAGAAACCAAGGCCTAGATTTTAAAACAATTTTGGAAAAAACTATGATGAATTGATGACGATTAACGTACCAGTCGAGAAATCGTGACATGCTTATTATTTTATTTAGTTTTCTGTTTTTTCGTTTTTTTGTATTTTTGTGTTTTAACTTTAATGTAATGAAGCAAATGATTATTTAAGTAACTTTAAGGACTTTGGGTTATTTTTGAATTAAGTGAACTTGTTGCGTAGAAAATTAATTGAGGAAATAAGCTTTCGTTGCAACAGCTCAAGTATATTAATAAGGTACCCAACCCAACCCAATCCAAGCCAATCTTCCCATTCAGTTTTTGTTTGTAAAACCAATGACTAAGAAACTTCACCAGGAGGATAAGAATTTCGTAACGTGATTTACTCGATGTAAATACGAAACAATTTTCGATTATTGAAATTGTGATAACGATTCAAACGGGGAAATAAACTTTCGTTATTTTATTTCGGGAGCGAGGAATCTACATCTTTATTTCCGTGTTCTACGCCAATGTGATTTGAATAATTTTCCATATATTTTTTTAATTAATATCCATAAATAAAAGTAAGTGGTTCAAGTACATTAAAATTTATTCTTGTCCGGTGGCAGCCACTGTATTAAAAAAAATGTTTTGTGGATAATTCGAAGGGCGGGCTAACTTCAAGATCGCAGTCATTCACTACCAGAAAAATGTTATCCCATCATACTTTCATCCCCTCGTTATGCTTCAAATAACTACCCATTTCCTCTCCCATTTATTCGAGGGAGTTATACATCATTGATATTGATACAAAATAAATTCAATTGCGGTTTTATTTTGTTTTGTTTCAATAACCGAAGGCAGAAATCAAATTGCAGTTTTTTTCAGTCATGCATCGTCAGAGACGCATCAGCCTAGGGTTTCCCTTTGATGTATGTACCTACGGGTCGGTCCAAATGATATACAATTACTTAGTGCAGGCATTGGCCCCGGGCGATGCAGGTACAGTTTCGTGCACCGCTGCGCACGACGTTCAGATTTAGCTCGCGCTAAGCAATCCGACCGGGAATTTCCGCAATTATTTCGGCTGAAATTACTGAAATTCGTCCATGATTGTTGCAATCTGAATCTCTAAGAGACTATGTATGTTATTTAGCTTAGCTTGCAGGAAATATAATCAATTGGGATTTTTCATGCCGAGATTGTTTTAAAATCAAGCTGAAAGAATTTTGTTGTGGGTGTCGATGATTTCGGCGGTGATCGACAGATGACTGTAGTGAAGGCCACAACCTTTTGTGATATAATGTTAGCGTTTTAAATTACATCGAAGTCATATTATGTGACCAATTAATGTTTTAAGTGATTTATTTGTAAAAATGTGTAAATTTTATAAAAAATAGTTGAGCAGACATTTCCTGTATATTGAATGTAATAAAATTACAACTTTTTCATCCATTTTCTTTTGAGCAATTGCTTGATTAGCAATATTGGTTAGTTTGAGATAAAATAAATATTCCCCCTACCACACAACACAGTAATTAATTACTCAAATTTTTGTGGTAAAAATCCTTAAAGTTTTGAAAAATGTCGAGGATTTTTGCGGTTTAGAACTTATGGCAATTAACTGAAATGCGAAAATATTCAGAATAATTGATAAATTGATAGTTTGCAAAACAGAGTTTTTGAATTTTAGAAAATTATTGGATTTTAAAAATTTAAACATTTTTGAGAATTTTTGAAAATTATGACATTAACTCATTTTTCTCTTAAATCTTTTAGCATTTTCGAATTCAGGTTCAAAAATTTTAAAAGTATGAAAAATTCAAACATTTTTACAATTCGAAGCAGTTTTGAAAAATTGTTGGGATTATGTTCGCATTTTATTATGACTACTATAATATTTATTATTCTGTAAAATGTTGCCATTCCTGTTGCAGGACTTTTTAATAATTACAATCGTTAAATATATTTAATTTTATTTTGGTTTTAAATTATTCGATGTACTAATAATTTTTATTTCGTTTCAGGTACGTACACCGCAATTTCCTCCGCGCAAATCTAGTTGTCTACGATTTTAACAATCGCAGCATAATTTCATCAACGAACTAATCCGTAACATTCTCAAGTAAGTATAGAGTAAATGAGCGGTACGTAGGTGGAAATGAGTTAGCAAAGGACAAAGTACCCATTTTCATAACAACATATTTAGTACATAAAACGATTCATGTTTGTTTGTCAATCCGTTTTATAAAGTCGTTATTTATAGAAACAGTTTGTACGTCAGACTCATTAAAGTTTTAGGTGTCGTATACCTCGAGTTATTATAAATAATTTGTTGAAAATTATACAACCGGAATAGTGTTGTGAGTTGGGTTGGGTTGGGTTGGGTTGGGTTGGGTTGGGTTGAGTTGAATTGGGTTGGATTGAATTGATAGGGTTGTTGAGCTACGAAGACCGTGACGTTCTTTCAATCGACGAGATGGAAATAAATTTGCTTTGTAAAGGTCCAAATAAACAATCTTAGCACCATCACGGATTACGTTAACACCACAATTGGTTGATTTTCTGGCATTTGATGACAGGTGTATTAACGAAATCTGCAAGCATAGCTTTAGAATTAAATTATTCATTGCCTACTATGACTTTAATTATTCGACAGTTCGATTTCGCGAAGTATTTTATTGTTCAATGTATTTTAAACGCGCCCATATTTGTCTGCCCCTAAGACACGTCCATGTCCATTCATTTAATTAATTTTACTAACGACGAATGTTATGCACAGTGTGATTTAAATCATACCAATTTTATTATCACCCGACGAGTCGCTGAAAATAAATGGACGGGGCGATCGCCCCCCCCCAGGAATTACAACGCAACATTCCGCTTAATTCTCGGCCCGTCCACGCGTTAAATCCCCCGCACCTGAACGTCCGTCGTTTTTGCGCGTTTAAATCCCCGGTTTGTTTTATTGCGGCGTCCCGCCCCCTCCGCCGGTAACAACCCGAAAATAAAACGCGGAATTAATTCCGACGCAGCGCCGACCGAAAAAAAAAACGGTTTAATTAGGTCCGGCGACGCTGCCGATTCGTTTAAGCGGGTTAGATTCCGAACGGGATTATCGGACATTGTTTGGCTTTCAGGTCTCCTTGTCGCTGGTGGCGTCGAACTCGATTCGGCGACTCGACCGGTACGAACCGCCCGGGACGTTAATTTGCATTGTGCATCGATGACTCCGTAATGATTAATCGATGGATGCGTCGGTTGTCGGGGCGCGAGAAATTGGGGTGGGTTGGCAAAAATGTACATCTGTCAGAAAAAAATAAGTTAAATATGATGCAGATAAGTCAAATGAAAGATCATAGATCAAGGATATAATTTTTTTATGGTAGTCATTTTTTTTACAAAATGGGATGCCATCGATTACAGATCACAGCCAGGGATGTCTCGTGCTGTTAATTTCAATTTTTAATATCAAAATTCACTATGATTAATGTTGGGCTTTTCGTTCAAATTTGGTTCCCCTTATGTACGTGTCAAGTCGGAAAATAATTAGTCCAAGCTAAACTAAAATGATGATATGGGATCAGAATGAGCAAATATGGATTAAATAAAAACAAAAAGTCATATTAAAATTCATATTTTTTTATTGTTGAATTTTCATTTGAGTTTCTGTTTATGGTAATGCATGGAACACCTGGAACACTGTTAAGATTGTGAAATCATAAATGTCGTTAAACATCGTAATAAGTCGTCATAAAAATTATTAAAAATCGTTCAGAATTGCAAATTATTAATAATGTTAAAAAACCGCAAACAAATTAAATCAAAACAAGTAACGTCCTTAAAATTTGTTAAAAATCGTAAAAATCATTAACAATTATAAAAAATCGCCAATGAAGAATTGAACATATTTTACATATTTCTAAAGACGTGGATATCATGGAAGTTGTTAACAATCGTAATAAGTCGTTAAACATTTATAAGTAGTCGTAAACGTTAACAATTCTAAAACTTCGCCAAAATTGTAAAAAATCTACGTAATAATCGTTAAAAAGGTAACAGGAGTTAATAATCATAACATCCTCGAAAATCATAAAAACGGCTAATAATCGAAATCATAAACGTAAAAGGCGTTAAAAATAATAAAAACGGAGTCGTCAGATTAAATTAAAATAGTCAAAACAGTAAAAATCCTTCAAATCTTAATAAATCGTTAAAACGAAAAGTAATCGTCGTAAAATTAAACACTTTAAAGGAACATACAAAATTGCAAATTCGCGAAATATCGAGAAACGATATCGTTAAACTAATCGTTAAGAATGCATCAAGTTAAAAACATGGCAACGATCAACTAATTCATAGACTTCGACTCGATTGCTGAAAGTCGAAAATTATAAGATTATAAGAAACCATGAAAAATGTTGAAAATTGCAAAAATTTTGTCGAAAATGCTCAAAAGGTCAAAACCAATCGTCGTTAAAATCGTCAAAAAATGTGAAGTTGCCAGAATCGTTAAAAATCAAGTGCAGATTCGTAACAATCTTCAAAAAGGTAACAGCAATTATGCCACTAATCGAAAAATGCTCACGAATCAAAATCATAAACGAAATAGTAGAAAATTCTAACTGCTAAAAATAGTTAAGACTATAAAAGTTAAAATATTAATAAATCGTTAAGCAATCACTAAAAACCGTAAAATAATTCCTTTAAGGTGCGATTTTGTAGCAGTCGTTAAAAACGCAGAAGAAGTTAAAAATGCTAACAGTAAGATAATTTATAGATAATGAAGCAGTAAAAGTCGTTAAAATGTTAATAAACCGTTAAGCAATCATTTAAAACCGCAAAATCAAACGATGCTAAAAACCGTTAAAAATCGTTTACTCAAAATTCGTTAAAATAGGAAATAGTATAAAATTTCAAAATGAAAACTCGTTAAAAATCACAAAAACCACGAACACGTGTTGCAAATTGCAAAAATTGAGTCGGAAATTCGTCATGAATTTTGAACGTGAAAGTCACAAACGTCCAAAATCGTAAAGAAATCCGGCAGCAATTCCTGACAATCGTCGAAAAGGTAACAGAAAAATTATTTACAAATTGTAAAAATATCACATTAAAAAATCATTATATTAAACATTTTAAAAAATCGTAGAATGGTAGAAAAATTAAGTTCAAATTCGTGAAAAAATATAACACAAACTCGTAATAAGTCGTTACAAAATCAAGGAAAAAACGTACAGACAGACTTAACCATAAAAGGATTGTTAGAAATGCAGCAAGAATTAAAGAATTCCTATATTTATGTAACGAATCATAGAAGTCGTCAAAAATCGCAGAAGCCCTCAGAATTCATAAACATGGTTTAAAATCTTCATCAAATCTACAAGTCGGTTGCCATGGTAACGGCCGATTATATCCTAAGAACCGTATGGGTTCCAACGGTAATAGCGTCGATTAAAAATAATAAATCGAGTGATTCAATTCAAGTCGTGAGGCATTTCAATATGTGGCCGTCGTAAATTCGCAAAATTCACCGAAATACGATTTCGTAGCAATCGTTAAAAACGCACCAGAAGTTAGACATTCTAACGATCAAATAATTCGTAGATTCTACGAGTCGGGGATTGTTGAGAGTCGTGGAAAATAATGAAAATTCATTGAAAATTATAAAAACTATGAACGACGTTGAATTGATAATAATATTTTTAAAAAATTTTAAAATCGTAAAATCGTAGAATATTAAAAACCTTAAAACGCATTCCTTAAAATACGAAATAGTAACAAATTAAAAAATGGAAAATCGTTAGAAATCACAAAAAAAGACATGAACAGATGTTGAAAATTGGAAAAATTGTGGTGAAAGTAGTAATTCATAATTCGTAAATTATGCCAAAAAATGCAGATTCAAGTTTGTAACGATCGTGGAAAAGATAACAGAAATTATTTACAAATCGCAAAAGGCTTCGGAATCAAAATCGTGAACGTCAAAGTCGTTAAAAACTACAAGATAGTAAAAATAATGACAGTCATTGAAAATACATCGTAAAAAAATCAATAAAAATTGTAAAGGCAGAGTTAAATGAAATGAAATGGTTAAAAATCGTCAACAATTATTATCGCTGAAACGCGACAGAAGTTAAAAATAGCATAAGAATTAAAGAATTCCTAGATTTGACAAAACTTATAAAACTCCTTAAAAACTCATAAACATAGATTACAATCTTCATCTAATAAACTGTATGTGTTCCGACGGTAATAGCGTCGATCCAGTGATTCAGTAATATTTATTATATAGTTATATTTCGTAAATTGAATTATGTTATTATAAACTAAACTGGTGCACATTATAAATGTGAGGCATTACAATATGCAGCACTTAACGTAAGAAGCGACATACATTACTTATCATTACACAAACAGATATTATAATGTCAGATACAGCGGCATGTATTTAAAACGACTGATTTTTTGAACTAATGAAGTCACGTACGAACTAGTATTGCGCCGATTCATTAATACTAGGTGATTTTCCGCACTCTATCGCAAACTTGTGCTACGTTCGCTCGATTATATGTTTCATCAAATAAACTAAATCACATTTACTATTAATGCGATGAACGGGTTCGTAAGGCGCCCCTAGAACAATATCATCGATCATCACAAAGTGATTGTGAATAAAATCACAATAAAATGCAACCGTATTGGAATACTTATCACTAATAAAGTATTTTTTATTAAACAACTATGTCTTTAGACATAACGTTCTTTTTTTTTCATTGGAATAAATAGTCCAGTTCCATAGCAGCACCCAATAAAAATTACGCGAATCATAAAGACTCTTCTGCAGATTAATTTCCATTAATCACCTTTTTACCGGCGAAAATAGGGCGCGAACGTCTGGGTATGTCTGAAAAATTAACTTTAAGTTCGTTTATACGACGGCGAGATGCCATCGCGCACTAAATCTTCCTAATGCACCGCCTCGCCCGCCGTTCGGGCCGCAAGAAACGCACACACAAAGACGTCATTAATGAGCGCGTCGTCGCGGGGCGCCGCGGCCGCAACAGACGCCAAATAGGAGCATCCATTACGTCTGACGGCCGGAAATTGTGATCCTCTATCAACCGCACGTACCTCACCTCATAAACAAACCTCGCGAAAAATGTGTGTTTGTGGGCCGCGAGCGGGCGAGATGGAGCTACCGGCTGCCCGCAAAATAAGACACATCTCGGGGCGAATTAACGTCACCGCGACGCTTCGGAGGGGATCGCCCGCCGCTCGCATTCGCAATGCGGACGGGTTTTTTCGTGATGGATCGACGCCATTTGCCCGGCCGAAAGTGAATCGATGATGAAAACGAGCTTTTTGGATTATGCGAGGAAAAGGTAACATCCGGGCCGTTCGAGGACTTTGTTGTCATCATCGATTGATTAATGCGGTACAAGATAATATGTCTTGTTGGCGTGGACTGGAAATGAACGTTTGGAATTCTGAATGGTTGCCCAACATAACATCTATTATTAAAGGGCCGTCACTATGTAAGTTATTGTTATTTCACTAGGCGTGAAAACGTTGTGGTTATTTGTTTATGTTATTGTTGCCACAGATATGCACACATCATATTTGAATGCTTTCACAATATTCTAGATCTGCTAAAATAAAATAAAATCGATTGCAAGATAATCCAAGGTCAACAAACATAGTTTAATTAAATCGAGTTTAATTGAAGTTGCACACACGTACTGTACTGAGATGTAAGACATAATATGACGCCGTGCTGATTATTTATTACAATTGTAGTAATCGTTAAGCTACAATTTTTAAGAACTTTTTTTTTGAGTGCTTTCTTTATTTAATATAATTTTTGTCAATCTTGCCGTTTTCTGCCTTCACACCCTAAATTAACGTAATGTGTACCCCTCGACCCAACCAAAGTTTCTTACGCAACTTTCTTCGCTCAATACAAAAATCCTTCAGTGCCAATCTCACGTCTTCCAACGCGAAGTACACCCCCCTCTCGAATTAAACGAATTCAAATTAAGAAGGCGACGCTTTTTTCGCCATTGTGTCCGGAGACGGGGCGAAAAAAATCGCCGTTTTATTTGCTCCTGGATTCATTTATCTGTCTTAAAGCGGATTCCGCGCGTCGCGGGGGCGTCGTTGCCCCCGTCCGCGCGACAAGGTACCCCGAGCACTAAGATAAATTAAGCGAGATTTTTTCGCCTTTGTTGCCGCGCGTCATTAACGTAATTAAAGGGCGCCGGAGGACTGCAATTTTATCATCGGGAGTTGTGCCGCGTTAATCCAGTCCGACGGTTTCGGGAGACAATCTCGAGTAGTGCACTCGTGATGGACTAATTTATTAAAATGTTCGTATAAAAAATTCGTTGAAGAAGATTTTCATTTTTCGTCGGTTTTGTTTATATATTGGAATTAGGTGTGGTGGGTTGGGTTGGGCAGTCGACTTAATTAAATCGATTCGTGAAGCGAGGTAAGGTCATTGTCAATCGTGCCGACAATGCATGGCCATGAAATTGGACGACTGTGTGACCCACGCCTTCGAGGAGTAAGGAAAAAATTTACTTTTCTTATCATAAAACCATTAAAACAAATCAGCGTAGAAACTTAGAATAAATTTAACGAACAAGTTTCTTCAAGTTATCATGCACCTAATTTGGACTCCGCTGAAAGAATTGATGACTTGTAACTCAATTACTTTAATAACATGTCATCGAACAATTTCAGTAAAGTCCAGGTGAGGTGCACGATGACTTTCCTACTCAGATAGCTTATCCTGGGCAACTAATTTTACACTAATTTAATTATCGAACACAAACCTCGACCCACTAACTCTATCGACACCGCGCTGCCTTTCAAAGTTAAACAGCTGGCAATTTCCATACTTTTCCCCGGTTGTATTTGTAGCAGCGAACCCGGCGGAGTTTACTTTGGATATTGCTGGCAAGCATCAAAGGCAAACTTCGCATCTTTACGGCGCGCATCCCTCGATAGTTGCTAAACAAACAATAATTAATATTCGCCGGTTGATGCGGAATACTTTCGGGCGAAACTCGTCCGGTTGGCGTTGAATAAATGCAACGATATGTAAAACAATCGACGCCGAGTGCGGCCCGAAACCTGGCGTCGCACGCGATGCCGAAGCTCGAAGCTCGACTTTTAATCATCGCGAGCGAAAATGTTAATGTAGTAGACGGCGAAATATTTTGAGGCAGATTGGATGATCTCGTTTGGATTTTAATTTGCGTGTCGCGGGCGTTTTGCATGTTTAACGTCGACGTCGTCCTCGTTTAGGGAAAATATTTTACCTATTAAGTATTTTTTTTTGTTTTCGTCACGTTACGTAAAATATTAAGCGATCCTAGTAAACGATGAGCTGATTCTGAACTTGGCTCTAACTCTTGGAGTGTTTTATTCGAAGGTTCTCTGTAAAATTTTTGTACAAAATTTGCGAATATGGTGGCCTTATCCGTAGTAAACTTTGCAATTAGATTCACCCAACCCAGCCTAATCTAACGCAATCCAACCCAATCCAACCCAACTTTGCAATTAGATTCACCCAACCTAACCCAATCTAACACAATCCAACCCAACCCAATCCAACCCAACTCAACCCACCCCAACATATCCAGCTCAAATTACGTTCAAGTGACGTCATATTTACATTTTTTTAATTTGTTTTTTTTTCCGTTTATATCAGAATTACTACTGGGGACTGAACATGTCACTTCTTCGTTAATGAAAATCTTTTTCGCACATAAAACGCAATGATAATAAAGCACACGGTTTCGCATCGTGAAAAACTCGCATGCATAATATTTCAGTTAGCACGCCAGCGGAGAGCGCGCCATAAAGTTCATGCTTTGAAGTTGAACGTGACAAAACACGAGATAATTTCAAATTTCAGTTGGCGCCGACTAATTTACGTTCGGTGAATGTTATGGCGCGCGAAATTGCTGAAAAGTACGTTTCGTGCCAACGCACGAAATAACAAATGCGGGTTTGATGGCGTTTCGAGCCGTCGGCGTCGCACGATACGTTTTATTATTTGCGTCATCGAAATCGGCAAATTAAAAATAGCAGTGATTTTTATTTGGAAATATCGATTTGCGTTTGTGACGATCCGGTTGGCTATCAAAGGGGGTCGAATTTTATTTTATTGTTATACATTTATCCGGTTTACACAATAGATTGATTGATTTTGAGTCAATGTGTGCGTTTCTTTAATAGTATAGATTTAGTATGTTTTTTTAACACGACTTTTAGAGCTGAGTCCACGTCGCTTCACAATATTTTAATATTTAAAAATTACACCATTATTATACCTAATTACTTATACAATTACCTACAAATAAATTATAAATTGCATGTTTGGAGATCGTATGTTTCAGATCGTATCGTGTAGTTATTTTTTAAAATTAAGTTGGTATCATTGATATTAGTTTCGATTCTATAATTGTGTTTACGATGAATTCCGTTGCGAAATAATCTAACAATGGCGAATAACCTGCATCGAAGTTAAATAAAATAACAAGCTCGACGCCGGATGCATACAAACGTTTCTGAATACACCTGCAATACACGCGAAGAAACAAGATGAAGTCGTTTCGAATTTCAGTATATTACTCGAGGAGATGTTTCTGTCGGCTGTTTGCGTCGTTGTCAATATTTACGTCAGACATCTGTTCCGTAAAATCGATGCTATCGTCTCGGCGCAGACAACCCCATACAAAAGGCCGGATTAGTTTCGTGTGTGCTTCGATATTTTATTTAACAAACGGAAGCTTTCAAATATGCGACTGTTTATGAAATCACATAATTTAATAAATTTTTGCTTTGAAATATTTTTTACATTATTCGTACAATTTATGTGAACGATTTAAATTTTTTTCCGAAGATTTATTTTATCATGATGAGTTGAGACAGTGACATTTCAATTTATTATGTTTTTATACCTTGCGTCCGGTTTACACAATTTAATGATTTATGAATACTTTCATAAAAAATAATCGAGATAAAATAATTATAGTTTCAAAGAAAATTATTGAAAAAAACGTTTTCTTTTGAGTATTCTCATAATATTTTTTGATCTTCGAAAACTGATAACAATTTTCGATAGTAAACAATGATAACAACAATAGTTGTGTCTAACGTGAGACCGCTCTGAGCACCGATTGAGACGAGGCTGTGATCTCAAATCGCGTTACTTATTGCATTTTTACACAATTGTTTGTTTACGATCCCCCAGGTCACTTTATGATTATTTTTGCGCGACACCTTTAAATTACTGGATTTATTGTTCGTTGTATTTTTCAAACGACATTTTGAAAAATACAATTAAGACCTAGTTGAATGTGATTGCGATCGAAATTTACAACTACTAACCTGTTTACACATTAGAACGATTGATTTATAAAATGCCAGTGCAAAATAGTGCCCTGTGACGGTGTCTATATTATGCAGGGTTAAATGTCCTAATGATAAATCTAATGCAATAATTTTTTAAAACTATTATTGACAAAAATAATTACTAAGAAGCTTTTTTAGCTTTAGTTGGGTTGAGACAGTGGAGCTTTAACCCAATCTGCATTTATAGGCCTACATTGAGTACGTTTCTCCGTAAGTGTCCCCTTAACCTGATACTTTGAAAATGGTGTTTAAGAAATTTAAATTTTACGAATTTTAGTACAAAATTGGTATTTAATTGAATTTATCGGCCGTGCCCAACCCCACCCAACTCTAAATCAGCTTTTTGTTTGGGTCGGTTTGGGTCGGTTTGGGTTGGATTGGGTTGCGTTGGTTTGGGTTGATTTTGATTGCTTTGGGTTGGGTCCATTTACAACCAAATGCGACGAAAACGCAACCAAAAATTTTTTAAAACCCTAAAAATGCAAACGTAAAACTAAAAACGAAAAAGGTAAACAAAAACAGCCCAACCCAACCTAACAACACCAATCTTCTAACATTTTTGGTTAGTAGGCACGGTTGAATTGATTTGGGTTGGGTATTTTTGATCGAATTTGGGTTGGGTTCAGTTTAATTGGAAATTGTACTGAACCGAACCCAAGTTCGATACAAGAAACCCAAGACAACCCAAATCAATGCAACAAGTTGTAGGTCTTACGTTCATTCAATTGGGAACTAAATTGAACCGAACCCAAGTTCGATACAAGAAACCCAACAAAACACAAACCAATGCAACAAGTCTTAGGTCTTACGTTCATTTAATTGGGAACTAAATTGATCCCAACCCAAGTTCGATAGAAGAAACCCAACCCAATCAAAATCAAGTCAACAAGTCCGTCTACTTTCCAGCTTATTTTTGGTTCTAAACTCAAATGTAAAACGTTTCTTGGGTACTTTTTGATATATTCAATACATTCTATGGAACTTGGATTGGGTTCACTTTCATTGCGAATAAACCGATCCAATAAATTGAACCAAAAAACCAACCCAAAAATAAGCTAGAAAATTGTAAGTTAGATTTCAGGCTTTTTGACTTGATTCGGGTTGGGTTAGGGGTTACTGTTAGTGCGATAGAAGAAACTCAATCCTTAGCAAGATTCTAACGACGTTTTATTTTTGTGCTTTTTTAACTAAATCGTTGTATTAAATGTGAGAAATACTAAAAGTATGTCCTGTTTAAGGTCCAAAGAGAGCCTAAGATAAGTAAATAATAAACAGTAAACAGTAACAACTTTTGCCACGTGTTTGTAGCTTCAGTTACACCTAAGGCGAAGCTGCTTCTTCTCGTTGAAAATCTCTGTAACAGTTTTGCCTTATAATTGAATTATTTGTAACGATATATGTTTTTCCTTTTTTTGTAAATTGATTCATTTTCGTTCGTTACTAATGTAATAATAATATTAATAATATTTTTTTCCAGAATTCTCAATTTTAATTTATTAACGTTAATTAATTAATTAATACATTTTTTTATATTATATTAGTTTAGTATTTTTTTTATTCATTTTCAATTTGATTTTAAAACGACTTCTGTATGTATTTGATATCATTTTCGTTTGAATTTTAAAATATATTTAGTTTTATTTTTCGGTCACTTTAATAAATTATAAATTATGTTATTTATTGTTTCACTTTTGTGTTGTCTTTTCATTTTCCATTTAATTGTAGTCGATTTTCATGGATTTGTTTTAATTCCGTGCCTTTTGATTGACACACACGTATCAATTTATTTTTGCATCTCTTACTCGACGATGAAATCTCAAAACTAGTTCACTGTAATTCAATAAAGCGCAATTAAAAAATATCATTATCATATAGAAATGAACTAACCGGTTTATACAATAGAATGATCGATTTCTGAAATATCGGTGTGAAATTCCCAATTTTATATTTCTTTGCAAGCTGAAATATAATTCGTATTTTAAAATTCAAAACGTCGTTTTATCGAAATCGAAGCAAAACTGATCCGTCGCGCCGTTTTATTAAATTCCAATTCCGATTTCGCCGCGACCGTGTTCGATTGTTTCCCATTCCGCCGCATCGGCGGGATTTAAGGATACGCGCCGCGAAACGGGGCGCGCGACGTATTTAATTAAAACGTGTTTCGAACGCAGTCGTTCCAGTGATTCGTTTTATTAAGTGCAGTAAATTCCGGCGTACTTGTAGCTTCTTGAAGTTCACGTTAGATACAGGAAAACGCAGCCGGGGCGCTCCGCATGCAAATATCCAAAGCTGCGCTCTATTGCAGCCGAGGGCTTATTTATTGCGTTCCATATTTCGTCCGTTTGAGTTGGTTGGCGTGCGTTTTGACGACGCGGGGATTCTTTCTCGGTTTAATTAAAAACGTCGTGGATGTTCGTCGGTTTTGCGTTTCGGGGTTTGGATTAAATAACACAATGGAAATAATCCATATTATGTAAATGTTTTAAATTCGAGTTAAAATTTGATTTTCGGCATTGAAACGATTTGTTCCTATTTCGGTCAATCAGATACGAGAATTCATAGCCAGTATTGTAAGTGTTGATGTCATTTTGTCGATTTTGATTAATATTCAATCTGGGTGGGAGCATTCGATGGGAATACACGTCGTTTTGTGTCCGGAGTGGATAGCTTTAAAGTGTAAATTATGACAGATCGAAAATATAACGACGCCATTAAAGTACAAACGTCAATTATGACCTGGAAATATCTGAGGTACTTAATGGTAATTGTAATTTGTTTGCACACATCTCTTGAATTTTCTGTAGAAATATTTCTGATGAACGACATGTTCGTCAAGCATAATTATTTTTTCTATTAAATATATATATGAAACTTTAATCATCAGGATAAAAGTATCCATTCGTCTCGAAACCAACTCGAAACTCGGTACGAAAACAAAATTCCCTGAAATATTTACGGAGCGATTCATTCGAGGCGACACTTCGTAAACAAAGTTGAACGAACGACGCAAAGTTGAATTGTGTTCGAAACAGTTACACGGGATTATTAATGAGGAACGCGGCCGTCCGTTCGAGTTCTCCGGGGACGTTTATAAAACTTGCGGCGGAGACGCGACGACGAACGGTCTCGACCTCTTTCGGAGACGATCACGTCGAACGTTCGTTATCGTAAATGCTTCTGCGGCGAAATCCGCCAAGGCGGCGCATTTCGGGCGGACGCGAAGGCGGGCCGGGCTTACCGCGTTCGAAGGTAATAATGTTTATGGCGCCGGGTACGTCGCGATCCATTTGGTATTTATTAGCCTGGCGGAGGTGCATTGTGTCTTTTGTTGGCACCGCACAATCGCGCCGGCGTTTTACGCGGTTGCACGTTTGCTATTGTGGTCGCAATTTGTCGGTGTTTAAACTGCAACGTGCTTTGTTAACAACGTTGGAGTTTTATTTTTTTATTTATAATTATGTATGCAAACCTCGTTCGTCGAAATGTTTAAAAACACTCGCCTGTGTCAATATCAACGAGATGCTGTAAAATTAGAATTAAAGTCTTAAATTTCTAGCGTTAGCTACAGTACAGTGCCATATTTTTGAAACGACTCCTCCACTCTTGTTATTCAAAACGGATCACGTGATTGTACAATTACTAACACTATTCGCTTAATTTATATACAATTGCAGATATAGTTAATTACCATAAACTACTTACATATTATTTGAAACTTTAATGCAAATATTTCACCCGATATAGTTAAAAGATCAGAAGAAGAGCTTGAACAATATATTAGTCTTTGGTTTTAAATCAAAATTGAAACACAAATTGAAATATAACTCGTATTTGATGGTTTGCAAAATATAGATTGAAAATTGAACATTTAAGGCACTTCGTGCAATTTTAACTTAATAGTTGCTCGTGAATTTGAATTCGAGTGCCTTTTCACTTGGTTTCAATTGTTTTCGATTTTCAATTCAAATAAATTTTAGAAAATCGCCAACGCAAAGTTGTGACTTTACTGGTTGGAGAATAAGCTTCTGCGTCCTCGAATTTATTTGCATTCGACTGATTTTGATTTTGTCATCGCCTGAATTTAGATTTGGGTGCGCTTTTGATCAAATGATTTATATCCTGGTGTTAAAATATTTTTTCGAATAGCTTTGCTTCTTCTTACCAACCAAATTTGATCTTGAATTTTTTGGGTTTCGAAATCATCAGCTATGTCGTTTTTTACTGTTTGTTGATGGATTGTGTTATCATTGCATTGATCCATCCCAACAGCCTATCAATATTTTGGCCTTAACATCATTGCTTATAATTAGTTTGAATTCAATTGATTTAGTAAGTTGTATTTAGCTTCCATGAAGCTTGAAGGTTGGGTTGGGTTGGGTTGGGTTGGGTTGGGTGGGGTTGGGTTGGGTCGGGTCGGGTCGGGTCGGGTTGGGTTGGATTTATACGAACTTAACATAACCAAATACATTTCAGTTTTATTACGATCTTTGTTGCACATTGGCTACTGTAGCGGATTTATTTTGATTCTATTTTTTGCATTTTTATAAATTGTATTGTTTTGGTTTAAATGCTATGGAACGCATGTAAACCCAATTGAAATAAGTAAACCCAACCCAACGAAACTTATAAATTCAACCAGATAAATCCTCATCAAATTGATTGTACTTTAATTGGGCTTCTATTTCCGATTTACTTATCAATTTGTTTGGATTAATTGCGCTGGGTTGGATTGGCTTGAGTTGGGTATCATGTGATACCAGCTGTTTCTGCCTTCAGGACTATACAACACGAAAAAATTCACTGGTATCACTGATAGTGATTCGTGTTAGGTATTTCCAAGAGACAAAAAAGTTGCGGTGGACAACGATAGTCAAAACATTTAGATTAGTCTACAAAATGTCATGCGTTTTTTGTCAATTCTACTGATTCATTTTGCTATATTTGTGGTCAATTGTGTTAAAGCATTACAAAAAGATGGGCCTGGTTTTCAATTTCTCAAACAAAGGTTTCCTACGTTAAGTGATGCCAAAATTAAAGAAGGGATTTTTGTAGGGCCAGACATAAGAAAGTTAATTAGCGACCCTTCGTTTTTAGCCAGCCTTAGTCCTACAGAAAAACAGGCATGGCTAACTTTTGTCGACGTCACAAAAAATTTCTTGGCAACTATAAAACTCCTACCATGAATTAGGATGCAGGATGTCCCTAAAAAATTTCTTCATTCCCGTTTAAGTTTCTTCCCCGAAAACATGGGCTCTGTTAGCGATGAGCATGGGGAGTTAACTCTGCGATTTCCACCAGGAAGTCGCAGAGTTTGAGAAGCGTTACCAGAGCAGATGGGAGCCACCCATGTTTGGTGACTATTGTTGGTCCCTTCTGAGGGAATGTTCGACGGCTGGTTACAAGAGGAAAGCCAATAATTCAAAATTGTAATATTTTCATGAAGAATAACGTTACTATAAAGACGTGATATGAAAGTTTTATTTATCAAACTTAATTGAGTTTGGGGTGAGGAATAGTATTTACATATTTTAATTCCAGTGAAAAAAAAACTTGTTAATTTGCTGCATAGTGTTATCGACGATACATCCGCTATGATTACATGTACTTCAGTGGATGTATTGTTGATAATCTGATGAGTCCTGATGAGTCCTGATGAGGACGAAACAGATGTCATCACCCGATACACCCGCTGAATTGTTTAAAAAATAATCTGTTTTATATTTAATATAATTATAATTAATTTATATTTTACAATTTTGCATATTTTAAACGTTTGATATTTTGATTGTCCATGGATGGGTGGCTTAGATTGGGTTAAGTTGGGTTGGATTTGTGTTACTGTCTGTCAGCAGATATTTTTGACATAGTTTATGCCAATTTTGAAAGAAACTTTTTTTTAGAAAATGTTCACATTTGTCAATGTGATCGGTTGGATTGGATTGCATAGTAAAAATGACATATTTATATTTTTGCCAACTTTTTTGATTATATTTACAATATATTTTATTTTTACCAACACTTGAACAATCTCTTTTTTCGGATTGGGTCGGGTTGGCAATTTTTTGACAGTTTCGGGTTGGGTTGGTTAGGGCTGCGTTGGGTTGGGATATTCACATATCTTGTCAATTTAAAATTGGATATGTAGCAATTTTAGTGAATTTATTAAAAAAAGTACAGTTTTGGTTGTCCTCGGTTGGGGTGGGTTGGGTTGGGTCGGGTTATATTGGGTTGGGTTGCATTGCATTGGATTGCATTGATTTGGATTGGATTTGTGTTTGTCAGCAGATTTGAGGATTTCTATTTTTATGCAAATTTTGACCGTTTTTAGAATATTTGACAATGCTTATAAAATAGACGTTTTTCTATTTAAAAAAGAATCGGACTTTTGTCAGTGTTGACTTTTTCATTCATGACAATTCTTCTATATTTATCTCCTTAAAAATTAATATCGACGTTTTGACAATATGGTCCATTCTTTAAATTTAACATTTTTTGATTATTGTTGCAATTTCAAAATAATCAGTTTATTGAATTTATATTTTTTGACAGTTTTGCATGTTTCGTAATTTTGACATTTTATTGGATTTGGTTGTGCAGTAAAAATTGATAGTTTTGAATTTTTGTCAACTTTAGCATTTCATGATTTTTAATAATTTGACTGTTCCGTTCTGTGGATGATTACGGTTACCACCGGTAGGGACCAAGGATCCAGTTTATCTAACTCTTGGATGCAATCGTGTCAGGGTGTCTTCTATTGAGTTACATTTCCGCGTAAATTCTTGCGCTCCATTCCAATTATTACGGCAATCAACCAATATCAATA
Source organism: Geotrupes spiniger (assembly GCA_959613385.1). Classification (NCBI taxonomy): domain Eukaryota; kingdom Metazoa; phylum Arthropoda; class Insecta; order Coleoptera; family Geotrupidae; genus Geotrupes; species Geotrupes spiniger. The sequence goes on from OY390739.1 coordinate 24,732,500, forward strand.
GCATGTCTACATCTTCACTATTACCATACATTTTTACATCAAATCAAAACGTCAAAAGGACAAAAATGCTTAGTTGTCAACTCGATATTGCCAGGAATATAAATTACTTAAAATTTTGAATAACAATAAAAACTATTAGATCGTTACTTAGTTGCATCAACTTGATATATGACGATCTAACAGTTTTTATTGTTATTGAGAATTTTAGGTCCTCGTTGCCAAGTGCATCTTCAGAGCACCTTGAAGGACAAATTTAAAAATAAAATGAAAATTACGCTATGACTATTCGTTTTTACATAAATTCTTGTAAGGTTCAGAGCCCTTTGTGCTTTTTGTAAACTGGACGCACCAAGTTGCAGCCTCTCGTGCGAATAGACTGTACCAGTACCAGTACTTGGTTAAGCACCATGATTGACACCGTAGAGCATAATTTTGTGATCGAAAATCTGACTGTACTGAGTTTGTTCGTTAAGTTCCCAAGATGCTGCTCCCAAGTTAGGTTATTATTTATTATTCATTTATGATTAATTCTTATAAGGGTGGATCTGTCTATTTTGCGGTTGAGTGTGTAAATTTGTACATTCAATGCAATGCCATTGTTGTGGCATTGTTGTTGTAATTCCGTAATCTCGTTTTGTGCAGCAACACTCAAATTATTTTTGTCGCGGCAAGTGAGCCGCAGGTCATCGATTAATATAACAAATAGTAGAGGTCCAAGGATGGCCCCTGTGGCACAACCTTATTCATTTGTCGAATGTGGAGCAATGTACTATTAACCCAAACCCGTTGCGTTCTGCCAGACAGGTAGGAACATATATCCATTTGATGGCGTTGCCCATAATTCCTTTTTTGCATAATTGGCTATTAGTATCAAAGGTGATTTCCTCTTGTTCTGGGTCTTGATCATTTGCTCAATAGCTGTGGCTGTGGATCTCGTCTTCCGCAACCCGTCCTGTGCTGTGCTCAACAGGTCAATTTTTTTCAAGAGTAATTCATCGTATATGTGATAGAAATAGGTGAATTTTATTGGCTTTAAAAATATTCACAAAATTGTTACTTCGGTAAATTGGGTATAAAAGGAACCCATGAGCTTTCTCATGTAGTGGGATAAATGCTTGAATACTAAGGAAAACTTTCGGAATCAAATAAATGACCCCCAATTGACACTTTCGACATTTATTCCTTCATCGTAGGCAATGTTCTAGTTTTATTTTTGCCAACACTTGAACAATGGCGTTTGGAATTTTCAGCAAGTGAGCCTCAAGTCATCATTTTCATTATTTTCTGTATTTTTGACATTTTTATTTTTTTCCTAAATTTATCATTGCATCATTTTTACTTCTTTAACCTTGCAGTTATAATAGAAAAATTCCGGAGCGATGCGAAATATCGAAATGAAATGCGAACATTAGAACGCCCCGTTTATCTGAACCAATGTAATTCTTTCATCAAAAGCGCTGTATTCACGGAATTCTTTCAGGGCACCGACGTATTTCGCATTACCATCCTTGCGACTAGCAAAAGTAAACCGTCGAGGCGTGTCTGATTCAAATGAAGACGCGTTTAAAAGCGAGCGGGTCCCCCAACAATAACCCTTTTCCGAAAAGCGCACGATACGTCCAATTTAAATAATTCGGCTGGCTTACACGTGCATATATAACAAGCTTACGTAAAACCGTGCCTTGTAGGCACGGTATTAAAACAATTGAATTGTTCGCGTCGTTTCAACACAGGCGAGCTTTCATTGCGCAGACGAACGTATCTGGCCCCGTACGTGCACACGCCGAATAAAGTCGCCGGAGCAATAGGCTCTCATTCTGTTTGCGAAACGAATTAATCGCGTAAGACCTTCATTAGATTTATATGCGAGTTTCGCTAAGTATGGCGAATGTACAGCGAGTATGCTAATGATTCTGTTAAGCTTAAATTACGGCCTGTAACGCGCAAAGCCGCACAGTTCTGTTCTGCGTTAGATTTCTCGTTACGTGTATCCGTTTAGTTTGTAATTAAAATAAGTTGCTTGTTAGGTTGCGGCGCGATTCGATTTTTTTTTTGTTTCGCAAAGCGGTTACGATATTTCGTGGATTCGGTTTCAACACAAAGCGGCAGTTAAATTCCCAGAGCACGTCTCGATTTACACACCGCAACTCCGATAATCCGCGACGAACGTTAAAATCAATATGTTCGACGTAACGTGGCGAACAATATTCCGGCCGAGTTCCACGACGGGAGCGAACTTTGTATTCGTCGCGTGCGTAGTTTGTGCTTTTGTTTCGTCACATCTTGTCACACCTTGTCTAAGTACGTGAATGACGATGTCTTACTCTGAAGAAGCGAAAAAATATACCACTCGATTCTGATTGCGTAATCTTACGTAAGAAATAATGGTGTAAAATATATCGAAAAAAGATTATGGCATCGACAACCATTTTAGTGCGAGTGAAAATAAAGCAACTATCGAAAGAACTCAATTGGAGTTAGTTAACGCCCTCGTTTTCTGGAAACGCACTTAGGTGTTTCGGTAGCACATTTATTAAAACCATTTTGAAATAATTTTACATTATTCCTTAGCTTTAAATTGTATTATTGAATTATATTTCCTTGCGCTTTATAAAAATTCACACGGTTCCTGTTTTATTTTATTTGTTTCCCAACCCGGTCGTATTTTCAAGTTCGCGTCGAAAAAGTCAATGATCGCGAGCTCACGTTGGCGATAAACCCGTGATAAATTGTTCGTGTATGCAAAACATCGCAGGACGTCCGGGAACGTGCGCTCTTCAGTTCGGGACCGTTTAGTTCATCCCGCGCGTTATTTTTTGTTCCACGGCAAAAAGTAAACACGGGCGATTAGCGAGATTACCTCCAGTGCACCGTTTGTGCAACTTTATTACCGCGAAGCTTTTATTGATCGTAAAAGGAAAAGTTGCGTCACGTTTCGAAAGTTTTATAATTCATGGGCCACTTTGCCGCGCGAGAGGTCTTATCTCGCCGGCCGAGATTAATTTAAACGCGAGTTTACGCAGCGGATATCGACGTCGAGTATGTGATCGCTCGCAGCGCCGTTGGTGATGTTGCCTAAGCGAACGTCGTTTGGCGAGGATTATTTTTAATGGTTGAAGATGTGCAGTGAATAAATACTGGATAGGTTTTAAAATAAATGCTCCGTCAACAACGTATTTAACGTACAATTCTTAGTCGAACGATAAATTCATTACATCATTTTTTTGGTAGTTTATAAAAGGCTACAATAGTTAATGTAGTTGACGATATCATTGCAAATAACGATACTTGGAATGCTTCATAAGTCCAGGTTGATTAGTGACATTTCACGGATTAGACCAAATAAAATTGCAAAACTTATAAATCAATAATTTTGTTGTGCAAACCGGAGTTTGTCGATATAATCGTAAAATCGGGTCGAATAAAATTTAGATTCTTCTTCAGACGATAATTTAAAAAAAAATAAGTTGACCATATTTATCCATTATTTATGAACCCAATTCACATTGTACACAAAATTAAAAAGTTACATAGTTTTGATTTTTATCTGTGAAGAAGTTTGAACAAAAACAACGAAATTTAAAACAGTTTAATATGATTTTCCGGGGTACTCAATAATTTGACGCCAATCCAATTCAACCGAAATAAACCCACTTGGGTTTCAAAATTGAAAACAGTTGCATTTATTGGGTTTTCCTTGCAAATGGGTGTCAACTTAAACTTAAAACTTAACAAAATAACGCCAGCACAAGAAAATTTTAATTTGAAATCGTAATCCAAAATAATCGAGTAATAATTTTGCACCAATCTAAACCCAACTCGACCAACTCATATTGAAAATAGTTAATTTGCTTGACCATTTCGGTGACAAGTAAATCTGTTAACACCAACCCAACCCAACCTAATGATATTTATAGAGATGTTTATTTTCGACGAATATCAGGACAGTGCCGATTTAGTCGATCGAAGCGAACCGCCGTAATTGCGTAGCAACAAAATCTCAAATAAATGTGAAAAAATTTATTTGTGAAAATAAACCAAAAATCATATGAATTGCCAACAGTTCCAAAAAGACTAGAAAACAATGTTCTGCGATGAAAAAAAATAACAAGATTGTTTAAACATTTTCGTCAAAGATTGCATTTTGACAGCTTCGACGTTATGACAATTGGATTAGTTTTGATAAATGTGGCAATGTTGACGTTAAATAAAATTGCCAAGAATGTCAATAAAACCTAAATTGCAAAAATTGTCAGAAATTCAAAATTGAATACTGAAATTGTTGTCAAACAACAATGTGAAAAATATCACATTGAACAAAAATATGCATAACATTGTTAAAATAAATATCGAAGACCAACCCAACCCAACCCAACCTAACCCAACATCTGCACAAAGCAGCCAAAATGCGAAAAATTATAGATTACGAAAATTCCATAATTACAATTTTTGTTAATTTTACTCTCTGCAGACATTTTGAAAATTGTATTCACTTTGATAAAATTGGCAATTTGGAAATGTTTAAGAATTCGATGACGATTGCATCGAATATTTAGTTGTTCTGCAATGTTTCAATCTGTTTGACATTTGTGACTTAATTGGGTTGGATTGAGTTGGGTTCCATAACATTTGGTCGGGTTGAGAGTACATGAAATACAAATAATAAATGGCTTCATTTAATTTTCATTTAAAAATTCCGTAAAATCTAACAACGACGATCTTTTTGTAGATATCATTAATTTTAGTTCATAAAGATTCTTTAAAAAAAATTAATTTCACAAACTTAGGTAAAGTGTAAGATTGCAAGGGTTTTATAAAAACTACGATAATTATTCTTAGTTCACGTCGACGAATTACATATAGTGTATTAATAACATTTCGCAGATTAGAACAATTAAAATTGCACACTGTCTTTCGTAGATTTTTCGTACAGCTATACAGCGTGTTCATGTTCATTAAGACTTTTGGCCCATACTATCAGCCCTTAAAGTTTGTGACACTTATTTTTTAACACCCTGTATAATTGCAAGGTTGATAAACGAGAATAGGGTCGTAAATATGAATTCCATCGCCGTTTGAGGGAGTGGAAGTTGGGCTGGATTGGGGTGGGTTGAGTTCAATAGGGTTGGTTTGGGTTAGGCTGGATTGGGTTGGGTTGGATTTGCATCAAAATCCTTGCGATTCTTGTTACTTAAAAAAATGCATATTTTTGCATAATTTACATATTTTGTCTGAAAATAAGTGTTTCCGTCATTTTTTTTTATAATGACCCTGCTGCACCTCATGTTCCTTACAATCTGTAAAATCAAACGACGATTTTCTTATAGATTTTCTATAAGACAGAATCTTAGACATTTAATTTAAGTTCATAAAGACTATTTCTAAAAAATAAATTTGACAATATTTTGCTAGCTAAGTATAAGTTTGCAAGGATTTTATAAACGCTACGACAACTTTTTTAGTTTACGTCGACGAATTACGCCTAGTGTATTAATAACATTTCGCGGATTAGAACAATTAAAACTGCATGTCGTCTTTCGTGGATTTTTCTTACAACTATTTAATTGCAAGGTCGATAAATTAGACTGAAAATAAAATTCGATAGGGTCTTAAACACTACAATAAGTCTAAGTTGGCATGGTCAACTTTGTTTATCTAAGAAATTTTACTTGAAGTAGTAGATTCAATTCCAGTGGACGTATTTAACGTACAATTATTGGTCGAACGTCTATGTTCATTGCATTAATTTTTTGATTGTTCACAAGATTGCAATAGTTCCACAAAAATCAAAATAAACTTTGTTAGTCGAGGTTAACGATTTGTTGATACTTTGAATGGTTTCATAAACACATGTTGGTTAATGACATTTTATGGACTAGAACAAATAAAATCGTAAGAGTCATAAATCAATCTTCGTGTTGTATAAACCGGACTTCATGCATGAAGAGGACGATAATTGAAATAAATGTCGAAGTTGACAAGCTACGATATTTTTTTTTACTTCACGTCGACGAAGTTCATCAAGTCTGTGAATATTTTTTCGCGGATTGGAACAATTAATCCAAGTATAAGTTAAACATACTTTTTTCATCCAAGACGGAAGTCGTCAACAATTCACCATTTTATAGCCATCATTATATTTGCATCACAAGTTTTATTAATGAAATGTGCATTTAAACTAAAAAAACGCTCCGGTGTCGTTCGGACGATTAATGAGCCCCACGAATTCAGGAATAAAAATGATTGATGTAACTCCACGACGTCGCGTGGTGTTTTCAAGCGACGCGCATCCAAGATCGTGCTCGTTTTCATTCAATAAACACTCCGATTTTAAATTCAAATCGACGAGGGCGAATTTTTCGCGAACGGAACTAAAACATCTGCATCCATGATATTTACATCAACGCGAAAACAAACCCGGCTTATAAATCCATCTCCGCCGCGACCCTTAAATTATTCACATTAATCGAAACGACGCGAGCGAATCCCAACCCCCGAAGAAACTATCTTGTTTTCGGGCGAACGTCGCCCGCGGGACCGCGCGTGATTAAAAATATTTCCGCGTTGGAAGTCGTGACGCGCGAAGGACGACGTCGCCTTCACCCGGCGAATGTCAGTGTCGGGTGTCGTCGCGCCGAGTTGGAGGCCCCGCGTCGCATTCGATGAGACGTGCGAAACGTCAAAAACGCGAGATGAGCGTCGAGAACCCGTCCGCGCGGAAGATAATTGGACGGTCGTCGCCGAAATGAAATTAGAAGTCCGCAGCGGAAAGCTCGCGCCGTCAGGACTTCGTTTCAGTTGGATTAGATTCGGCGCGACTCCATCAAAAGTAATTTTCGCGCGTGCACGACTGGGCCGGAAAGTTTTATATTAATAAATTTATGCTAACGGTAAATGTTACCTTTGCAAGTTTTGTTTGTTATTATTTACAGATACGACGTTGAAATTTCGATTAATTTATATGATAAAATTATCGTGTTCGTGTTCGTGTGTGTGTGTCTCATAATTGTATTATTTATGCAAATTTAACGTAAATAAATAACATAGATTCTCGTCAAATCCCCATAACATCGTTGAAAACTTAAAAATAAAATCAAACTGGTTGGTTAATTCGTCGTCGAGAGGACCATTGTGGGGCGTTATTGCCTCAACTAACGCGTATCACAGCTTCGACAAATGCAGTTACGACGTCTGCAACTGACGAGAGAATTACTCGAGATGCTCGTGTTCGGAGCTTCGCGCGGCCGCAATCGGTGAAATTCGCGGTTGTGCGGCTTTGTTGTAAATAGCCTCCGAAAGCTCGGTTATGCAGTGCCATTGTGCGATAAAAACAATGGGGTTCAATTTATCGCGGGCGCGAAAGTTCGCGTTGGCGCAATCTCCTTAAAACTATCTTTCGAATCCTCGTTTGTCTCTTAACTCCCATATTAAGATATTAAAGTTCATGCGAAATACCTCGTAAGAGTCGTTGCATTGCTGCGAAATATTCACATCTCGTCGACTTAAGTGAAACTTATTTTGATCGCCCAATATCTAATCGAATTTTATTTCTTAAACGAATTTAACTGACAATGTTTATGTAGAATAAAATTAAGTCAAACATTTAGATTTAAAGCTTTTAAATGGCAATGTAGAAGCTTTCTATAAAAGACTGCTTTGGTAATATTTTGATCCTTATTTGTCGATGTTTAATTTACATCGTTCAGCTTTTTTTAGAGCTTCTGATTTATTCCCCTTCTTTATCTTTGAAATGTTCAATTCGTTCCAAGGTATAGTATGAACTGTTGGTTTGCATTTTTTTTGTATTAATTATCGTGTGATGTCGTTATTGTGCATCCAGAGTACTTCATCCTCAGTACTTTTTTTTGGCAACGAAATAGGAAATAAGATGGCACAACGTTCATAAAACTATATCCACTAGCTAAGAATTTAAACGCTGTGGGATCTGGCAGTCGATTTGCAAGCATAATTTCAAAAATAAACTACTTTAATACTTTACGTTTGGGTGGTTATTAAAATAAATGACTAACAAATTTATAAATAGTTTAAGGGTCATTTCATTTTTGTAAGCAAACATTTTACTACCAATTATGGTTAATTTAAGCAGTTTTAATGGAAATTTTTCATCACAAATTACGTTTTTATGTTTCTTCAAGAGCTTCACAGATGAAATAAAAAAATTAATGAATTGAAAAATTAAAAGATATGAGGAAAACTCTGGGCATATTTGTTGATATCCTCTGTCACAATATTTATAATCTCTGATGTATCGCTTTATTGTTAATGAATTCACTGTCAAAAAAGTATTTACGATCAAATCTATTGATAATTTCTTCAATACTGTTATAAATTAATAAATTTGTATATCCAATTTGTATATGTCTTATATTTATGTCTTATGTCCTTGGTACATGCTTTGTTTTTACTAATCATTCGAATTTTATATCAATTTCCATTACTTAACTTATGGGAGATTTGTTTTTGTTGTGAAGATGTTTTTCTAAGATAAAACAAAAGTAATAAAAAATTCAAAACCAACCCAACCCAACCAAACCAAATCAAACCCGACCCAACCAAATCAAACCCAACCGAACCCAAACCAACACAACCCAATCTATTCATTTCGTACATTGGCGACTCTTTGAAGTCCTTTTTGACTTCCACTGGTTTTTCCTGAACGGCCATTTGGAATTCTAGGGTTTCGAGTGGTTTGATCTCGCATGGTTTTTCGTACGTTTTGATTTCACGTTCGACCGGTTTATGGAGTTTGTTCGTGTACGATTAAAAAAATTCATGATCAGGCTGCTGTAGAATGAAAATGGTGCACACCAACTCGATATTAACATTATGTTTGTCTTCTTCTTCTTCTTCTTCTTGAATATTGAATGCTACCCAACGTGATGGGGATTACTTGCAACGATTGCGACGTTTCTTGTCGCAATGGTTCCTCGCAGCTTTTTTTCTCTTCAGTAAATTTCGGTGTCTTTTTCTTAGGTGCGCATGAATCGCCCCTTGCCACGTCGCATGGGTTGTGCTTCTTATTGAGCGGAGCCGTAAGGGAACTCGATCGGTGTTGTGCTACCTAAAAATTTGATAACTTCATAATTCTATAAGAATTCACTTCCCGCTTGCTTTAGAAGACATAACTGCAAAATTTTTTAAAAGTTGTAAAGTTGTGAATTTTCCAAGTTCGAGCGACAAAATTTGATCCAAATTCATTGCAGTTGATGGGTTTGTTGCGAGGAAGAGAGGAAATGGCGATAACTGAGGGGAAACAACGAGAATTTGTTTGAGACGACGTAAATTGCAGAATAATAGAAGAATGGGGCAACGAGTCATATGTAAGTTAAAGATAGTGGTGGAAATAAAAAGATGGATACATAAGGAATGTAGAACAAGGACCTTGAATCTTTCTTCATTTCCAATCGTTCTTCTCGTAGACTCGCTCTTTTTACTTCGTGGATGTTTCCCTCTTCATTCCATCGTAAGGGGCGTCCATTTATTTCACAAATTGATTTATATTTTTTGGGAAATGTTTCTTTATTTCTTTGGTCGTCCTTTATAATTTTCCTTGCATGGATTGTTGTGGATGGCTTATTTCAATAACCTCGGACAACGACGTCATTGCATGGGAGGAACCGAGAAATTTGTATTCGTTTTGAAATCATTGTATTTCGTTTCGAGTGCATGATCAACTTCTGGTAGGGTCATGGATATTTATTTAAGTGACTTGTTTCCACCTATTCTTATCGGAAGAATATTAATTTTTCTTATTTTTGGACGATATACCGTTCAACTTAGCCTTTGGACCCTACCAACCAAAATCATTCCATTCCAACCCAACTCAATCCAATCCACCCAACCCAGCTTCCCCTTAGCTCACGGATAGTCTTTTTAGTCGTTCTCCAGCCCAACCCAACCGAATCCATCCCAACTCAACCCAGCCTCTTCTTAACTCGCGGATATTTATTTTATTGATCTGGTCCTTGTTTTCACCTCTTCTTATAGGAAGAAAGATTTCTTTTGTCATACGAGTGGTCATTCTACCTTGCGATGTGACACAACCCAAACGAATCCATTCCAACCCAACCCAGCCTTTTCTGAACTCATTGACAGTTTGATTGGTGAACGTGTTCGTGTTATGTCGTCTTATCGGAGGAAGCTACTTAACGCCGGGATCGATCTTATTCTTCGACTTCGTTTTGACGTAGTTTTTGTTAATCTAGCAATGCAGTGCATATTTAAAAATCTTGCTTATTTTCCTTCCATCCTTTTTCCATCAAAAGGTTACATTGTATTGAGCAACCATTTCATGGAGTTTATTTGAAATGTTTTTTTTTCAAGGACGTGGACTGCACTACGTTGGGTTGGGTTGGGTTAAGTTGGGTTAGGTTGAGATTAAGTAACTAATGCGCACTTTGCAAATATTGCTTGTCTGTAAGGTTTCCTGCGATATAAACATTATTTTTGAATAGTACTTGCAGAAAATCTGGTATTATATTCAACGCGAAACAAATCTCTAACTTTCTGCAAACTAAAACTACCGTAAAAATGTCGGTACGAAAATGTTGAGGTTTTTTGATTTTTTTGATTTTTTAAATTGGTTGTTTGAGGATTTGAGTTGGGTTGGCTTCATTTTGATCGGTCGCTGCCATCCGGCCCAACCCAATGTATCGTTTTCCAAAATTCACAAACAAAAAAAATGCAAAACTAAAAGAGCAACATTTTGGTATTGTTAATTTTTTTTTATTAATGAAATTGTTTGAGCTGGTAAGTCCTAAAATGCGAAAATCTTAACAATTAGAAACTATTTTGAATTTTTTAAATTTTTCATATTATAATTAATAATTCGAAAACGATTTTGTTCATTTTTATCATTTTTCCTAAGTCATCGCAGATTAGTGTTTGGAATAATTGAAATAACGTCGTTCGGTAAAAATGTTGTCGTTGGGCAAATGAATGAAACGATACTCTATTTCGTAATTTATCGCCGGCTATTGATTGGAAAAATATTGGAGGGTTAACTATCGGATATCGTGGCAGCTGCATATTACCTTACAATCCAATTTCGAACAATGTAATTACAGGAAAAACCATTTATGGGAGTTGTCTGCACTATTGTCTCACATTCAATCTATAAGGGAATTAGAAGTCATTCGTAATAACGTGAAACCGAATGAAAACGAATCTGTCAAGTTAGTTCGGGTAAAATCTTTGAAGAAAAACTTTTGGAATGAAGGCTATGAATGTGTTAGAAAATGCATATTTAAACAATTTAATGCTGCATGTATTAATAACCCAAAGTAGCCAAACATAACGTTTTCAAAAATCTTAAATTTTGTTATTGGTATTTAAAATTTTTCGTATTTTATAATTTGCCAACCTGTGTGGAGGAAGGTACACGAAAAGTTGTTGTCATAAAATCTCACAATTGATAATCGTATTTTTTGTGTTGATTTGATTTCAACTTTGATCCTCTTAACTATCGCTCAGAAAGTGGCGAAGATTTGTTCACCTGAACTCAAAATTACTTTTTATACTTTTGTTTTCGTATGTTGTATTAATTTTCATTGTTTTTTTTATTTTTGCTTACCTGATTAGTGTGGTTCCTATAGGTCCTATATTTTATTGCTTTCTTATTGCATGTTGAAAATTTTGAATTGTAAATTCACGATCGTTTGAGACCCAACCCAACTCATCCAAACCTAACATTATACGTCCATGGCTACTTCCGGTTTAACCCAACCTAACCTGACATCATGGCCACTTCCGCTTTAACACAACATAATCTGACATCATGGACACAACCCAGCCAAACCCAACCCAACCTAACCTAACCTAACCCAACACAATTCAATCCAACTCAACCCAACCTAACCCAGCCGAACCTGACACAACCCAACCCAACTCGACACAACCCAACCCAACCCAAACCGACGCAACTCAATCCTTTCTTTTTAAATTTGACATTTTTTGATCGATTTTTTATAGTTTTGCACATTTTTAAACATTGTAGAAAAATTTCAACAATTTCAAACAGTTTTTATAATTTTATAAACTTTTTGACACTTTCTGAACATTTAGCAATTAACGCCAAATATTCATTAAAAAAAAAACATTTTGCATTTCATGAAACGCTAAGTTTGCATTTTGCATTTATCAAGAAATTTTAATAGTGCAGAATTTTTTATTAATATCTTGAAATAGATTCGTAATAGTTGGCAATATTGTTAAATTATTGAAAATTAAAAAAAAATGCGTAATTGATCAAATCAACCTATAGACAGGACTCGAGGGACAACAATGTTTAACGTAGTCGAACGTGAACCCCTGACTAACCCTCTGTTTATATTGCCAATGTCGCTGACGAGGGACTTTCGCTCCGTTCGGTGCATTTAATTCCGCTGATTAAAACCAGCTCGAATCCCCGCTCGCCAGTCAACATAATGGACGCAGATACCGAGCGCGAATTCGTCGAAAAAGCGACATAAAATCTGATGGATCTAATCAATCCGACGCGGTCGATTTGCTCGAACAACAGTCCTTTGATACGAACTCGGACGTCGTGCTTTTATTCCGCGGGCGCTTTATCCGCGCGACTCTTGCGCGCTCTCCGTCGGTCGTCCCCGGAAGTTTTTCGCGCGAGTAAATCACGACCGGCGGCGCGCAAAATTAACGCAGGTGGACCGAACGCGCCGCGTTCGAAACGTTCCCACGATAATCAAGCGAGGATCGCCGTAAACTGTCTAATTAGCGGGGGAACGCGCGAAAAAACGCGCAATCGAGAGGAATCTCCGAAGGATTACCGTATCAACGTAATGAATGTTCGAGTCTTCGGCGAGTGACAGGTATAAACACACTGGACAATGACTGCAAAACACGAAGATTGAGAAGAAGATTGCAGGATATCGAGAACACGATTGACCCGTGCCTCCCCCCCCCCGTGCTGATTGCACGAACCCGAAGCTAAGCTCGCGCTGTCTCACGACAGTGCATTGCTCTGTCGCCAGTGGCGCTGTTGCGGGTACACAGAAATACTCGAAGAAATACTCTAGTCCATTAATCAAATAATCCAAATAATTAATTTAAAAGTAACTACACTAGATATAGTGTTATTTTTGCTGAAGGCGATGACGGTTTTATTTAATTAGTCTTTCGGTTGGAGTTAGTCTTACAAATTATAATTCGTGGCTACTCCTATGAGCAGCTGCAATAACATTGTGGGAAATCATAAAGGTCCATATAATTTTGGTATAGCTACAGGTGTCCGCGATATAACTCCTCCTTTTTCAAAATGAAGTTTTCCATGAAGCTAACGTTTTCTATCCTGAAGTTCTGTTGAGCATTGGGGGTTGATTTTCCTCTTCGGGTTTCCTTCTATTTTATTAAGAAGTCAAATGAATTCTTGACTAATAGGCACAACAACGCCTCAAGGTATTTCTTTTAGGTGTCCACGATATAATTCCTCATTTTTCAAAATGAAATTTCTCCACGAAGCTGAAGTTTTCGGTCGTCGAGTTCTAGTTAGGCGTTGATTTTTCTCCTCTGGTTTCCTTCCATTTGACTGTGAAGTAAGTGATGATCGTCCAGGTAATTGGCATGAAATTGTTAAGGGATTCTTGATCGATAGGCACAACAACCCCTGAAAGTATTTCTTTCAGGTGTCCACTATATAACTTCTCCTTTTTCAGATTAAAGTTTCTCCACGAAGCTCAAATTTTCAGTCCTCGAGTTCTAATCGAATGTTGAGGATTGATTTTTCTCTCCTGTTTTTCTAAGAAGTTAATCCAGAAGTTAGTCCAGTAGATGGATTCGCAACTTAAATGGTGATTGTCCAGGCAATTGGCATGAGATAGTTAAAGGCTTCTAGAACTAGCATAATAACGTCTGAAGTTTTTACTTTTAGATTTCTAAATCTATGTTAATGAAGGAAATTATGTCTTTTTAAAATTTTAATTGTATGCCCTTGATCTGATTTTTGCCATAAGTTATCCTTAGGTAACTTAATTCGTTCTGATTGAGAATTATTTTGCAAAAAGTTTTTTTTATTAAATATAGTTTTGTCAAAGTCGTTGATGCTTTGGAAACACTTGGTAACACCAAGTATTGGTTAATTTCAGGAACGATTTCTATGTGGTTTCTGTTCAGATTGACGTATTGACACTGACTCGAATTTCTTTTTCGTACTATTTGTTCTTCGCAAGTTGCCTTCCTATTTACTTTTAGACTTAGATTAGGACATTGAAACATTTTACCTTTAAAATCCATTTACTATTTTGTTTCTCTGGCTGTGGCCGTTTTGGAGTAGCGCTGTCTTGGTGGTTTTCATTTCCTTTTGTCGGTTTTCGTTGTCAGCTAATCGTAGTGGTCTTATGATGGATATGGGAAGCCAGAATAGGAAATGAAAGGGAGAGAGAGGGACACCAAGAAAAACATGAAATAATGCAACTGCAAAGCAAAAAAGAGGCGTGACAATGAAAGTGGCAAAGGACATGGCACAAGATGGAAAGCACAGGCCAAGAAATGCAAAGTTAAGATGAAGTTTTAAGAAAATTAAGTTAGAGACAAAAGTAGTAGAACTCTACACCTAAAGGTATTATGGCAATTTGATTGTGATGATGATGGTTAAGTGTTGGGTTGGGTTGGGTTGGGTTTTCAAGTTAAACTTCGATAATCACCACTCAATTAATTATAATTTTGCAAACCACGAAGAAGATCGTATCGTTCGTCAAACGACCATTTTCGACGCATGTGATTTAGGTTTCCACTTTATTTCAATAAAGTAAACGATCTCTACGTAAAATCTGTGAAAAAAGCTCAGTCAACTTACAGAAAAATAACGACAAATCTAAATCATCGCAACCTACGCTTGAGGTGTCGCGATGAGATCGTTTAAAGCTGCATTTAAATAACTCGGTGTAGTTCAGGGCGAAAACTAAAAATGTCGTTTACTGCAACCTGGAAGCAAGAAAAACAGTACAATATTTTTATTCATAATTTGGAAGAAAAGTTGTTAATACAGATATAAAATTAGAAACCCATTAATCGTGAATCAATGTCAAAGAATGTTTAATTAGCAAAAAAGTGGGTAAGCTAATTTTTAGCAACCTTGCTGGAAATACAAGTTCCACAAAAAAATCTGAAACGATGTAAAAGCTCATTTACATCGCTTGAAAATTTCCTTGTGCGAACTTTCTTATTTCTTATTGACGTAAATGAACAATTTCTTAAAAATATTTACATGCCTACTTTCATAATCATCCACTGACCAAAATTGTAAATTTAAAAAAAAACACCGCAGGTTTCATATAAAGGCTATCCTCGATAAATCTCGACCAAAATAGCAACCTCGTAATTACCCCGACCAACAAAACCGGGCGTCGGTGTCCTTTTCCTCTGCGCCACGTCCGCCATCGAATTATTTCGCAATTATTGCAAACGCCCCAGTTTAAGAACAACCATTGCTCAAGAAATTCCCGCACACATAATAACGCCGCGTCGTTTGTCATCTTATCTCGACACGTCATCGTCGTTTTGCTTCCGCGTTAGTTAACGTTATTTCTGTCTAATTTAACTCGACTTGATAAAGGCGACGCGAATTGTGTCTATCTTGCGCGATGGCGAGAGAAAATATGTCGGAAATAATCACGACGCCGGCGAAACGAATCGGACGGATCGACGGGGAAATTATACGTGGAATTCGTCGAGTTTGAGTGTTAGGATTAATTAAATTGGTTCTCGACAGTGTATTACTGAATCGCACTTTGTATGCATCGAGGCGGGGAGAAAGAGGAAGAGAGAACGCATATCAAAGAAAAACGAATATGTTAATGAGACGGGTCAGGAATGAAGAAATTACGACATATTGAACCTGATGGTTAAATAACTATTTAAGTGCGATTGTCATTGATGAGTAAGTGTTTAAAGCTTTAATGGGGTACTGTATCCAGTGATTTGGAATCTTTTATTCCCCCATCCATGATGTCGGTTAGTACATTAAGTCCATCTTCTTATATTTTATTATTATTAACATTTTCTTTTCATAGATCTTTACAGAATTTCTTATTACCTTTGCCACTGTATCCCTTCTTGAATTTGACTTAAACCATAAACTCTTGATCTGTAATTATTTTACCATATTTTTCGTCCTTGTTAACTGTTTTAATGAACCCAAGATATATTTTAATGTTGTCCAAATTAAATTTTATCCATTAAAGTCTATTTATTAATATCGTACTTTCACCTCAGCACTTCTGTTCTTTTCTATAGCTTTCAAGAATTTTTGCATCGATCTTGTTTCGTCGTTAGTTCCGAGTCTATGAAGATATCCCATCCCTGAGTTTTATTTTTTTCTTTTATTGTTTTAATTTTTTAGGACCTACCATTCATTTGAATTACATATTTGTGTTGGCCAACTGTGTATTTCCGTCTTCTCTAATTTTTCAATAATTTTACTAATCTTGCTAATATTTTACTGTTTCTGAAAATTTCTCGTTTCTTCGAAGTAGGTTCACGTTGGTTTCTTTAGCAAACCTTTTCGCATGTGGTTTAGTCCTGCCGACAATTGTGCAAAAAAATTCAATGGTGGGCGAGTAAATTAATTGTGATAAATCGACAGTTAATAGTGTGGTACGAGCTGCAAGATTTAGATGGTTGGTACACATAGAAAGATTGAAAATGACAGATATTTGCAAATGGACGTAACGAGAAGAAGGACAAGGAACAGATGCGATCTCCTTCTCTATCACAGTCTCTATTTCTGCTCTATTTCCTCGTTATCTTGTAACTGCTGGGTTATTTCTAATTTTCTTCCTCGATTATTTTCAGTTCTGTTTGTTTCCATTATATCTACATGGTTTGTTTCGTTTCCATATATTTATCCCATTCGTACCATCTTTTATTTCTTCGTTTACACCTCTCACATCTTCCCATGGATAATTTATGGATATCTTGATATTTCATTTTCACTTAGATATCTTATTAATATCTTTGTGGTTCTTCGAATAAGTTGTCGGGTTCAGTTATAAAAAAATCAGTAGTATGGTACTAACTGTAGGACAGAGATATCTCGGGTACAATGGTATGGAAATGAGCGACAGGATATTGAAAGGGTAAGACCTGGAGAAGAAAGGAATGAAGTACTGAGGGTAAGAGCACATGATATCATACTGGGAATGTGAATAATCAAGATGTTGACCTAAAGGCTTGCGACAGCTCTTTATGTATGAGTCAATTGTCCTACGGTGTGGTAACCCTCGAAATTTGATTATTAAAACTACTTGTCATTGATTTTATTTCCAATTGTATTTGCATTTGTTTGATGGTGGAGACTTGCGCCGATTCCCATTTGATGAGACCCAGTGATGTACCAAAACTCTATTCGTCCGTGAAGAAGATTCCACTAAGAAAATTATCGCTCTCCAGTGTACCCAAATATTCTTTTCGTTTTTCTTAAGTGCATTAATCTGTGAGTCCTGAACCTTTTCATGCCCATTACATCGAGAAGGTAACCTACGTCAATCATATATAAGTGATTAGGAATGAAGAAAACTCAATCCAACCCAGCCCAACTTAACTCAACCCAACCCAATCGAATACAACCCAACCTAACAGAACCCATCGAAGTTGAAAATAAAATTTCCCCAACTTTAAATCACCGGTAAAGTCTCGAGGTTCATTACAACCAGTGGTATTTAAAGGAGAAATAATATCATGTGATGCAAACTGCATCACCAGTTGAATATTGCAGTTTATATCAATTACATTTTATGTTGGTATCCTTGCGATAGTTCTTTACATAAAAATATTGAAGATTATCGGTGTCGATAGGAATTATGTATATGTTCTTTGATTAAAATTTCATTGTTGGGTCTTTGAGTGATTTCGAAACAACTCAATATCTGCCAGATCTAATAGATCGGATATTGAAATTATATTGATTGTCAACAAATAATCATAGATTATAACCCTTGGACACGATAGGAACAGTTGATAGGAAATAAAACAGCGCACATCTCAACAACATCTCAACCGTTCATACTAATTGAGTTTTTATCGTCGATATTAAAATTAAGGCAGTGGAAATATTTGTCAAGGAGAAAAGTTCGTGGAAATGAGGTGGTTCGCAAAATTACTGGAAAAATGCTTTTGGATTTTGAGTACTACTCAAAACCCAAACCAATCTATTCCATTTTCCAAATATAATCTTTACTGTTTCACTGTTTATAATTAGCCACCACATGGCGTTCAGCGAGAAATTTTAGGGGTGACAGTGTTGTTTTGTAGTCAGTTTAAATAACCGATGGATGCCATGTATTGGTTTGGGTTGGATTGGGTTTGATTGGGTTGGGTTGGTTTGCATTGGGTTCGGTTATATTGGGTTAGATTATGTTTCGGGTTGGAGTGGATTGAATTGGGTTGGATTGGGTTGGGTTGGGTTTATTGGCTACATTGGTTTAAAAAATTTCGATGGCATTCTATTCTAATCCATAGAAGATATTGCGAGAGGGAATTGTCATGGATAGGGGTTAAAAAGTACGTAGAGTAGTCTTATCAAATTTGTTTGAAAAAGTACCACGAAGAAGCTGGCCTACGACAACCTTGAGTGCTTGAAGAATAAGAACGAATTCTTTGCTGATCCCAGGACAAAGTTGATACCAAACAGTCAAGCATGACGAAGAGATTAACACCGAATATAATTCCTGGAAACTAACATGCAAGAAACACCATCAAAGTTAACGAGCGGCCCCGAACGACGAAACGCGAACTCGCGGTTTTGATTAAACGCATCCGAACGACGCCGTAAATCACACGGGGAGCGTGCGAGGCAGAAGCGGCGATGATGGCGAACATCTGGTGAAATCTGGGACCGCAGTCGGATGCGCCGCTTAATTCACCGGGCTATTGCCGAACGCAGGTCCCGATAAATCCGGAGCGCGGGCGATGAGTTATTGCGGCCGCGGCGCGGCGAGCTGACGAACTAATTAAATGTGCCGTCTCGTCGCCCGCGCACCTAATGTCTTCGTGCCGAAGTTTTCCCGCTTTCTTGCGCCAGACAAGCTGGCGGCACTTAGGAGTCTTCCGTTCCGAGTTATTAAAAATGGAAACGCGGAAAAGCGGAAGGGTTAAGGCCGCAGTTGCGGGCGCCTAATTGGGCGGGGTGGGTGATGGGGGTGGTGGATAAATGACTGGAAAGATGGAAAGGGATTGGACGTTTCATTTTATGTATTAAATAAAAAAAAATAGTTTGAACGAGATATCGAAAATGTCAGTAAGTAAACTACCTGGGTTTGAAATTTCAAACAATTGTTCTGTGTTGATATTTTAACCGTTAGGTAGTCTCTTAAAGTAGTCAACAACTACGCCTTAAAATTTAACCAAAGATCAACCCAATCCAACCCAGCCCATAAACATAGGTAATTGGCGTTTTATCGCTGACATTTTCTGAACAATTTTGAGTTCCTTGCTTTCTGAAATTTGCAATTTGTTTCATTTTTAAGATTTCAGCATTTTCAGCGATGTTGTAAAATCTATGTGACAGTTCACAGTTTTTCGTTGCAGGCCATTTTAAATTTTCTCACGTTTCTAAAGTTTTGGTAAATTAAATTTTTTTTGGAAGGGCATTTTACAATTTTGTAGTTTTTATGTTTTAAACCATTTCACTTCACTTTCGGTAAATTTGACGTAGTTTATATTTGAGACAAATGAAAAAAAAATCTATCAAAATTTTGATATTTTTAGAAATTTTGTCAACCATTTTCGCAATATGCTGTTTTATTATTTTTAGTTTTATCTGTTTAAATAACCCAGAGCGTTTTAAAATTACAGCATCCTCGTGAACAATAGCAATCATTAATCCTCATAGACTAATATACTATTATCATTAATTGCTCCAATTTAAAACATAAATGCAACGAGCGATCGTTCGTACGTCGCACTAAAAACGACAAAACCGAATCACCCGCGTAACGTTTAATTTTAACGGTCGTGCGGATTCGCGACCCGGATTCCGCGGCGGCTCTTTTTTTAATCGTCGGGGTACGTGACCCTCATAATTTACCCGGTCGAAGTTAACGCGTTCCCATTCGTCTTGTGATTTTTACGCCTTAAGCCGAGCGGAGGCTTAAAATCCTATAAATAGGGATTTTTACGGAATTTACTCTTAAATATTATCTTTGAAATGATAATAAATGGTGGTTGATTTACGCCTGTTTTTACTGCGCGCGCGCGCTAATTAAAGATCAAAGTTGAAAGAGCCGATAAATTTCGAGTTGGACGGGCACGCGTGGCAAGGTTTGTTCAAAAAAAATATTCGCCTACCTGGTGCGATGTACGACTAGATTATTGTGCGTTAATATTTCAATTAAAATTAAAATTGAGGACGAGTGGCGTAGAACAACCACCCTAACGATTTAATTTTCAAAACTAAACGAAAACAATGATTTGCGATGATCGTCAATTTTTGCAAACTTAATAGAAAAACTTCATAGAAAAAAATATTTAATTTAAATAAATAAATTTAAAAAATGTTAAAGACAAACGTTCCAAAATTCATAGCGTTGAAAAAAGTTAAATTAATCTAAAGGAAATAAAGCGCCAACTGCGAACATTTACCTCAATTAATTATAATAAAAATTGTAATTTTACTGTTTTGTAGTTCACCAAGGGAACGATGCCGTAATGTTAAAGCTTGTACAGAAATTACTGTAATTCTTAACAAATTTCGAAAAATATGAAAATGTTACAATATCAAGCAATTGTCAAGAGTATAGTTGCAAGGGTGGACAGTACTGACTTAGTTCGTCGATGAAGACCACTGCAATTACGTAGCAGCAAGAGTGAGGGTGTTGACGTCTATATGGAGTTAATACTCACACAATGTGTGTCACTTGTACTTGCATGACTGCACCATCAGCACATGTATGCGTGGTGATCTGACGAGCTCAGAGACAGCGCGAAAGAGCTGACATCTTAGTTCATTCGCTGAGATAACGGCCCTAAACAATTGTTTTTTTTTTTGTGTTATTTGCCATTGCCATTGTCAAAAATGGTGACAGTGCTAAGATGTCGAAATTGAGAAATCGTCAAAAAATTGAAAAACTATTCAACGATACAATACATTGCCAACAACTTTTCTTTTCACTTCGAGTAATTATAAATAATTTTCACAAACCCAACCCAACCCAATCCAATCGGGACATTTTTCAGAATTATTTAAAATTTGAAAAATGTAAAAATTGTTTGCCAACGTCTCAAAAAAAATAATTGTTAAAATTCTAAACAATCTAAAAGTTGGAAATTATTTAAAATTTGATAACAGATACTACAGATCATTAAAGATGAACATTTCATCGGGAGTTTCTTGGAAATAAACGAGCAAAAATTATATCGAAATTGTCCAGAAACTCTTCAGCTTCAAAATGGTTCCGACATGAACTTGAAGATGCATTTCCTGCATGGCCATCTTGATAATTTGACTTGGTGTAGTCAGTGATGAGTAACGCGGACGATTTTTTTTTATATACAAAATTAACACAACTAGTGTTGGTTTGGTCGGTTTAACGATGTATTTCTGATGAGTAAAAGACTTCAATAACACAATTAATTAAATAATAATTTTATACCTTGAAATGTTTTACAATTTTCGGTTTCATGCTCGAAATATCAGGCACATAGTTTTAATGTTCGAAATTGATTAATATATTGGTTTTCACGACCAACCGTGCCCGTAATTTGTCGTTGTTGTACATTTAAATGGTATTGAGTTATGCACAGTTTGACAATTGTGAATTTGGTTTTAGTTTAATTGGGTCTGGTTGCGATGTGTTGGGTTGGCTTTATAATTTATTGAATTTTGAATTTTTGGATTTTTTGAATTTTGATTTCAATCCAATAAACTAATTCAAACATTTTCAATATATTTTGGTTTGCAAAATTGTGTAGAGGTAATCAATGAGTGAGTATTGAGGTGGGTTCACCCAACTCAACAAAAAATATATTTGAGTGCATTGGGTTTCAAATATTTCTTGTGCGATTTTTTGGGAAAAACTATTTATAGAGTAAAACGTTGATGTGAACTCTGGGGTCATTCTTTGAATTCAGATGTCAAATTTTACCAACAGAATCCTGGGATTCTTCGGAGAAAGGACACAGCTCAATATATAAGGAAAGAAGAGTCGAGATGGAAACAATGCGAAGAGATCAGCAGTGCAACCTACCCTCGGCTAAAAAAAGCTCATTGTTAATACCAAACGATTTTTACGCAAAAATCACTTTATCATCGCAACGTTCGTCCAAGTCGAAAAACGGTTCCCAAATCGCGCACGGCCGGCCGTAAAATCGAATTAACGCGAACCGAAACGCCCTGTCGCGCCGTTTGTCCGGCGCGAAATTCACTGCGCCAATTAAATAACGGCGCGGCGAACGACGTAAAAAGTAATAATCGTAAAGCCCGTCGGCCATATTTTTATATAGAAATCCCCGGTACGCATATTCTTACATTTATAAATCGTCCGCCGGATATATTTATGACATATGAAGCGGCGAATTTATGCGACGGTTTATTTGATATATACGAGTACACCGTGCGGATTTCTCTTGTATTTTCGAAAACCTGCGCGTCGAGCATCGCGGAAAACGCGAGTCGGTACAACGTGCGCGCGAGGAACGTCGGCTGCCAACGTCGCAATTACGGCGCGAATTGATCACCTGAAGTAAGAGAGGCGTGGATCAGAGCTTTGCACGATGTGGAATGAATTTATGAATTTTATATATATATACGGATATATACTCAGTGACATATAAACTGCACCACCTAGAAGGGGTGGGAGTTTTTGGATTTTTGGACTAGTCCAGGGAAATAGTTGTAAAATTTGAAACCCAATCATCAAGTAGTCATGGGATTTTTTGATGTTTGTGTCATTTTTTAGAGGTGGTGATGGCGTAGGTAAAAAAACTCGTACGTGCAAAATTTCGATAGCATTCAACAGGCGAGAGTTCTAGTTATCCTTATTTAAATTGCGTAGTTCCTTGTTTGTCGTTAAACGATTTCGCGCAGTATTGCCTTTTTTTACTCTAAATTACTATCATTGGCTTTTCGTTCCGATAAAAAACTTGTTTTGTACAATACCGTAATTTCGACTTTAAAGCAACGTAAGATAATGCCATACACGGCACAGTTTAAGCAAAAATATCCATCCAATGACAATCGAACGCACTTGCCTGGAACTAGGTAAAAAACTCGTACGTGCAAAATTTCGATAACATTCAATAGGCGAGAGTTCTAGTTATCCTTATTCAAATTGCGTAGTTCCTTGTTTGTCGTTAAACGATTTGGCGCAGTATTGCCGTTTTTTACTCTAAATTACTATCATTGGGTTTCGTTCCGATAAAAAACTTGTTTTCGACTTTAACGCAACGTAAGATACACGGCATAGGTTCAGCAAAAATATCCATCCAATGACAATCGAACGTACTTGCTAGGAAGTAGGTAAAAAACTCGCAAACACAAATTTCGACCTTAACTTTGGGCAAATGTATTCATCCAATGACTATCCTTGCGGACGTGCACGTTAAAGTGGGATTGGTAATAAAATGGTGTGCCGACATACCTTCAGCGAATTTTTATTTACATTTTAAAGTTTGGCCTACGATTTATTTGAACTATAGTGTTATAGTCATAGCCACGTCGCTGTGTGTAGTTGTTCCAATTATTGGAATAAACATCCGTAATGCTAAAACTGTTTTATTCGGCAACATATCTTTATAAAATTTCAGAATGCAATACTCTAGAACGTTTCTGATCAGGTGTCAATATTCGTGGGACCCAACTTTTTAGCCCCAAAATATGTATTAAAATATTTTCTATAGTACCATAAGAAAAATTCGTAATTCCAGCTATCCGGCGAATAGTCAGTAGTCTATCTGTCATTACCAGATCGTGTATACGATTAATAGTTTCTTGGGTAGCGACAGTCATTGGTCGTCCAGCACCCTCCGCATGTTAACATGTTTGTCTTCCCAGTTTAAATTCTCGAGACATATTTTTCACCACTTGGTAAGAAGCAGCACCCTCACCTAATACACCTATTCATCAATTTCGTTTGGCGACAACCCTTTCTTTTGCAGGTATTACATAACTGCACGAACCTCCGATTTTTCAATTTTTATAATTTCTCTAAATTTGTCTATTTAAATTCTAAATTATTTGAACACGTAACAAGTGACAAAACTACAATTGAACCAACATAACAACAATTTATTAAATAAGAGGTGGTGATAGACAAGCAATTATCGAGTCATTTCTTGAATTTGTTCCACCTTTTCGGATCCCGTTCTTTAGTTTAAAGTGTTTCAAGTGTTTAACGATGCCTAGAGGAAGGAGACCTCAAGTTTACCAGCAGTTGAGTGACTTTGACCGAGGGCGGATTGTTGGTTTACGAGAAGCAGGTTTTTCGTTTAGAGAAATCGGCAACCGTTTGGGACGGCACCGCTCAACAATAATGCGTGTTTATCAAGCGTGGTCTGAACATGGGGTTGGACGTCGGAGAAGAGGCGCTGGGGCTCAAAGACGAACCAATGAACGTCAAGATCGCCGCTTAAGACTAATGGCCTTGAGAGACCGATTCTCTACAACTAGATCAATAGCTGATCAATGGTTAGGCGAACAAGGTCGTCCGATAGGCTTGCGAACAGTTTATCGTCGAATAAGAACCTTTGGCTTGCTGTCTTACCGCCCACATCTTGTGCTACCCCTCACTGCTCAACATCGCCAGGAACGTTTGGCCTGGTGCACGTAAAGACTTCAATGGAACTTGGAGTGGCATCGAGTTGTCTTTAGTGACGAATCGCGATTTTGTTTAGGAATGCATGATGGTCGGATGACTGTTAGACGAAGACGTGGAGAAAGGCGCAATCCTGATTTTTCGATTGCGAGGCATGTTCACCGAACTGTGGGGTTGATGGTGTGGGGTGCTATTGCTTACGGCAGTAGGTCACCCTTGCCCTTCATTCGGGGCAGTATGACGCTACATTGACGAAGTGGTAGAACCACATGTTCTTCCATATCTTCGAGGGCTGGAAGGCCCACTTTTCCTGCAAGATAATGCACTACCTCACGTAGCAAGGATTTCTCTTGACTTATTTGAAGAGGCCAATCTTAATCGTTTGCCTTGGCCGCCAAGATCTCCCGATTTGTCGCCCATTGAGCACGTATGGGACATGATGGGTAGAAGATTGAGGAATCTACCGAACCCACCGTTGACAATAGAAGCTCTACGGCATGAATTACAGGCTGCTTGGGATGCCATACCCCAAGAAGACATTGATCACCTGGTGGAATCAATGCCAAGGCGGGTCAATGAGTGTATCGGAAATAGGGGCGGACCAACACATTATTAAAGAAAAATTAAAAAGATGAAGTGTTTTCTTTATCAAATTTTAATCAATTGTTACCTTAGACTAGTCCAATGTTTCTGCCAAATTTGGTCCAAAAATTCCCACCCCTTCTAGGTGGTGCAGTTTATATGTCACTGAGTATATTATCAATAAATTAACTAGTGCCAATTTTTCGTTCACGATTTCAGAAAGACCAAATCCTTGAAACAACGAGCGAACAAGGAGCGACGATTGGGAAGACATAAATAACATAATCCTAATATTTTTATGAATGTGACACCACTTTCGAGGTCTTCATTCTTTCTTTCAATTCTTGCTTCATGCAATGTTAACCACCTGATGATGTAACCAAAGCATAATTGTCCCTCTTTTATTGCATCGGTTTTGCTTAACTGTATAGGCCATTTTTTTTTATCCATCTTTGTTTTCCCCTTATTTTCTCTACAGGGTTGGGTTGATTTTGGTTGGGTTAAGTAGGCAAATCGACAGTCTAAGAAGTAAATATGCAACTGAAATATGCAGGAGGTATCAACATCGGAACTTGCGTACGCAGATGACATGATTGTTAAAGGCGAAACACCTGGAAAAATTTTGATGAAAATAAATATAAAACAACACAAAGACAATGATAATAAGTAATAACGATAGCAAACATGAAAAAAAATATGGAACGAAGTCAAAACAAGCCAAGAGATCAGCAGGCAGATTTTTTTAATGGAAAACACATAACGATGCCAAACGCGAACGCGCAACACGAGAAATCACGAAACAGAACCGCGACAACGTCACGAAATCCCCCCCCCCCCCGCCTATTCCCTCCGTGCAACTCAATATAACATATTACGGTAATCAAGGCGCTTAGATGGATGCGCGGCTGTCGAGCATGCGGGAATTTCTGACGGAGTCATGCAGAACGGGAAGGAAGAAGAAAGGCAAAGGACCTCTAAAGTAGTTCAGTCGCTGGCTGCTCTCATATGCACTGAGAGACCATCAAATTCAACGCGACGTCGTACGACTGCATGGCGACACTTGAGCGGAGAATTACCAAAGGTAAATCTCTCGGTGCCGTCCGCTCGAACATGAATTTTTACGTTTCTTGTCGTAAAAACACGGGTTTCGATTTGTCCCACAGGATACCGTGTGGGCGACGTTATTAATTTTTCTAATTCAGAGATGCAAAAAAATCACTATTAGTAAATTTATCAAAGTTGTTGGCTTCGAAAATATATGACTACGTCGAGTGGATAAAATCCCAATGAAAATCTATCCCACTAGAATGATTATCGCAAAAATTTACAGTAGACACAACAATTTCACAGTTACCTGAAATTAAATTCAGTTGTGGTTTTGTGTGTGGTTTTTAGATCTTCTTTCATTATTAAATTTTTTGACTAAACTGTAGTTTCCAATCAGCGATTTCTGACTTTACTGAAACGTTAACGCTAGCCTTTCAGGAACAATTTGACCCGAGTATTTTTATTTAAATTACTGTAAATTATATTGCCAAAGATTTTTTGAACTATAAAAATGATGGCGTTAAACTTTTCAATTAATCGACGTTCTTGTTGTTATCAACACAAAAGAATTTATTTGGAATGATTTGTTTCAGGCCCCCTATAATATAATAATTAATCATGAACGACAATTACCACTTTTCGACGCTCCTCCGCTGTGAGCTCAGCTCCTTCTTCTGTCTGAACATTGCGTGTATTTGCAACTTATTGTCGAAAAATAAACGAACGATAGCCTTGAAACACTTCGGGAGTCCCAATCCTTTGTTTCCGATAATATCTCCAATATTTTGTCGTTGGAGGTGAAAAAGAAGCGCGCGAAGAACAACTGCTTTTTCTCCAAATACGCGATGACGGTGTCATTTATCTTCCTGGGCAAATCCGTGCAGTTCTCCATTGCCTCCAGCAGCCTGGGACGGTCGGGTTGCTGGAGGCAAGGGAGAACTACCCGGGCCATCTTGATAACTCGCGGATCCATCGCCACGACGCCTATGTAACGCTGTACCTTGCGTCTACCTCCCTGAAAATAATTCATTCGTTCCACATGTGCGACGATGTCCTTGGATGAAAATCGGGAAGATATACAACCACTGCACCTACACCTTTTCCCATTCATCGATCGTGCTGCTGATGCGCGCGATCTTATCTTATCATTTTCCGAGTCTTCATGATGTGGTCGTCCAAACATGGACGTGGATCCTGGAAGTCTTCCAGGTTCTATGTCCAAAAGCTTTCGTGGCGTTCGGGGTTAAATCGTGCCATTGTTGCACATGATTTCCATGAGAGCCAGCCCAGGTCGAAAATCTTTATCTGGCCAATCGTCCTGGAGAACAGTTGTATAGGCGCGGGTTCATTGACATATCTTGGGAACTGCCTCGGATTATCCTCGGCCGCCAATTGCCTCAAACGATTCCTTTAGGACTGAGTCTTCTGCAATTTTTTAAAGTACTTATCGACCAATTCTTCAACACGTTTGTGGTCCAAAACATCATGTAAAAAACTTTGCCAATTAATAAAGACCTTCACCAATTAAAAAAGGGATAAATGTATTTCTTCAATTGAGATCGTTAAAAGGGAACTTGAACGTCGAAATAAATTTAAAACTATGCTTCGTTGATGCCCTCGTAGTTAGTTTTAAAAGCCTTTAATGTTTTTGACGAAAACGAAAACTGATTCAGACATTTTGTATAAAACGGGCAACACATATTACAGACATGTGTGTTCAGTAATCGTCGCAAAATGTTGAAAATACAGAAATATAAATATAAATAGATACAAATTGTTCAATTTTCAATATCTTTACTCTTTCTTTTAATTGTACTCAATGTCCAATTTTTAATTTTCTTAACCTTTTTTGTAATTATTACAATTTCGTTTAGAATAAAGTAAAATTCGTGTAGCCAATGTTCGAAACGGCGACTCTTTCCATTGCAGTTGTCCTCTAATCGTTCCTGGCGGTGACACCGGCCAGCTTCAGTGCGGAGAGTGGAGGGGCCCGCGTCTTCTGTTCAAACTCATTCATAAATAACATCGATCGAGAGAATTGTAAAATTTAAGTAAAAAAATACGTGGAGCAATTTTGCAACAGTGGTCGAAACTAGGACAATGTTATAGCCTGCGTCCTTGTGTATCGATATTTTTTGTAAAATTTTCAGTCGTTCTATATTTTACTTTTAACTCTTTTTCAAATGAATTTTCAAATTAACTCTGTCTTTATTTTAATTCAATTACGTCTGTGGTGGCTTTGTGGTGTCTTCCAGCCTCCACAATGCTTGACATGAACAAAAGCTTTTATTTCTTCGTCTATGACCAAGTTTTACATCAATTCTTATGATTTTAGCAACTTCATGAACTTTTCGACACGATTTCTTGTTATTTCGATGGAATCTCGACCCAACCCAATAATTTTCATTATTTCATGATTATTATTTTATTATGTAATAGTTGATTCCCAATTCATGATTTTCTTCCTCGTTCTATTCCTGAGATTTAAATCAACTCCTGGAATTCATAGTCAAATGCTTCGATGGAATTTTAAGTCGACTTCTTGTTATTATCTCAACTGGAGTTCTACTCAACCCAACGCAATGCAACGCAACCCAACCCAATCTGTTTCAATGTAACATTTGTGTTTTTTTATTGTATTTTTACACCCATTACTTTTTTCCATCAATGTATTTATTTCCAAATCGCGATTATCATCGATTATCACGAATTGCAAATACGTAAATTCAAATACCAAGTGCAACAACGCCTACGTCCTTCTGGCGGTTTTAAAGGTAATACAACTCGGGAAACCACTCGAAAGTTTTCACGATACGTATAGCTGAGAACAGAGTTGGGAAACTACCCCTTAACAACCTCAAATCGTATCTATGACAAAAAGGACTCCTAGTTGGACTTGTACATGTACTGGGATTTATTTCGAACTATACAAACATTTTCAGTCGTTTTAAATTTTGCTTTTAACTCCTTTTTTTAATGACTTTTCAACTGTTAAGTTAAGACAGAGTTATCTGCCTCTGCTTCAGTTCAATTGGATTGACTTCTATGATTTTTTGTTGTAATGCCTCTCTTCCAACCTCCACTATGTTCGACGTCTTGGCGACTTCTTTCTTCGTCGATTACCGATTTTTATATAAATTCTTATGATGTCATCAACTTCATGAACTTTTCGACTCAACTTGATATTTCAATGGGAATCTCATTCCAACCCAATAATTTTCATTGCGATTATTTCATAGTTATATTGTAATAGTTGATTTCAAATTCCTGATTTCTTTTTCGTTTTATTCCTGAGATTTATATCAAATTTATTGCAATTTATTTTGCTCCTTAATTCTTTATATATTGGTTATATTGTTTTTCTTTATTTACTATGTAAATCTGATAAATGTATATATTTATCTTTCTGAATGTTAAAACCTGAAAATAGTATGAATAGTATTATTATCACTCTGTTTGCGTTTGTTAGATCGCACATCTAGCACTTGCAAAATTTCTAGCCTCGTACACATCTGGCTTCGCGTTTAAGATAACTAACTAATAACAATGTTTAAACAGTCAGTTACCTCGTCGATCAGCCAGTAGAAGAATTTTGTAGCATAGTTCCAGTGGATTTAAGTCTTGAGTATTCAACTCAACCTAACCCAATCCCGACGTGCTGTTTATTTCTAATACAGCTCCTGTCATCTATTACGATCATTTTCATGACTTTTATCACATGATTTGCAAAATATAAGGCAGATATTTCAAGTTAACTGCTTTGATGAAATTTTGACTGGACTTCTTGTTATTATGTCAAATGGAGCTCTACTCAACCCAAGTTAATCCAAAGCAACCCAACCCAACCCAATCGATTTTAATGAAACTTTTGTTTCCTTTTTCTATCGATGCATTTCCTAATCGTAATTTTTTTTAGCTCTTCGATTTCAGAGCTTTCCATAATTCGTTTAGAAATAATGCAGAGTTTTAGATTTGAGTGCATTAACATTTCATCGAAGATATTGAATTCCACTCCTGGTATTTCGTTCAACTTCTGATCCTTTTTCGATTTCCTCCCTTTGTTTTAATGTGTTGCTTTCAATGTTAAGTGTTGAATTTCGCGTACTTGAGGATGGAATAAATTTGCACAAGAATCTAGATTTCTTAAAATTCAACTTTTCCAGTTAATTTCCATCTATATTTTCCCTCTTTTGTTTGTAAAAACGTTTCCCCGATACTTCTACTAGAGCTTTCCTATTCCCATTCATAAATTTTACATTTTGTTGATGGGATGATGGGGTACATTTTGCATAGACAATATGCCAAGCCCTTGTTCCAGCTACGTCAATGTAAAATGAAAAATTTCAGTTGATTCACCAATCCTGAGGTAGAACACGATCATTTTGTTTCAATATGGAGGACAGTTTTTGATAGTCTACGCGCCAAGTACGTGCTCCAACTTTGCCAAATTTGCCAAATTTCACCTTAATCGGTGACAAAATTCCGCCATTTTGTTTTAAAACGTCATTTTTCATATCCCGCCTGGCAAGTCTCTAGTAATGAGTATTAAAATTTGATACTTGAGCCTCGTGGGTTTGGTTTCGACTTAAATTTTGAAATTTTAACTGCATTGTTTGCGTTTGGGCTCATGGCTTAAATTTGGATTGAGTTACGTTATCCTCTTTACGTGGATTGATTTTTTTTCATTAAAACCATTGTGAGGGGGGTAGTTCAAGAAAATTACTATACCTATATGAATTGTGCAAAATATGGAATAAATTGTTATTGCATGAACAGATTATCGCAAGATTGACCAATGAGAGCGGCGAAATTATTTTAAAAATATGCTCTAAATATATGTTATGTAAAATTCAAACCTCGGCAGCGTTTTGTTTGTGTCAATTGATCTCGTGTAATCCATAACACAGACGTAATTATTACGTGTTTTGAAAAATAGCCTCAACGTTGTCAACGAAATTTCGAAAACATGTTCCCCGCAAAGAAGTAGATATTGAAAATTTAATACAACCTGAATACAATTCTCCTAGTTGTTATCGTCAGAACGCCGAAATATAATTTAAAAAAAGACACTTTAGATACCTTTCACAAATTTCGTGCACGAATTAAAATAAATATCGCTTGTCGTCGAATCTGAATTTAGTTATCCGAGTTATCCGACGAGAAGCAATCAATTCCTGTAACGCATAAAAATCCTGGAAGAGATCTGAAAAACTAAAAACAGGTTTGGGATTCTAGGACGATCGTTTCGCCTTCACTGCGAGTTCTTCAGTAAGTTGTTTAAAATGATTCGTTAGCGAGATTTTAGTAAATAAATTTGCATTGCTGATGAGGCGTATATGGGTGTAAAGGTTATGTACGAATCTCACCTGTTTTCTTTTTCGGAATTCTGTTTAGTTAAAGTTCGTTGGATTTTATGCAAAAATGTGAATCAATTATATTGGTTTGAGATTCCCACTACAGCCTCCAACCTATCATTATTATGATATATTCAAAATTTAAATTCAGTCGACCCCGATTACGAAGGATTTAGATGATTACATCAACGATCCTGAAATAGTCCTGAGGATTTTTATTTATTATTCGATGCAATCATTTTGCGACTTATCGGGCTTTCATTAGTTACACTGAAAGCTTACACGGCCAATTTTAACTGCAATCGGTACAAACAAACTCGCCTTCGCCGTCGCAAGTCGAGCCATAAATCCCACCACCGCCGACCAAAATAAACCATCCAAATGAAACATTACACCCACTTCGGCTTGTAAATCCTCGTACCGAACAAAGACGCGTTGAACGGCGCTCTCCGCCGCCTCGTTAATTAAACGGCGGCGGAGCCCCGGACGCGTTTTTACACTTTTAAGCCGAAATAATTCGGATCCGAAGTTTAAAGCTTTCGACCGCGCGTTATCCCTAGTCCGCTTTCATAATTTCCACTTTTACGACGCGAAAAAACATTTCGACCGGGAAAATTACGGGCTTGTGTCGCACGTAATGCGACGGTGGAGTCCATTCCGCCGGAGTTGATTCCGGTGCGCGCCCAAGACGTGGCGCGCGATGAACTTGATTTCACCTATTGATCTCCGTGAACTGCGTCCCTTTGTGCCGCCTAATAACGACGTAAAAGCCTCATTCTGTAATAAAAGACTCAGCATTCGCCGTAAGCGTCGTCGTAGTCATATTGCACGACGTGCAAACACAACAGGGTTGGTTGCGTCGTGCTCTGATTCACCGCGTCCTCTATTATCTGTGTAATAATATATCAATAAATATAATAATATTGTTTAAAATTGTGAAAAAATTAAATATAAGGTATATAAGGACGTCAATAAAAAAATTAATTATTATGAAAAAAAAATTGCAGTACAATTAAATGAAAAACTTCTCAATTACTTCAATCAATTACTTAATTCTCTTGCTCTTTGGCTACCCCTAACCAGATCATCCAGTAACCATTTTACAGTTTTAAAATTTATTTGCATTAAAGATATTTGGCAGTGAAGAACAATAGCAATTCCAAGCTATCGTCGTGTGTGGCGCCCCATATTCACTTTAAAAAAGTCGCGCCCATCTTCACTAAGCCGATGGCAATTCTACTCAATCAAACGCGTGATTTGTAACAACTACGACCTTAAACATATCGAACGACGGCTAAAAGACTCATCGGCGCAATCAAATCAACGTTTACGGCGTCGTGGAATGTTGTAAAATCGCCGGCGAATGTAATTTACATAAACGTTAGGCTAATTACCGTAATAGCCCGGCTTAACGATTCCCGTCTAAGTGCATATTTTTAGAATCCGTTTAAACGAAATAATATTTAAGAACCCGATCCGGCTGGCTGGCTGGCTGCGCCTGTGTGGCATTTATTTCTTCGACGCTTTATTTACATAATTTAGCTCGCACCAATTTGTATAATCGCTTTATTTAGTAAGATTTAAACAAATTCCTTATCGCGTTCTGAAAATTTAACGATGAGTCACGCTCGATGGATGGCGGTGACGCAACTGGTAAAGTAAGCACTCGAGTTATGTTTAGTGTTCGAATTGAACGGCGTTTGGAGCGTCTGGATGTGAGAAAAATTCGCCGAATTCGCCCAATTCGTAAGCGACGAAAAAAGAATTAATTTGTACGAAAATTAGGAGTATTTTCACGTGTCTTGGATGAAATGCTTGCACGACTTGGAATAAAATTTTTGACTAAAAAATCTTATAAAACGAAAACACGGCGTTTATGTAGCTCTAGCATTGTTAAATGTACTGGGGATTAAATGGTGCATCATCGTAAATAATTCAAGTTGTATATATTACCAGCAATTAAAAACATTTTCGTCTCAGCTTGACTTATTTTTTCT
Source organism: Geotrupes spiniger (assembly GCA_959613385.1). NCBI lineage: Eukaryota > Metazoa > Arthropoda > Insecta > Coleoptera > Geotrupidae > Geotrupes > Geotrupes spiniger. The sequence goes on from OY390739.1 coordinate 24,766,262, forward strand.
ATTGTATTGCTGTTGAAAGCTTCAAAAAGCTTAAATAAGCACCAAAGAAGCCAATCAAATGTCTGTTTCTATTAAATCGTGACAATGTAACTCTTATTCCTGGATCTAGTCGTTGCGACTCAATGTATGTATATACATACATGTGGGTTGTGAAATCATTGAACGGCCTCGTAATTATTTTATTATTTTTTATTTTATTGTTTTTTTATTTAATGTATTTTTTTTATTTCAGATACCATTTCCTTGGGCCACATAAAATATTTTTGGTGAGTGTCATATATTTTAGTATTTTTTTAGTATTTTAGCCCGGATTTGTAACCCCACCGCCGCCGTTGTTCTTACGTTGTCGCGCGAATCGAGACGATAAATCCGACGCGTCGGAAGGATTTACGTCGCGACCGTAACCGCGTCACTTAATTTCCTTAAGCAGTCGACGGTTTGATCTAGCGACAAACGCGAGCCGGTGATGAATTCATTCAACGCCTCCTACGTGTTCCGTGGATCCGCGAAGTGAGTAATACAGAGAAGAGGTGCCGCCCACGCGGAGGGTCGGATTTTGCGGTCGTCCTCGCGCGCGGGGTTCAAGTTATGTGCACTTTTAAAGTGCACGGGTAATTTTAGACGGCGCGAATGCGTCGAATCCGACGGCGATGTTTGATGTGGTGGTGCCCGCTATTTTTAAAACGAACATGCGATTGATGGATTGATGTTAAATGGCAATTGTTTGTGGACACGTGACTAGCGGATTTTCGTACCTGATAATGGTACAAGTGTTTTCCGTTAAATTAAGAAAAAAGTAATAACCGGACTTTGCGTTGCTAAGAAGGGCACGTCAATTTATTAATTTTTCGGTTTTAAGAAAAATAATTTCCGAAGCATATTTAAAATTGTTAAAGCGACGTTATTATTTCTACTCGATGAACAATTGATATTTCCATAAAATACCAATGGTTACAAAAATTGTCAAAAATGTGCAAATGCAAAATATTCCATACTTTTCAAAAATCACAGATTGCCAAAAGTAATTTTTTTAATATTTTAGATTCTATAGCTTGTCAACATTGTAAAAATTGACCCAAAAATGGAAATTTCAAAATTGACGTATTTGTTATCATTTTCAAAATTGTGTAAAAAGTACGGGGAAAAAATAAAAGTGTTAAATTTTTTTCTAAAATAATAGTGTGTTATGTATGCATACGGCTTCGCCCTGATCTATGGCCAATTCCTGGCTATTCCAATAATATTGGAATTAAATTTGGTGAAGAATGAGACAAAACCTCTCGAAGATAATCAAAAAAATCACTTGCCTTGCAAAATCATGCGAAATCCAATCATATGTGTTGGGTTGCGTATAATATTAATGATTGCCACATACTTGCCAGTCACGACAACTTATGTGGGTGCAACTGTTCGTACGTTGGGTAGTTTAGAATCTTCATATTTAAGTCACACCACCACCCACCAAATTATGTGACACTGAAGTGTTTTCAAGTCAGGCAGTTTAGACATTTTATGGCGAGGCAGCAAAATTATCAACTCGCGTTGCAACTACGAATATTTCCCAGAAAATGCTTCTCGACCTATTGACCAATACCATGTGATCTAATATTACAGTTACCATAACCTTCGTGAGTCAACTAAATATGAATTTAGCATAGATTTTTTTAGCATTACATTTTAAAGGGCAAAGGATTGAAGTCTTGGTCAATGCTACCTTGCATTAAGAAAATGAATAAAAACAAGTGTTACACTTCAGGTTCTGTTTTAAAATAAATTTTATTGCAAAATTGTAAACGTTGTGAAAAAGCCCTCCAGGATCGTTTGATCGATTATTTTATTTTCTTGTCCTACTTTCAATAACAACCGCCTCTTTGTGGAACAACATTAACAACTCACATCTACTAGGATTTCGTTACCAAAATCAATTTCACAAAGCAAGCGAGGAAGGTTAGACTCTTAACTGTAATATCGTTCAACTATTTCCTAATCAAGTTCAACATTAGATTGAACGAACGGTAAAAAATGGACCATTAGTCCTTGTGGAACATAATGATATCTAGTTCTAGTTGTTTGTTTGAAAACAAAATGAAAGCTTAACGTTTTTTCACCCCCAACAATGTTCACTAAGTTTATCTTAGTAATTTTTACCAATTATGGTTGAAATTACGTCAACAATTTGTTATTCGTCTACTACAACTTTGTTCTTTATCCATCCCATTGTGTTGCTGCTGGTCTCGTAATTTTACTTTTCCTCTTCTCCTGGTCCTCCCCCACTTATTCATGTTTTTTTTCAAATTACCTCGACCCAACCCAAACCAACCTAATCTAACCCTTTCATCAACCAATTATATAGTTGGTGTTCTAGGGGAAGTGGTCTTCATGTTCCACTTATCCAGAATCATTTTCTATGTATTCATGAATTTTCTTCCTTCTTATTTGTCATTTTTAACCTCGTTCCTCTGTTTCATGATCACAAACATTTTATTTTCGTCGCCTTCCGCCCACCGTTTATGTCCTATAAAAGTTATTTCGACCAAGCCAGCACAACCCAACCCAACCCAACCTTGTTTGGACCCTTTAAGAAACCCATATTAATAGTTGACGTCCTAAAGAAGGCTCTTCGTACTCTGCCACTTATCCGGGTTCATGTTCTATGTATTCTTCAGTTTTATTTCCAGTCTCTTTGAACCTCTATCTCCTGGTTCCTTATGTAAACAAAAATTTTCTCTTCTTCCTCACCCGCGCCCACTTTTACGTGATGTTTCACATTATTTCGAGCAATTATCCAACCCAAGTTAAACCAACCCAACCCAACCCAACACAACACGATCCACGTTTTTTGGAAATGTTTTTGTCAGATTTAGCGACACTTGTATTTCGAATTTCCCATTCAGGTTGGTTTTAGTTTAAGTTGCGTTTACTTTCCATTGTGCCCGATGAACAGAGAATAAGGAAAAACGATCGCCCAAGAATCCCATTCTTTTTTGCAAATCGAAGCATTTTCATATATTTTATCTTTCTGTCGATTAATACGATCCAAGTTGACAATTTATGGAAAATGTGAAAATAAACATTTTGGTGTTTTTGAGTTGGGTTGAGTTGGGTTGGGTTGGGTGGAAAAAAGTTCGCAATTTCAAGCATGGTTGGCATCAGTCAATCCATCGCAAATATTACGATTCCAAAAGCTGTTATGCGAACTTTGTAAACATCATCAAGAAATTTACTATTGTCTAATTGTAACTTTTAGATCAATAACTAAAATCAACAAGAACACGACAAACCATGATATTTATTATTTTACTTAGCAATAAAAAAATAACATTAAAAACATTATTGTCTACAATAATAATAGAGGCCTCCTGGCTTATCAGTTCGCAAGATTATTTCTTGTACAGACACACGAAATAAAATTCTGTTTTAATATTGGATTTGGTGGAGAATCCGGTCAAATGATGAGAAAATAGTTGGGACCGTTTTCGTGGATACATTTGTCAGTGTTGGGTTTTTCTGTTATAATAATAAAATACAGAGAACTGTTTTAGTTTTTCGTGGTGTATTTTGATGTATTTTGAAATAAGAAAAAAATATTAAATTGTATAAACGTCAAAATTGTAAAACTGTAAAAATATAAATGGACAATATTGTCGAAGACTTCAAAGATGAAACAATTTGTTTAAAGTGCAGTAAAATGTCAATAACATGTCAAAAAATTGCAAGAGCTTTCATAATTGTCTACAATGAGAAAATGAATAAAACATTTCCAAAGTTGTCTTAAATTCAAGTGAGCTATGTTAAAGAAAATGCCAACAAATGATAATTAAGGCACCAAAAATTTCAACAAAAGTTGCATAACGCCATATAATCACAGGTCTAATTTGTTATTGCCGAGACTTATAACCACTTACTTGAAAATAAATTTCTGCAGACGTATCAGCTGATAGCGGCTGCTTCGTCCTTCAGGACTCGTCAGATGTAAACGATACATCCGCTGAGGTTACGAGTTACGAGGAATTTGTGAACCTGAATGTGATCACAAAGCTCTACACTCACCGACTAAGTTAGTACCGTCGAGGCTTATAAGTGACCCGTTGGCACAGAAGAACGTTTCGTAGAAAATGTATGTATTAGGTGATGATAGCTGTTTCGTCCTTTAGGACTCATAAGGTCACCAAAGTCGGTAAACTGTATTTTTGTAAATCTAACTGTTTAATTAATGTCCTTGATAGCTTTGCACAAAATGGGATTTTAAAGGAAATCAACGCAGAATACAAAACATTTGGCACATGAATGAATAAATGTTACCATTGTCGAAAATACTTATCGAAACTAATTATAGAAACAGAAATGTACGCAAGAAGGCATTAAAGCAAAGTATAATAATATGTAATAACAAATTAAAATTCTCAAAATCCAGTTTTTAAAATCCGACTTGTTACCTTGCTTCGAATCCAAGATAAAAATAAAACTTTACGTTAGTTGTACGATAAATAAAGCAACGGATAATCTTTATTATAGTTTCGAAAGGTTGAAAATAAAATTTTACAAACGGCGCAAGTGAGATAGGTAGCTAGCAGATCCAGTCGTCGCTTTGGCAATCGACCAGCACTTATTGGTGATTCATAATAAATTAGTTGTGGTTTATATATACCTCGCGTTGTAGTGTAAAATATTATTCTATAATTAAGCCTTGATAAACAACTCATTAAATATTAATAATGTTATTTTAATTCCTCATACATACAAAATTTTAATTACACAAATTGTACGGTAAATATTTCGCATAGAACACCAAAATTAACTAAGGAACTACCGGATAGACGGAATCTTTAAAAAAGAAGAAAAAAAACGAGGGTGCACCACAACTGTTATTGTCCATTACCAATTATTACCAATTAATTTCGCCTCATTAAAAACCTACAATGGACATGGAATATTCTAATCCTGAATCAACAACTCATCGAATATTAATAATGTTATACTAATTATATATACGCTATCTCGCTACTCCGTTAAATATTACGAATAGAACCCGAAAGAGTAACACTGTTAACGAACTACCGATCACACCGAGTCGTTAAAAAAAAACGGGGGTGAATTGCAACAAGTTTTAATTTTGTCGTAACTTTCAAATTAGTTTCGACGAAAGGGGCGGTAAAATCGTTAACGGACGTCGACCAATATATGTAGCAGTCGAAGAATAAACTGCAAATTCTATAAGAAAGTTTCGTACTCTCGTAATTATATCCATTATTAATTTCCATTAAAGATGACATTTTTATATTAACATAACGTGGGTGGCCAGAAATTATTACTCACTTTTAATTAAAAACCCTTAAGTTTTAAAAGCTTACCTGGGCTTTCGAGCAACCGCTATAATTTATGGACCCTTCGTTCTTGTTATAATCAGGTCTACAACTCTTATCTGAGTTTTTTTTTGTGGTTTACGAGCATGGGGGAGATTTCCCACGCAAAGCCGGCGTTAAGTTTCGAGATAATTCTTTCCAGTTGCATGTGTTACTGTTCGATTAGAAAAAATAAAATCACGTGAGCCATCCCCGTTAACATCGATTGTGCATTTGCGATTCTATTCCTGGCCGACGCTGACGTCCACAATCTAATCGGTCCGAAACGCGCGCCCCCGTCGCATGCAAATGCCCAATTCGTCCTTATTGACCCGCATAACGGGTAATTGCGGCAGAGCCGCGTCGACGGGGCCGGACCGAGCCAAGAGCACTATCGGAAATGAATCCTTAACGAGCTTCTAAAAATAGGCGGCTGCCCTCCGACCGACGACGTCGTAGGTACGCGCCTGGCGAGGACGCAACCCATCTATCATATCATATGTTAATCGCCAAGAATTGCGGGCTCTCCTTAGCGCGACCAGTACGCGACTGCCTCTAGTTGTCGGTGCACCTACGTTACTTCCAAAGCGTTAATCGCGCTCGCGCGACAATACGTGCTCGTACCTCGCCGTTTATTTTTTTTTCCTGCAGACTTTTCCACCGGCCTCTCCGGTGCGATGCTAAAACGTTGCGCGTCCGCCGCCCCATAAATCCAGTTTAACGCCGTTTCGAGGAGTCGGTTTCGGGCTTCGCCCCCCCAAGTTCGGGAGTTCGGTGCTCGGTTTATTTGAGTTTCATCCCGGGGATAATTTCACGAACGACATGCTTCTGCGGCTCCTTTTTTACGTCGCAGTTTACGTCGGCAAACGTAAGTCAATCAGGCTTTTTTTTTTGAAATGTACGCACGATCGTTTGTTATTTTTTTCTGTAACGTTGTGCAATACCGTCACGGATAAGTGTAATACGTATTTTTAGACGCGCGAATTCGCTCTAATGGAGGTTTGTTTGTTTTCGTGCGCATCACCTGTGGATTTAGTCTCGGCGCAAAATATAAATATTTTGCGCCGAACGCGCGTGGACGGACGTTTATGATTATTAAATAATTGTTTGGATTTTTTCGCTACTTTCGCGGCTATTACACGTTTCCGTTGATGTTTGCGTAGCGTTGAGTAATCGCGCGATATGTTTGTGGTGTCGAAGTCGCGGCGTTTTTGTCAGACAAAAAAAAAACGTAATCTAAGAAATTACGTAAAACAATTTATTTAATTAATTGCACTTAAATTTAATGCGAATTTAAATCTGAAAATAATTATTTGTATGCATTTAATACCCAAATGTACGTATGATCGCATTTCATAAAATCTTCAAAATAATGTAATTAATTAAAATTAATTCGTTGCGTTTTGTTGCACAAATCCATTATATAAGTTATATTTATTATAATTATTATAGTAATATCCATGGCTGCCACGTCGTAGGTACTCGAGTTTCACCCCAAGTTATTCAATTAATTTCTACTCCCACCCCTTTGGATTTAAAATTGATTCCTATTTTCACTTAAATGCTTAACTTAATGAAATGAGTAAAATTGAACGTGGAGGTGTGAAATTTCCCACATTTAACTAATACGTTGAGATAACTCGGTTTTTATTTTTATGGCTTTAAAATTATGCAAATCGCTTGACTTGGTGGGTAGTAAATATTTGTTTATAAACAAAATGTAATGTTTGCTTTATCTTATACAGTTAAAAGTATATTTAATGTATGACGAACATTTTGGTTTAATAGCTCCATTAATTTGGTCGAAAATTGTAGTTTTAAAATTTTACTACTAATAAGTACCTAGACAGATACTTTTAAGCGTGTTTACCTTTGTTATCATAATTATAAATAAATTATTAATATTAAAAAAATTCCCTTGCTGACGTTTTAATGGTGTTTGTCTTTATGGTCATATATATAAATAAATTATTAATGTTGCTCGAATTCCTAAACATTTTAATCGTTTGTTTGTATAATTTTAAATAAACTGATAACAAACACCTAGACTAATACTTTTAATCGTGTTGTGTAATATAATTACCATAATCATAAATAAATTATTAATATTACACAAATTCCCTTACTAACGTTACAACAATAATTTCAAATAAACTGATAATAAATACCTCAGCTAAGTCTTTTTATAGTGTTTGCCTTTACGGTCATAATTATAAATAACTTATTATTACTCAAATTCGTGGACTGATATATTTTTATTGTCTTTGTCTTTATGGTTATAATTATAAATAAACTGATAATAAACACCTAGACTTTTAATCGTGTTTATTTCTGTAATAATAATTGTGCATAAACTTGTAATAAATACCTAGACTAAGTCTTTTAATTGTTTGTCTTTATGATCATACCTAAAAATAAATTATTATCGCACAAATTCCTGGACTGGTATTTTAATCGTGTTTGTTTTTATGATTATAATTATGAATGAACTACTCATACATATTTGTGTGACACGATTTTTTTGCCATTTTTAGCATAATATCTATAAATAAATTAATGTACGGTTGTCTTCATAATAATAATTGTAAATAAATAAATTATTAATAGCTTCGTTTAGGAAAACTCCGTCATTTGGTAGCAATTGTTATCAAAAGTTATGCAATTAAAATAAGCTTTAAATATGATCAGTGATAATTGATCCTTGTGTTTACCACCGATTATGTATTTTGGTAATAATTGATTCTATGTGAAAATTCGATTCTTTGAGTTTAATTTTTTTCATAGATTCTTCGATAGTTAAAATATCAGATACAAGTACAATTCATAATGAAATAAAACATTCATATTGTGTATTTCTATCGCGTTCTGTGAATCAATACCAAAAATTAAAAAAAAAGCAAAAAAAAAAAATTAAAAAAACAGCAGAAATACTATAAGTTCTATAATTGCCTACCCACCTAGCACCCAATTTTTTTTCCCCTATTCGGAACATGGGTCCAAAAATCTAAACGAAATTATTCATTAGCCCAGTTTTGGTTTGGGTTGGGTTTTGCTTTAACATATTATCATTGATTCAAAAATTTGATTCTCGAGAATACTCATCAAAGGCTATTATGATTGCAAAGATTCCTACTGGAACTATATATGGGGCCTAATAGACTGCGATATATCATTGTTAAATATTTTTTGAATCCAATAAATTACTCTGCAAACAACAATTTGGCTTTAGACACCACAGACCTACCACACAAGCAATTCTTGAAATAATTGAGAAAATATTTGATTCGTTTAAGAAATCAGCGATACTGATCTAGCTAAGGTATTCGATTGCGTTGATCCAGATATTCTTCTATCGAAACTAGAAATGTATGGATTAACGGGCAAACCGTTAAAATTAATTAAATCGTATCTATCAGACCGTAAACAAATAGTTAAAAGTTTGCATCTAACTTCAGGTGAATTGTTGGTGGAGACAGGTGTACCGCAGGATTCCATATTGGGCCCCATACTCTTTATTATCTACATCAACGATTTACCAGCTAATGTACCCTCTTCTAAAACAGTTTTATTTGCGGACGATACTAATTTGTTAAACATCGAATAAACTGTTGAACGTTTAGAATTAGTAGGAATGTATATCGAAAGCGGATGAATGGTTCGTGGTTAACCAATTACAAATGAACTCAGATGAAACACAGAAAATTACCTTTTCACTTAAAAATCCTGATTGTCTGCCAGTAAAACTCTTGGAATCGGCTTTAAACTGGCACATTGTTTTTTGTGATAAAATTGAATGTAACTACTTACCAAATTCGTAACTTAATAGATATTCCAAACCTTAGTACAGCCTTGATATTATACTGCGCAAATTTCCAAAGTTTAATAAATTATGGAATAATATTATGGGGTACTTCTACTTACATACAAACAGTACTTGTTCCCCAAAGAAGGTAGTTTGATTCTCGATCACCATATCGTCAAAAAATTAAAGCCGATCCATAATCGACAAAATTAAATTGCAATTAAATTATTTATTTCTGTTTTATCAATCCTTATGATTTGTGACATGTTTTTCCAATGAACTGGAGATATTTGTTAATTTAATTTAAATCTAATTTAATTTTCATTGAGAAATATTTGAGGTACGATTTAGTTTAGAATTTGTCTAGTAATCTAATAATCTCCGTTTTGACGTTTCTAAAATTTCGTGGTTACGCCACATAATGTTCACAGTCGTACTGCACAAATTATTTTTTTATGGGTTAGAGTTTCGCTTTTATAAAAATGAAATCACTATAGTAACTGCGGACTTATATTGAAAACGCTTCGTCATGGTCATGTTCCAAGATTCTCCATGTTCATTGATCAAAACAGATAACGTGGTTCGTTGTTTACGTCGTGCGACGTCAAATACGTTCAATACGACTCATTTCGTGACATAAATATACATTTTTTACAACCTAAACATTATTTTACATGATGCTACCTCTTGCAATTTACACTATTTTACAATTTTTATAACTTAAATCAATTGAATATTAACCATATATAAAACGAAACATCCTAAAGTACACATATTTTGTTTAATTTGTTATATTACAATCCGTTTAAATCGTTTTAAATAATTTTTTGATCGAAGCACAAATGTTTTGCAATAAAACACCCCCTAAAATGATTTTAATATGTTTACATTTCCACAATTTGATTTTCGTCCCAAAATTGTTAAACCAAAATGTTGACATTTGATACATAATTCAATTATCAGTAATTAATTAGGAGAACTCGATTGGGTTCATTGTAATCCGAGCAAAAATGTTTTCAATAAATGCACTGTTTGTATCAACAACATCGGAGCCCCCCATCTCATCTCACCACCATAGAATTATTAAGAAATATATTTTAAAGCGATTCATTTTTTTTGAAAATCCAACAATAACGACTTTAAAGATACATTTAATTTTAAATGTTGTGATAAAATAATATTCACAGAAAATTATAATCGTGGATTAAGAATTAAGTTAGCAAAATATATAATTGAAGTATCTTCCGTGAAATAAATCAAATTGCACAAGATCGAATTTTAATATAATTTGAAACCTAAAATGGTCGCACCTTCTTAATTAATTTTCATCTGCCCCCCCCCCCCCCATTTCTAGTGACATATCTCGACAGGAACTACAGCTAATTGGCAAATAGAGTCATTCTGCTGTACATACGGGACACGAAAATTGTCGAATATTTCTCTTATTGATCCAGCTATGACGTAGTTGTTGATGGCATGTGTGTATAATGTTATAAAAATCTCATTTACAAATTTCCTCCCCTGTCAAAATAATGTGTATTATTATTTTGGCTGTGTGTATCATTATTTATTTAAATAAATATTTTACTATAAATTATTGCAAAGTATTCTGCATAATTAAGCAACTTAAACAGAAATTGGCCTGTTTATAATACAAAGTAGATTCAAAGTGTCCAATGGGTGATAAATAATTTGGCAGTAGAATCGAAAAAAAATGTAATGCAACATTTGTTGCACGACAAACTCTACGCTATATTCTAAACGTTTAATTAATTATTCAAAAGTTTGTTGTAATTCTCATGCATATAAATAGAACATAAAACGTTAAATCAAATCGATTTTCAATAAAATAAAGTTTAATTAAATTGTACCTGTCAACTGGGATAGATTTTCATTGACCTTCATTTATAATAATTTCTATTTTATCAAAACGAAAAACACAGTTTCTCTAGACTAATTTTGTATTCAAATAATAATGCTTGACGATGAGATTTTTTTAGAATTATTTGATGTAGTTAACATTCATAGAACAAAATTTTGATACTAGTCGTTATTCGAGCTATCTTTGTGCACTTCTGCCCTTCGGGTATCCTCATGTCATTACGTTTGTGATTCGTTTACGTTAGATTTTATAGATTTTGTATAACCTCGCCGATATGATATATATCGCAATTGATTTTCTGTGTTCGACCATTTTCTATTTATGAAGACCTATAAGGGGAACGCGAAACTGTCAAATCTAATTCAACATCGCATTCAAACTTTAGGATTCCTAACCCAACCACCTCTACCCCACCAATTCTGTCACTCATAATTATGAAAACTCGGCCTATGTTTACTACATTTTGTACATGTAACAACACAATAGTTTTTTTAACAAAATAAAATTAAATAACGTTGATCCTTGGCCCAATTTATTACTTTTGTCATCTTCCATTGAACTAATATTGATCGCAGAAAACCCCGACCCTAATCGTTACTTTTCGCCGCAGTGTAAATAAATTAGGACGAAAAGCAGTTGAAACGGCACGTACGAAATTCATAAATACTTTAACGTGCTGATAAAGCAATTCAATAGACATATTGCGCCGCCCATATTTACTAAGAAACAACGGCGCATTTCTCTATCACCAAGCGATTATTTATTTGACACACAAAATTAGACGATTAAATAGTATTAAATTATAATTATTTTCAACTCAACTTGATCTTATTTTCCTTAAAATTGTGCACTTTCCGATCTCGGCACCGTTTCATGGATTCTGTTATCTACCGAGGTTTGTTTCCTAATTTATATCCATTTCGATTCATTGCAGTGTTTCAATTAGATTTGAAAAGGACAACGTCGAGTGGTTTTGGACGTTTTAAATATAACTCGAAACTTCAGTAATGGCATTTCGCAATGTGCGCCGTTAAACGATGTCAATTTCACGGTGTCACAGTTGGTTGTAATACATATTTTTAGAAACTTTAATTGGCTATAAAACACGTTTATTTTTAACGGCGCGCACTTGTCACCTGTGAATTTAATTCCGACGGCTACTCGAGTATCTTACATCATTGTACCTAGAATTGCGACTAACGAGCAGTTGCGTAAAATTTCCAAAGCATCGCCAGCAAATTTTAATATCTAATTAATATTTATTAATTAGATATAAAATCGCGATTTGTCCAATAAATAATTTTAATCGAAAAATTGTCTTAATTCTCGTTCTAATGGCGCATTAGAACGAAATTAATTCGCGCAGCGCTGCAAGCATCCGGAATGCGTGCTAAAAATATCGAAAGCCATAATCGAAGAGCCCGACCCGATGACGAAATACGCGTACGCCGACGTCACTGGGAAGTCGAGTGCCCCGGAGAGCGTTTTAGGTGTGATTCAACGCCAATTGAAATTCATTCGTGCCTATGTACGTACAAGTTGAGGGTAAAATTAGAAATGCTCGAATGTTTGTTTGTTTGTCGTAATTTTCGTTTGATCGTCGTTGCGGCGAAATACGTAGAATAATTTATTAAATTGTATTAAATTAGGTTGCAAGTCGAAGTTGAAGACCGTCCGCAACCCCAAATGAAAATTATTCATTACGTTAAAATTTATTTCCGTCGTATGCTGGTAGTCTTAAAATTATTCTAAAATATTGCTAAAGTGTGCTGAAGGGTTGAAGTTTTTGGCTATCAACTGATCTGCCCCTTTTTCAAATACTGTAATTATGTTTATGGATAACAAACAAACAAAAACAATCAAAAGTAAAGATGACATAATGAAAAGATGGAGAACTTTTGAACAAACGAGAATACAATGCAATTAAGCCACAAGAGACGAGACATAAAACTTAAAAATATCTGCATAACACTAAAGAATTAAAAACACACGAAATCACCAGGCCCCTGAAGTCCCAACAAAGGTGGGATTTTGTATTGATTATTGATATAGTTTATCAGACAAATGGATCTGGTTTTATTCCAACGTTCGATAGTAGTAACACTGAACACGTGCAAGTTTTTCTTTGTTTACAGAATTATGATGAAATAGTAGTAAGTTTATTTGAATTTGATTTGAAACTTGCAAATCTTAAACAAATTAATATCAATGGCACATAAAGTAATATTTAATAATTGCTACCTGCTAACTTTGATTTACGAACGTCGTATTTTTGTACCAAGTAAAATTAATTACCAAGAGCCGAAGCACTTCGAGATCGGATGTAAAGAAGTACATGGGGATTTGAAACTTTAACGACACTGGTGTTGCTCACTAAAGGAATCTTCTAGGAAATAATAAATTAACACACGTCGCTCATCAACACCCACAAACATAATCATACAATAAAACAAGTTCTGTAAAAATACAAGAAGTGATTGATGCTATTTCATCGTTTCCTAAATTCACAAAAAATGTATAATCTTCATCAATACCAGCATAGCACCACAACCCTCATCTAGACATCGCGTTCAGTTTCATTCTTTTTTCTCTTCTTCACTTAGTGCCACTTAATCCATACACTCTTCCATCCAGTGCTATCATACATCATCCCTACTCCGATCCTACACCTCCTGTTATTATTATCCATCCCTTTCCCTAAAAACGTCCTATAACTCAAAGTTGCGAGATATCAATTTCTTGTGTTGTATAAGACGTTTCAGGAAACAGATTTATCTTTCTTCAAATCTTGTAATTATTGGTTGTTATTATCGTTCTTTGGCAATTAATTAATATTGAAATTTTAGAATGTCTTATTTTTGACAATTTTTCCATTTGCTTTAATTTTGTTTTAGTTTTTCTAAAATTATGTTTCACACTTTTTCGTTTCTTGACATTTGCGCCATTGTTTGCAGTGCTGACCATTTTTGAAAGTTTATTAAATATAGGATTGTTTAACGTTTATTGCATTTTTTAAATTTTTGCTGGTATTTATCTTTAATTTTTTTGTAATTTCGGCAGTTCAGGCATATTGCTAATTTTGGCAAAATTTTGCATATTTATGAAACCTTTTTGGTAATTTTAAAAATAGTTGTATAGTGCATTTTAAGATTAATGTTTTTACCTATTTGAAATTTTGGACATTCGACAAGTTTTTCACAATTTTGCTCATTTTGCCTTTTTAGTCGTTTACATTTTTGTAAATTCTGTGTTAACTCATGGTATTCAATGCGCGTTGGTGGTGCTGCGCTAGCGTCAAGTCTGGAAATGTAAAGTGCAAAACTTTCTTCAAGTCCCAAAACGAAACTCGACCCAACCCGACTCAAATCGACCCAACCCAACTCAACTCTACCCAACGCAAACCGACCCAACCCAACCCAACCTAATAATCAAAATTTTGATAGAACTCGTTATTCAAAGTATCTTCGCGCCATTTGGGTACCATCGTATATCCTGGCGTGACGTTATTTTTGTAGCCGTGCCTCGATGACATTAGTTTTAATTGCCTTACGAGCTCCGCCAACTTAATTGCCCAAGGCTTGTCATTTTGCGAGTCTTCCGGTTTTGCACAATAGAGTAATACGAATTACAACTTCACCCATGTATAATTTATACGCTAAATCTAAACGAATATTATGATTATGATAAATAACTGCTTTAAATTTGGAAAAATTTATTTATGTAAATGTTTAATACCAATTGAAATGCATTTGCACTTACGTTCTGAACATGTGGTAAAATGAGAAATGAATTCCTGGATTTTTATTTGATCCTTGATTATCCATGTTTGTGTGAACTAATTAAGTTAGTTTTAAAAAAGATTCGCATATATTGATAGAAATATAATTGCCAGTACTTGAAAAATAATTTTGTTTTGTTCGTCAATGTACATGCGAGCATCATCGCATGTACTCCGGTTTTACACAATAGAGTAATAGGATTTATTCGTAGAAAACCTCGGTAGGTTTAGTACCACAAAGCTGCACATTTTTGTTTTTAAATTTAACTGTTTAATATGTATAATTTAATTACTTTTTCAATTTGTATATTCATAATTTTTTTTACATCGTCTGATGGAAAAACACCATATGACCATATGAGCTAAGATGAAAAAATCGCATATTATTTAAATGCTAACATTGTGAACAAACAAATATATTAATTACAACAAATTATTTCATGTCAAATAAGAAATTTATGTTCAACATCATTTTCAAATTCTTCTGTGTATTGGAATTATAATTCCACTCATAACACGTGTCACTCGAAAAAGACACCGATCTTTTAAAATCTAAAAATTTTATGTTCGCATTATTCAAGCCTCACGTATAAAATATAATTTTTCAAGGACAGGTTTTAAATTAAGAGTCGGATTTTCACAATAGAGCAATATGATTTACGACTCCAACCGGCTATGTAACTTCGTGCTTTATGATAGTTCTCATTGCGGCGACATGACCCATCACTGTAACCACTGTTCATTAGAAATTGATGTTGAACCCTAGTTTTTTTGCCAACAGGTTATGAACGCTTAAGAGGAAGTTGTACCTTTATTAAAGTTGTTAGTCACATCCAATTCAACGTCGCAATCAGTGAGATGTCAACGTTAATATTACTGACATATCATCTAAGCCATTAATTAGACCGCGAATCCTGTCACTTATAATTAAGAAAACTTGGTTTATATTTACTGCACTTTTTGTAAATGTGACGAAAATGTTACCACCATTTTCATTTATTTTTCATTTTTTGTATTTATTATTTACTTAAACCGTATGGTGGAAAAATGGAAAAATACCTGACCATATGAGACAAAATGTTCACCAATAATTCCACTTTGTTGAAAATAAATTGTATTAAGGACGACAGCTGTTTCGCCATTTATGGGTGCATCAGACCACCACACATACATTCGCTGAAGTTGCGTCAACTCATACGAACATGAGTGAAGAAATTACACAATTGTAAACAAACAAATTTATTAATTACATATTTTTTATGAAGTCATAAATGTGTGTTCAACAGTTCATCATGAGTTGATTTTTTTTTACTTCAGTAACTTTTGTAAACGACAGTGATCCAGACGATTGATTCGCGTTCATTATTTACTTCGAATCAAAACGCGCCGCGACTAGCAACGAAACTGCCCCACAAACAAACGACGTTCATTGCACTCGCGCAAACCTATTCCACTTAATTTCGACGTAAAACACATCATTTATTATCGAACCTAACCTTTCCTCGAGCGATCCATTAATGGCTCGAATCAATCAAAGTCCGACTTATCGATGTAAATATTTTAATTCGACATTCACGACCTATTTATGATAAACGGGGCCCGAACCGCGCGTCCGAGACGGACGGAGACGCGCGCACCTGCCTTTCGTCCCCCCAGTGAATTCGAACCGCCGCGCAGCGGCCGCGCCGGCCAAAACGCGGACGAAAAGGCGCCTTCGCGAACCCCGAAACGATCTTATTTATAAGCGTGACGCGGACGACGGACGATAACGGAAACGGTTATAATGGAATCCCGTCGCTATTTATAAATCGAATTATCGCCGCAATTAAAATACCGAGCGCGACGATTGCGTTGCGTGAAGGCGCTCGCGGAATACAACGTCGAGTCCGTGCGAAAAACAGCGAAATGTTGTCGCCGATTGTTTTAAGTCAGCGCCGTCGGTGTGAAATATTTTACGCCAAATTTCGAGTCGTTTTGCTACATTGTGGCGCGTTTTCAATTAGAACCCAAGCACGGAATTAAACAGAATTGCGATGGACTAGAAACTTTGGTCGGTCGATAAAGACAGGTGTCGTTCACATCTACTGGTAGTGTTATCTCCTCCCCTGTTGTAATATTATTTTTAGTTTCTCATCTTTCTTCTTTTTCCAGTTTATCTTTCCAGATTTTCTATTCTCCTCTGCATTTTGCCTTCACCTATTTGCATTCTTGGGTTGGTTTGGATTGAATTGGATTTGACAATTTGATTATTTTGCCTTAACAGACTGCTTACTTTTTCGGCAAAATTAATTTTCGAGAAATCCGCCATCTAGACGAATTTCGTAACATTTGTTGTCTTCGTTGACAATGAAAGAGAATTAAGTTGGGACGATGTGAATTCGTGTAATGCCCTCCGACGTGACACGAGTATAATTAAAGTTCACATGATTGCCATTAACTGTTTTAAATTTGATTTATTTCCAACAAAATAGCAGGCCTTGCAATTTAATCCAAATTTTCATTGGACGTTTCGTCAAATCAAACATCGATCTTTTTTCATCGGTAATTTATTACGAGGAGTAATTGCGCGATCGCACGCGTTGGAACGCAGATTCCGACGCCGATTAAAAACGTTCGCGTCGTCTTATCGCCGCATTCTCGGAATAGCATCCAGATCGAGATACGGGTGTGTCAACGAAAAAAATCGAATCGCGTATCTTGTTTGCGCCGGCAATCGGGAAAAATCTTAGCGCCGAATTGACCCGATCGAATTTGACGTCTGAATAAATCGCCAGTGTTTAATAACCCGGCGAAATAATTTCGCACGTATGTACGAACGCACAACCGATTAGGCTCGCGTGTAACGGAACCGCGCCGCTGCCCTGAAGAGAAAGGCGATTTTTGCGGCGCTTTGTTGTTCGGCCGATCGGTGCATGTGTAACACCTATTGAACAAAATAGAAAGTTCGTATCGGAGCGGATCAATTAAGTCGTTAATCTACGACGGCTCTATCGATCGGGCGAAAGCAACGAGCAACGAGCAACGAACGCGCGTGATTACCTTAATTGTTGATTTCGCAACGAACGATCGAATGAATAATTCGAATAATGGGCGCCACATATATTTATCAAAAAAAATTAATAATTAAGCTAATAATTTTATTTTAGTCCTGTTATATTATTTTATATTATTTTAACGTTTCGATTCGATTT
Organism: Geotrupes spiniger; assembly: GCA_959613385.1. Taxonomy (NCBI): domain Eukaryota; kingdom Metazoa; phylum Arthropoda; class Insecta; order Coleoptera; family Geotrupidae; genus Geotrupes; species Geotrupes spiniger. Next base: position 24,784,257 of record OY390739.1, read on the forward strand.
AATTAATTTGCGTTAGGAACATCAATTTTTCTCCATCCTCTGTCGATTAATCTTAATGATCGACCGGCCTCGAGCGCCGTTCGAGGAATTAACGCGGACCGGTCGAGCGGGGAAAAAAACTCGCCAAAAAATAATTAGTCCGGGCGAACAATTGATCCGTTGTGCGGGCCAATTAGCGATCGCGGCGAGACGAATTGAAATTTGTTCTGATTTCACGGTTGTTTGTGTTCGGCGGCCTTCAGTTTGCGAATGGGGAAAGAACGATGGCGAGCGGGCCCATTCAATTCATTCGCGCGTTTCTTAATTATTGGCGACGTGGCGATCGACGACCACAAAAGGCGCTGGTTTGTCGAAATTGGCGCTGGATTCATTACGCCGGACGTCGCAGAGAAAAATTCCCACTGAGCGAAGTACATGAGAAATTAAATTATTAAAATTGAGAATTTTTTTGAATTTTTAACATAATTTTTACGATGGACGATCGACTTGGAACACTGACGGAGGCCTTGGCAATTTTTACCACTTATGGGATTTTTAATAATTTTTGTAGTTTTTAGTTTTTTTTAAGGTTTTCAACATTTTTGATTGTTCAGTTTTGCGTTTTTTTGTTTTATTATTTCTATGTCAGTGCTTTCATTTAATTTTGTAATGTATGACCATTTGAAGTCACGTTGTCAAAAATGTTGGTGTCCTTAATTTTTGAATGCAATTTTATTGCAAATTTTAAAGCACAAACGTTATGTGCCCGTTGCACCAAAACGAATTCAAACATTTTTTCATTTGTATTGCAACGAACATCCGCTCGATCGCGTCGTTTTGTAAACGAGTAGATCAGTGCCAATCGCGCCAAATTGCATTTTCAATGCAACGCGAACTGACGTCGTAAACGTGCAAATTTAAGGCCTGCTATTTAAGCAATTTAATTATGTGATCGCCCACCTATTCACTCGATCCCGTTAAACTGTGTTACCTACATCAGCCCAAGTATGGGCACTCAGTTCGTCATAATTATTATTTGTTTATCTTGCTCTCTGATATTTTCATATTTTTTTTCATTGGTGTAATTCTGGAAATATATTTGCTATTTTTTGTGCCATACAATAAAATATATTATTTTTTACATACAAATTGACGTTACGGGGAATTAATTTGAAATTACCATAAAATTATAATAAAGGATACGAGGTTCTCGAATCCTATTGTCCTATTGTCAAACAAAAATGACAAATCAAAAAAAATTTAAAGTTACCCCCAATCAACTTAAACACAAACTTAAAATAAATCGATTAGAGGTAACCAAAATGAAGTGGTTACCAATAAAATACAGGTTCATTGTTGATTCAAAACTATTATTTAAAATTGGTTCAAAAAATGGCAGCTTTATAGAAATATTTAAAATATATATTTACATTTATTTTGATCTGGTAGATGTCTGTAGATAACGCGATTTCTGTGACGTTAAAAAAATATGTACAGCGAATTAACTAGACAGTGTTCAATGTCTACTCATCTTGTACCAATGAATTATCCAACGTTTACGACATGAAAACGAAACTCGGCCTGTCGGCACGTTCGGGCTGTTTGACTTTCAAATGATTCAAATCATAAATTTCAATAATTTTTTTAAATTTGAATACTACATAGAACCATAATTTTTTGAAAAAATACTAAAATTCCTGAACACATTGAAATCCATAAATTTTTGTCATCGTTTTATTCTGATGTTTCAACTTGTTTCTTTCTTCGTTTTGCTAATTTGTTTCTGCAATTAAAATTAATAATAATAATTGTTTCCCCCATCACCTTCCTTCCGCTCCATGCTTCTGCTCAGTCACCACACAACCCATATGAATAGCCAGGAAGGAAGCAGATCATCCGTATTAATTATTTTCAGTCAACAAAATCAAACAAATGCAATTTGGCTCAAATCAAATTTTGCGTTAAAAGTTTACCTTAAAATAAATCAAGAAATGAGCTGAAAAATAAATACATAACTGAAACAAAAAAAATAAAAATTTCAAATTTCCTGAGAATGTCAAACTGTAGTTCGTTGTTATCTGTCATTTGAGTGTCCTCTGGTTGAACGCTATCCGGATCACTTTTATTTGTTTTTTTTTTAATAGAGTTTCTGATGATACGTATTTTCTTCAGTTTTTCGTATATTGGATGTTCATCGAAGGTTCAAGTCTGTCAGATATGTAGAAGTCATTCCAAATTACCTTTCAACTTACTATTGACTAGCGAACTTGCTAAAAAGATTAACAGTACAACATAGGACTAGATGAACGTCGATGAAGACCCCCGGTCTGTTAACTCTAATTAAATTAGTTATTTGTCATCACCAAGTGATTGTATACCTTGTTTGTTACCTTATCATTAAGCAAAGCATAGTAGATGACTTTGGTAAAATTATTAAAAATTTAATCAACCCAACTCGACCTAACCTAACCCCACCCTACCCAACCCAACCCAAACCAATGAAATTTTATTCAATTATTCAAATAGTGCCTAAGATTGATTGCCTATCGGGCCGAACCCAATGTGATTGAAGTGTATTTTTTTAAACTCTTATCTCATATGCACGTATAGTACATTAGTTATGAGTTAAAAATTGTTGATGTTGAGGTCAATGATGTTGAATGCTCATTACCTATTCGGACTTTGGTAAAATAGGTCATTATTAATCATCATTAAAAATTTAATGATCTATTTTACCAAAGTCCTCTAAGATGTTTTCATATACGTTTAACCCAATAAAAAAACAAACAACATGAAAAAATACACAATAATTGGCGATTACAAATAACGACTTTAATTAGAAGTTTTGCTGTATTTGATGACCAGATAAAAATTAAAAATACTAACGATTATCTTTATTTTAACTGGAAATAGTACGCAACAAGCATAACCATTTTTTAAAATTATATTTATATTGTCATCTCTATATTTTTTGCCTCTGTCGAGACTGTAATATAAAGAATTCGAATGATAGCACAAAAGTAGTACCATTTCGTCTGTTCTACGGTGCACGTTTCATAAGAAATTTAATGATAGCGGCAACGGTGTATTGAAGGAACGTTGACAAGCAACGGCGTTTAAACGTCAAACGTCAAAGTGAAGCGTTTTTAAATTACGCATAAAATGTTAACAAGAGAAAAGAAAATAGTGCAGCGACATTCGATAATGACATCACGAAATATTTGTAAGTTTATAAATAAAATTTATCGTGCGTCTGAACTCTAATAAAAATAAAGATCTTCAGAAATTTCAGTTCAATAATTTCAGCATACGAACCCACTAGTAATATTAATTTAAAGAAACTGGAGTTTTCCGCACCCTACCTACGGACCTCTTCGGATTTGCTTTATGTGAAGCAAAGCAGTTGTTTGACAGCGACAAAAATGACAGTTTAAGTTATAAAAAATTAACTCAAAAAATGCTAACATTGCACGTCGTATTAAACTCTATTAAATAATTCATTTTTGTTTATTTTTCTATCAGTTCGTTTCGAGAGTGTTGAAATTATCTAAGTAATCAAAATATTTGCGAAGTATCGATTTTGAATTATATGCCAAGGTCCTCTGTAATGTACGCTGAACTAGTTTCTAATGCCTGCACGTAAATATATCGCCACTTCGATCTGTTGAGGTGAAATAACGTGCTTTAAATAAATATTTAAATGAATAAACGAGACCATTAACTATGGTAATCGCAGAGTGATTCTGATTCACACTTCTTCGCAGCTTTGCATCTCGACTCCTGCCCTATTCGATTGACGTGCGGGAAAAAGGAGCGCACCAGCAACAGATGTAGATATTATTTATTCTAACCCAGAATTTTGCGATCGTCTAATCTAAGCAAATAGATGACGCGTAAGGTGATAGTAAATATTAGTGTATTGAAATTACATTCGCAAACACATCGAATGCCAAGTTCTAATCTAAACGAAACCTTGCTATTAAAAAAAAAATAGCAAACAACTGATTCATCGCGTCCATTACTCACTGGAGCCACGATTATCGCCCGGGCAAATATACAAACAAATTGCCATTTTTACGCTAAAGAAAATAGCACTCGATTACGTGAATTACGTGAATATTATTAATATTAATTGTAATAATTTCGCCTCGTTTAAAATGAAATCGTGCGGTCGTTGCCCATTAGGTCGCGCATCTTTCTGCGAATAATAATTCAGCTAAAATGCAGCACCGCATGCAACATTTGTTATTGCGCGGCCGATTCTCGAAAACGGCGCGGGGTTTATTGCGCCGTTGACGGGCGCGTTGACGGCTTTGTGTGCGTCCGAGATCTCGGAATTTTTTGCGGCGCGCATGCAAATTTATTCGCCATTGCGGTCTGGAGGACTGGACATTGTTACCGGCGAGCTCATCGCGGATGCGGACCATTATGGGAGTAATGGTCTCGTTTTTTAAGGAATAGGCAATTCGCTGCGCGAGCCGAGCGAAATTGCCCGTCTGCAAAAATCGACGACTACGCGTCCATTAATAATAATGCACTTTGTTCCTAATGATATCCTGTCGATAACTGGAAATTTGCACAAATATTAACACTTTTTTTAATGGGCGGTAATTGGCGGTCGCCCCGTATTGATTGCACTGTTTTCCGTTTTCAGTAAAAGTTAGTTAAATTGTATGGTGTCGTCTTTTTCTAGGGATTTATTGCGGAGGTCGTTTTCGATTACCATTCAAATTGGCGCACAGACAAAATTAATCCACAGCTTGCCTTATCTTGCTAGAAAATGGGGATGAATACATTAATAATCTTGACTCTCGTAGTTAAGTTAATGTCTTAATTCTAAGTTCCCATGGAATATGTTGACCTTTCGTCCATTTATCTATTACACTCACCTTCGATTATCTGCTCTTAAATGGTTTTAATCTTCAGCATATCTTATGAAGAAGACTTGGTGATGAACAAGTTCCCATGGACGATGTCGACGTTCATTCCATTTATCTATTTCACTCACGTTCGATTATCAGTTCTTAAATGGCTTTCATCTTCAGCATATCTTATGAAGAGAAAGTTCCCATGGAAGATATAAACATTTACTGAATTTCTTTATATCATTCACGTTCGATTATCACGTCTTCAATGGTTTTAGTCTTCAGCATGTGTTACGAAGAGGACATGATAATGAACAAGTTCCTGTGGAAGATTTTGGCCACCACTATTCTACTTCTTTATTTCACTCACGTTTGATTATCAGTTTCTTTTTACTGCAATGATCCCTTTGACTGTTTTATTAGAGTATCGATCCTCGCAGTTTTCAACTCCAAGAACCAATGGACGTTTTGTGAACAGAACACATAGACTATCACAACCATTCTTAAGGGGATTAAAATTGTCTGCAGACAAAAGTTCTAGTTCATGTCACTTGTCACCTATGAGGTTCTTCAATAGTGTGCAAAATCTCTCAGGGTACTTGCTCAGAATTCTTAAATTTCAAAGCCATCTGAATCCAAATTAAAATTGCAGTAAAACTCTCAAGTTAAATCAAAATCGTTATTATGCAAATACAAACCCACTGCAATACAACTACATGCATTAAGCTCAACTGACCGACAGACTTGCGAGCTTTTCCTGAAACCCCAGCTTTTACAAACCCCTGCTCAATCATAACAATTTTTTTGACGCACAACCATTTTTTTTGACACCCAACCCCCTAGTGTGATTGTATTGAAAATACAGAGTCTAAGTTTTGTGAAATTTTTCTACTGCATTTAATAAAATTTACGTTTTCATGTATATGTTTAAGTCGTTTTGATTGCAATTTTATCGAACCGTACTTGAGAAAAAAATCGTCAAGAATGCCTAAATCCAACCCAATGCGATCCATAAACCCAGCTAAATTTTGAACGAATAACAATTCTCGTTATCAAACCCATTCGATCGAAGTTGAACACCATGTCTATAAACCCAACGCAATTTTAATAACAAAAAACAATTTGGATACAACGAGACTAAATATGTGGCGGTGTTGATTAATAATTGGCGAAGCGCAATTGTACAATTTAAATCCAAATCCTCGCAGCCCAAACGTCATAAGTCATAATTTTATACCTGACTGATAATCCAGTCCTTTTGATTGAATTTCTCGGCGGGTTGGTCTTGACTCGTAAATTAAATGTCCAGTCATCAGTTGCAGGGGATCTTCTTTCTTCTATTATGAACATTAGAAAAAAAGGTTGTGATTATCATGAATTTCCGAGCGGTTGTTTGGATTGGGTTGGTTCTGTTGAATGAATTGATAAGGTCCTTTGACTTTGAGTTCTTTGTGTTTGAGTTCTCGTGAATCAGTTGCGGAAGTATCTTATTTCTGCTGTCACGAAGAAAAGGGGATTTGATTCTAAATTTTATGTTCAATTCAATTTCTTCTTGTACGAGTATATCAACTGAAGTCGTCGTCTATGGTTGAACATCATGATGGACGTGAGAACAGTTGGTTGGGTTTGGTTTGGGTCACTTCTCCTTGATCTTTGACATCTCGTGAATTAAATTGGCAATCAGCTTGAAACGAATCTTCGTTCGTCTCTCATGGACATTGGAGAGTAACATCAGGAAAAGGATTTTGATTCTGTTCAATTTCATATTCGCTGAATTTCATGTGATTGCCTTTCGTTTTTAAATACATCAGCTGAAGTCGTCTACGATTACCTATTACGGTGAATATACGAAAGGTTGGGTTGGTTTGGGTTGTGACAGCTCTGTTGAATGAAATGATTAACAGAGCTAGTGAACTAAGTTTCAGTCATCAGATGTAAAGAAGCTTTCTGTTTTCTTTCATGAACAGTGGAGAACAATATCTGAAAAGGGCTCGGGTTCTGCTTTCTAGATTTTCTTTAAATGCATCATTGACTTTCTTCTTCCTGCACATCATCTCAAGTCTTCTATGGTTGAATATTATTGTTATATTACGGTTTGGATTATGTCAGCTTTGTTGAATAGATTTTTCGTAAATTAAATGCCCAGTCATCAGTTGTAGGAATATACTTCATTGACAATAAGCATTCTATATTCTGTTCAATTTCAGCATTGCATGTCTTTTTACATCAGCCGACGTCGGTTTGGATTTGCTCAGTTCTGCTCAATGAAATGATTAGCTGTTTTGTCTTTGATTTCTCCTGAATTAAATAACCAGTCATCAGTTGCATAGATGAAATTTTATTTCATCACGAACATAATGAACATGTAGTGAATATTTTTTTAAAAATGACTTTGATTCTGCATACTTTAGCATATTCTGTTCAAATCCACCATTGCTTTCTTCTTCATTTTCTACCCCTTATGCCAGTTTCAAATCGTATGTTGTCTGTTATCATAAACCAGGGTGATGTTGCGTTGGGTTGGGTTGGTTTTATCTTCATTAAATACATGAGACAAGAAATCAATTAATGCAAGTGGAATCTATTCCCGGAAGGAATTATCTAATTAACGGCAGTCTTCTCCATACTATTGGTCCAGAAAGAAATTTATCTGCTATTAGATCAAAAGTGAGTGAGCTTCGATTAATCAACAAGTGTTATGTGATTGTGTGACATTTACAAAATTTAATGTTATTCTCAAAATTTTCATCACATGCAATTTTTCCTCTTCATTTATAAATCATTAGGATCGTCATAGAGCTTGGACAAATCATGATCATGGTCATGGTCTTGAAGTAATGAGCTTATGGTAATTGGTTGTTTTGTGTGGTGGTGAACGTTTGCAAAATCATATAAAATTTGTCTTCTTCATTTGTAATCGAATGTTCTTCAGTTTGTTGATGATAGGTCAGGACACAAGTCACGATTCCATGTCATATCTTCAGAAAAAGCTTCAAGGTGGAGCTTATGGTAAATTTGTTGCAAAGAATGTATTGTTGTTGAAGACGTGAGTGGGCACAAAAATATTTTTGCCCCATATTTTTCTTTAACGATTGAATTTTCCCACTAATGACTATTGGCTGAATATTGGTTAGAGCTTTAATTTTTGCTGTCGGTCGCTTTTATTTTGTCCATTTTCTTTTATGGAAATCATCAATGTCTTCTACGTTTTATGGAACTATAACTTTCGGCATGTCTTTAGTAATTTAATGATTTTTTTTAGCCATATCAATTATCGGTAATTTCAGTCTTGTTTGATTTAACTTCGTATTCCAACTTAAAATAAAAAATCAAACACTATAGATCAAATAACCGACATGGGTATGTACAAGGTTTCCAAAAAGGGTATCGGGCATTTGATTGTTGCCACAGCGCTCTTGAGATTGTCGCCATTTCTATTGTTACGTTGTGCTTTCATTGCGTTGGATTCGTCGATTTAATTTTCGTATACCTTACTTTTGAGGTATCCACATAGAAAATAATTGATCGGGCTCATATCGGGGCTCCTGGCACTTGGGCAACAATTCGTTCACAGTTTCAATTGATTGTATAAGATTTATAACTGAAACCACGTTCTTGAGTTAAAACCTTGAACTTCTTGCAACTCTGGGGCCAAAAAGTACCTTAGCATTTCGCAGTAACGATCACTATTCGCAGTAAGAGCTCGACGTCCACGATCGTAGAAGTACATGCCAATGATGCCTTTCGCAGGTTTGTATTGAATAATTTAATAGTTTATTCTAATCAAGTGCTCGAGGAAAAAATACCTGACTTAACAGGAGCTTTTTTGAAGGACGGAGTAAATATTTTGATGAGAAGAAAATTCTTTTAATTTTTTATGCTTTCTCTTACATCTGTGCTGATCTGCAGGTCTGTGCTAACTGCGCTATTCTCATAATTTTAACATCCGATCCTTAATTTCGTTTTCTATTTAATAATTTTCATTGCAGCCCATTTGGTGACCTGTTGATACTCTTTTGGCCATCGTGTACAAAAATAGTTCGTGAAGCGAATTAAAATTAAAAATGTTATCTTCGTGTGCATGAAATGTATATGCATACCTTTATCGATACCTAAAAACATCCTTATATTTTTACGTAAATCTACAATATTTCCAATATTCGTCAAGCTATAATTTACTCAAGTAACAAAAATTACCATTATCAAAATAAAATTTTTGAAACATTACCCTTGCGATGAATAACTCGTATTAATTTCCCCGGTGAAATAATAAATGATGATAAGTATGTAATACGAGTAGCGATTACAAATTTGCGCATATTATAACGATTCGCGCGACCTTAAGCTATAAATTAATCGCTGCTTACTTAGTCATTGCGGCACAGGAGCAAAACAAAATCGACGGCGATTCGCGGCCGCGATACGCTAAATAAAACCGGCGAGAAATTGCGATTATGCAAAGCAAAACTCGTTCTAATCGCGGAAAAAGTGCCGATTTGGCTTTTTTCAACGTCCGGACTGGTTAGCATTTAGCAACTTCGTTAACACAGACCGGACAACAACTTGTTGTTGGGAAAAGATTTGCGCGGTTGATTAGGTTTGGAAATCGATTCGATTTTTTCACCAATTGAAGATGTCCGTTGCGTTCACGGACGTATTTTTTAAACTGGAGTGGAATAGGACATCGACGAAATTCGTGCGATTTTATCAAAACTATCTGTTTCCGACGACCCCATTCATCAATCAGACGAGCTATCGCAAATTGCCCCCGCGTTATCGAAACGTTAATTGTTCCGTACGACGGAGCGTGTGATTTCGAGCCGGAGCCGCGGCACGCGGCCCGACCCCTCGTTACGTCGATCGGCGGAACGCGAGCTGTCGCCGCAAATAAATTAAGTAATTCGTGCGGGGACGGTTTTCGCGCGGCGGCGCGAGCGGACGCGCCATTAGCAGTGCACTTATACGCGCGAGGTCCGATCAGATAGCGAGTGTGAAATCGTATATTAGGCCTTATCGGATCCGAGCGTTTCCCGTTTCTTCCGTTAGATTGCCCTTGTTTATGCCCAAGTTAACACGCCGCAACTTTCGAGGCGTATGTAAAAATTTATCGGATACGTGTATCTGGTTCGCGGACGCACGATTATGCAACGCGATACGTTCGAGCTGCGAACGCAGACGGCGGGATATTTCTCGCGACGTTCGAGTCGTTCGGCTGGGATTTCAAAATTAAATACTTAATCGTTTCGTGGCTGACTTATTGGGTTACGTGATGATTTTATTTTAAAAAAATATGGTATGCAATAAATTTTCTGCATCAAAAATACTTTAAATAACAATAACACATTAAAAACTCACCACAACTTGATCTGAAATGGACTTTTGATGTTTAAAATACAAAGTAGTTTCAAAGTGTTCAATGACTTGTTGCTGATTGACAAAATTCGAAATGATTTTTTTGTTTTTTTTTTGTTTACTTTACTGTGTATTCAAAATATATCAATTTCGTTGGAATATCTTTAATCCGTTATTTATTTTTATTATATCTTTCACGCCTGAAACTATTTTTAGAAATTATTTCATAAAAAAATAATTAGCGACATCGTTAGATTTCACGATCGCGTAATTGCCGAGATCACTCAGTCGGGCCAGTCGGAAAAAAATCCAATTAATGCCGATATCGGTAGGGACCTCGCGCACAAAACATCGCCGACGATACACGCGCGCGTTTTGTTTACAGCCGCGTCGACGTTCGGTCCCCCGTTCGCCAGAGTGCCTTTGTTATCTGGGGATCTGGGCCAGCTGGATATAATGATTGACCCGGAGGCCGAATTCCGGAACGCCGGCGTTTTTTATTCGCATAAATTTATGCGCCCGAATAGAAAGGAAACAATGGCGGGAGCCCGGCATCTTGCGCCGGTTTTTTCCTTGTTATTTTTGTAAATATGTCGGAGTTATTTTTAAGGGTTCTTTTGTGTAATAAACTCGAGTTCTTATGCGGCCGGGCGGAAACCGTTTCGGACGCGTCGGTCCGTGCCTTCGATAAAAGTTCTCACGTGTTCGCTCGCTCACGTTTTCTTTTTTTTTGCTGGTTGTATGAGTCAAATAAAAATGAATATTTTGTTTAAATAGTAGGAAAAAATAGAACGTAAATAAAATCATATTCAATTCAGAACGACGCAACGCAGCAATCGATTAGTAGCTTGGTGTCAAACGAGCGTTGAAAACAACGTGAGATTTGCGACATTTCGTGGAAAATTAAAAAAATGAACAATTAAAAATTAAGCAAGTGCACGCACTCTTTCATTGATTTGTCGAGACACTTGGTGCTTTAGAATATTAAAATGTTTTGTGACAGTCATGAATCAATTTTTACACTGTTTCAATTTTTCTGTCCACAGGTGCATTTTTGCACTGTTACAGTTCTTCTGTCCATGGGTTCATAAAGATTTGAACGATGATTGTAACGATCATGATCGTCCATATTAAAATTATTAAGCTAAACCATAAGACTCGGTTACTTCACCGAAAGGCAGCGACTATCAAATCTCGTCACCCACCTTATCATAACGATATCACCGCGTCTTTGTTTTCACATTAGACTTGCATAATACGCTCTAAATGCGTTAGTGTGACCTCCCCGGTGGTTTGTAATGCCTCAAAAAAAAATATTTCATTATTTCGCTGTGCAAAACGCGCAACGCCAGTGATTCCGCCGCACGAAACGCTGACTCGCGCAATTAGAGAGAACGTACGGACTCGCGAGGTGTCACGTTCGCACGAGTGGGAAAGGAAAATCGCTAATGCGATCCCATCGCGCACAAAAAGCCTCTCCGGAATGTGCTAACGCGGACTCGTTGCGCTGTCGCGACGATTTGTTTGGGTGACGATCGCAAATAATACAGCGCTGTGTTTATTAAAATTTAATCAAACAATTTTATTGAAGTAAAAAAAATCGTATAAATCGAATTTTAAGTTTTCGCTTGGTCTCTAATCTCGTAATCCGGTCTCCGATGCAATAAAGATGAAATAAATCTCTTCGAGGTAAATGAAGTTGGAGTCGGTATCGATTTTTTTCGTTTGGTTTTCGCCGGACTGCATGCAGTGAGATTGGTGACATTCGCCGGGACGTTAAAATAACGTGTTTGTGACGCTATTGCGGGTATTTATGTTCGCAGACAGGTAATTCGAACGCGGCGAGTTTAAGACCGATATCTGGGGTTCGGTACACGTTTAGAATATACGAGCGGATATTGGCCTTCATGGTCTGTGGATAAACACCTGTTTGCATATTATGTTTAGACTGTAAATTAAATATATAAATTTTGATCTCTGTGTGCATCTCCGGCACGGCACGTTTAATGGCGCGCAGGATCGGGCCTGGACGAAACTGGGCCCCACAACCACTATCTTCGATCATACTCAAGTCGTATATAAAATACATTGAAACAATAACAGATAAGAGAACTGTTTTTAAGCTTTTTTTAAGTTCTTCACAACCAATACAAATAATTTACTCTGAGATTATAATTCGCAATGAACGCAACTGCGTTAGATCTCAACCCAACCTAAATCGTCAGTTTAAAAAGTTTATTGGAACTTTGTGTGCATGGTGACCTCAACCACTACCACTATTGACTACCATACCACCGATGAAATAACGGTTCAAATCGTAACGTAACGGAAAAAATCTTCTGGTTTAAAATGTCAACCAAAATTTGTATAAATATAAAAATAACGAATTAAATATGAAAGAAATAAATTAATAAGTAGATGCAAATTAAAAATATTCGGACTTGACATCGCTAGAATCGTTATTATGAGGGTATTATCGGGTATCGTTACGGTACATTTTCCGTAACTATTTAGTGATCCCAAACCAACGTTGCTTTCTGGGAACATTTTTTTATCGTTTTATATGCATTGACGACTGACTCGTTCCAATCTATATTTCCTCAATGGGTTCAGACTCCCAATGTCAAAATTCGTCATCGTCATCGTGTCAAAATTAATAGTCGAAACCGCAAAATTATTAATTCGTTTACATGCAAACAAAATTGAAGTTTGTTTAATTAAACGAAACTCACTTTAGTTTCAAAGTCACTCGTAGCACTATAAATATAATTTAATATCATGGTAACTTGATAATGTGACATCAAGTGAAATGGTATTCGTTATTATAACGTTATGTAAGGTTATAAAACGTCATTAAGTTAGAATCAGTTTAATCGTTATTGTAATGTTATCGGGGTCATTCATTCCAGCTTTACACTAACTTTCCTCTCAATTGAAAAGATATTGTAACGTTATATAACGTTATGAGGCGTCATTACATTACGATAACTAAAGGATCATCGCTGCTTCATACCGAGTTTCATTTCAAATGAAAGGTTATTGTAACGTTATATAACTTTATAAAACCAGTTATTTTACCATAACTACAGCGATCGGTTTAATCGTTATTGTGACGTTATCGGTTGTCGTTACCATACTTTTTCATCCATGATTCATATTGAGCTCAAATCACAATCTAAGCGAATCCAACTCAACCAAATAATGCCTTAAGATTAGGTTGGGTTTAGTTTGATTTGGTTAAGGTTGGGTTGGGTTGGGTTGAGATAGGTCGGGTTGGGTTGGATTGAATCGGGTTCGGTTGGATTGAATCGGGTTGGGTTGGGTTGGATTGGAACGGGTTGGGTTTGATTGGATCGGGTTGGCTTGGGTTGGGTTGGATTGGATCTGGTTGGGTTGGGTTGGATTGGAACGGGTTGGGTTTGATTGGATCGGGTTGGCTTGGGTTAGGTTGGATTGGATCTGGTTGGGTTGGGTTTGGTTGTGTTGCGTCGTATTTCCTCAGCTGCTATATTTCTATTCGTACGGAGCTCACGCCAATCAGCCTAAAATTGGGGACGACCCAACCGTTGAACCGGTGAACAGTAGCTTAGTTCGTTGATAAAATTATATGATTATATATAATATTGTAATTGACGATTGATATACGATTACAATTGATAACAAACAGCAGCGAATATGTAACAATTTTTTTTGCGAAACTTTAAATTAAATTATATTAAGTACTTGCGGTTTCTTATGGGCAGCAACTGGAAACTTTACTTACTCAACGCATTTTTTAAATCTTGTTAAGGGCGATAAGTGTCTTTGTGTTGGAATTAAAAAAATAATATTGACGAAATAGTGAACATTCAAAATGCAATAAATTGAAAATAAAAAAAAAATAATAATAAATATCAGCATGTTGATAATTTTTAACCCTGCTTTCGTCACTTTCTCCTACCTTTCACTCTGTACTTTTCATTGGTATTGCGTATTGACATTGGTATTGATTGATTTATATTTTAGTTCGGTTGGGGTGGGTTGGGGTTGCATTTCATTCTTTTTTCTGTGTTTATTTTCAAGAGTTGAGTTTAAAAAAAATCTATTGGTTTCGATTTTCATCTGTAGTTTCGCCTGTTGATTTTTTTGCTACATTGTCTTTATTTGTCTTAATCCTTACTTTCAGATACTATGATTTATACACTAGTGGATAGAAAAATTATAACAGTACAAAATCACGACAGCATTACTTGATGTACTTTGATGATTAAATTAAAATTTAAAAGTTTTTGCACGTTATAATTTTTTTATTTTCATCAATTAACGACCAACCGCACAACTGCTCAAATGGTTGGGTTGGGTTGGGGTTTAATTTCACTCATTTTTGTGTTTTGTTTTCGCCAGATGAGTTTTTAATATTCTTTGTTTAATTTGTTTATTGTCACATATAATTTCGTTTGCTGAATTTTTTGCTTCATTGTCGTTATTTATATTCAGTAGTTACTTTAAGTTTCTTTTACTTTTTGTTTGTGTCATCATCGATTATGTTTTTTTGGGCACAAAATATATCTCCTAAAAATTTTACGATTTGCAACTATAATTTTGTTGAAGATGGAACTAAATTACAGGTAAACTGTTTCATCATCACGAAATATTTTAAAGATTAACCACTTTGAAACTACTTTTTAATATACACATTTTCAGCCAATTTCTACCCCCATTCCCACCCAATCTTATTATGCGCAAAGATGACACTATGATGTATCAACTTGAATGAATTAAAATTAACCATCTTTTACAGATTATAAACTTTCATTAATTAACGACCAACCGTACAAATGCCCAACGTTGGCGTAAATTTCATAAAATCGTCAAAAAGAACGCGGCTAATCTTGAAACACTACAGGTAACAATATAACTCGATTTTTTTTTCATCGAGCATCATTGTATTTCTCGTTTACGTCAGTTCTTGTGCTATATTTAAAATTATTCAAACGCACGATGAATATAGTAGTATATAAGTAGTGTTGTATAATTGCTGACGTAATTTGATTTTTTTTTTCGCTTTAGCGATTTTTTTTGGGTTAAGTTGAGAGGTTCCAGGAATGTATTTATTCCATCCAGCAGTAGTTAATTTTTTTCTTTATTCGCCACTTTTCCTGTAAATGTAATCGCGTTGACTTGAGTTGTATTTGAAGAGATTTGAACGTTCGACGAATATATGCACCAGTACTGGAAGATTGCTATGTTTTCATCCACCACCGAGTGTAGTTTTGCTTTATCAACTACGTTTCCAGCAAATGTGATTGGATTATTTTGGGTTCGAACGCAAGGTGACCACATTCACTAGCGTTAGTTGCTCTATTTTCATTAATTTTCAACAGTGGTTGCATTTTTGAGTTGTCTTCTAGTCTTTCTGTTTATTTGGTTGTTGGGTTGAATTGGGTCGGATTGGGTTCGATTGGGTTGGCTTAGCTAGAAGATTTATGATTTCATTTTCATCCGGTTCAGTATCTCCAATTATAATTTCATCGACCAACCAATTTTTACAGTCTGCAAGATTCTTAAATAAGAGAAACATAAAATGCATTGTTTTAAAAATTGTAAATAATTCAAATCATTTAACACGTCAACGTGTTCGTAACAATTAAATTGAAGCAACTTGTAGGGCTACAATGTATCGACAATTTTGCACCCAACGTGTCGAACTAAAATCAAGCCACGTGTTATACGAGTGAATAACATGCGATGCAACAGTTACAGCATTGATGTACTACTCGTCCATAAACAATAAAGTGATTTTATTAAGATCATAAATGTCACCACACACATAGACAATAAAAATAAGTTTGCCATATTAAGAAATACAAACCAAGTTAATTCATGGGATCGTTTTTAATTATAAGGTGTTTACTGATTAAACGTTTTTGGAGATATTTTATTACCGCAATATATTCAACGACTTGTTAAACCAAAATAAGAAATTTTACAATCGTAGTGGGCTCCGTGTGCGCGAGCACGAGCCATTCAACACTCCCCAGCACATTAAGCAATAACAATTGTCGTTTTTATGTTTTTCGATGCGATGCATTCGCTACGTTGCTGGCTAAGTACATAAACCAAGAGGAAACTCCGCACAATAAATAGCCCGTCCTTATTACGCCTAAACTATGCGAACTGCGCGAGAAGATAACGATCCGGGCCATTAAGTCGACAATTACCGACACCTAGCGCCGTACGCGACACAAACAGCGAAACGCGCCGGAAGAAATTTTACGAGCGCGATCGGCGCGCGGACAACGAGAAACTAATAACGCATCGGGTGCATTAAGAAACTAATTGAAATACACGAGGAGATACGTTGGCGATCGTGCCTCGAATAATTCCTACCGGGCGTATCGGCCGAGATCAATTACATGCTAATGCCAGAATTCGTTATCGGCGCGTCGTAAAGCAGCTCCGGGGTCGGCCTCGTTGGCGTTAGTAATGGAAGTGACATTTCATAGCGATTCGATAACGGCAATAAAATCTTGATGCAAATGGAACGGCGAAAATTTATCGGCTACCGGTTCCAATTAAGTCGCGATTGTTTTTAAATGGGACGGTCTTCGGGACGGTGTCTTGAATTTAAAGTTGTTCATTTGGGGGCGGTTGGGTCGGATCATTTTCGTGATTAAATCGGGTGTGGATTTGTTCCCCCAGGAAGCGCGGTTACGCCACTGCGTCTAATCCAATAATCTAGTTGTAAATAACGAGCAAGTGTTGCCTAAAATGGCTTCGTGGAAGCACTAAAATTATGTCCCCTGTCGTTAACCCAACGACGGCGTGGTAGATGGAGGTGTTGTACGACTTAATAGTGAAATATGTATCTAACAAGGCGACTCGGACGTATATTTTATTCTCTTACACAATTACCGAGAAACAGTGTGTCAATGTGGGAAGAACTACAATCTATATAACACATTCGTTGTTGATATAGTTGTTTCTAACGTAACGCCTGCCTGATTTATTTTATTAACCGCTTATATATTTTTTTTATATATGTTTAAATTAAATGTTAAATTCCAGGCACAAACTCCCCATCCCCTTCCCAACACCCGCAACAACCGCACTCACCAAAATTGTTGTGTTAACTCCCGTGCCGCGGAGACCGGCCACAAATTTACATAAAACAACCCAATACACGCGAAGCGCATTAGCGTTAAATAATTCGCATTGAAATATCAATTATAATTTCCGTTGTGATAAACATATCAGTTAATTGCACATTGAATCCGCGATAAAACTGGATGCAGGAATGGATTTTAATCGCTCGCGATTCGCGCGGCGGTGGTGGAAATTAACAACAATGCGAATTACTCCTCGGGCACATCCATCGCCCGAAATAATCACTTTCTCGGCGTTCGCGTTGAAATTTCGCGATAAATTCGCAAACTTTCGCGACGTAACTCGTCCGCGAAGGAGTTGGTGTCATCATCGCGGTGATGAGTGCAATTAATAAGGAGGGGAGGATTGTGGCGTTGAGCTCAAAGTTTATGGTGGAACTTGGTGGTAATTATGGACATATTTTTGAAATAGGCCATGCATTACCGCGAGTTTTTCTTAAATTAATTGCATGTATAAAATCAGATTGTTAAGAAAGTATTTCCATACAAAGACACAAAAGTTACAAATATTAAATTTATATTTTTTTAATATAATTTTTCATTATCTTACAATTTATTATTCAACGCAACTAAAGCTAACGAATACAATTGTCTACCTCAATTTATTTCCATCGTCTCTGAAATGCATCCGTAACACAAATATGTTAACAGAAATATCGCAGATTATTTAAAATAGTTCACGCGGAGCTCTCCACTCAACGAGGAAGAGGAAATCGACCTCGAAGCGTCTCCGCGTGCAAACACTTGAGAAGCTGTTGCGCGTTTCCGCTAAATAACATTCTTCGGTTTCAACTGACCGAGACCGACGCGGCGGTCAGGCTGTAATTTCATGAGGCTTCACCTTGGGGCTTTATTTAGAACGGCCGATCGCCGAAACCGCACGCGGGCGAAAAAATTTAAGTTGCACACCTGAAATTCGAGTGGGTCGTTGTGACCGTTTGACTCGTGGAGTTCGCCGATTGTGATCGTGTATAATTTTTTGTATACTTAATTGCACGTCATCCGTTATATTTTAGTATAATAATTGAGCAAACATTCTGCTAAACAAAACGATGGACTATTATAATCGCATTATTAAAAAAAAAAAACTGCCGATCATGGACGACCGTGTTTGCTCCTCATAGCTAATTTAATGATGAGATGTTATTGTGAACCGCAATACATTCACAATGTTTGTAGTGAACCATTTGAAATCGTTAAATTATAAGTTTTAGATCGCAGAGCGCCCACGTTTCTTTAAACGGTACCGCGTGGTCGGTAGTTCTTCACATATATTGGGTCAGAGTTGCGTGGAAAATGTCTGGCGTGATACTGGGCATTGGAATTCGTCCTACTTGATAATGAACTCGGCCATCTGGCTTGTAATGCATTTCCGTAGTATTTTGACGTGGTATCGATGGTTCCATTGTACCCATCTCACTCTTGTATAACTGGAGCACCAGAATAGATGAACACAACAAAATTAACAGTGTCCATAATGTTCGTTACATTGACAATATTTTCTAAGTTGGATAAAAAAATTCAAAGTTGTCGAAGAAAATAAAACAACCACGAAAACAAATGGCGAAACAAAATAGCATCTTTGTGAATTAGGTAATAGTTGGAACCCTATTTTACAGAATGGATTCGAATCCTATTTACAGAATAAAGCCCCAATCCAAATCATGGAAATGAAAATTTAAAGAAATGATAGACAATGGAAAATGTTAATAAAAAATTAACAGAAACTGTTAAAATTGAAAAACGACTTTGTGTGGATCATCCAGCTGCAAAAATCTCTTGCAACTGTTAATATATTATAAGTGGTAAACGTGGTCAAAATTTTTGCCAAATGAAAAATGCGAACGATGTCAAAATGTTGTAATGGCCATATGAATATATAACACTTTCTATGCAAATAATATATAGCTGTCCTAATTATTACATATATTGACGTAGTAAATACTAATTTGTCAAAAAAATACTTAATTTTTAGCAATAAAAATTGAAAACACTGTAAAATTGGGGAAAGTGCCATGAAAGATGTTGAAATATGAAATAAAATTGCAAGCAACTACAAAAATGTGAAAATTTAAAGCACTGCAAAAATTTCAAAGGTCCCTGGCATCTCAAAAATGCAATAAAACTAAAATTATCAAAACTGATAATCACATAAATGTTAAGCATTTACGAATGTAACCATTGAGTAAAAGTTCCACATTGTTGTTAAATCGTCAAAATTACAAGGAAATTTGCTAAAGGAAAAAAAAAACAAAAATTGATAAAATCAAATTTCAAGCAAAAGCAGCATCAAGGGAGAAAAACATAAAAATTGATAGAATGGGAAAAAATTTCAAGTTACATAATTGACGACAATGTTGAAATGGTCACAAATGCCGACATTCAAATCAACGAAAATATGAAACGATTAGTCAAAATTGTCGCAAAAACGAGAAAGACTAAAATATGTAACGCTTTGAAAATGTACGAAATGCAATACTTTAGAAAAATGCAAAAAATTGCCAAAAATTCTAACAGAATGACAACAGAAATTACGACAAGCATAAAAATTGATAAAGTAGGCAATATTTTCAAAAAATTCAAATTATATAATTTACGACAAGGTCAAAATAGTGAAAAATTCAACGAAAACATGAAAGAAATAGTCAACATTGTCGCAAAGGCGAAAATTTGATGCTTTACAAGAGCGCAAAAATTATGTGGAGATGTCACCAAAAATACAAACACTCTTAACAATACAAGCAGTTTCAAAAATAACAGATTCCAAAACCTACAAAAAAAATCGTAATCGTTTAAAAAATGTCCAAAATTCATAATAACTTAAATATTAGAGAGGTGCCAAATTCATCATTGACCTTGTCTGAAAGTGCAGCATTGTCAATTGCCAACAAAATATCAAAATTTTAAAAAGTGCAAGAAATGCATTGCTTTACAAAAACGATAAAAATTTGAAAATATGTATATGTTAAATTTTTTTCTTTATGTATGCGGGAGGGGGTCATGTATTTTGGCTTTATTACGTTGCGAAATTATAGTTGGTGGTATTTAGTTTTGTCTGTTGGCTTGTGGCTGTTTTTTCGCACATTTTTTTAATGCAAGAGGAATTTTTATAGCATTTTTATGGGATTTTTTGAGGTATGGCTTGCTTGGCTGCACGTTTTAGAATGGCCTCAATATATGTTTTAACAGCTGCCTCCAGTTGTTGCGATTCTAGATTTAAATTTTCATCGATTGTGTTTCTATCTGTCTTCCACTCGATCGAAGTTTTAGTACCTTCCTTATGCTTATTGGTGATGAACTGACTGTGCCTATCCATAGCTTGTGAACATATGATCGATCGAAGTTTGTTTCGACGCCCATGTCCTACTGTGGACATTCCACTGGTAATCAAAATGTCTTAATGATTAGGTATCTTTTCTGGATCCAATTGTCAATTGGTGGGAATACCAGTTGATAAGAATGAGTACATTTCCTTGTCTATCAGTTTAGCAAGTTCTCACGTTCTCACCCTTTGCTGGTCGTCAGTCGTGAGCACCCCATAGTGTGTTTGTGTTGCTGTGGTCTTCGCCTGCAATGGATTTGAAATGAAGACTTCCAAATCTTCTTATTTTAATATTGAAATGGCTTGTAAATGATTTCTTGTCATGGATGTGTGGTTGCAATCAGACAACCCTGATGATCAAAATATAGAATAAAATTTCAAACGGCAAAAAGAACCAATTTTAAATCAAATTAGCAATGGCAATGTAAATAAAAGCTCAATAGAATTTGTATATTTTATTATGCATTGTGTTGTATAAGCGAGGGGAGTTTCTTATGTTATCTTGCTTTCTATGAAAATAAGTTAGGGGATGGAAATAATTTCATTTTCAGCGTAAGAACCATTAAAAATACGATTCCACAACGTTTTCTACGTCTTCATTCTATCTACGCCTTCTTATGTGTTTTTTTGAGTTTTGGAAAGAGATACAGTCGAATACAAAAAAAGTAGACAAAAACAGTTTCCTGTAATTGATTTTCCTCAAATCGTTGTTGTATAAATGTGGCTTTTCTCAGTAAGTTTTCTTAATCCTCGTGATATTTGACTTATTTCTTCAGTAACGGTGGTTCAAGGCGCTAGTTCGGGGAACCTACGCTTACGGCTCACCAGTTCATTAAAATATCACTGAAATGACAATACTGACGTTTATATGACATTGCTAATATCAAGTTTGTTCAAGCAGCCGAAAATTTCGTGTCTACTTTTTTTTGCATTCGACTGTAATAGTTACGGGGGCGAGGTTGGGTTGGGTTGGGTTGGGTTAAAATATTGACCAATTCCCCTAGCATGCCAGAGAACTCTGCCCATCACTTTGTCCGCAGAAAATTTTGTCTTCGCCTTCTTGGGTGGTGGTCAGTCATTGCCACTCCATATTGGTGCCAATTCTTCATCTGGTGACAAATCAGTCAAATTATCATCCACAATTTGTCGTGTACACAGTATTGTGAGAGACTGACCAGCTTGGGAATCCATCTTGCCGTCACTTTCCTCATTCCCAGTCTTCATGTAGAATTTTAAAAACTCTTAAGAACTCAGTTCGTTCTTCCGTCGCCCCATTTGAGCTGCTTGCACCAATATTTCACTTAAGAAATAGTGTACAAGTTACGACGATTGACAACAGAAGCAACGAGGGGTATCACTAGGACTTCGGGACGCTGCAAATACGACAACAAACCCCAGTTGTCTTGTGGCAGGATATTTTAATAATTTGGCGAAAGAATTTCATTTCAGACGTATGCGTTTGGTATATTTTCCCATTTTCTTGGTCCTTGTCCAAAGGACCCAATCGAATGAGAGATGTTACTTAGGTTTAATTTTTCAGTTCAGTTTACCCTGTTGATTATTTTGTTAGTAGTTCTTTCAGTTTAAAGTACATTTGCTGTTATATTAATTTAACTTGAATTTTGCTTTGGGTATTTCGGTTTAAGATGAAATCGTTCGTTAAAGTTTTCTTTGAAATTTGCAGATGAAGATTCGGCAATAAAACTAACGTTTTCGAGTGTGTGGAAGTCCAATGATTTAGAAGTCGAACTCAAACTGCTTTAGAAGTCCAAGGACTTTAGAGATCCAAGGATTTTAGGTGTCTAAGGACTTTCGAAGTGAAAGATTTTAGAAGTCAAAGACTTTAGAACTCAATTTTGAAAGCAAAATCTTTAGAGGTTAAAGGCTTTAGCTGAAAGCACGTGATCAATTTTTAATACAGCATATGAAGAAAGATTAAATTCTTGACAATTTTTTTTTAATGTTATTGACATGTGAATGTATATTTGAGTTACCAGCCTTTAAAATGGAAGAGTCTTTGTGTTGCTAGTTGAATTGGACTACGAAAGCACAGGATCAAGGCTTTAAGGCAGCATATTATCGAGTCTTTGTGGACTTAATGGACATAATCGAGACGCTGCCACCAGACAACTCGGGTTTGTTGTCGAGTTTTTTAACTACCCCGTTTCATCCCCTTTACTTCTGTTATCTCATTGAGAATAAAATATGGCGCCACTTACAAACAAACTAATTAAACATCCGAGTCGTTTCCCCGACTATAACAATCGGGTCCCGCGCACTTCCGCTACAAAGTTCCCCCACTCGCCGATCCCATAAATATTTAAATCGCTTCCGTTAACGCCGCTCGCGAAAATAACGTTCCGCGAATATCGCCGGATAAACACCCCGGGATCCTCTCCGGGGGCAAACAATGTCCGCCGTAAAAAACGACGACGCCGCTATTTTTAATCGAATTTACGAGCGGGGCCGCCTTTAAATTCGCACGTGCGCTCGAATCGCGATGAAGTTTATTTAAACATTGACAGGTCCGCCCCGGGCCCCTCGCTCGGGGCGGACGGGCGACTGCGACGACGACGACGTTCGAGCGCTTCCTACCGAATTAGCATACGGACACAGGCGTTGCTTGTGCCGGATTTTTATAGACCTTCCGTGGGCGCGCCAAAACAAATATCACGGTTCTTTATGTAGTGAATGGATGAGGTGTTCGCCCGATGCGGGGAAAATCCACACAATAAAATTTAAATTACAAATGATCGTGGATCGGTGCATGTGTTTTCGTTTGCTCGGCGCGGCGCGCTTTCGGAGGCTGGGTTGAGAGGTGTGCGCGGTTTCACGACTTGGATTAATTGGACTCAATTTCACTAAACACTGGCGAGATTTTCACTTAGAAAAAACATAGTTACAAAATTTTTTTTATTGCCAAATATATTTACGTGGTTTATGAACTTAAATGTTTCTAAACACAACACATTTTAAACCAAAGTACACCAACATAAGGAAATAAAAAAATCTTATGTTCTATGTAAAGTCTGGAAAGATCACTTTAGTAAATTTTAAGATTTAGTTCATGTTTACTATGTTTAACGACTTTATGGGTTTTTACTATTTTTCAACTTGTTTTTTTTTTAATTTTTTTACCTTTTTCGTTTTTTACGATTTGCTTAATTTTCCACAATTTTTAGGATACTCTATGGTGTGTGTTTATGTTTTGCAAGTTTTAATGAGTTTTTGTCGATTGTTTACGATTTCTGCCTTTTTTTAATTTTTACAAATTTTAAGAATTCGCCGATTGTTTACAATATTTATTCTGTGGATTTTCACGATATTTCTAATAAAATAGCAGTTCTACCCCGCATATGTTTAAAAGCTTTCTGAGCCACGAAGAACAAAAATACTGTAACAAAGAGAATTGGACGTTAGGTCAAGATTGGGAAAAATGTGGTAAAGTCACTTATGGAAAAGAATATCAAACAAGTGATAAAAAAGAATGGTCATTGAGACAAACGATGAAAAAGATAAAGCAGAATACATGAAGCAGAGAAATAAAGCAAAAGCAAGGAACGCAAAACTAGCCAAGAAGTATTTGGGCAAAAAAATTGTTGGAACGTTATGAGATCATTAAAAGGAAGAAGAGAAAAAGGCATAAGAAGATTAACGTTTATTTATTTATTATGGAGATATGGGCAGACCAGATAAAAGAAAAAGGAATGGAAATGACAGCAGAGACAAGAATCGTTAGGTGATAATAAACAACAAAAGGGAATAGGAATTGAAAAAAAAACACATTACGAGTAGCTATAAAACTTGATAATAGAAGAAATGTTAGATATGAAAATTAAATAATGGCAAAAGGAAAATAAACGAAGTAAATGCAGTAAAACGCAGTAAAAGCCAGTGGTTAATCCAGAAAAAAACCTCCTAATATAATTTGTAGGGATGACAAAGAGGGATGGAGTAAAAAGAGATAATATTTGTCAACTAGCTGTTCAGAGGGAAATCTAATAAATAAAATAGAGAAGAAACAGCTTAACTGGTCCCATGTTGTGAAGCAAGAAAATATAATTCAACCGGGAACAAGAAGTAAAAGAAGGGGTAGGCCGTGGAGTTACTGAGTTTGGGTAAAATAAGGGCAAGGACTTATAAGGAATAAAAAGATTGTCAAAGGAAATTGACAAAATTAGATTCTAAAGAAAGAAATTCTGAACCCCCATTAGTTTACGAAAGTTGAGATTATTATTGATTCACTAAGTGGGTGAGTATTAACACCGTCTAGATGTCAGTACCCCACACTCATCTACTACGTAATTGCAGTGTGATTGAAACCATTAAAATTCCAACGTTTAATGATTGATGCGATCCTGTGTGGTCCAGACTCTCCCAGCACCAGGTGACTTTAACATTGAGATCTCCTTGCAACCTTGACACAAGTTGAAACAGTGGGACCGTCACTGTTTGTTGCAAGTCGTTCTTGGATCTTTTGCTGAATGTGCCATTGAATTTTTTTTTGTCCAATAAACTATGATTGTTACTTCCTTATATTAGTGTAAGTATAGTGCCAAGAAAATTTTAGCATTTTTACCACTGCAGCTTTTTTGAATTGTAAATTTTTATAGTTTTTTATTTTTTATCAATTTTGATATTTTGGCATTTTTCCATTATAAAAAAAAATATGTAGAGATTCTTTTGGTTTTTTGCTTTTTTTAATTTTAGACAATGTGGCAGCCATATTGGAATTTTCGTATACACAATTTCGACTTTTGTAGATTCTTGTGCAGTAGACGTTGTTTTACTGGTATTCATTGTTTTCGCTTTTTGTTCGTCTAATTGTCTAAATTTTCGGCGACAAAAATATTTTTTCTTTTTTAATTTCCCCTTCTTTTCTTTGAGCATTTTATCTTTTCGTCATTTGCCTTTTTTCTGCTGTTATAAGTATAGTTATTGTCAATTTTGAAACTTTTTTATCTTTTATCAATGATTTTTAATTATTCAAAAGTTCAAATTTTTAGACATTTTGTCCCCTTTTATAAAATGTTTGTATGTTGGATATTTTTTATATTTTTTTAATTATAGAAAATTTGGCGTACGCAGTTTGACTTCAGAATTTTCCTAATTTTTTCGAAAATTGCTCAATTTTGTTTATTTGAACATTTCGGGCAGTTTTTTTATCCTTATTGGCAATTTTGTAAATGAAAACATTTAGACATTATTGGCATTGCACACAATTTCGATTTTTGCAGCTTTAGCAAAGTTTAAAATTTTGTTATTGTATGCATTTTTACTGGTACTGTTTCGTTGTGGCTTTTTGTTCGCTAATTCTCTAAATTTTCGTAGGCAACTTTGTATTTTTCTTTTTAATTTCTCCTTTTTTCTTTGAGCATTTTTTCTTTTCGTCATTTTGCTTTTTTCTAGTGAAAAAAAAAAACAATTGCATTCATTGTTCAGAATGAAGGAATGTTTGCCCCGAACCCGAAAATGTTGTAAATTTTGTATATGTTGCTTTTTGGCAATTTTGCCATTTTAACATTTTAAGGAATTTATTATTTTGCGTTTGATTTGAGTGGAATTTTTTTATATTTTTGTTAACCTCTACAAATGTTTTTCCTACTTCCATATTTTTTTGCAATTGCAATTATTTTGGTATTTTTTTAAATTTTTGGCCTAATTTTTGCTTTTGGTATTTTTCACCTTTGTTTTTTTTATTTTATGTATTTTTGCCATTTTAGCCAATCTTCCATCTTTGACATTTTATATCTAATTGTTTATTATATGAATTGTTCTTTTTGGAAAATAAAAATTTGCCCATTTTCGACAATTTTGATGCTTTGTTAAGTTTGTTCGAATATATCCTACGTCATTTACTTTTTCTACCATCTTTCGTACCAACTCGTAAATTTTAGAAATAAAATTTTTGTTGACAGGTTGTGAACGTTTTAATTATTTTATTCTGCGTATTTTTAATCCTTGAATTTCTTCCACAATTTTGTTTCTTTGTCAATTTCGTTCTTTGTTCGTCTGAATTTCTCCTTCTATTAATTTATTTTTCTCCAAATTGTCTTTTTCAGAAAGTTATTAAAAAATGCTTTGGATTGGGTGCAGTAAATTTTATAAGGTTTAGGAATTTGGAGAACTACTGAAATGAAATAAATTTCGTAACTTATATATTTTTTTATTCACATTCGATTTTACTTATTTCTACATAGAACCAAGTACGGGCAAGAACATTCCCATAATTATATCTGTCCAAACTTGCATGACGTGTGTATGTGTGGTGGTCTGATGAGCTCAATATAGACCGAAACATCATAATCTTAATACATTCGCTGAAATGTATTTAATTTTTATTTATTAACAATTATAATAATCTTTTTATTGTCTAAGATAACCCAGATCCTATTACCGGGCATCGAACTGCAACGTCGCTGGTGCAAAACGGCGTTAAAAACGACGCTAAACAATTGCAGAACATTAATCAATTGCGCACGTCCCGTCCTTTAACGTTGCATTGAACAACGAAATTCCCCAGTAATTAAACCTACACGTAGAGCATTCGCAATGAGCGGAGATAACGTGAAACGCTTGGGAACGCAACGTGCAAAATCTTAATTTCAAATTTGTAAATCATCACAATCTAGAAAACAAAATAAATAAGCTGCGCTCTTCGTTACAACTAAGCAACGATTAGGTTGGTCTATTTTGAACATTTGTTTTACATTAATTGTCATCGCTTTAAATAAAAAAAAAATAATGAAAATCGTTAATTGACGGCAATGATTGGGAGTAAAACTCGATCATCCACACCTGATATCGAGGAAATTAAAGTAGAAATCGCGATCTTCAGGAAAATAATAATTAAACGACGGGATGCTATTCACTGCGCTGCAACGTCTACATTAACTACGTTCGTCCAAAGCGGCCTCGACGCGCAATCACGCCGACCATCATAAAATAATGACACACGCACACGCAGAAATTATCCCGCGACTTGAAATTATTATTAGCCACCGGTAGACGCGGCGCAATCTTGTTTTTCAATTTTACGCGTTATGATTTATTCAGCTTGCGCCGCTTCACCTGTACGACTCGACTAATACATTGTAAACACAAAATAGTTTACGACTCGTCGCACCGTCTGAATAGCAAACACATTTAAATGCACCCGTAACGTCGTAGCCGGGCCAGCCAGCCAGCTCCTAACGCACGACGCGAATTGTTTAATTAAGGGAAAAATTCCAAGCACGCGGAGCAAAATATTTACCCGGCGCGATAACGGCGAATAAAAATAATTTATGTCCATAATTAAACAAAAACACGGCTATTGTGTTCAGGAATTCGTTGGGCAAATAAATATATTTTTTAATGGCTCGCGTACGCGTCGTGTTTGCGATGCGCATTCCTGCGACGTCGTAATGATTACGGGACGTCTTTAGTTGCGATCGGTCGTGAATGAGCAATCGACGGTAATTGTTATTAATCGCGCGTGATTTATGCCTCGGCTTGTTCTTCAATAAGAATCGGGGAATTTGCGCAAAAATGCACTTTTACGAGCGCCGTTGTGAATATTAATTAGCGAGAGGACTCGACACCTGGTCGTTTAAATAGCGACGTTTGTGACTTAACTCGATTTGAGTGTGGAGGGCAGGGCGTTGTCGTTACAGTTTCAACCCTTGAATTAAACTAATTATAATTATTACGTTGTTGATTATAATCAACGTAATTTGCAAATAACGCACGCTTACAACGTCGAAAACAAATACTGTTTAACGAATCATCGTCTTAGGTTGTCATGTGGCAGTTTTTCTTCTCGACAAAATTGAACACCTCACATACCCATTTGCAAAATTAAATTAAATAACAACCAACTAGAATCGCACCGAACAAAAAGGTGAAGGATATGAAGTCACGTACGCTCCCAACGAACCGCGAATAAACTCGCGATATAAATAATTAATTAACGGTCACGTTAAAATACACGCTGGTGATTCACTTCGACCTGACATTTCGAAGTTTTGTTCTTTGGATAGGATAGGGATGGGGGGGGGCATGTTCCGGTGCGGCGACGTTCGAAATTCGTCCGCACGCTGTCCGCTTTAAATCAGCACGTGCGTTACGGGCACAACGGCCGGCGCTTAAATATAGATCTGACCCGCATGTAATTGCACAATCGGATTAATTATAGAGATTAAAACCGGTTTGTTTCGCGGGCGAACCGATCGGTGGGTATCCGTTGCGGTGAGTTTCCCTGACCGTCGGTCGCTGAAAATGAATGATCGTCGATCGATTGAAACGGAGAGGAATGAAATGGGAGAGTCGTTGGTGATAAGTTTGGAAATATTGTTCGTCGACGTGTAAAGTGCGAAAAATTATTTTGGAATCGAGAAGACATTCGTTAAAAATTTTGAAGACACAAATCTGTTATCGGAGACTCACAATCAAATCGCGTAAAAGCATCACAAACATATATCATTGACGATTGGAAAATTCTTTAAAAAAAAAAATAGAACACAAAAACTACCTTTTAAAGGAAGACAACGCCAACAAGTTAGTAATTATGGACAAAATCGATTATAGTGAGTAGAGCTATACATCAGTGAGGCCTTATGGGAAATTAACGAAAAATCCACTGCCAAGGATGAGCAGGGAAACGAAACACTAGCTGGAAGATATAATAAATAAGTAAGGATAATCTTCAGTGACACAGCAAACAACAACTTATTTTTTTTCAACAACTTTTTTTGAAAATCTTTAAAAATTTTAAAAATGACAACCCAACCCTATGCGTTAATTAGACTCTTATACGTCCATTTTTATTATTAATTAGTTTGGACCAGATAAAGACGATATATAAAAAAATTTTAAAAAAAGAATTATATGAATTAAAAATTGTGAAGTGTTTTTAATTAGGAAAATTCTTTTCATCTTCGCAAAAAATTATTCTCGATTGATAAGTCGCTGCTTTTACCAGAGAATGTCTCAAATCAATGGACGAAATTAATAAACGAATGATTACATTTACTTTGTCGAACAAAGCGCCGTTGCAAAGACGAAGTACAAACTTCGTACAAGAATCTAATTAATTTTGCCAATTGGTGCGATGTAACAATTCCATCCCGTAATCATTTCCAAACAATAACACATTCTAATTATTTAAAAATTTTAAATTTGTTTTAGAAAGAAGTTTAGACATTTTAGCAATGTCACAGAAAAAGCTGCATGTAATCATTTTAATGTAATTTACACCGAAAGCTTTAATTGAAAACACGTCCCCTTGGATGTTGCGAGTTTGAACAGCTTTGCAAAAAATTAATGTAGGCGCGCTTGCGACGGAAGCGGTGCAATTCAACGGTGTGAAAAAGCAGAGCTTTGGGCGGAATTGCCGTTTTATGTGGCGATTAGTTTGGAAAATAAATATTACATATTTTGTTTGCGGAAAGCTCTTATAAAGAACATTGTAGTTGGTATTTTTTTTTAATTTAACATGAAATGTTTGCACGAACATCAATAGTATTGTTAAAAAAATCATTTTATGATTCGTTGGTTTAACGTCAGGAGCTTTTTTGGTTTTCACTGTTGATTTTTACATTTACACTGCCTTACACAGGCATTGCAAGGTACTTTTAAAATTAACACAACCCAACCCAATCCAACCCAATACAACCCAACACAACCAAACCCAACCCAACACAACCAAACCCAACCCAACCTAATCCGACATAGTCCAATCCAAACCAACGGATTCTTTCATAACACAGCATAGACAAATGTGCAAAAATATAAACATATGAAGTCATCAAAGGCCACATACGTAACTTGATAGTTAATTGCAATGTTTTTACTAAAGAAATATTCAAAGTCCATTATGTAGTTCACCCATAAATCCTTTGAATGTGACTGGTAAAATAGTCACATCGTAGCTCTCAGACCACTACAACCACTGCCATCTGTGTTGGACCCCATATTTCTAAGGTTCTTCATTACCGATAACGTTCGAGTGTTGTGTTTTACCGATCATGTCGTGGTTTCTGCTTATAACTCTGCTACGTCATGAAAATATACAGAGATCAATAATTCAACAGGAGACTGAAAACTGTTCTTTTTCACTGATTAATTTTTTAAATTACTAAATTCAATCGGGTAACAGCAATCATGGTCAGGTTCGCGCAAAATCTGTATAAATGAAACTATGAGATTAAACGTAAAACGTGGATAGAATCAATAAAATCAATAGCTATGTAAAAAAATCGTTGAATAAGACATCGCTAGCCGAGGTAGTTTTTAGTGTTTTACAGGCTAGTGATGAAATTTTAAAGAAGACGCCCGTGATGTTTCACGTGGTTTTATCGATAATTAATCAAACGCGAATTTGTCCAGGTTGTGGGATCCAATCCAACCCAACCCAACACAGCACAAGCTACACGTTTGCAACTCTGCGTACGTAACGATAAAACTTCGATATATTAGCCCAAAACAAAAACGAAAGTAACTTCAGCCCACAACATCCCAACGAAATTACAACAAATCGCGATGACAATTCTAACAACGAGGCTATAACACCATATAAATTAACGCGACTCAATAAAAAATCCTACTTGTATCGAAGCTGCCACCAACGAAAATACGAGTAGATACCATATAATGATTATTTTTATTAAACATATAAAAATTGTTTGTCAAAATTGAAATTGATGTTCGTGTTTGATAAACGACAGCAACATACACCAAAAGCTGTAATTGAAAAGACTTACTTCCCCACAATATTTTGCGAGATTGGACAAATTTTCAAAAAATTAATATTCGACACCCGCATAAAAAGCTCTTGCATGTAACATGGTATTTGGTCGGTTTTAAGCATGAAATTTTGCACGAAGATCAAATGTATTGTTAAAAGAAAATGTTAGACTTTTATGTTTCGTTAAAAATAAAACTTCAACTTCAGGAGCTTTACGCAGAATTCTGGTTCTCACAGTTGATTTTTACAAGACTTAGACAACCTGACCTGAGCCAACCGAATCCAATAAATCCATCGCAACGGACTATTGCATAGCACAAATTGATAGTTAATTGCAATTTTGTTACTAAAAAATCAATTTTTTAACAGCTTTTTTAATAAAACTGCAATTTACACCAAAAGCTTTAATTGAAAACAAGTCCCCTAGTATATGGCGAGCTTGAACAGATTTACAAAAAAAAATATGTATAATCACTAGCTGTGGAAATGCTGTAGCGTTAGGCAGAATTACCATTTTATGTGCGCTTAGTTTGGAAAATTATTCTTGCACGAAGATCAGTCGTATTGTTAAAAAAATGGTTAGACATTTTATGATCCGTGATAAGATAAGTGTGCAATTTAAGTTTAACTTCAGGAGCTTTACGTAGCTTTACTGGTATTCACTGTTGATTTTTACATTTAATACTTTAAATTTTAAAATCAACACCCAACTCTTACACAACTCAACCCAACCCAACCCAATCCAATCTAGTCCTACACAATCCAACCCACCTCAATAGAAAAATGTGTTAATTTTAATGTCGACGCAAATTCAAATACAACATGGGTTGGGCCCCACATTTCTAGGGTTCTTTATTACCGATAACGTTTGAGTGTTCTGACGACGCGATGCTTGTTAACATACTTTTCATTTTTTTGTGGTTCATCTTCGAAAATATCTGTAATGTTTCAGGTTAGTTAGAATTTTTTTTACTTCATCGAAAATAGTACTTGGTTATTGTAAAATTAATTTGTATTTTGTCAGTGTTGGTTTACCCGAAGACGGCAACAGATGATAGGTTGCCGAAGCGTCGAATGTTATTTATAATAGTTATTTCATTTTGTTTATTTAGTATTTGTGGATTTTGTAAACAATTGGAAATCCAAAACAGTATTTTCAGTATTTTCATTGGTTATTGTAACTTTCACAATTCACAGGTTTTTACATTTAATACTCCGGCTCTGCAAGAAACCTTTCAAATCAACACCCAAGACTTACCTAACCCAACACAACGCAACCCAACCCAACCTAACCCAACACAACCCAACCCAACCCAACCCAATCTAAGCTAACAATCCAGGAATTTTTATTTTGTCTTTTTTGAATTTTTTAACGCGAATTCGACATTTTTTGCATTAGTTTGATGTTTATCATGATTTTTACATTTCAAGATTTCACTGATTTTTCAAATCGTTTTGAGCCCGTTACGTTGATTTGAAGCAAATTTAAAATTTGTTTTAAGAAAAAGATTTAAAAAAATGTTTGACATAAATGGCTGCATGGAACCTTTTTTAAAAGTGCAATTTAATTTTAATTAAAAAAAAAATCTGTTTTCCTACATCATGTTTCGTGCCTAGTATAGTATATGTGTATGTTATTTTCTCCCGGCTCTTCTTCCCCCTGATCATCTCTCTTCCTAGGTGTCGTCTCCTGCCTGCATTTCCCTCACCATCCTTCCCCTGTTCTCCTTCAACCATCTTCACTTCTTTGCACCCTCTCATCCAGTGCTCCCATTTATCATCGCCTTCCACACAGAATTATTCGCATTTCCTGTACTCCCAACTAACCCCCCCCCCGTGTCATTACTTTTCCCGTCCTTGCATTCATATATCCCCCCTCTTTTTGTCTCTCATCGCTCCCCGACAAATCCATCTGTACTCCTCCGCCATATTTACCTTACATCTCTTCCACGTCTTATCATCCATCCACGTTTCTGTCCATCCTATGAAGTTATATTTTTCTATATATTCTCTCAGATCGTCTTTCATTCCCCTTTCAGCCACTTCTCTAGTCCCGCTACATTCCAGCAACTTGCCAATAGACCTTTTTTTCCATCCTCTCTCTCCTCTCCTTTCTCCCCTTCCCTCCGTCTCCCATCTCTTCTTCCATTGCTTTCTCCCTCCATGCAATATCTCTACTGACCACTTCTCCCCCCCCCTCCTTAGTTTTTTTGTCTTAGTGTCTTAGTCTCTTCCTCCCACACCAGACATTTATTGTCCACGTACAGTTTCATGTAGCCCATCCTTACCCTTTTGCCTTGTTCTCTCTCCCCCACAGCGTATTTCCATATCTTCCTCTGTATTTCCATTTCCTTTTCTGTTAAGTCATTGTCAATGAATATCTTCTTACCTGCCAGCTTCGCCTTTTGCATCATCACCTCTTCTTTGTCAATTTCTGTTGTAATTTTCGCTAGTATTATCTCCTTCCCCTTTCCCCCCATCTTGTACGCGTCATCTATCCTCACCTCCGCCTGCAATTCTTTATTTATCCATTGTGTCACTTGTTCTTTTTCTCTGACTTTTTCTACTTCTAGCCCCCTTATTATAATATTTTTTCTTCTATCCTTTTTTCCAATAATTCAACTTTTTCTTCTAGTTTTCTTAATCTCTCGTTTGTCTCCTCTTTTGCTTTCTTCCATTCCAGTTCTACCATCTTTCTCCATTCCATGTCTTCCTGTCTTTCCTTTCTCAATTCCAATACCTGTTTTTTTGTTTCTTTTATCTCCTTCATCATATCCTTCATCATCTCCAGTAAATTTTCTATAGCCCTATCTTTATCCCTTTCTTCATTTTTTTCTTTCCTTCGAAAAGGCAGAGCTTTAGGCCAGAATTTACATTTTATGTTACTCTTAGTTTAGAAAATTAATATTAATATTAGAAATTGGATTTGCTAAAAGCTCTTGTACGAAACATTCTATTTGGTGTTCCTGAATATGATAATTTTGTTATATGAACTGCAAACAACAATATAATAATTTTTATAATAATTTATTTCAATGTTTCTATCCAATTTATATGCATATTGTAACGCAAATAGCTAAGAACGAAATGCAATTAAAAAAAAATTAACCACCATTTTCCCTCAGTCACAGATTTCTTCGATCACGGCGGTTATAATTGTGAACTCAAATGAACCAACCCAACCCGAACCCAATTATTGAAATACGTATCTAGATTTGTTAAAATTTAATATAGATTTGTGTGATTTATAAATTATTCTTCTCTTGTTGTGCTTCCGGTGAAGCAAATATGATTTTATTCTAGCCAATGTGCATCGTGACACATTCTAATAGTGGTTATCTTTTAATCACATTTACGTCACATCGAGCTTATTTAGTGCGGGATTTCAGGAAACCCAGTCGCATCACAATACCGTCGGATGCGTCACCTAAGCTACTTACAAATGGGCGATGCTCTGATCGGATCTGGAGCGACGAGTTGAAACGTGAGCACCTACAAACGGCGCATCTACGAAATTACGAGCTTACTAGTCTACGTAAACCGGATGCGGCATTAGCATTTTCAACCGCAGGATCAACCCGTCCTTTAACCGAAACGTCGCCACAATGAACCGCTCGGCGAAACGGAAAAAAAATCGATCGAACAAAACTGCCAAAAACACCTCCGACGACGCTCGGCGGCATTTCAACGAGGCCCGGTCGCGTCCGCGCCGTCCGTCATTTTCGGTTTTATCACTTTCGGGTGCAACGTTCGTATCACCGATCTGCATTGTAAATGCGCCCACGACGTCCACGTCGCATTTTAATTGCGGTGCGGTTTTCGACGTCCGCGGGAACCGCGAGCGGCCCCACCCCGCGATTTACGAGCGGGCGCATGAAAAATCGCGTACGTGCAGGGTTCGCGTTTCAGACGTAATTACGGGCCCGGTGTCTGCAAATAATTTGCGAACTTGTTCTGATGCGTTTTGTTTCGTTGCAGGTTCCGCAGCTGACGGAATGAGCATCGCCAACAACACAGGTCAGGATGCATTTTTTTTTTTTTTAGAAACTATGTCAGACGTCGCTTACGCAAACCGCTTTAATTCGAAGTAAAAGACACGGTTGTTGCGGTAATAGCGCGCAATGAAAGGTTGACTATTCAAAGGCAGTGACATCCGCGAAATGTTAACTTCACCGTTCGTTGGCAGTCGAGTCTTGCTAAATCGTTCGGCGTTTCTAGGATTTTCAATGCAAATTTGCGCGATGTTCGAGTTTGCATACAAAAGTGCACTCATCGCGGTCGTTTAATAGTTATTTGTGCATCAGGGTTGATTTTTTTTCACGAATAATCGCGAGTGATGAAAATAATCATATTGTTTCTAAAACCGTTAAGTATATAATCCAATGAAATTTTATTCAAATTACATTGCTACACAACACGATCCTGTTCGATTAAACGATTCTTCCTGGTTTGGATGTCTGCACTTCCAACTTTCGCATTATCTACTTTTACGCGAAGTTTTTCAGCGGGTTTCCTTTAATCCACCGCCGAAATTGGATCGCTTCGGAACTTCCCCAACGACATCCATTGTTTATTCCCCCTCCCGACCGATAATTTCGTCAGCGAAACACGTTTTGAATAATCCCCTCCTTATGAAAATTCGCCAATTTCGAAAACTCAATTTAAACTTGTCCCCGCGATGCGAAAGTTCGTCGGGCATTATCCTCAATTAGGACTAAAGATCGGATTTTCATCCCGGCCGGTTTCAACAGATCCCCCACACACCGCGCGGCTAATTTTGCGCGGGTCATCGACGATACAGTTCCGAGGACGTGGGATTTTCGTGCATTTTAAAATAAAAAAATCGGCGACACAACGTCGAGAAATTATTGTCGCTTTTTTCGCAAACTTTCGGGTCGCAGCCGACACCGGACCGGTAAAGGACGCCTGCGCGCAAACCAGTTATAAATATTCATTAAAACGCGCACGGCCGAGTTTCGAGTTTATTTTAAAGTAGTTTATGCCCGCGCGCTAATGATTTTATGAATTTATGCATATCGGCCGCGATTGTAAATGTCGAGATTAAGGAGCGAGCCGCGCTCTGTCTCTCTCGCCGGCGCGGAGGTGCACGGACGATAATGCATTTTTCGGTACAGTTACCTTATTTAACGCTGCGCGCCGAGAAATGAAGATGCGTGTTTACGAGTGTCCTGAATTAACGAAACGCTCTCCGCTTTTTAATGATGCATAAAATTGGTTGATTGGCAACAAATTTCGTTCGGCGAAGGAACCCGTTCCCGTGCACTTTAATTGGAAATTAAGCGAGCGGTTTTCTTTTTTTGTCGAATT
This sequence comes from Geotrupes spiniger, assembly GCA_959613385.1. NCBI lineage: Eukaryota > Metazoa > Arthropoda > Insecta > Coleoptera > Geotrupidae > Geotrupes > Geotrupes spiniger. Next base: position 24,820,974 of record OY390739.1, read on the forward strand.
AACCGCGACGAACCGCTGAGCCGAGTCCGGTGCAGTTTCCCCGCGCGATGGAATTTTATCTCGTCGCCTTGTTTACTGGAATTTTTACTTTTGTTTTATCTAATTTTTATCATTAGATAAATCAAATCCAAATTTAAAACCAATCGAACGAAACTCGCATGAATTTAGTTGTGTTCGGAAGAAACGAGACCAAGTCATAAGAAATTAGTATTAATGCAATTATACCGACCACCGGGATATTCACGAGAATCAAAAAGAGAAGTAAACATGTTCCAAATCTAATGATATAAATGAATAAACTCCAATCTACTGCCGATGGGTAGTCCATTCTATTTTTGATTCTCGGGAATATCTCGTACGTTTTTCGATAAAAACGAATTCAAGTGAGAAATAATTAATGTACATTGAAAATAAAATCGTACTCTAATCGTAGTACAACTTTATTAAAAGCGAATGAAAATCTAAGAAATTCAATAATCGACAAGGAAACTAATGATAATTAAAATAATCTGGAACCTAGTAAATCTGGTAAATCAATATCACAAAGTCACGACCCAAAGTGTTAAATATTTAAAAGAATTAAAAAAAATAAATAGTCATATTCTCGCAACCAATAAACAACAAACAAAAACATCAAGACAAATGGGTGAACGTAAATATAATTATAAATAGAATTTTATAATTCAGTTTCAACAACAAAATGTTAACGTTATTTATCAATAATAAAGTCGATTCCTATAAATGTTAATATTACTAAATGCGTTGTATACAAAGTGATTTTTAAACGCAGCATTTAATTTTCTAAAATAAGGTCCTCGCCGGCATATTTACGTACATGTCTAGAATAGTTTAGAAACGACAAGCGTTCAAATTCGGATTTCATCAAATATTTTAGTTGTTATTTCTTCAATACCTCACGCAAACGGTACCAGATGCGACAAAATTGCACACGAATAAAGTTGTAGAGAATTAGTCTGCATAACGTAAGCCCTCGACGACATATATCTATCTATTATAGTTTAGGAATGGGAGGTGTTCAAATTTGCACCTCTGTTCTGTTCTGGGTAAACATTTTCTGCGTTTTGATGCTTCTTGCTCCCAAAGTGTCATATGTGGATATATTCCTTCGGAGTTTGCGATAGGCATTTATCGAGCGGTTTGGGCAGGGTTGCGAATAATGTGGGGTTTATTTTTAAGCCAATGGTGCTCCTATCGGGCCGCAACTACTTAAAAGTTCATAAACAAAAAATGCAAAAAATTGGAATTTTTTTAGGAACTAAAACTTAATATTCATAAATAATAAAAACAGTAATAAAACTATAAGAAAATATAGTTATCGTTTTTTACAAAACATCAAACATTAGTAAAACTATAATAAAAAATTAAATTGCTCCAAAGAGCGAACAATTATTAAAATTGCGAATAAATCAAAATGCACCAAAATATATTTTTTTACAAAATTACTAGAGAGCCTAAAATAAATTAACAAAATCAAAATGGACCAAAATTATCTTTTTTTACAAAATTACTGGAGAACCAAAAATTAGTCAAATTAAAAAAAAATCAAAACGGTCCAGAATTGTCTTTTTTGTGCGGGCGTGTGCGTTCTACCGTCCAAACGATTAAAGCTACAGGTATGAGACTTTAAACTTAAGATTTATTGACCCCCTTCCCTCCTTTTCAAAGAAGCAATAGTTTGTCTAATTAGTTTGGATTGAGTTTGGGCTCGTCTGGTCTTGGTTTTCATGGACAAATATCAATCAAACCAATCTTTTTGGTTTTTAATTTTTTAAACTATCAGATTGATGAAATCATTTGAAGTGGGCTAGGATTCCTCTATTTAACCAAAATCCGATTCATTGTAGTACTTGCAGAGATTTACACTATTCAGTTTGATGAATTCGTTTGGATTGGGTTGGGTTGACTTTGGGGAAGCGGTTTGGGTTTGTTGAGTTCATCGATTTGGGTTGGTCTTTTTTGCGTTCCAGGTCTTCTGTGTATTGTTGCCCTTGGCATTGCAGGTTGTGGGCTTGCTGTAGGTTTTGGTCTGGGCAGTCTTATTTTGTTGGTCTTCATCATCTTACTCTAGTCCGTGGAAATGGTTGTTGCCTTTCGTGGTTTGAATGTCTTGGTCTTGCTCTGGGGTCTCTTGACCTTGGTTTAGGATTTCTTATTATTGCTTTTCTTGGTTTCTTGGTGATAAGAGTTAACCATCACTTGCGGTTGAGACATTGCTTTCAAAATAGCATATTTGGAATTGTGTGGGGGGCTTATTTATTTAATGTGTCGTTTGCATATTATTTGGGTTGCGATTGTTTCCACTTTAAATCACCTGAACTCCTTTTTTATTTTAAATTAACAGTCTGGCGTTTAATTGTTTTGCTTTTACGTTCGTTAAATCATTTGTGTGAACTCATTTTATTTTAATTTAACAGAGTAAGCTCAGTTGGCCCAGTTTACCCCTTTTTCTATAATCATCAACGGTTCTTCATTAAGGGGGGTCCTGCTTTAGGAGGCCTTAAAATAACGTTGTTGGGGGAATTTTTTTAGGGCAGAAAAAAATGAGCAAGTCTAGTGAACTTTTTAGAGAATTTTATTGCATATTTGAGCATTAAAAAAAAATATGTCGAGAGAAAAATATTTAAACGGAACCGATTTTTATGCACATTTGTGCAACAACTTTCAATTGCAATTTGCAATCGGTGGGAAAGATGTAGCCCGTAATTTTTGTCTGAAACAAAAAAAACCAAAGAAAATGGTAATTCCCATATATTTTCTACTGCTACTGCTAGCCAACAAAAGTTTTGTTTCATTTTGATTGCTTGTCTAGTTTTCTCGCAATCACGCCCACCAGTTTAGAAAAATAATTTTCGATTACTTACGGAATATCTCGTTATAGTCCTACTATAGCTCTTACGAAGTCAAAATATTATTGTTTCGAACGACCGATTGAACTTTTTTCAGTACATAGTTCGGTGTTATGTTACTGCGGGGAGGGACGCGCGTTTCGTTTGTCCGAGCGTTCATGCGTTCGTATATTTTTTGCTCGACACCTCACTGTGTTTAGTGCTGTATCGTTCAAAATATTGCGAATTAGCCGCTATAACTTTTTATACATATTCTTAGATATATTAGGCATAGATTTGAGCAATAAAAAACAAATAGATTTTTTGAGCCTTCTAAAGCAGGATCCCCACTTAAGTTAGGTTATTGATACTTTTATTCATTTTGAAAATTCGTTCATTTATTAAATTATTTCTTTAACGCCACGTTTGTATATGCATCGGGTTGTGTTGCATTTGTCTTTACTTTATATTATGCGAATCCTCATCTATACCACTGGCGGAGTCATTATTTTTGAATCACCTGAACCCTTTTTTGTTTTGAATTAGCTGCTTGAGGTTTACTTATTTTGCATTTCTTATAAATAAAGATATTGAAATATTAAGCAATTTATTTTAAAAAAATCGAGAAATTGAGCAGTGCTTGGTCCAGCAGATTTTTTTTTAATATCATTTCTGTGGCTAAATCGAATTAGCCAAATTGAAATCTTAATATGCTCATAAATACTTGGTAATTTTACCGCGGAGTGAAAATGTGTGAATTGTGGGCTAATTTTTTAGATTTACAATTAATTAATTGTAAATTAATTAATTAAAGTATTGTTGAAAATTACATATAAATAAAATTACTGTGAACGTTGTTTACTTCTATTTTTATCATCTACTAACTAAATACGTTAACGTGTGTGTGGCATTCGTGGACGGTATCTACGAAATTTAAGATCGAGTTGCACAACAAATTTCTTAATAGGCACATCCGTCGTGGCCGACTTTACATATCTACAAATTTCAAGGCCAACGCGATGCGATACATAGATAACCTGTATCCTAATTATCTCTACCACTTGTTACTAAACCCCGAGGTTCTATCTATCAACGTAACAATACTTTAAAAAAATTTGAAAATTAAAATATTGCCTTAAAATTAAAAATTGTGGAAAATATTTTATTAATTGTCCTGAAATTTCTAGGACAAGAAGCTTAATACATAAAATAGCCTTTTCACCCATTTTTAATATTTTTTTAATGGAATATTCCACGAATTTCCATCGCAAATAAATTCTCATGATTTCTTGTTTTTTTTTTACGTACATTTCCATGTTACATTGTTACATCAATGCCTTTGATTCGAAACTAATTAAATTTAATTTAGCCCGTGGACGCGAGACGGGACCACATTTCCCCGAATCGGCGTTCCATAATTTAAATCGAAACATCCGACGTAATTAGCACACCGAATTAAAACGCCACCGCGTTTGTAGATAAGTTTACACAATGCCAATTAATTACCGAGTTAAAAGGGACGGACGATCAATTTTCCGATGATGAATTCAACCGCGTCGCCGCACGAAAAGGCAAAAACTTCGAATAATTTGATCGGAAGTGATTTCGATCGAAACCGACCCCCCCGGCCGCGCCAATTACACGCCGATTTTTCATACATTATGCAAATTTTCCAATTCGAAAATCCCGCCTTCGCCATAATGGGCGTGTAATTATGTGGCCTCTGCGTGTGTAATTACGCGTTTTATGCGAATCTAATTGCCACGTTCGGTTTAATGGTACCGGGAAGCGGGGAACCGGTCTCGGTCCTGAAAACGAAGTGAAACAATAACTTATTTTTCGCATCTTTCAATTTTGTTCGATTTTTTTGGTTAAAATTTCGGTAGAAATGCGAGGGAAACGATTGTAAGAAACAGTAAAGTTCGCACGCGTAAAATCGACGTATGTGGCGCTCACCAACCAAGAAAATTTGATTTGATTCTATTTTAATAAATTGGATTGTTTTTTGTTCCCTTTTGAATTTATTTAAATTCCACACATACCTCCTGTGCATCATAAATAAATCATAACAGCCCTACAACCATTGTGTATTTTTTCCACAATTTTTTTTTGATTAACTTGTAATGCTGTGGTTATCAAACGGTGATTATTTATATTAAAAAAAAAACTGTCGATGATAATCGGGAGAATTTACGAAGATATTTAATTATTTGTTTCATAAAATTCAGCTTGTAATTTCGTGATGCACACCGAGGGAGCGTATTTATTTATTTATTTATATAAGAATCTAGTTTCGTGAGCTGATTTGTCGTCGATTAGTATATTTATTGCCATTTATTACAATCAATCAAAGAATATTATGTGAGTATTAGCGCCATCTAGACGTCACTACACTCATATTCTTGCTGCTACGTAATTTCAGTGGTCAACCGACTCAGTTGTTTAATTAAGGTATTTGTTGAGACTTATTTTCAACAAAACGGTCTTCAGTGCTAAGGGCTGTGAAGTAGTTGTAAGTCTGGACAGTCCGTCAACGCAGACATTGAAATTTCGTATCAGGAAGGGTGTGAGAGTACTGACATCTAGATGGCGCTAATACTCACACACAAACTCTTTGCCACTAACATTAACTTATACGTCTGACGAGCTAAGATATAGCAAAACAGCTGTAATCACTTTAATACATTTCCTGAAACTAATTTTCAGCAATCAATTAAATACGATATTTCTTTTTATAAACTAGATGAAGGTGATTTATTTATAATTTATATCAATTTTTATACAACAATTGCTGTTGTATTATATTACTCGGAAAAAAAACTAATTCATACGTAGTTTCCTTATTGTAAAGTAATGAGTTAAAAACGAAATATAATTTAAAAAAATTGTGTGCCCATTTTCTACAGGTTCTTGCATTGCTATTAAATTAATTCATGAGGAATTCTAGATGTGTTTTTTAACAAACAGACCTTGAGATTTCGTTGCACGTACGTTTTTGCTCTATTTACACACGTTTGTTGGTCCACTGTCGATAACTTATTTACTAATATTAACATAATTATTTGTGTTTGATTTAATGAATTAATTCAAGACGATTACCTAACTACAAAACAACCCAACCCAACCCAACCCAACCCAACCCAACCCAACCCAACCCAACCCAACCCAACCCAACACAACACAACCCGACCCAACCGAACCCAACCAAACCAAACCAAACCAAACCTAAACCAACCCGACCCGTAAGATGTTTCCGAGCATGTCGACATAGACTGAACTGTAGCGCCATAGTGGTGATGGAACTCTTGCTTTAAAATTGGGAAACAAATCACTGGCAAAGTTGGGTATGAGATTGAAAAGTTTGATTTTCTTGGGTTACGTCACAACCCAATAAAATCAAACTTTTCATCATGGCCAAAAACCCAACTATTGATCGAAACCTGAAACTTTCACTTACAGAAAATACAGAACCTCGTATATGAAAGCAAATTATTTCCCTGTATACCCAACTCAATCGAACCCAAACCAACTCAATCCAACCCAACCCAACCAATTCCAATCCAAGCTAACCTAACCCTATTTTTTTTAGATTAATAATTTTACACACTTAAAGATGTTCCGGATGAGAAATATACGGTAGCCCTTCTTATCAACATGTTGGTTCGTTGATAAGAAGTTCGTTGCGCAAATTACGGTGTATCTTGCCGTTATAAATAACATCCAGATATCAGATGATGATGATAATGACGAAATTAACGTTTATTTTTATTTGTGATCAAAACATATAATTACTAATTACATTCTTTAAATGATTGCGTTCCAATAATAGACATTTTTGTGTATACTTTTTTGCTTATGGGAATATTCAAATTAAATTATTATTAATACATGCGGTTTCCTGTGCTAAGGAACTGATACTCGTATTCATTTCTAATTTATGACGTAAGCACTGTAGGTGTGGATGCTTGCAACTAATAGACTGACGCACCGAGTGCCCCTGAAAACATGAATTACTCCTCCATTACTTTTAATTCAGCTGAGAAGATCTTGCGTCGATTGTGTTGGAACTTGGATTTTGACAGTTCGTTCTTGAACGTGGCGACCAGGAAAATGTCTTGCGTTCGGCGTTTGGTTATGGACGAGCTATTCGATTGCTTCAGAATTAGATTTGAGTTGATACTGAGAACGAGACGATCGTTCAAGACTCCGCACTATGTTATATCTGCAAATACAACCTATTTGTTTAAGGTTCACATTGAAAAATATGTTGCATTATTAAAAAACAATCAAGAAAGAAAACTAGTGAAACAATGAAAAACTTCATTAAAACTATTTTTTTTAAGTATGATAACTTCGGTGGGGGTTTCGATTAGGACACAAGACATTTCGAAGCTTTAATTAAAAAAAAAAAATATTTAACCGACAGTGAAATAAATATTAAAGTTCATTTTTTTAATTAATTCTGTTCATCATATTTTCGTAGACGAGAAATTAATTAACATCAATCGAACATAAAGACAACTGCACGCACCGTCGTGGTTTCATCGTCAACGAAAATTTCCCGGCCGGCCCAACCGGTGACCACCCACACAAATTCTGGTTCACACGTTCATTTTTCACATACTTAACATTTATTATCCACCGAAACTAATTAACGCGCTGAATACAAATCGAATCATTTAAAGGTCATCGCGTTTCGTTCGGCGTACCTCGCCAGGAATCACCGTCATTTGCGTTTTACGGCCGCTTTTCGGCCTTGATCCGAGCGACACACGCGACGAATTTAGGCCGCGCAATTGCTTCAGGTTAGATAACCGCCGTTCAATGAATAACACACGTCCCGAGATTCAAATCTCGTGGCGCCAGTGAATACGTTTATTTCACGGGGCCGATGTTGTTGAACTTTGAGACCGTCATGTTTCCGGCGATGTAACGCGAACGTTTCTCTTTTGTGTCGTTTCACGTTAAGTGGATTTTTTCTTCGCCGGATGACCTTAATATTCGCAACCTCACCGAGTCGGTACAGTGAGTTTAACGTCGCGTTGCTTCCTAATTACTTCTCGAGCTCGAAAACGGAGTAATTGCAACCGTGGATGCAATTAGCAGTGTAAATAAAATGTGGCCTGTAAATTAGGCCGAATCACTACACAAAACACACAAAAAAAACACAAAAATAAGTCGACGATTACCGATAAAACACAAGTAAAATATTAACGACAATTTATTACGCGGTCGTAATTTGCAAATAACGTACGTTTACATGTGATGTTCGGTCTCTTCGGGTCAATCCTTCAGCTCAGTGGACTAAATGAAAAGGCGCCGTCGTACAAAAATTCGGTGAACATTTTGCATGAGACGTTAAAATTATTTTCGATGCACAATTTAATAATTACATTAATGCAAGTGGAAACCTAATAAATTAATCTTCTAGCGCTGTTTCTCAATCATAGAAAGAGACAGTTAGAACGATGCACACGATGGGGACAAGTGCCCAACTAGTGGATTGGTAAATAAATTCGGGCAGCAACCACACATACAGGAACTTTTGTGAACTTGATTTGCGAAAATTTGGAATAATGAGGCTAAAGAGCTTGGGTTGGGTTGGGTTGGGTTGGATTGGGTTGGGTTTTGTTTCATTCAGGACGATTTTCTTTAATTGCCATTCGATTGCACTTCGGTAGTGCCCATTTGCACCAACGTAGTTTTCGATCTTACTCAAAACCCAAAAGAGTTAACAGGTTGTGAAATTTTGGAAAAAATTCAATTTTGAAAATGTTTGAATTCTGTTAACGACAATCGATGCAGAATCGTTAGTACCTGCACGTTATCGTTAGTACCTCGCAAAAGCTACTTTGAAATCGTGCAAATACATCCTCACAATATTTTTGAGATATCTCAATTCTGTTTGGGATGGGACTCTGTTTGGGATGGGATCAATAAGTTTGTAACACTTTTCGATTCGTTAGTACCTCGAACCGTAAAAACTTATTAAAAATCTTTGAAATCTTGGAAATTATCGAATTCTGTTGACCAGAATCGATGCACAATTTGGAAAAGTCAGGTTTTCGAAATTTCCAGTGCCGCTCAACTTTTTCGTTTCGAGGTACTGATGAAAAACAAAGTCATTCCTGGGAGTGCTAACAATTCTGCGTCGATTACCGATAACCAAATTTCGAAATTTTCAAAATTGAAAAAGATTAGATTTAGAAAATTTCCAAACCTCGTTACATTTTCGGATTTTGTATAAAATTGAATGTGAAGGTGGTACAATCGACCACAAATCGGGTACTGGTCGAATAGTGCCAATTTGCACAATTTTTGGATTAGATTGTGTTGAGTTCGGTTGGGTTGGGTTTAGTTGGGTTTGGTTGGGTTGACTCGGGTTGGGTTGGGCTGAGTTGATTCGGTTTGTTTAACAAAATTAACTTTATTCTATTTGCACCAATTTTGGATTGGGTTGGGTTCGATTACGTTGGGTTGAAATTTTGTTACGATGACACTAAATGTTGAATCACATCGTCCTTTGATTTCGTTTTTATTTTGTCCAATATCGTCATATCGAACTTATTTTTTTTATTTTTTTTTATCTATCTTAATTGCAATTTATTTTCATCGCTTTTCTCGTGTATTGTTATATTTTTTGGGATTTCTTTAAACTTATTTTGAAAACGCTGTAACTTTTGGTTTGTGGTAGAAACGAAAATCGAAATGGAACAAATGGGCACAGCGAAGTACAAACGTACAAACGTCACGCACATGATATTTTTGCAATTTCTACCCTAATTTTGTTTCAAAACCCAGACCTAAGACATAATTCGAAATATTTTTATATAAATAATTATTTTTATTTATTTATTTTTATATTTAATTATTTCAAGTAAAATGTTCACACTTGTTGTAACACTTGGCTGTGACTTTCAAGTGTGACTGAATGTTACAGGGTGGACTGGATCCATAGACAACTAGTCACTATTATGATATTTTTCCAAATATAAACATTTCAATTATTACTACTCATTGTTTCTTAATAATTTTAAATTACTAGTCGCATAAAAAATTGATTATTTATTAAAATTGCCTGCCTTTAAATAATTTAAATAGTTGAAGCAACATGACATATCTAGGTTTTTTTTAATTAATTTGAAATTGAATTTGTAAATTTAACAATAACTTGACATTTCGTGCGAGATTGATAAAGAAAATTCAACATTTTGACTGCGTCAAAAACTTTAGACCGATAAACTGATCAAGGCAGTATAAACAACGTATTATATCTAGGTTTTAAAGCAAATTTAAGCCACGAAATGTCAAAATATCAAGGACATGCACATTGTATAAGAACAACGTTGAAATTTGAACATGTCGACTATTTGAATACTCTAGAGGGGTAAATTTGTATTGAAACGATTAATACAGTTAAGGGGTGAAACACAAAATATGGTGACAGTGTAAGCAAATAAGTAAAAAAATAATATTTTGCTAGCTTCAAATTTCCATATTGATTTAGATCCCGGCGAAATTTTTTAAAAATAAATAGTCTGGTGAACAAGTAATTCTCCACCAAGTGCAATTCCTAGGAACATTTTATTAATTTTAATTCCCAACCGCTTTCACGATTTGAACAAGTTATAACTATTCATCCTGTCCATGTTTTTATTAATGACGAGGAGTGTGTGGGTATTAGGGCCATCTAGACGTTAACCTCAACACTCCTGCTGTTACGTAATTGTACTGGTGTAGATGCACATTCACCAGAAGTATGTGTTGAGGTCTGACGAGCTTAAATTTGTTTTCATATGAGTTGTGTCTAAGATAAAGGAGTTTATAGGAAAACTGAACTTGGTCGAGATATTCCTTCAATCTCAACTAAGTGTTTTTTAATAACTGGGGATAAATTAATTTAATTCAATTCAATTTATGTATTTAGCGGAAATTTTCTCGCCACTTTCAACGAATTAAAGCTTACGTCATCCTCGTCCAAGTCCGAACAATTACGAATCTGCGATGCAAATCTGTTCCTATCTTCGAGCGTTGATCGAGCGAACAAAGTGAACGCCCGGACAATGATAAATAAGCGCGCGGTCGCCGTTGCGTAACCGCAATAAAGCCGTTTAATAAGCCGTATCATTTGTCGAATTCCAGCGATTTACGTTTTACTTCTATCAAAATATCGCCATATACGGTCAACCTATATGCACGCGGCGGCGGCGACTTTCTCTTCGCTCTTCGACGTTGCTTTTCAGCGGCTATAAATAGCCCGAAACCCGCCCCCTTTTATTTCGCTTCGACGTTCGCGCGGTCGCCGACGCCGAAGGTACGAACAATGGACCCGAAGACGAAATTACATAATCTCCAACGGTCGATTTACGAGGTTATTATGCGAATTTTACGGATGCGTTTTCGTTATGCAAATGGGTGTCGAAATTTATCGGTTCGACCCTGCGGGTTGAACTTCTCCATCGACGAATCCACTAATCACTTTTTTTTGGCTCGTAAACCGAGTTGCATCTTTCATGTTTGGATTTCGTTTCAAGTGTCCGCAATTCGAAACGCCCGACGCGCAAATTAAATTATTCCGTCGGCGACGACGCGTGATTTATACGCAGCGCTTAATTACGGGACCGTCAAAAATAATTAAAAAACTGTCCTACGCCGCCGTCAAATGAACACACAACGCCGGACGGACCGATCCCGCGCAATAATTAACCGAATTATTTATTGCGCGGTGCGCGCGCGCGCGCTCGTGGGGTAAAAAATGCTCTCGTCGAGGACGGGGCGGAAAGGAGCGCGAACGGAAAAACGCGAAAACCGGTCCGGTCCGCGCGCCCGCTCGTTACGTCGGGTTGCGTAAGAAACGGACCTCGTCGGCGTTTTACCACGAAAGTGTCGTCCCCGGGCTGGCCGCGACGATTTATGTCACGTGGACGCAGATAAAAAGGCCGCCCCGGTATTTTTTCGATTTAATGGCCAGAAAAACCAATCAGCGTTATTTACATTTATCGCCGTATTAGAGAATTTTCGTGGAAGACGCGTTCGGATTATTTATCGTCGTCGAGCGATCTAATTGAAATTCCTGATGGTTCGATTTGTAGAAAGTGTGCGTTTTTTTCGAACTCGTTGAGAAATTTGACGAGATATTGGTTCTATAGATATCGGTGACGTGGATGCGGTCGAGCTTTCAAATTTGTAGATTTTGTGACTTAACCCAACCCAACGATAATTTCGTTCTTGATGCGGGGAATAAATTACTGGAGTTATTATGCAAAAGATGACAAGGTTGGTTAAATTAAAACTAAATTCACGCATCCAACCCGATCCAATGTCACGATAATTTCATTCAAGATTTGGGGAATAAATTAACCCAACCCAACCCGACTTAATTTAACTTCAATGATCAACTTCACTTTAAATTTGGGGAAATAAGATACACTCAAACATAATTTATCCGATGTAGCGGAATTCAACCCCATACAACTTCAGTGGTATTTTGATTTTAGCTGAATGAACGAATATGTATCTTATGTTTATATGATATTTTTTCACCAACGAACTTAAATCGATTTAGGACTGCGACAACTGTTGATGTTTAGGTTACACGCCATAACAGCAATTATTAAATTTCATACCCCACACAACTTTTACTTTTTTGGTTGAACGAATGAGTGTATGAACGAATGAGTGTATGAAATAGTTGAACAAATGTACCAATGAACTCGAATTTTATTGGATTGTTCTGGTAACGAACCCACGAATAAATTGGGATTGCGTTGGGTTGAGTTAAGTGAATGGATGCACGAATAAATGAACATAATTAGATTTAACTCAGTTAATTGAACGAATTTAGTTGCACTGTACTTTCTTTCATTAATAAATGAACGAATGTACGAACGAAATGTAAATTTATTTGAGTGAGTTGATCGAATGAACGAACGAACGAACCATAATTGCACATGTCTTGAATGAATGGTGAACGAATTGGAGAATGAATGAGCCAACGAAATTGAGTTTTATTGGTTTGGGTAATTTTGTGAACGAACGAAATGTAAATTTATTGAGTTATGTTGAATGAAAGAACGAATTAAAGAACGAAAAAACTCTGAGTCAGACGTCTTGGATGAATGAATGGAATGAATCGGCGAACATTCCAGGAATTTTTTTGATCTGGGTTTTTTAACGAATGCAGGAATGAATGAGTGAAAAACGGAATGGGAATAGACTGGGCTGGATTGAACGAATGTGCTTTGTTTAATTTAATTAAATTGATGCATGCACGACTTAATTGCAGATATATTGGCTTAGGTTGGATGAATGGACGTGTGGACGAATGAACAAACTATAAGTGCAATTGTCTTGAATGAATGATTAACGAATTGGAGAATAAATGAACGAACGAAATTGAGTTTTATTGGTTTGTGTTATTTTGTGAACGAACGAAATGTAAATGTATTGTATTAATTTCAATGAATGATCGAATTAAAGAATGAAAAAACTTTAATACAGTTGTCTTGAATGGTTGAATGGAAGAAGGAATGGGCGAATTGGATTGAAACACGGTCCTTTGTTTAATTAAAAATGGAGGAATGCGAGAAAAATGACAAGCTTAGAAAAAATACGAAACCAAAGAAAATGTGAAGCAGTAGAGAAGACATGCATGGAATGTAAGAGAACACAAGAAAGCGATGAGAAAAGGCAAAGTGGGAAGAACACGAAAGAAAAATAAAGAACTGAGAACTGTCGACTAGGTGTGTTGTCACCTCACATGGCTTCTACTTCGCCTTAGTTGACATAAATTCTTCTTTTCCTTGATTTCTTCAAAATCTCGAAAGAACATAATGCTGCGAACGCTCCCATCGGCTACGGGATAAGGTTGTTCCTGCTACAATTTCTAGTATTAATTTATACATAATTTATATTACACACAACATAAATTAAAGTCTAACGGAGGTTGGCTTGGGTTGGGTTGGATTAACAATATGACTTAAAAAAAAAATATCGTTGAAACGTAACATGATCAAATGGACCAAATGCCCAAATTGTATACAATAACAAAATAATTAAAATTGTGTCAAAACGTCAACGTTTTGAACAAAATTCAACAAAAATAATTAAAATATTGTTGCGAATCATCATGATAACAATGAAAACAAAATGTTCTAAAGTGGAAATTTCACATTTGTGTAAATATGGTCCCAAGTATGAACACCAACAAAATTCGCAAAAAGGTCAAAGTTTTCCCAACAATTCGTGTAAAAATAATAACAAAAATGTCGTTGAAAATACAAAACATTTCCAAGATGTCAAAGTTTACAATAGATAAATAAAAAACCAGTCGGTAATTGGAACGTGGACAAGACTAACGCATCAATAAACTTTAACAAATACGTCGTTAAAATTGTAAAAAATTATGTTATGGTTATTAATCGTTTAATTCTTTTGTGTAAACCAAACCAAGATGAATGATTACTATAAATATATTTCTTTGCAATCTGGGTCAATAAATAAGATTAGAAAAGTAAAACATTTTATATAATTAGCAATTCATTAATATTATGCTATAATACAATCTACCATCGCGGATATCTACCGAGAATCGCTTCCGTCTTCTCGCAATTCCTGACCCCAACTTTAAAAATTCTACGATTCAAAGCTTAGTAGCAAAAATTCGTCAAGAACAGGGTTAATCAATAATTTATGAAATGGATGGATGGAATCATATGATTCGCGAGGAATGTAAGCAATAAATGAAATAATCCATTTATAATACAAAGAAAACCGAGGGTAGTTTCAGAATATCTGGTAGAAGCTCATACAAAATTCATAATCAAGTTCAAATTTCTAACCAACAAATTAGGACAAGTTCAAAAATATTGTGAATGCTTTTCTAATACACACACAAAGGAAATGACATTACACCCTTTGCATGTATCATGTTATTTCTATTGACCTAAACTGATTAAATTTGCTACAATACAATCAAATTTGCTCAATACGAGGAACGAATTTAATTTCATTACATAACGAATACACTTCGTAGTCTAGATGAAATTACTGATAATGTGGCTGGATCCAAAATTTTTCAAATACCTTTAGATGCTAGAAGGCTCCGCTTATTTAAGGAATCATCAGAGTGCGACCCTTCGAAAAATCGCTGATTTTCGCGATTTTTTTATGGTTAGGATAAGCTAATCGGTTTATTCATGGAAATCAAGGAAATGATTTTTGATTTATTTATTGTTTAATATCGTAAAAAATTATTGAAAAATTCGGTTGAAAAAAAGGTCCAGTATAGTGTCCAAGATTGCGGCCTTAATCCTGATCTGAAACAAAAATTTTAAGAAGATTATTAATCGCATTCAATCTACTTCCTCAAATAATTCATGTTGTGCAGAAATTTCGTTTCGACGAGCTGTCCTGGCTTCTTTACTGTCCCGAGAGCTTCGGCGCTCCGCAGTTGCGATGCGCTTCTCGTATTTTTGCAGCGAAGTCTGCGGCTACCGGCCCCATGATGCACCCCATTGTCTCCAGGATTTTCAATATTGGATCATACCCTTCATTGAACGTGCAAGCTGCACAATACGTCGCGGTTTCCACAGTTTGTTTCCCACAGAATATATGCTTAGGAGCGAGTTGCCACACGCAATGATTGATACTCTCATTGTTGTTTTGAGTGTTTGCGCCCGTACAACTCTCTAACAAATCATATGTGGTCAAATCTTCGTAAATCGGCTTCAAAACCTCTTGGGCATCGTCAAGATGGTGGATGAGAATATTTTTCCCGAAGTCCATTGGCCTCAGCTTTGCGCCATTCGCACCACGAATCTCCTCCCGAAGGGATTCGCATCAGTTGAGCTTTTGTGACAAAACGTCGCCCATGTTCCTTTCCTCACATTTTCAACGGAATCGGGGTTTCGACGAATTGCTAAGCCACAATACTCGGAAAGATTTGATAACAACTTTAGTGTCAATTGCGCTTTTTTTGGTTCGTTAGCATAAGGCTTAGCTTCCAGCAGCTTCTTGAATGTCTTTGTATCCCCGTCTCCTATATAAAATCCGTGTTTTGCAGTATGTACTTCCTCAAATCTCTTGAAAATTTCGATTATGCCATCAACCTCCATTTTTCCAGCGCTGACTTCGTGATTCACGTTGCACTTCGATTCGTGCCCCAAAATAAACAAGCTTTGCAAAAGCTTGACTGGACAGCAACGTCTAGGACTTTGTTTGTGTATTTTCCGATACCCATACCCGAAGTAAAACCGCGCTTCCACCAAGATCCATCGCCTGACACCGTGAGTATATCCGCCCGATTTTCCGCTTCCAATTTTTTTTCCTTTCCTTCGGTGCCTGCTTTTCGGTTAACGGTATACGAGACCGTTTTTGCAACAATCTGCACCGTTTTCAGTTTTCCATAATAAGTGGTGCTATTGAAAGTCGAAGACACATCCATCAAGGCGATAAAATTTTGAAAATTTCACTCAGTGATGATTCCTTAAGTTGCTTATAGGAGACGATTTACGTGAATGCCCCAAGGTAGTTGTTTTTTCGGAAATGATTTGATCGAATTGATTGAGTTGTCATATAAGTTGATGATATTCTTATTTTTGCAAAAACAGTTCTTTATCATTGTTAAGGGAAGGGTGCGTCTCGCGATGCTTTTTTTTACATTGGCGCAATTAATATTTTTAAGAACTGTATTACTAGGTTTTTACGTATTTTTTCCAGAGTGGCGCAGTAAATGCTACATAGCCTATCGGCCGTGACACTAATTTATTTAAGTCAGCCGTCTATGCATAAAATCTGTGTTATTAGAACTACGACTGTACTTACACATCATGCAAATGTATTCCATTGTGAATTCGTAGGAACCGCGTCGCCGTAACTCCTCGCCTTAAGAGATTTTTAATTTAATCTCTTGAGCCGCCCGGATCGACCGCGCACGTCAGCTTTAAAATAAAACCTTCGCATATTTTGACTGCGGGCCGTTCCCCATCTACCGCGTGTTCGACAACCGCGTTGCTCTTTTTGCGCGCCCGCGTATTAAAAATAAATAATCGCCGATGTTATTGTGGCGAACACGAGAAGCGTTTTAAGGACGTTTTCTTATTTTGCTGCCGACGTGCATCTGGCGCCCGCGTCCGCGCGGTGCACACGCTCACGCCGCCTCATTAATAACAATGCCCCGTGTGTACGCGTCACGTTAATTTTACGCTACCGATCGAGCGTTAAATTTCATCGGCGCTAGACGCGCGATCGACTAATGTCGTTTTAATTGGTCGCACAAATAGGTTTTTATTCGCGAGCGCGCGGATGTCGAACGGCGTTTTACGACCGGTCGCGCTTTTACGACGTTACAATTTGACCGGTTGATCTGCATACCGGAATTTGACTTGCGATCAAGTCGAAGGTTCGATGAATTACTCAATGAGTTTTAGAAATTCGTCGACGTAAAATGTGCAAATCAAATACGAATCCAATTATATTGATTGGTTTTGTGAAACAGTGTATTGTAAGATTAATTTAGATTGGGGGTGATGGGGATGATGGGAGTAACGTCGGGGCTGCGCATTCAACATTTATATCAAATTTATTTACTTCGAATTTCTCTAATTTTTCATAGTTTCCTAGCTTTTATATTATTTCAGTAGTTGTCTCGTTTTTTTTTCTATTAATTTCTATCAATTGTAAGATGACCTGATTGTTTTTGTTAAAGATTTTTATTTCTTGTTTATTTTTCAATGATATTTTTCTTGTGATGTGATAAATGCAACTTGAACGTAGCGAATGTCGTCTTACATTGTATATAATTGGGGGGGGGGGGGGGGGTATATTTTGTAGATGTATGTTAACCCACACATATTAAATGCATTACAAATAAATTATTATTACAATAAATTCGAAAAAATACATGAAAATCACAAACAATTGATGTAAAATGATTTTAAAAATACTTACCTTTATTCAATTGATTAATTTATAAAGAAACGTGAGAATTGCAAAACTATTAAAAATGCAAAATACTTGAAAATAATTTCGAAATTGTCATCATTTTTAAAATTGCCTAAATAAAAAGTAAACTCGTCACCTTCGTGTGTATAAAATTTACCTGCAACTCGAGGTGAGTACCTTTTCAACAATTTACAAAAACTCCTACGTACAATTCTAGTCGTTGCCACGCGTTTATAGTCGACTCCAACGTACAAAACAAACCTCGATCGTCGCAATTTATTTTGGTGCAAATTAATTTGTATTATAGTTAAATTCTAGTCTTAAACAATGCTAGAAATACTGAAAAATGTTAACGTTGTAAAAAATACGTTAATTTTCTTAATTGTCTGATTTATAAAAAAAACCTACAATTGCCAAATTATCAAAAATGCAGAATGCAACGTTTGAAAATTGTCTAATTAAAAAGTCTATTGTAATTGTCGAAATTGTCAAATATTAAAAAATGTCCAAAATGCATAATATACCGAAACTGTATAAAATAAAAATTGAGAAAAATAAACAAATAATTTACGAATTAATTTATATTATAGTGAAATTACAATCCTAAACAATTTTATAAGCTACGTTATGTTCTTTATCAAATAGTATTTTTACGTCTGCATAATAAACATTTTTTAACAACATAAACAAATAAATGTCCTTACTTTGCACACGACCCGAACAATCTAATAATCTGATCGTTTTAGTACAGAATCGAATGAACGCGATCTTGAAGCTGTGACGAATAATCGAATTGACATGAATTTGAATAAATTTGAATAGAATTAGAATTAAATTAAATGAAAATATCGAATGCAAGTTCGGCACTCAAATGTACAACATTGATGAATATAAAAACTATAATAACGTTATCTTAGATATTGTTATGTCTCGCTGTACCTGATGTTCTCAGCCGTCTTCGTTCTCCACCATCTTCTTGTGGGACCTGCTCCCGGCGATCGCTGCCGGCGTAGTTCTCGTGGTTTAATGCATTCTAGTACAGTCTGACATTTGAAATTTAGTACATATTTTCGTTGCGTATTTTAATTCAATTAAACTACAAAAAAAATGTACGAGGTTTTTATATATATAAAAAAAAGTTTCATGCAATACAGCAAACTATGTGAATGGGAAGATTTTTACTATCGATGCTATCAAAATTAATTAAAATTAAAAATTGGCGATAATAAAAATAAAGATCTCTTTATTCTAATCTTGAAAATGACGCATGACGGTTTGTAATTTTTCATAATTTGCAAATAACGTACGTTTACAGTTATTAAAAACAAATAAATACCTTCACGACGACGACGACTGAAACTTGGGTAATAGTCACTGCGAGGCACACATTTTTAGGATTTAAAATATTTAGAGAATTGGGATTGGAATTGAAATTATTTCGTCTCGCAGGAGTTCCGACGTTCGATGATATAAACAATAATAGACTGCGCGGAGTACAATACCAGTTTTTACGCCTTTCTTAGCTTTATTGCTAAATTCAGGTAGATGTATGATGTATAATTCAATACAAATGGTACCGATCTCTGAAATTGTATAATCACAATATGATAACAATAGAACACTATATGATTTAAGTCACCTTGTGTTGATGATGAGTAATTGTAAGATGAAATGACGACGACGCACATCTCGAACACTTCAGGCTCCTATGGGCAGCGACCCAACATACACGTTCGTATGTGTACTGCACTTTTATTCAGTTTTATTTTCCGCCTATGGTGTTGTCTTATGTTTCGTATATTGTTTTCACTAATTTTTCATAATTTCTTTGGTTTCATATTTTTTCAGTATTTCTTTAGTTTTTTTCTATTTATTTCTATTAATATTAAGATGAACTGAATATTTTTGTTATCAATTTTTATTTTGTTTATTTTTCAATGATATTCTTCTTGTGTTGCACTTTCAAGTCGTTTCATTCAGTTTAATTTTTGCCTATGGTTTTGTCTTGTGTTTCGTATAATTATTTCTCTAATTGTTCATTAGTTTCTTTGGTTTCATATTTTTTTTCGTTCCTTTGCCAATAATTTCTATAAATATTAGATGCACTCACCGTTTTTTAAATCGATTTTCTACATCATGTTTATTTTTCTTTCACGTGACGTTTGAATGACATAAACTCGATTATCCAGCTTAAGTGATTTACGACGTTTCATGGAAAATTCAAGTCATGTAAATTACAATTTCTTTTCGTGAAAATCTCGTCCCTCCAAGACCTAATACCTCGTTTATTTTATTGTTCATTACGACCTTCATTACGTTCGTCTCGACGAATCACTGATCCAATATTGCCCCCCCCCCCCTCCATCCCATCGCCGTATGATTTTATTACATATACTAGAGCTTTCGCATAGCGGAAGTTTCCGACAGTCAACCTCAAGTTGCGATTCAATTTCGCCAAATCCCTTTAGCGCGAACTTTTCGCAAACGGATTTAGTTTCACTTCCACGACGGCGGCTAATTTGCGGTCGACTTTTGCGCGCCGGAACCGGCGCGCCCCCGACTCCGGTCCGAAATCCGCGCTAATATGGCGCAGTTTCGCCGGCGATGCAAATTCCTCTTGCGGACGCGATACAAATATCGGGTCGTTCGGGATCGACGCGGAATTTCACGGCGGAGTCGTTCGCCGTGGATTAGGGAAGTTTTTCGAAATTGGGTGCGCTATGGCCGCGCGAGATTTCCGCGTTAAATTGCGAGGTGGAGGAGAAGAGTGAGGATTTTTTTAAAATAAGTCGATACGTGAGTTATTTTATGTGATTTAGATGAGGAATTGTAGTTAAAATGTGAATATGATGATAGTGATTAATGATCGTAAAAAAATAAGATAAATGAAAAGGACATGTGAAATATTCGTTTAAATTATTATTTTAATTCAGAGTTGAAAATGAGTTCTTTGCAATTAGACGCTCCACTCTCCGCAGAGCGGCTTGCCGAAATTAAAAATTGTCTCAGTCGGTTGTTCTTACACTCATTTTTACAGGTATTGCTATTTTATTAGAATGCTATGCTTTTTGTTCATTTTCATGTTATTCCTATTTCGTAAAGCTTTTATTTTTGCAACGACCACAAACGTCGTTTATTGATTTCCCAAATCTTGGAATTATTTCCTGGAATTCGTCGACTTTACAATTTGAACGACTAGTAAAACTAGTTAAGTGCAAGTGAAGACCGATCTCCCCTCGAACATTTTTACAAGTTTAACAATTACGTCGTCGGCGGCGACGACGACGCAAACGTAATTAAATTTTGAAGCAATAAAAACTTTAATTGCGGCAGTTTCCGTAAATATTAATTACTGTGTCAAGGTAAAATTATTCGCATAATTTGCAGCCGTCATTAACGCTGACGATTAACTCGTACTAAAATTTTGAGACACGCCCTTCACCCACCGTTCAGTAATAATATAAAAATACTGAAATTAAATTCTGCGATGTTAAACAATAAATTTCGAATATGAAAAATGCTTGGTCCGCGTCCTCGAGCATACACACCGTCGATTCCTTCGCTCGACCCCGTTCGTTACCCAACAAAGTTACGTAAATCGCCGCGAAGAAAAAAAAACTCCTCCGCCGTCGTTTTATGGGTGGAATTCCTCCGCTTGTTTCAACAAACGCTAGGTGTTAATTCGAAGAACTCGGCGCTTTTAAAGGCCAATAAAAAACTTCCTTATCGTGAATAGCTCGCCCGACTATCCACTTTACCACTGTAATTAGGAGCCGTTCGGTTTTCGGGTCGTTACCGAAAGGCTCATCACAATTTTTAACGATAATCGCCGGCGTAAATTTAAATTCGAAACCGCGGGAGCGCGCGGACGCGGACGCGGCTGGTCTATTATTACGCGTTATGCAATAAATACTCGTGCCGGTCGTGTAACGTCTGCACGGTGACACAACGTGTAATTCCTTCGAATGGATTTATTACCCGAGCGGAAATTAATCGGCGGGGTCGGTGGTTTGGTCCGGGATGTATTTTGTTTTTATTGGAATTGACCTTGAGTGTGTGTTTGAATGAGAAAAACTTCCAAATTAATAAATTAAATTAAGCAACGATCGATTATTAATGCAAAGCGAGAGAGGCAAAAAGGAGGCAAGATCTTTAGGAGGAAATTAAAGAACTAAATGATTAAATAGAATACAAGGAAATTAAGGATCAAATGTTTAAATTATGAAAATAACACATACGCCTACAACAAAGATGAAAGAGAAGATATAAAAAAATTAAAGGGATTTTCTTCTCATCAAAGTATTTTACTTCGTCCTTCAAAAAAGCTCCTGTTAAGTCAATTATTTTTTGGTCGAGCAATAAACTATCAAAATTATTAAATAGAAAGCGACGAAATTAAGGGTCAATCTTAGAATTATGAAAGTAAATCAGTTACCACAGGCCTGCAGATGGAAGAGAAGGCATAAAAAAATAAAGGAATTTTCTTCTCATCAAAGTATTATACTTCGTCCTTCAAAAAAGCTCATGTTATGATTATTTGCTTTACGTCATCGAATGCATTAACTTCGTCTCCAAGGAAATGTGACTTATCTGTTTTTCAATTTTTGGTCGATCCTTTTTATCCTTCTTGCCAAGCAATCCCAATCTGTCGCTCTCATCCTCTGACTTTAACAATTACTTGTTTAACGTCCTCGAAGTTGTTAATCTCGTCGTTCAAAAATTTACTTTTTAATGCTCAGATGGCCGTCGGTTTTCTCAACGTTGACAGCAATTTCAGGTTCATTTTTTACTCTCAAACGCGTAATCCTTTTAATCTGCAAGTCGGCAATTTATTTTCCTTCAACGTGGAATAACTCGGCGAATTCTTCAATGGATTACGCCAGTCATTTTTACTTTCACTTTCGTCATCCGATGCACTGGATTCACAACTTTGTCAATCTTATCGTTTTGGTATTTTTAACGTTTTTGACCTTATCTTAGGATTTTTAATTTCAGATCATTTTGAACTTTGATACTATGGACTTGATTTTTTTATGTCTTGGCGTCCTGATGATGTTTGTAACTTTGGCACTCTTAAAATGTTGGCAATTTTGATATTTTAGATATTTGGATATTTCTACAAATTTTCACGTCGTAGTGCTTAGCGGTATTTCGGTGCTTTTTGTAATTTTGAAATTTCCTTGATACTTTTTTTTTAGAAAATGTTTGCAATTTAGACGATTTTGACTATGGATAGCACATTCACAGTGTAGATATATTGAAATTTTTCGAAATTTTTATATTGTCATAGAAGTTACACGATTTTTAGCTTTGTTGATAATTATTACATTTCATTTCACTTATTTTTACAATTTGTAACATGTGTTGCAACCCAACCCAACCCAATCCAACCCAATCCAACCCAACCCATCCCATCCCAACCTGACCTAAACCAACCTGACCCAACCCAACCAAATTTTAATATTTTAGATTATTTAAAGCTTATGCATTTTAAAGTTTAGATCATTTTGTATTTTGACAATTTTGACGATTTGGTATTTTTGTAACTTTGTTTTTGACATTTTATTAGAATTTTCAAATTTTGTCAATTTAGAATTTTTGTGTTTTATACGATTGACCGTTACAGTCTTCCACCATTCGAAGGAAAATTAAAAATGGAAATCTTAAAAGATTGTCAAGATTATCTAAATATAAAAAAATAATCGTATTATGTTGCGGTCTCCAATCATTCAAAGATGCTAAAATTGTGAAAACTTAATGTAAATTTGAAAGAAGAAAAATAAAAATTGTCAAAATATTCTAAATAAAAAAATTCTAACAACTTGGACAAAACTAATGGGAAATTAATTAATTGCTTTATTTGAGCTAACGTTTGAATTACACTAATGCTAGTAGGTATAGTGTCAGTGGTAGACGTGATGGTATGTTTTATTTTCTAAAGCAAAGTTGGGACCAACTCACAAGTTGAACACTTGCAGGGATTGCTTCGTTGGTTAAATTGGTTAAATATTCATTCGCATTTTTATTGATGGAGATGGGTTGTTATGGTTTCTCATTTGTTGCGTAATAAGTTTATTTATTTAGTTTTCATGGATATTTTTAGTCTTTGTTGTGAAGCATTTTATTTTCTGGCTTCGCGTGGCCTTATGGGGTGGTTACTGATTGTCTAAAAATCATTTTTTGGTCATAAAACTTATTTACTATGTTATTAGTTTAATTTGTTGTTTTATATTTTCAAATTTAATACTTTTTTAATACATTTACACACATTTAGGAATTAAATAATTTTGTTTGCATTTTACACCAAGTCTGTTGGTAAAATCCATTTTTTTCTTTAGTCCTTCCATCCACGTTTTCACCCTGGTTTGTATTCATTTACTTTAATTTTAATTTTCCATTTTTTTTCCCGCTAAAATTAAAAAAAAACCTCTTCAAGATGTCTTCATCGATTTTGTCTTCGTCGAAATTGGGTTCGCTTTGATGACTGTGCTTGAACATCTTGAAGAAGCACTTGGTTGGCTTTATGATCGCGGCATCAGTAGGTTTACCAGGTTGGATTTTTTCTTGAGTTTTTTTTTTCAACAAAAATGAATAACTTGTTGGATATTACAGTTATTTCAGTTGTCTTCTGCGAGGGTTTAACGAAGTCACTACTTTGCTTCCTTTCAACTTGTGTACGCTCCTTAATACCTTCCACAGATTGTGATGGAATGGAATTGAATTTTCGACAGGACTTTGTTTGAGTCAACCCATCCACATGCAAATGAATAGAAAGCCAGTGAATTTTAAAATAAATTAAAAATTTTACAGAGATAAAATTACCTGAGTCCAATAAATGCACTAAATGAAATCCGACACAAGGTAGACGAACCCAATCCACCTCAAGCCAACCCAACTCATTTCAATCCAACTCAATCCAATACAACCACAAACACAACCTAACCCTACCCAGCTCGACCCTCTAATTTTGAAATAGCAATGACACGATTGTGTTACGACCATGAAGCAAAAGTAAAAGAAATGGCCGTATCTCAACCATATGTTGCACTAACATTTTCCACTACTAGCTAGCTATCTAGCTACCCAATTTAGGTCTCGATTGAATGAAGACACCAACGAAACTCTTCTTTAAGAATACTATATAGTTATATAACACAGCTTTAAAAATTCTGCAGGTGCTTATATAGTAACTCAAATAGACTTATAACTCTAGCTATCTGCCTAAGTTACAGCTAATCATCTGCACTTCAGCTAGGTGTCTGACACTGTCTGCAAATCTTGAACTAATTCTACTTCCAATCATTGTACTGCAATTCTAAAGCAATTTTATAGCATTGTGTTTTAGTCCTTGTTTCGCAGTAAATTGTCTACGGTTGTACAAATTTTGTCGTCTAGCTTATTAACTAGAGTTAATGCAAAACACATCAACTACAAGTTCTTAAATCGCAATAAACTAGAGTTATATAAGCACACTACGTAAAGCCCAATAGCACTTTTAAACACCAATGCTGCAAAAAAAATCCTATCGGCTTTGTCTAAGAGTTAAAATGTGCAACTAACGATAGCTACATAAGTTAATTGAATTAGTTTTGCAAAAAGTGGTGTACTAAATAATTCGAGATAATCGAGAAGTTTGCAGTACAGACGACAAAATGTCTCAGGAGCTGTCAGAGGGTGATCTGTCAACAATTTTACTATTTTATTAGACAGTTCACTTATTAATACATTAAAGTTATTTAAATTACAAAGAAGTTAAGTTTTGGTTGCAATTGTGTTTTCCTCTTTGGATCTTTGCCACACTACCGATGCCCAGAGTTAACAAAACATAGTACCTGCCAATTGGCCATAGCAGCTATTAGTCGATGATTTGTCTTGACGAGAGCTGTCAGTAATGAATTTTGGCGATGATTATATTTAAAACTAGCGTCATCGCCTATAATAAAATGTGAGGATCACAGAGAACTTTGATGTTTTGAGACGTGAGATTAAAAACCTAGAATGAAAACTCTAAATAGAACTGCACGTAAAATGGAGTACTCAGGTCAAGTTAATTAATGCAATGGGTTACAATTAACCAGTCACTGAGTGATTGGTTCAATGATTTAAATGAATTGCGTAGTTTTTAATTCGCACCGCGCTGCAATCACTCGACACGTCACTTCCCATCGGGAATTTCGCCACTGCAGCGGAAACACTCCACCGAAATAGACAACGCATCACATGTTGCGCTTCCCGAAAGCGTTGCGCAACCCGTATTTCGGCCGAGCGCCGCCGAATGTTTACATCTCGAGCTGCGTTCTTGAACGGGCCGGCCGGTCGCGACACGCAGCTCGACGGATCAGCTGATCCGCGGCTATAATTATCCCGGCTTTTCGACGGAACCAAGGTCACCCCGCCCGATCGAAGGCGCGCGGATCCGATTTTTTTTATTACCTGCGCGCACTGGCCGGCCGACCGCTGGCGCCAGACAGGTGGGTGTTTTTTTCGGCCGCCCCGCGAAAACATTCGAAGGCTTTCCTTGCGCAACGGCCACTTCGCCGGGTAAAAATAACCGTTCGCTAAGTACCCGCCAGATCCTCATGAATATTTATCGGGCGCGTGAGGCGAGGTAACAATTAATGTCGGTCAACACGGGATCGCGTAGAAAAAAAAACTGTTTGCTCAGCGCGTGACACAACTCGGCCGTTAAAGCAGGAATTTCGTGAATGTATATTGACGTTCGCGAAGCGCGCGAAGGATTGTTTTAATAACGGCGTCGTTCAAGGGAAAATTCGTTAACGTTTATTTCTCCAACGCAAACCAAGTTGCCATCTCCGATAGTTAAACTTGGTATTTTTAGCTGAGGTGTAACCTTTGAAGACATTCTGCTGCGAAACGTTTCGAAAAGCTTACGATAGCACATATAATAACTTTTAGTTGTCCATCAAAACATTCTGTGATTTATAACACAAATGAGTGTAACTGGAAAACAAACCTGAAAATAATGACTCAACAATGAAGCATTTCCACTAGCTTTTGAATTAATGCTTTCGGTTTTGACTTGTTGATCAACTTGTTATCTTAAGAGACTTTCGTTGAATTGCATTTCTTTATGGAATCTGCAATTGTTTAAAAAAAATCATCAACGAAAGTGAAAATTTTAATAAGAAATTTGTATTTATCTCACCTACGCCAAATTATATCACAAGTTCCTGATATTTCGTAATTGTGTTCGTTTCAAGATTCGAAAGTCATTGTCAAAGTACACGCTAGCTTTCTGTTCGTTTGCATTAGGTTTGGTTGAGTTTATGTGTTGATCTTGCTGTGCTTTGAGCTTCTTCTTTTTCTAAGGCCAAACCGTGGTTTATGAGCCTTCCTATCTCCAAGATGTCCTTTTTCTTTGTCAGGGATTTTGTTGATTGGTGAGTTTGGAGGTTCGTCTTCCTCTTTATGTTATTGTGTTCTTCGGTCTTCTAATGGTTGATCTCCGGCGTTATAGTCCATGGCTCTGGTAATCGTCCTATTTTTATGTTTCGTAGCCTTGTCAATGATTCTGGTGTTAATCTCTTATTTGTTGATTTCGGACGAACCAAGGAGCGTTCACGATCCGCGCATTATTTTGTTTTGGAGTACTTCGATAATGTTAATGTGTCCTCTTGCAGCTGTCGACCAGGCTACTGAGCCGTAGGTTATCGCCTGTCTCAGCAATGTTTTATACATCAGAACTTTGTTGCTTGTACTGAGTTGACTGCGACTACTTAATAGGGGTTCCAGTGTTGAAGTGGTTTTATCGCGTTTATTGTTTGTGTTATGTGCCTCCTTCTTGTCATTTTATTATGAGGCGATAAGTTTAACGAATCAATCGCTTTCCTGATGTCGAGGAATATTGCCGCAGTCACTTCCTTGTTTCAGAAACCACCCACGATCGCTTCAGTCACTTGGAGGTCAGTTGAGTGAACCTCCCTGAAGCCGTATTGCTCGTCCTGGATGATCTGATTTACTTCAAAGATCGCTCGTAGTACTTTTAAGGATGACCTTTTGTGCTACCTTTGCTAGACAGGACAGTAGGCTGATTGGCCTGTAGCTTTGGGGAAGTGTGCGATCTTTACCGGGTTTAGGTATCATTATCACGGTAGCTTCTTTCCATACCGCTGGAAAATATGTCATTCTCACAGCCGGGTTGATATACTTTGTTATGGCATCCACAGCTGTTTTGGGGAGTTTCTGTATCGCCTCATTTGTTATCCTGTCGCGTTGGCTTCTGCTTTGTCTACCAGATCTAGGGTTCTTTAGGCCTTTTTCTTTTTATGTCTTCTCTCCCAGATCAAGGCCTTGATTTATGGGGGAAGCCAGCCGCTAGGTGTAAAGCGCCTAACGGCCTAACGTTGTAATTATCTTTGAGAGATCTTCGGTAGCCTCGTCTAGCTGTTCCTCTGTATTTACGATCTTCACCTGGATCAGTTGCTCGCACTCGTTTTGAATTTTGCCCAGTCTATCCGTTTTCCCTGCTTTATGGCGTCTTCTCTTAATCTTCTGAGAATTGGATTATGATCCGAGCTTGTGTTTCTGACATCCACCAAACAGGTGAAGTCCTTTGTTAGGGCCACATCAAGGATATCTGGCTTGGCACCTGTTCGGAAGAAGGTCGGTCCATGTAGGGGGTGCACTACGACGTCCGAGTCCTGCAGAAATCTATAGAGTTTCCGTCCAAACTCGTTCGTCGCACGGCATGACCAGGTATGTTTCGAGTTTAAGTAACTGGCGAGCTGGATAGGACCATCCTCGTCGAAGATATGATCGTAGTCCTCAACTTTAAATGCCCTACTCGGAGGTTGGTACGCCGAGACGATTTTATTTGGCCATGTGTCCTTGTCGTTAGTGATATACCTCTAATCTGAAGGTTTGAAATTGTCAGTGGGGTAAACTGCAGATCTTTTTTTTGCCAGGATTGCCGTTCCACCATCCGCGCCCGTTGTCCTATCTGTTCGCAGGGTGACGTAGTTTGCCACTGTCAGATGATCTGCGGCTCGTAACCACGTCTCACTAACCAGCAACACGTCGACAGTCCACTTTTGTAAGAACTCTTCATCCTCCCTGACCTTTTGGCGGATACCTTAGCGTTCCATGCTACTATGTTAATAGCAATTAATTAGTTTGTGTGGTGTTCGCATTTGTGAGGATGTTTCTCAGTTGATTGGCTGCTTCGTTGATCTGGGCGAATAACTTTTGCAGAACTTCTAGTGAGGATATGAAGTCGTTAAATGTGATGTTTTGCTGATTTGGTACTTGCTTGGTATTGGTGTTAGTACCAGACCACGCTGATGTATTGGCTGCCCGCATTGATTTGCGTCTTTTGGCACACAGACAGCACTCCTCGTAACACGATCTTCAAAAGTTTTTCTGAAGGGAGCTAGTATGTCTGAAAGTCATGGCTCGTTTCGTGTAGAAGTTTTGTATTGCGCCTGCCTAAGTCTTTTCCTGAGGTGGGGTAGATTCTGATTCCTTCAGTCAGGTTTTGGGCCTTGGTGAAAGTCAAACCTCCATTTTCGAATTCGCGACTCAGCGTCGGCCACGTTGTTTTAGTCCTCAGTACAATTGGCGGCACTTTTTCGACTAATTTATTTAATAATTGTTTAAAAAGTTCAATGGAGATTAGGTGGAGTACTCGGACCGTTGTGACTCCAGTTACTTTTCTCGATTGTCTCTAATTATTTAACTTGTATAAAGCCCATAGGATTTTGTCACAGCATTGGTTTTAAAAATTAGAATAATATTGATTCATTTTTTTTAAATTCTGAACCACATCCCCATTACTAAAACGTGCACGTCGAAGTCTATGTTTGACGTCTCGCGAATTTCACTTCAATTTTAAAATACCACAACCTTCATGTTCTCCAAAAAAAAAACGCCATTATATAATTTTGCTATTCGTCTGTGTTTAATATGCGCCGGAGGGAGTCGTCGCACCGGGAATGCAAATAACACTGGCATTTCGACAAAGTTGAGGTCTTTCTTTGTCTTTGATATTTCGTTGCGTATGCAAATATTTGCTCTCGCGAATTTCTCATGTCACACAATGAAACCGCCGGCTGGCTGCGTTTAATACGTTTATGAAAATTCCTGTGGCATTTTTGCGTCGCAGTCGGGTCGTGTCAACGGGCACGTTTTTATTCAAAATAATGTTGAGGTCGTCTGTATCATTTTTAGATTTTTACTTATCCCAACGTTAAAATTATATAAACTGATTTTTTTCTAATTGACGCGATTTAGTGTAAGTCACTGGAGGGCATGGATAAATCTGGGGCATTTATTATTCGTTGATTTAGTTGGACATTTAGCGAACGCCGGGCCTTCATGTTAGACTCCAATTACACGAAATCGCAGGCGTTAGAGTAAACGTTTGCGGAGCAAGTTAGCTCTTAAGCCAAGTGATCTTGAATAATTGAAATGTAACAATTGCCCCTTTTCGGGCTAAGCCAACTGAATAAACCCACTGCATTATTTGAACCAGTATCGTGTGTATTAGTTACGCATATTTAACAAATTTAATTATAAACAATTACAAAAAAACTTGGATTGATATACATGTATTTTTAGACAACAATTTTTCACTTTATCATTTAATACTTTCTGTTGTACCTTTATGAGTAAATTGCCGAATTAATTGCAAATTTTCGTGACTATTAGTTTTGGTGCTCGAGTTTTATTCCCAGTCTTATGGTTACAAAGTTTTGATTTTGAACTCATTTTAATTCTTCGCCAAATCAAAATAAACCTGAAAATTAAATACGTATCTTAATGGTACCTTAACGAACTTTTCTATTTTCATCCTGAAAATTTTTAATAAAAATTTCATAATTTACCCTCTAACCATGTTTCATTAAATCACGTAACCGTTGAGTAATCCCATTGTGAAATTTCAATTAATCAAACTGGGTAATTGTTTGATCGATTTAGCAGCGGTATTGTATAGCGCATGCTGATCCACTTAACCTACAAGCTCATCGGATTCTCAAATACAATGTACCCTGAAAAAAATCCAATTACTTCGAGCGCACTTAATATTGATTTATCGACGAGTTTCATTGATAAAGTCGATTTGGCAAACAAGATTGCAACATTGTGGCGCAGCCGGCTTAATTTCCGAAATTAATTCCGCACGACCGGCTGCGCCGATGGGAACGCACGGCCGTAATAAGACGCATTAATCCTGCATTGCGCCGACGACGGCGACCCAAAACTCAAACCGACGAGCAAAAAAAAACGAATCGGAAAGGGGCCGGGCGATGCGATTAAACGCGCGGTTTCGATCAGATACACCCGGACGATTGTGTGCTCGCAATTATCTGATCGGCGAAACGCAATAAGCAACGTGTAATGACCGCTGACAGCTTAGATTTAAAGGTATGCGGTTAAAATCGCCGATTAATCGTGTTTCGCCCGCTGTCGGAGTTCGTTCGCTTCGTTTTTGGTTCCGCGATCCGACGAAGTCCGTTCGCGAAACTTCGATGGAGAAATGTTAACGTATCGATGGGAAACAAAAGATACGCGCGGTTTCGTCGAAGCGGCGGCGATTAAACGGATTAGGCGGCGCGCGGCGACGCGGACGCGCAATTTCGTCCTGAAATTGCCTGCGCGACATGAATTATTGCAGTCAAATGAGGTTGAGGCGTTTCGCGATTGTAAATTAAGACACGTACCCACCTCGCGAGCGCTCGGGTTTTTCGAAAACTTATTACACGCTGACCTGGATAACTTCGGCGATAAATAACGTCAATAACGAAGTACGGACTGTGCGCGCGCGTTGCGAAATAGAAATTGCCGCGACTTTCGATTTTTAGAGCGCGTCGCCGCTTCGATTGCATTTGGCGAAGGTGTCATCTCGTTGTGTGCAGCCGGGGATTCGCCGAAGCTGAAATATACAACGAGTAGGTTAGACGTACGTACGTGAACGTCGTCGACTGAAATGTTGCTGAAATTGATTTAAAAAAAATTAATTCGAGATGAGAAACAATTCTCTAAAAGCATGAAATCAAGATTAAAAATATTGCTAAATGTTCACGAAGTCCAAATAAAAAAAAATACATGCCCCCCCCCCCCCAATATTCAAAGAAGCTCCACATTAATTTAACTGGAATAAGACTCGAGCACCAAAAACTTAGTTGTTGCGAAAATTGACAAAAATTATTTTGTATAATTTTCTATAATTGATACACAAATTAAAGACTACGCACTAAGTATTCGAACATAAAATACAATGACGTAAAATAAATTTTAATTGTGAAATAAATTAGCAAAATTGGTTTAAAAATTTATTTTTGTTTTTAATTTTTTGCCTAACCCCATGTAACACAACCCAACCCAACTCGACCCGACTCAACCCGACATATCTGGAACTAGCAAATCAATCAAACCAATCAACTGAGTACGTTCGCATTGTTTTTCCAACATTTGGTTTTAATTTCAATAAGTTTTGGGGAGGGGGTCAGGGGCGCTGTAGTTAAACATTTACCCCATCGACGTAGAAAATAAATTGGTTATGTTGTGCACATTTGCGAAAATTATTTTCCACAATTTTTGTTCAAACTCACAAGGTATCGATCGTCCTTGTGCGTTCCTTGCCAATCCTTTAGGCTTTTGCTGCGTTACGTTGGGTACATATTTGTCAAATGTAACGAATTTTGCCTCAGGTCATTGTGCGAGTTCCCATGCTGGTAATTTTGATTGAGTTTCATTTGTTTAAATTGAGATTTTTGATCAGACGATTAAGCAGCAACAAACAATCGAAATTTACAGACGGGAACCTAACCAAATTCTATTGATCTTCAAGGAGCCCATCAACGTAAAACCTAATTAGGTTCGTTGTGTAGATATATTGTTTCTTTTAGGTAATTTTCAAAAAGGATTGGGTTCTCGATTAGAATCGAAAATTGCCGAGTTAAATTGTTTACGTTAGGTTATTTTTAATCATTTTTACTAAATTTGGCTTGGGTTGGATTGATTTAGGTTGGGTTGGATTGGCTTGGGTTATGTTGGTCTAGGTTGGGTTGGGCTGGGTTGAGTTGGCTTGGCTTGGGTTGGCTTTGCATGGCTTGGGTTGTTTAAAATCAATGGAATTCCAAGCCAAATTTTATAAAAATGATTAAATGATTTTTTTGTGAAACTGAATCATTTTCATTTGGGAATTAAAACTAAATTTAATTTAAATACCCGCAAATTCCAAGATGTTTTAAATTTTATTCTTGGGTTGGATCTAGCAGAGGAGAGTCCCCCAAATCCAAATCATTAGGTTAGGCTAATATTCATAGAAGAAACAAATGGTTAATGGGTTTGGGAGCAAGAGAACTATTTTTTTTTCTTGGGATGGGCTTCCATTATGTTATTGGTAGTGCCTCAGTTTGGAAATGAAAACGAATAAAACAATTAAAAAATAAAAACGTTCAAATAATTTTATAATAAAATAAGTAACCCATAAACCCACAGGATTTTTTTTGGACTTCTAACATATTATTCGTCGTGTCCCGGTTTAACGATTCCATGGATTCGAAGAAAAAGATCATAAAACTCAACGAAAATAAAGAGGAAGAAAATCGAAACGTACGAAATTAAAACACAAATTAATAGTTTTATAATAAAATAAATTGTATGGCTGGCATTTTTCATTGATGATCGGGTTCTACTTCTTTTTTTATTGTGTGCAGTTACTGAATTTTCAAACGCAACCCAAACTAACCAAACTCAACCCAATTTCTCAGGACTTAAAGAAAGCTACTAATTTAAAAAATGTAAATAAAATGTAAATGTAAAACATACAACCCATACACAGTTATAATAAATATACCTACGCTTTCTTCAGGTACACACGAGGACAATGAACAACTTTCGTACACTATTTTTAGAAGTGACAATATCATGTATTTTACAACCTACCGGAGCATGAAGTTGTCAACATAAGTATTTACACAAATAACAGTTTGATTTATTAATTTATCGATTCGTACATTATTAAAAAAAAAACATATTTCAAATTTTTTTGCAACAATAACGATGGCGAGGACCAAACAGGATATACCTATTTTATAAGAATTACACAAAACTTACCACACTTTCAATATCTTGGTGCTTAGGAACGTTTCAAAATTCTGAAATTTCATTTTTGTTTGTGGAATTTGTAGATTTGTATAAAAATTTCTCAAAGCACTTTGACCATCAAATTAATTGCTTTAATTTCCAAACTATAGTTTGTGATCCAATATCCTTTACACGAATATAAAAAAAAACTCGATATTTCATTCAGTCGTTTTTGTGATATAACCTAGCATTCTTCTAGGCTGTTAATGACGATAATTTAGTAGTAGTTTTCTAAAATACGACGAGCCATGGTAAAATATTTCTCAATTATTATTAAAGAAAACAAATTAACACCAAACTTACACAAAATCGTACAACTATTACATTAAGTGTTCAAATGGCAAACGATTTTGTTTCAAACGTAAGCTCCGACGTCTTTTGTGCTTTGGACTGAGTTGACCATCAGGCAGGGAATCCAAGCACCTCTAAATTAATTCCTTCACTCACTTGGATAACATGCATTAAGTCCGGGCAGTCCAGGATTGTGCGAGCTTCTAGGTGTGCAAGGTATCTTACGTTTAGGTTTGGATTTATATATTTTTTCCAAAACTCATTGGATTTTCTACAATAATTTTTTTGTAGCTGGGTTTACGTTTGGGATCAACACATACACGATTTAAAAAGCTCGTTGATTACTTTGTCGATTTAAGTTTGATTAAGTTGCAGAGGTGGAACCAATCCATTAACTAGGCTACGTATCACTTGCTTGGGCTTTTGCTAAATTTTCAGAATTCCTGAAGTAGTCGAAATTAAGCGTTGAATAAATTAGCGTTGGAATTGTGTATTTCTCCTTCTTGGGTTTCATTAATTCAAAGATGTGATTTAATTAAAATTTTTTTCCCAGTAATATTGCAATTTAATTGGGTTCTGGACGAATAACTAGTCCCAGGAGGCGGCTCAACCTAACAGAACCAAGAAATTATTTTCCTTTACTTACTTTCCATCCAATTGGTTTCTGGTCTGAACATACAAGGAACTGCAACTGTAACTAAGCAGAACCTACGTATCATTAATTCCAGTAGCTAATTCGGATTTATTTCCTCGATACGTTACAGTTGGGGTTCCTTGTTGAGTTTAGTTGTCGAGGTATGTGGGTTTAATGTAAGTGTAGATTGGTTGAATTAGATTTGCCTATCAATTATAGGAATTTAGGTTGTGCTGGGTTGGGTTGTGCATCCTTAACTTAACCACCAAATATTTTCCATGGACTTGTGTGGATTTTGATTTTATTGGGTTCTGACGAAGTCAATTCATTCCGACGTTACAGAGAACTTTGAGGAAAGCTTTGGTGACGGATCTTCTTACGACTCGGTTGGAAAAATTAATTAGATTAATTTGTGGTAATTTCGGGGATTCTCTTCCCCTACGTCAGCCATTGTTTCGAATGTATTTATAATTAGCTACTGCAGAGTTGCAATAAATCATTTAGCCAAATTGACGATAAACACGTAATATGAGAGTAAGTGGACGAAATCACGTCAAAGAAGAATATAGCTCCTTCACTGCTGTGATGACGAACTAGTAAGTAGACCACGTAATTATAGAAAACACCCGGTTGAAAAAAGGTGACCCTCAGTTGAACATCTAAGTTAAATAACATGGGAACGACTGAACGAATTGCGTCCAAGGTGCATATACGTTTTTTCAAATTAGCTCTCATTACTGCTGAGCTGATGAACTAAAGACCACGTAACGATAGAAAACTCTATGTGGAAGAAATTGACCCTCGGTTGACGATCTAAATTGCATAACACAGGAGGAAGTGAACGAATTACCAAGAAGGTGAGCTTTCCAAAACAAGCTCTGTTAGCACTGAGCTGATAAACTGAAGACCACATAAGTGGCCGTAATTTGTAGGGCTTTGGAACACCCCCGAAATCAAAATTACACTATTATTTTGAAGAAAATTGGGCAAAATTTCCAGAAATTATTTTTATGGGAATTTGATTTGATTTACTGCATACGTTTAGATATAACTTCGTTATTGGTTGTGTGGCTGTCGCCGGTTGAAACAAACCTTTCGACAAGGTTTTGAAAGCTTTGGGTTTATAGAAATTATAGATAAATTGGACGCACCCCAAAATAATTAAATTGGTATTATTATCAAAGTTTTGCGTTTCATTATGTGCTTATGGGATTTTCGTTCGTTTTTCTAGTTAAACTTAATAAATTAAACTTGTAGTTACACAAATATCTCTTGATGACTCATTGGGTCGGGTTGACTCACATTTAATCATACATCCATTTAGATTTTAAATTCAATGCAGCTGGATAATCCCAAGCAATAACAAACATATGACGATTTTGTTTAACAATTTATAACACCATCGAGGTGACACATGACGATTTTCTTTGGCGAATTGCTATAGCAATTTATAATGCCATCGAGGTGACATCACCAAAACAAACAGAGATTATGTTTAAATCATTAGCCGCATGCAGCGGGACATTAAATTAAAAATTCCTCGACGAAATTTCAAGACACAAGACACCGAATCCTCGCCACGTCCTTATCCCAACAGCGCAGCTCACTCAATACCTGAACGTTCGCGGGGTCATACACATAATCGCAACTGAATCTATAAATACAAATGAATTTCCGGTTGAGGCCGGAGCGCAACAAGGAAATAGATCGGGCGAACCAGTCGCCGGAAACCTTGAACTTGGACGGTGACGCCAAGACCGAGCGAGGAGGCTGCACGAACAGGACCGGCGTTGGATACAATTACGAACAATCAAACTGTACCAAATTTAAATTAAAGTAAATATATTGACAATATTAAAGAAATGAATAATAGAAATATTATAGGAACAAACGTTGAATCAGTTCTTTCCTGATGGGAGAAGATTAATAATTTACGTTGTCGATTTGGATTGGGGAGTAAAATATTGGGTTCGATTTGATTGGGTACTAGTTAGGTTGTTTTCGATTTGATTTCATTGGGTTGGGTCCATCGCGGATTATTTAGAAAGCAATGCAACCGATCTGGGTAGGGAAAGATTAATTAGTTACGTTGGAGTTGATTATAAACCAATTTATTTTGGATAAGTTGATTGGTAAGGGAAGGTTAATAAGTTGGGTTGGATTTGATTCAATTGGCCAAAAAACAATACATAGCGTTGGAAGGAATAAAGGACATGTAATGAAACAACAAAAATGAAACAGGCGAACGTTGATTAAGTTATTCGTAAGTCTTTGAACTCCAAATTAACAAAGGACGAAAATGGTATTATTGAATATCTTATAATAATTTGTTGTTTAAATTTATGAACATTTAAAACGCAGTGGAAAATAATGCAAGAAAGAAGACCAAATAAAAATGACGAAGCTCAAAATAATGAAAAACGGGAAAAAGTTGGAGATATTGTTGCAATAAATTTTTGATTGACCCCAATCCAATCGTCTGCACTTAAAATGGCGTTGGGTATAGCGATTAGATTATAATGAAAATCAGGTTAAATTTTCTACGATTTATTTATAATGTACATTGGTCAATTAGTGCAAACAGATCACTTATGGCCGTTTACCAGTATTGCGGAGCGGAATAAGCAGCTACAATTGGGCTACTATGTGCAACTGATTCAACGACTCCTGGTGATGTGTAGGAGGTGATGGTGGCTCCTTGGGCTACCGATTTCACGACAGGTGCGGCGTAAGCGACTGGAGCTTGATAAGCCAATGGGGCGTGGTAAGCAACCGGAGCTGCGGCAGCGTAGGTTGCCACCACTGGCTTACTGACGACATCAGTTCTGCTTTGGTAGCTGACTGCTGATGGAACTGCGATAGCTGGGGCGGCGTAGGACGCGACAACTGGAGCAGCGTAAGCCGCGACTACCGGAGCAGCTTCGGCGTACGTCGCAACCACAGGCTTGCTGACGACATCAGTTCTTGTCTGATAGCTCACCGCAGATGGAACCGCATAATGACCGTAAGCCAACGGAGCTACTCCATGGATGTCTGAAGCTGCTGCTACGGCCAAAAGAACGGACAACACCACCAATTTGAACATTTTGAAATAGGTCTGTGTTGCTGTATCTGTCTGCACTAAACGACTGATATCGATCGTAGCGACCTGGGCATTTTTATACCGCCCAGACGCGGAAATCCACTGACGTGGAACCAGCGTCGTTGAAATTGACCTTAACATTGTTACGAGTAGATAGTAGGACACAGATTGCGATATATTCGGGCAAGGTGAGTGATTTTCGAATGCGTTCGAAATCACATGACTAAGGAACGTAATCGAAATATCGATAGACAATGGTTTGCATACATAATGTGTTACAAGGAATGTCGAGAAGTTCAAATTACGATAAATGTTAATATTTGAAACTGTTAAAAGTCAAAATCTCCAAAATTGTCGAAAGTTACAAAATTGAACGTACGTTACAGATAAATGCAAACACCACACGCACTAATTTAGCCTTTATTTCATCTCCCGTCGAACGTATGTAGTACAAACATAGATGTAAAGTCCATCGGCGAATAATTTCCAACGTAAACACGACATGTTCGCGCCAACGCAAACAACATGTGCCACTTGTTTTTCGGTGCATCTAAAAATAACGGCGTCGGTAAGGGCCCGAATCGCAGTTGCACGCGAATCGAAATCGCAGAGCGACGCGATCGCGAACTGCGCGTCGGAAATCGCGCCGCTGTCGCGTAACGTCGCGTTCTTCACCCGCGCTGTAGGTCAGTGGTTTTCGGCTATTTTTAGGGGCGGCGTTTATTTGCGTTGGCATTTACGATCGGGCAGACGCGCCGCATCACTTGGGGCGCCCGAAATACTCCTGACGCAACGGGAATATCTTCGCTGTGCGCGGCGGTTGCACCTCGCGGCGTCGGTGTCGTAAAACCGTTTATCTCGAGTTAAAAAACGCGCGCGTTTTTCGCAGCGGCGGTCGTAAAATTACGAAACGCGGACTGGGCGATCGTAAAATATCGCGGCCTCGTTTGCGCCGTTGGTTCGTTTGGGTTTGTTTATTAGCGGAATGCCCGCGACCGCCTTCGCGGGCAACGTCGGCACTTCAAAGTCATCGCTGAATGGACGAGTCGTGTGGAAATCGCAAAGGCGTTGCATGGAAAAGGCGACGAGCAAAGGGAAATGTCAATGCCCTATTAAAATTTGTCGTATAAATTAAGACAGCAACCCCACATACATGGAAGTCGCCATATTTATTTTGTACCCAGATGCGACTAAAACTAAATATGTCGAATTGAGCCACAAATGTGTTCTGTTTCAGTAAATCATTTTAATAAACTTGGACCATAAGTGACAGTAAATTCTGTTACTGTTGTTAGTTCTAAAAAATAAATACAAGAGCGCCACAAAGTTTCCCTCACTGGTGCGCAAGCGCAACGTTCGACAGTAATTTTAACTTTTGATTACTATGGAATCCAATTTAAAAAAACAATCAATCACTTAAATAATAATAAAATAAACAGTAGCTACGCCCAATTGGCTGTATCTCATCGATGGAGAGTACACATACAAAATATACACCGAAACACAACTAAGATTAAGTTAAGATACAACTCTAGCCCAATCCAAGCCAACCCAACCCAACGCAGCTAAACCCAACCCAAGCCAACCCAACCCAACGCAGCTAAACCCAACCCAACGCAACCGCACCTAATCCAACACCACCCAACCCAACCCGAACCCCAACCCGAACCTCTCCAATTCTAATGTCATTACACAAATTATTATTAAATACAAAATAACAAACACAAGATTGGCGCCATTAAGGTAGGACGCGATTTCTCACAAACTTTATTTTACTTTCAAACTTAACATGGATGCTTTTTTTGGCAGTTGCGAGAAATTGTTTCGTTGTTTCAATTCACACCACTCGACTGTTAATTGCAAGGAATTAATCGAAGAGTGGATGTTTATATTTCTGATGAAATCGACCAAATATATAAGATTGCTTTTTATGAAGTACTGGGTTATCAAGGGAAAGTAAAAAGTAAAAAAAAATACAGAAAGACTGAAAAATGTGCGATTA
Source organism: Geotrupes spiniger (assembly GCA_959613385.1). Classification (NCBI taxonomy): domain Eukaryota; kingdom Metazoa; phylum Arthropoda; class Insecta; order Coleoptera; family Geotrupidae; genus Geotrupes; species Geotrupes spiniger. The sequence continues at coordinate 24,860,882 of OY390739.1, forward strand.
AAGATTACTTACTAATCAGGCGTGAGTTCATCTCATAGATTAAATACGAGGTCAGTTTCAGATAAAAAATCAATCTCGACAAATAAACCAGGTACGACACGAAATAAAATTATGGTCGACGATAAAATGAAATAAATAGCACTGTATTCGATCTGAATGTACATTTCAATTACTATATTGTCATCTTCAGCAGAAAACTGATATAATTTTATTTTTCCAACCATAGTCTCCGATTTATTGTTATAGTCGACGAGATTTTTTTTTTAAAGGTAACCTGTATTATAAATGTAATTAAGAATTGGTCGTTGAATATATAAACAAATTGGAACGTGCGAATAAGTGTAAGTGCCACAATCCACAATTTGGGACGTTAATCCCCCAATGAATTATAATATAAAATTATACCAGTTGGTACGGAATACAGTAGGAAGTCAACAGGGAAATTATTCATTGAACAACAAGTTTTGATTAATGTTACAGTTATGCAATTGGGGAAATAAACTTCCGTTTCGTATTTTGAAAGTAAAACGATCCATATGAAAATACATAAAACGCCTTGTGTGTTTATGGTTTTCATACAAAATATGAGCTTTGACAGACTTCAAAAACTATATCTAAAAATTTTAATTTTCACTGAAAATTGTAAAAAAATGAAATGTTAAGATATCATACGAGGCAAAAAAACTGCCAATGTGCGTCACATTTTCCATAATGCAGAAAATATCAAAATTGTCCAAACGTAGAAATTGAAATTTCATTATCTAAAATGCCAAAAAATTATATCAAAATTGATAAAATCGCCAGCCACCGAATTAAATCCAACGCAACTTAACACTTCGATGCAAGCTAAGCTACATAAAATAAAGTTCCATGCAACCCAATTTACTTGAGGTTGAATTTCTTCATTCGCTTGTCTTTATTTAAATTTTCATATATCGAGCGGTTTGGGCAGCGTCTCAAATAATGTCTTCATGCATTGTAACACACTAGGCGATAAAACTTAGTTTAAAAATTAGTCATTGAAAAAAGTACCACAAACGGACTACTCATTAACTTGGTTCACCTAGTTTAGCGAATGTATTTATTGTGACAGACTGTGCAAAGTTACCTAAGATTATATGCCTGAACCTAATAGAATTTTAAAAGTATTCCAAATTTAAAACATCAGTCAAATTAATAATTGCCAATCCCATAGGTTTGCATCAAAAAATCAAAAATTGTAGAAAATTCCCAAACTCAAATGAACTTCGTTTAGTTTATTCTGCAAAATGTTATTTCGTTAAAAAAATTGCGGTGAACTAAACCCAAATCAACCATCTTGCCTTGGGATTTAAAATATTTAGGTTTGCTTGTGTTCGGTTGGGAAATTTTTAAAAAATCATCAGTTGGGATTAATTGCTTTGATTGACTTAATAAACTCCAACTAATATGAAAATTACCTAAAGATTTGAAGCCCATTTACATATTCGTAACAACCCAACCCAACTTTTGATGCACAATTTTTATCTACTGACATTTGACAGTAGCGAGACATCGGATTGGTTTTTGCTGTTAAAACGTTTTGTGTTGTGTAGAAGTGGGTTAGGTTATTTTCCAGCAAGCTATGCAAATGGCGAGTTTCTGACTACTATTAAACTTTTGGCTTATGATGGTTGGTAATTTCTTGCCAAGGAGCTGTTTGCTGTTCATAATAACAGCGAAACCGTCGTCCAAGAATCAAAACGGAGTCCTTGTTGCAGATAGAACCCAGCCCAACCCAACCTCGTTAATTAATTATGAACAAGGTACCACTCTTTTTACTGTCTTCACACATGATTCGATTGTTTTGATAAACGGACGTTTAAACTTTGTGATGATAAAAGTTTGGGTACATGACGCAATTATTATAAACTAGCAATTTTGTTACTTTTACGTATTTAGTTTTTTGTTTAGTTATCATTGAGGTATTTTTATAGTTCTTTGATTTATTAAAATGCCGTTCATTTTTTTTTTGTATACAAGAGATTAGGGTCGATTTAGGAATACTTTTTCTCGATGAGAAGACTAAAGATTGTTCTTTGGGGTTGTTTAGGTGCTAGAGGGGTTTGAGCAGAAGAAATCCAGAGCTCAACACTAGCTGAATTAATTGTCTTTATCTAAAAAAATATTAGACAAAAATGGAATATGCATTTCGTTTTGAATAACAAATAATGTATCAGCCTCAGGTTTGTGTCACTCGCTAAAATCACAATTATCACAAGTCGCCAGCACGTATGAACCAAACTACGTTGCTGCATTCATACTCTCATTCGAGGTTATGGAGTCAAGTGTGGGTTTGACACACGAAACTCTCGAATCCAATGCACTTAACAGATTTGTACGTTGAACATAAAAAGTTTGGTTGGGTTGGATTGGGTTAACTTGGGTTAACTTGGGTTAGGTTGGGTTGGGTTGGGTTGGTTCATTGGTTTCAAGAAACATTCTGTCAGAACTTAAAAAATTGTATATTTGCCCTGAAGTATAATCGACAATTAAAACAATTCAAATTAAGACGTAATCATCTCGTGCGAGTCCTTCGAAACGAGGACGTCGAACAAATGGCTTCGCCTCGGTACGCGATTTGTCGAATCGGCGCGCAACGTCCGGATCAAAGACGCCGTGAAAAGGTGCCAGCGCAACGAAGTCAAGCAAATTGCGCGTCACTTGTTAGCTGTCCGGCGACGATAACGACGTACAAGGGAACCTCTCCGAAATCTCGACGTGCAGCTTCCCGCCGTCCCCGCCGCCGCGCTCCGTTTCGGTAATGCATGAACGATGTCAGGTAAATAAATCGGCGCGACGGCGATTTCTTTTTTCTCCTCGTTCGTAATTAGCATGGGAACGCCGGAGACCATCAATAATCGATCTGTGAATAATTGTTAATGCGAGACGGACGATTTATTACGGTGAAAGGACCTCGGCCGCGGCGCAGCCGACTCGCAATTAATTTTAATTCGGTTTTAAACGGCTTACTTATTCATATTTTCGACGTGCGCGCCGCTACCTGTTTCGTCCGTCTTCGTTTTCGTGCGGCGCGCAGCACGTACTCGTCCGTGCGCTGGATAAGAATAAGAAATTATTAATAAATTACCAATCGAAATAGCACCTTTTCCATTATTATTATTAATTACTATAAGAAAAAGAAACAACTACACGAGAGCAAGTAACTAAAACTTGCTTGAAAAGCAATGGTACCAACGCAAGTTCACGCATTCATTCTAAATTCACTTGTTATAGAACACCAATTAATTACAAACACCACAGAATATAGAAAAAGTTAGTAAATTGGCCAAGTAATGGCGCTTTGGTGTGGAGCGAGCCTTAAAAGGTAATCTATGGTTAGTTTAAAAGTGCATTTTATTAGTTAATTAATTTGAAATATTAGTAGCAGAATTTTTCACACTTCACAAAATTTGGCGCCCGACGTGGGGCAATCCATAACACGCCGATATATTTAACAACCGCGACTGTTAACTCTTCTGGAACCGCAGCCTCGCAGCACAATAAAGTTCCGTTACACAAATAGATGCTCGCTTTATGGACGAGACGTTAGCGTTGCGGCCAACATGTTGCGCTGGAATTTATTAACACCTTTGTGGCACTTCCTCGTGAATAAAATAAGTTCGCTCGCCGAAGCGATAATCTCTCATTTTTGCCGGCGAACGTGTTTCTGAGCGTCGCGGTCGTGTACGTTCCCGTACGTCGTAAGCGACGTTTCGTGCCAAATGGCGGCAGGAAAACATCGGCGAATTAATCGCCGTCGCTTTGTATCTCTTCGCGTGCCGGAACCGAAGGACAAAAATTGGTGCATATAAATATAGTAGGAAACGTATCGGAGTTGTCGCCGCGGCGTTATTTATGAAGCTGGGACCGCCCAGATGGCAGATAGATGCTCACGAGTACGAGAGACTTTGCCATAGGAAAAATGACAGTGCTCTAATTTGTGAAATAATTAAAAATTATAAACGTTCGCAAGCTTTTAGTCAAATTGTTTCAAGATCCATGATACGATAGGCGATGATGTCTTTAATGTTGGTAACGAATGACTTTTAAAAGTGAACCCAACGCTGTACGTATTTGGAACGGACAGTCAGTTTAAGTCACCGAAGAACACGAACATCGTATAATATGTTTATTTTATAGTTTGGTGCCTATTTAAACTTTTTGAGGCTTTTACACTACGCATGAATATCAATCGATGAAATAAAATCTTGACAAGATTACTAATTAAATATTCAGCGTGGTGGTTAAGTTCTGATGCTGTGATCGATCAGTATTAAGTCGTCTGGTTTTGCTTATTTTTTGATTTGGTGCTGAAACTTTTTGAAGCTTTAACACCGCGTGTAAAGTTACCCGATGCTCCTTGAAATTTCAAATATCAAAATACGAACCCAAACCAACTCAACACAACCCAACCCAACCCAACCATAATAAACTTGAATACAGTTTTGTTAACAAAAAATTAATATTAAAGTTGTAATTGTTAAGAAATCGAGATTTGTGTTGTTTGTATAACAATATCAAGTTAATATCGAAATACGAACCCAAACCAACCCAACGCAACCCAGCACAACCCAGCCCAACAAAAGTAAACTTGAATAAAATTTTGTAACCGGAAAAACCTCCATCGCTGCAAACTCAATTGAATATTAAAATTGTGATTGATATTGAAATCAAGATTTGTCTGTTTGTAGAAAATTTTTTAATTAATATCGAAGTACGAACCCAATCCATCACAACACGACTCAAATCGTCAAAAGTAAACTTGAATAACGTTCTATACTTAATTGAATCTTAAAATTGTGATTGATGATAAAATTAACTTTTGATGTTGACAATTGGCTTTATGTCAAAGATTAGCGGTTAAGACGATTAGGACAAAAATGATTATAGGGAAAAACAAATATGTTAAAATACTGGCAACTAGATATTATTTAAACACCAACTCTGTTCATTGTGGACATATATCTATCTATTATAGTTTAGAAATGGGGCGCGTTCGAATTCGTAACTACAAACAACAAAATATTGTTCTACTTTGGACGCCTCCTACATCTACACGATGTAAATAAATATATGCCTCAATAGGTTTCCGTTGATCTTCAATTTGATTCTCTACAAATTTGTTTATTTTTTATCGAACGGTTTGGGCAGAATTTCGAATCATGCGGCTTCGAGTTACAAACTTAGATTTTTCGATTTTGAAATAATATAACAACGACATTTTTGCCTCCAGTTGAGAATTGCATACAACCACAACTAAAGACGTAAACCGACCATTAGCACTATTTCCGCCAGAAACTTCTCCACGGTCAATTCAACGCGCGCCGACGCGACGCAATTCGAAAGCCCGCCAATCTCGGGCCCTCCGGCAAAAAGTCGCCGACGAACGAGTCACGACACAAAGCAACACGTAACGTAATTAACAAAAAACGACGAAAACCCGGCTCCGAAAATAATATCGCGGCGACGTAATTTATTCTTCGTGCGCTTAATTAACATTTCGCAAGTCGGACACCGCGAGGACTAATTCCCGAACGCGTCCTCATCGCGTATGCAAATACCCCCGGCCGCCGGGGCTTAATTTAATCGGCAGTGTCACCTGTCAGAGGTGCGTTGGCCTTTTTTTTTGGTCGCTTTAAAGAAGTGACAATGAATGATAAGGTTGTCGGAGCGGGTCCGGATTGGGCCCGGAGAGAAAGCGAGTTTTCATCGGCAGCGGAAAAAGATCGTCCCGAGCTTTCTAAATTAAGTCGTGACACCGAGAATTGCATTCTGTGTGTGTGTGTGTGCATGGCGATTAGTTCGTGTGCGTTCGTTTTTGCGTTTTAGCGAAAGTTGGGGTAATCGCATGGTGCGCACGTATAATTCACTGTAAGTGAGATAAGTTTTATTTGCGTCTTAAATGGCGCTTTCGCGGTGGATAAGTGTAGGTGGTCGTTTTGGCATTTACGAGTCTATAGCTTTACTACCACCGTTAGAATTGTAATGAATATGATAGCGGGTTAGACAAGAGAATAGGGGTCATAAGCTGGCGCATCTAGACGGCGGCGTGTAGATTTTGTTTTGCGACTGAAGGCATTGGAACCGCGTCGTTTTCAGTGAACTGCGTATCTACTGAATTCGTGCACCGTTTTGTTTTATTTCGTTATGTCATTATCTAGCGCTTATTTAAATTTTTTGAAGCTTTTTACACCATGACTAAATGTTCCAAAGACAAACGTCACAGATATTGCTTTCGACGTATGTTTATCATCAATGCTATTAGATAACCTGAGTAACGTAAATTATTAGTTCGTTAAGGAAGTTTTATTAGTTTTATTAGTTAGGTAACTTTATTCCCTACAACTTTGTGGTATCTAGTACCGTTTGCGCAGCGCATATTATTTTTCAGGCCTTTGCCCGCAAAACATTCATATAATCCCAGAAATTAGTCATAATATTAATGATGCGTTTCATTGAATTCCCTCAATACTAATTACAAATATCGTTCATTATATGAACCTATATAATTTTGTACAAATTTAATTATATATCGTGATTATTATGAACCATGTTGATTTATATTAACATTTATTTCCAATCAAAAAATCATTTACCTATTTATTTGTTATTTATATTTTTTATAAATTTGAAACAAACATTTCGTTATAATTCCATATTAGTCCCATTCTTTAAAAAAAACTATACCAATGTATACAAATTCCATTTTACAATTTGCGTTAATTTTTAAAACTACGTAATTGTGAAGTCAATCATCAAATGATGATCAATGCCATTTAAATTACAACATATGAGCCCAGTTGAATTAAATTACGTTAAACCCAACGCAATAGTTTTGAGTAATCACGAAATTTGTATCAACTTATATCAAATTATATCAATACAGTAATCTTCGTCGTGTATTGTGTTTGGGTTTGGTTGGGTTTGTGTTGGGGCAAAGCAATCGGTAAATCGTCTCGCTAATCTTTGACACAAACCCAATTGTCAACATCAAAACTTACTTTTATAACCACTATAAGATTCAATTTTTCGGACTGGGTTATGTTGGGTTAGTTTGGGTTCGTATTTCGATGTTTGAACCAATCAAAACTTTTAAGTTTCAATTGGATTTGCGGCACTAGTAGTTTGTTCGTTAAAAAACTTTTGATGATTTTGTTGGGATGGATTGGGCTCGGATTTCGGTATTAATTTTGAAATTTTTCTACAAACGACACAAACCTTAACTTTATAGGCAATCACAACTTTAAGTTTCAATTACTTTTGCGGCGAAATTAATTTTCTGACTACAAGATTTTAGTTACATTTACTTTTAATTATTTTAATTAAAGTTTCTCACATTGTATTAATCACATGTTAGCGTTTCTTAGAAATTAAATGCTGACTTAACGATAACTGTGCAATCTTTTTACAGAGACGTACTGTGCAAGCGGCGAGTTTATTGCAAATTTTTGCATAAAAGTCTTTTAATATGCAAAGTTGGGTTGGATTAGTTTAAGTTGGGTTCGATCGGGTTCGATTGGGTTTAACCCAGCGTTTGGGATGTCTCGTCGAAGAACAAACCAATCAAATCAATCAATCAATCAAAACAGATCGTATTCTTTGCAATTTCCGATTTCATGATAATCGGGGAGCACAGGGACAAATTCATCCTTCACTTCCAATAATCACATTATTGGGTTGGTTTGGATTGAATCGGTTCATAATTATTCGTACTAAGGTTGAATACCAATATCAACATTCGTCGTTACCGGAAGGTATTTGAGATATCCATGAAACACTTGTTGACTCGTTTCGTGTTACTTTCATTTTATAATTCAAGGCATTGCAATGTATGGGTGCAATAGCTATGGCCACAGTACGTCTTCATAAGCAACTTAGATCGAATTTGAAAACCTTTGGTAATTCAGAGAAGAAATATGACGTACATTCTCTTGCAAAAGAATGGAAGTTGGTTGTATGTTACATGAGATAATACAGAAAACTGGCACATTTTTCTCCATTCTCACAAACCCAACCCAACCCAACCGAAGGACCCCCAACCCAATTAAAAGGATTATACATGAAATTATTAATTAATTAATTATTAAACAAACTTACAAAAAACTAACTAACTAAATCATATTAAATGTTAACCAAAATAAATATTACACTCGATAAAGACCATGTGACTGATACCGCATACAAATTTCACAATTGTTAGTGAATTAATTTATAAAGGAACATTAGTGGTAGGTACATTCCACATGTCGACCATTTTACTACTATGTAACTAATCAAGAAATAAGTGCAAAATATGAGGTATACTTTGGAAAAGATGGAAAAGGGGAGCAGGGAAATGTATGGACAAGAGATGGATACAAAAAATGCAAATCCTTTGAAGGAAGGTGAGTGTAGTTTTTAAAAACAGCATATGGAAATAAACATCGAGTAAAAAATATGTGAAATATTAATTGGACAGCAATATGATAATAAAAAACAAAGCGAAATTGAACAATCTTAAAGAAAGATGAGTGTTTATTAAAGAAAATATAACAACAAATGGCAGAAGAAAGCAAAGACAGATAAGAATGATGTGTGAAGTGTGTTATAATGAGATAAAAAAAATTGGGAAGTATGTCGATAGAATGGAAAGGTAATCGGGATGATGAAAAACAATATAAAAATAGAAAAAAAAACGTGTGAATATTTTGAGAAAGACCGGGGGATTATACATGTACCATTAAAATGGACCAAAATTATATAGGTGCGGAAAAATAGAGTTCGAAATAAAAATATTTAGGAATTGGGAACATGGAATTGTAAGGTAAGGGACTAGGGGAAAATTTTTAAAACAAAGGACTAGATGTATTAGGAATTACAGAAGCTCAAAAAATATTGCATAACTATGAAAAATGAACATGTAATCGAATACAATTGAAAAATTGATGTGAGCGTATGTCTAGATGGCGTCAATACACTCACATCGATTTTGTACGTCCCATATTGCGAATTACGTTTGGCCCTCTCTCGCTTTGCAGTCGTGTGAGACCCATCAAATCCGCGATCTAATTTTCTCGAAGTTCCTTTTTTATTTCTCATGGTTTCAAGCAGCTGCTGACGTATTCACATAACACACACATATAAAATCTACGTATGTGGGGACTTACATACATTCTAAGAGAGAACAATATAAACGATGAGTTTCTTGACTCCTTTTAACTTGAAGCCTAGTATAACAGAACCTACAAGAATAACAAGTGTAACAGCAACCCTAATAGACAATATATTAATAAACAATAATAATAATAAGTGAAGCAGTTGATGCAGGCAGGTCTGATCGTACGTGCCAGGTGGTAGAAAAGAGTATGACAATAGAAACAGCAACAAAAAAACCACAAAGAAAAGCTAGAATACTTTCCAAGCAAAGGAGAAATGAATTACAACATTTAAAGATATAATGTTGGGTTGGGTTGGGTTGGGTTGAGTTGGGCTATTGGATGAAACTTCTAGGTTTGAGTTTCAGTAACTTTTATAACAAGCTGCTATTTTACATGGGCAAGTTTTTTCCAAAGAAACTAGTACTCAAAAAGGTGGATAACGAAGGATATTCGCAAATTTAGAGCAAACAAAAGGAGATTAAAAGAATTAGTAGTATGTAGGTAACTAGACAATACTAACAAATATTATAAGGTGCTCAAAGAAGTCATTCAATAACTTAAAAGTTCCATTAGAAACAATCAAAATATTATCAGCAACAGAAATACAATTTTACATGTGAATGATTTAACACTGCAAGGGGTAATCAGAAATGATACTGCAACTACAATATACAAATATGTTCCTAACGTTAATAAGAAAAATCACAATTACGGCGACGGCTTCAGGAAACTGCGGGAAAACCAGTCTCCTATTTTAATTTATCCATCAACGTCGATTGATGCACTAAAATCAACGATCTAAGTACTTCGACGTCAGTAGGGTACTAAAGAATAGGGCAATAAAGAAAACCTAACTAATTAAGTCACTTCTTAATTTTTTTCATAGTAACCAATCTATGATGAGTTATTTTTATTTTATTAAAGAAATACCTACGATCAGATTTAGAGAGATTTACAAATAGGTTACTTCACGAGAATTTTTCGCGGCTCGTTATTTCAGTTCGTGCAGATGTTCACAATATCACTGTTGGTAATCTATCCAATCAAATTAAAAAATCCCCTTCGCCGAAATCTGTGGATCTAGTTTCTCGTCCCATCCGCAACAAATCGCTTACTACTGTGCAAGTATCTGCGACACTGCGGCCACGTCACATTACATATTCGCGTTAAAAGGCGTCGCTTCGCCTCTAATCAGTTTAATTCGAAACGTCGTTAAGCTCAAAGTTTTAACGCCGATACACGCCGGCTTAAGTGCATATTAGGGCGCCAGTATCGGCGCAAACGACCCGGCAGGAAGTGTTTTTGGGCAGGACGCGGACGAAAGTGCATAAATGCGTTCGAGATAAATTTTAATGGCGCGTTCACAATTGGTATCTGGAGCGGAATCTCGGTACGTCGTTACGCTGAAAATTGTAACGACTTGTAAACACGTCTAGATGGCGCGACTGACTCGCTTAACGACCGGTTTGTTTCGAGAGCAATTAATTAAATTTTTGATTGTCTTGGATTTGTTTTTTTTTTAATTGTCAATTAATTGCGTTGTCTGTTAGGTAAGGGTTTATTGCGATCACTTAATTTTATTTATTTATTCGTAAGTCGTTTTATACTTATTTTTATACATCGTCTCCATTTCTTCCTGCCTTGGTTCCATTCCACTGGATTCCTTTCTGCCTCACTTCCTCGCAACCATATACGAGGGGAGATCATTATTTAACGTCCCTGACATAGACACATTGGTTCAATTGTCATTTTCGAATGTAAATAAAAAATGTGGTTCTATAAAAAAAAGCGGTGTTACAAGAGAATGATGTAAGTGACCACACACACACACACACACACACCTGTCAAGCAAAGGACACGTTGCGTTTATACTCAAACTCGACTCTAAGCGACCAAAATGTAAACAAGTACGCGTAGCCGCACATATGTGAGTTATGCGACCGCGGTATTAATAGAAATCATAATTCGTGGTGTAGCGCCGGTTTCTGCAAATCAAAATTATTGCAGCAGAAATAGCATAAAGTTATTTAACGCGGACGAATGGTTACTTAACGGTGCATTAATTAACACGCGGTCTATTTATAGGTTAATGGGGATTGTTAACCGTTAAGATTACGCTCCGCCCCTTGATTATAATCAAGTTCCACGCTTTTATTGCTGCGTTGGACATGATTTTCGTGTGAATCACTGATCGATATGTTGGTTAATATCGACGAAGGATATGCAAATAGTTACTTTGTTTATACTCGCATGTGAATGATGGTCTATGTTTGCTTTGTCGGATAGAGTTGTTCGGTAGAATCTTGGACGTCATATCGATTGCGTCGTATGTTGTTGTTTATAAACAATGCAGGATGAATTTGTTTATATTTCGGAGATATCGTAGTTCTAAAAATGGTCAAAGTTGTTAACAATGTTTTTTAAAACACAAGAAATTGTTGAAAATATTAAACTTTTGTAAAGTGCACCAAATGACACGAAAATAGAAAAGATAACTGATTTACTTTCGGCTAACATAATAATTTCGAATTAATTCGACGCACCTTAATTACCGCGACACTCGGAGATTTCGAGCACGGCAGCGTTACCACAAAGACGTCGACGTCTTTCGAAATTAAACAGTTAAACGTTGGCTTAAAAGACTTTTTCCGACGAATTAAAACTTCACAAACTGGCATCGGATTTGCATTCATAATTTGTTTGTCCGCGAGGCGAACGCGAAGTCGAGGGAACGCGCCGACATTCCATTAAAAATCACGAAGCGAATTTAATTAAAACAAACACAGGGAAAAAAATCAGTCGTACGCACGAGTTCGATATTAACTTGCAACGGTCAAAACCTGGCGCATGTCGTCGAAATCTCGGCGTGCGATTTTTAATCCTGCGCGAGCCACGGACGCTTAGTTCGCATAAATCTGCAGATTTGTCGACGAAGCGCGACGGACATTCTTATCGCGAGAAAGCGAAACCTCCGCGGAACAAAACGAACGAAAAACACGCGTGCCAGCGTTGCACGGAACAAACTGCACCGTCGCCATCCGGCGCGAGACAACGGAGACCTCTAATTAAATCGAACAATTGCGATTTATTGTTGTCGTTTTGCGCGAAACGAGTGCGTGTGCATTGATGAATAATGGACGCATAAATTATAGCGTGCGTGGGTTACTATTAAATAATTAAATAAATTGAAGAAATACAGATTATGCTATATAGACCTAGAAAATGCCTTTGATCGGACATAGACGTATCCGGGCAGTCTTCACCAGAATGTGTTTATGTTACTCCATAGGAGAGCGACGAGTGCGTCAAGTGAACAATATCTAATAAATGGTAGAAGTCTCCGAAACTGATAACCGGACAAATACCAGGATAGCTACTTGGTTGTTGAAAAAAAGTATTAACTTACTACAAAGTCGAAAAATTTGATATTTGCTTCAACGAACTGCAACCTATCACGACGTTTGATCGAACGTTACATTAGCAAACGCGACGAAGACGTGTTCCGCGTCGAAAATAGCTCGAGATCTCGCGTCGAAATCAATTAGGAACGGCGCCGAATACCTTTCAATCATTCTCGCAGGATCTCCGAGACATCGAGCGCCCGAGATCGTCCGCATGCGGGCGAAAACGAAAACACGTGTGACGGCGGCGGAATGCGGAGAATTTAATTACCGGCCTCTGTTGGTTTTGTATCGGTTATTTTCGTTTTTCCGCCGTCGTAATTGGCAGCGGCCGTTCGCCCCGCGTCGTACGACAAATTCGTTATTAATAAATATTCGTACGATAATTAGTTAGCAAGTTTAATGTCGCGGTGCGATTTTGATTCGGCGGATAGAGTTGTTCGGCGATTGTATTTATTCGCAGCTTTGAACTTTAAATCGCCGCGGCGATTAGTTAGTTGGCGGAGTTTGCCTCGTTAATCGCGAAAGGTAATGAGAGGCAGGTGGCCGCGGACTTGGTTTAAACCCGTCCGTAAAAACCGCGTTAAACGGGAACTGAACTGTATTTTAATTAGCTCCGCGTAATGGGAACTAATGCGCCAATCAACGTTTTACTGCGGCTCTCACGATTTAACGTCGAAACCAATTTCGTCGTCGCAAACATCTGTCCTTTTGAGGCGGCGTTGAGTCGCTGCCGACCGTGAAGCGGTCGGCCGGGAAGCGACGCCGGCCAACAAAAACTTAATTTGCACCGTCGCCAGCTTTCAATTGACTCATTTTAAAGAAAAACGCGCGCAGCGTAGAAATAATTTGTCGCGTTTAATAGATAAAAAGGAGGACACTACAAACAAGTTACTAAAAATTGGTACTGAAGTTCATAATCAAACTCCAATTATCAATAATTAGTTTTTAATAATATTTCGGTTCTTATTTAAATATTTTTGACAATTGTTTAAAATACTGACATTTTTGAAAATACTTGCCTTCCTAACAGATATTTAATGCAAAGAAAACCTAAGGAAGAAATTCGAAACAGAATTTACATAATGTACATTACGTCCTCAAGCAAACATTTCGCCACGTTTTATTTATTATTAAGGGGCGAGAATGATGGGTTAGGTTGGGTTGGGTTAGAAAGGTTGTAATTGAGGATTGAGTGGAAAAACATCATTAAATTTTTCTGTTAAAATTGAAGCGATGTGCAGTTTTTTTTTAACTCAAGGAATTGTTGGTGATTTAGAAATAAATGGCACGACGTTAGTTCTCAGCCTATTTTGGAGCTCAGATGCAAACGTAAATGTCGTTATTGTAAAAAATACAAAACCTAGATCGGAAACTCGAAATAGATTTTTTATAGTCCCTTTGTGCGTCAAAATACGCAGGCAACTCGCCATGTTTTATTTATTCACAAAACGTAAATAATTTTGTGATTGGGTTTGGTTACGTTGCGTTGGGTTGGGTTTGGCTCGTTTAAGGGCTAAAACCCAAACAAACAGAATGCATTATAAATAGACATAATCACACAATTATTTAGGTTTCTGTTAAAATTGACCAGGTGCGCAATGCTAACCCAATCCAATGGTTGATGATTTACAAATAAGTCAGTTCTGTGCCTGTTTTAAGGTTGGGTTATCTCGGGTTGAGTTGGGTTGCGCTGGGTTTAAACGTGCAAACCAATTTCGACGTTTGTTACTTTTTAGTTTATATTCTTAACATTTTGCAATATTTGTGGGATTGGGTTTGGTTACATTTATTATAATTTGGTTATGTTGCGTTCTAATCCAACTCAACCCAACCGAACCCAACCCAGCCCAACCGTTGACAATTAACCAACAACAGTGATTCCGATATAGTTAGTAGTGGAATAGGTTATTCTACAATTTTGACGTTTGTTACTTTTTAGTTTTTAACAATTTTGTTAAAGTTTTTATTCTTATCATTTTGCAATTTCAACAAATATCAACCCAACCCTATATAAACATTGTTGGTTTTGACGATAAATAATACATGGCGTTGAATTGGGTCGGGTTTGTTTGAACGTTTAAAGCCAACCGAGTCCAACGTACATACAAACCCAATCCCACAATTATTAGCGTTGGGTTGGGATGGTGATTGATGATCGAGTGGAAAAGATCACCACACGTTTCTGATAAAATTGAACCGGCGAGCAATCCTAACCCAATTCAATTGTCGGTGATTTGCAAATAAATACAACGCGATCGGTTTTACGGCCCAGGCGTAAGCCTAAATGTCATCATTGTAAAAATACGCAAAACCTAAATTGTAAACTGCAAATAGAATTTGTATTGAACTATCAGGACTTTAGTTATTAGTAAAATGCCAATTATTGTGGGATTAGGTTTGGTTACATTGGGTTGGGTTGGGTTAGGTTTGATTGAGTTGGGTTGGGTTTGGTTGGATTGAGTTGGGTTGGGTTAGGTTGAATTGAGTTGGGTTGCGCTAGGCTTAAACGTGTAAATCAATTTTGACGTTTGTTATTTTTTAGTTTTTTTAAATTTTGCAATATTTGTGCAATTGAGTTTGATTACATTTATTATCATTTCGTTGCGTTGGGTTGTGTAATGAATAGAACGAAACCCAAATTGACGTTGCGTTGGTATAAATGTTTAAATCCAACTCAACCCAACACCATCTAACCCAACACAATCCAACCCAACACAATCCAACCCAACCCAACCCAACACAACACAATCAAACCGTTTACAATTAACCAACGGTGATTACAATATCGTTACGAGTGAAAAATTCGTTTTTAATTTTGAAACTCAATATAGATGACGTAAACATAAAACCCAAGGAAAGATGATTGCAGAAGCAAAAAGAAAACTTCAAATGACTAAGAGAAGCTCAAAATTAAATGCAAAACATTAGGAGCATAGTAGGAAACCAACTTATACCAATCAATCCAAACAAACGAAAACGTAGATAAATGATATAATTACAACCAGAAAAACAAAACAACGCAAACATCCTCCTCGCCTCGAAGTAAATATAAAAGGGAAACAAAGAGTATGAAAAAAGAAAAACTATACGGAACACATGTCAGAATTTTGAAAAAAAAAGCAATAAAGTTGACAAATTAATGTCACGTTTTACGTATTTTCTCGTTAACGCCGTATATCATTCGCATTTTGATGTCATATATTTTTTAATCAATCACAATCCAAGAAAAGATAAAGGGATAACGCAATGGAAAACGCTTGTAATTACAGGATTAATAAGAAATGTGTAAACAAAAGCAAAAAATGAAAATGGAAACGTGTAGATAAAGAATTGTTATCATCTTTTTTGTCGTCTTGCATTTCAATTTTCCTTCTGGTTAGTCATTTGTAGGTTTTCATTAATCCACTTTTCTAATTACAAGCGTTTTCTGTGGTTTCTTGTCTATCCTTCCTTTATCTTTTCTTGGATCTTGACTAAAAAATTAATTAATTCAAATTGCGAGTGACATGGCTTTAACGATAAAAGCCTGACAAGTGTTTCCTATAGTTTACTTTGTTTTATTTTTCAGTTCCTTTGTTCTTCTTTTTGTTATTATCTTATGTATCTACTTTTTTGTCATAATAGCTTAAAAAGCTACGGGAATTGAAAGACAAAATGCAAACACGTAGTCGTAAAATAATAAAAAATATATAATGTATAGAGAGTATACGAAAAATAAAGACAGAAAGAAAAACGTGCATTACTTTTTAGTTTTTAACAATTTTTTATAAGTTACATAATTAATTTTTGATCGAATTTCCATTTTGGGTTTTCCAGTTACGTATTTGTTTCACGTCATTGTGTTAATACGAAACAAATACGTAATGGAAAAGGAAAACCTGAGTCGGAAATTCGATATAGAATTTACCCAACGTCCCATACGTTTAAATATTAAAAGAGACTGAAAACTAGTAGTAGTTTGTTTATTCGTAAAAGAGATTGGATTGGATTGGGTTGGGTTACAATTGGTAGGGTTGCGTTGGAAAAAGCGAGTGGATAACTATAACATTTCGCAATTTTCAAAAATACGTAAATTTTTCCAAAATTTTACTATTTTACAATTTGGTTAATTTCATCACCTCATATAAAAAAATATATATAAATTGCAATCTTAATCTTCATTTTTAGTTTCGATTCGAATCGTGTATATTTTTTATTGCTCGATGTATTTTAAAACACATTTTTTTGAAATCTCGTCCACCAATCACTTCATTATTTATTTATTTACTAAGCTAATTATTAATAATGTTCAACCAATAATATCAAAATTTACCGAGTTGTATAATTTTCTAACGAAATATCTGGAATTCCACTTCGTCGACACGCCATAGATAATCACGCAGCGAAAATCGATTCGTGAACGGTTGCGATAAACGTTCGGCGCGTTTCTATAAATATCATCTTTATTACGTCCGTAGTGTGCTATTATTTATGCATGGCGCAGCTAAATTCGTAACACTCACTCGTTGCGCACCTTCGCATCTGGCCGCCGTCCAAAAATAATATTTTTCTGGCGCGAGTGCGGCCGGTTTGTATACATTGTTTCATGGGAGGCGCGCTGAATACGATCCGGAACGAATTGATGGGACACCTGACTGTTATGAAGCCAAACGACCGCTACGCCTTTTACTATACAAACAATCGGTTCAAAATAATCAAAAATCGTATTGGAACGGGTTTCTCGATATCCGCGTTTAATGGATCATTTGTCGTCATTTGATTGTGATTTGATTTATAACCGGTCGTGGCACTTTAATAGGTGTGTACGAATGTAGTTTGCTGCAACAGCGATTTGTTAAAATTGTTAAATTAAAAACGTGGGAGTTGTTGCAATTTAAAATAGTTTCAAAGTGTTCAATAAAATATTTAAATTTGATGATTTTTTTGTAATTTAAATTTAATTTTGAACTTGGTATTTTATAGAGTTATATATTTATAACGTTAACAATTTAAAACGGTAGTCTTCGTTAATTCAGTATTATCGATTTATTATTTAATTTAAGCCAAATATGACAATAATAACTACATTTTTTTTTCTATGGCGATGAACGTAAATTCAGTTTTCAGCGATTGTTTTTATGGCAGTTATAAATTATGTTTAATGAATCACGACATCGTTTAACATGACATCGATACGGGGCTTTTACATAAAAAAAATTCAAGCGAATGTCTCGATCCGTCAACGACTATTATTAGTTTAAGCTATATGGGTCAGTGTTACGTAGAATTGGAATTAATTGGATGTCAAGTTGGAACATCTGTCGGGGCTTTCAGCAAATGGGTTACTTATCGACGTAATTGGGTTATTATCGGGACACACTCGGCGCACTCTTGCCTTTTTGGAGCGCAAATAATCGACGTTGCAGCGATTCACATACGACACCAATCAAAAATGTTGTTTTATTCTCAACAAAGAATTGTTCGATGTTAATAAGTTGTGGGTAAATATCGTTAAATAAAAAATTGTATTTTTCGAGACGAAAAAAATCAGGTGGTACGTACGTATTTTTACGTATTTTGTCATCTGGTGCAGTAATGGAACAATATACTGATAACACCGCATTATGTTTGTGTATTATTAAATGAGAATAGCAATAATTTAAATTTCCACGCCGTCGCTCAATCGAACAGGACCGCGTTGATGATCGACACGGCGTTTCATGCACCAATTGCGACGGCAACCCTACATACATACATGTGTGCGATTTTTACCACGCGCCAGTTCTGGTCATTTTATAAAAATGTAGTAGAGATTTTCGAAAAAGCTCCTTTCCCTCAGCGACTACGACCGAACGTAACACCGTTCGATTATTAAATTCGTCGAGCGCGAATAAAAACGGAAAAATAATATTCAGTCGCGCGTTGCGGACGTAAAATCATCGCGTTAAAGCCGCGGCGAAAAAAGCGACACGTCCGCGCGCATAAATCGATAAAATTAACACGTGAAAATAACTGTCGGATTTAATGGAACATAACATGCGGAAAAAGTTGCGATTCGCCAAATACGGCGACGTCCGACATCAAAATCGCACTGGAGGCATTCGCAGCGCGCTATTATTCGTGTTTTTTTGCGCGGCGTACGCGTCGGTGTCCAGATGTTACAGAGCGCCGTTAATAATCGCGGTCGGCCGCACCAGTGGCGGGGCTGTTACGAAAATATTTTGGTGAAAATGAAAGGTATAGGTAAGGAATTTTAAAATTACTTACTTGTGATGATTTATTTCAAAGTTGTCCTGTTCGTCGGTTGCCAAATTGTAGCAGACACGTCGCGAAATATTCCTCCATTTGTAGATATAAAATAGTACCAACAGGATCATTGGAGTAAAATGAGGACTATATGAATTTGTTGTTTGTGTTATTAATTAATTGTTTCCTCGTTGTGCTGTCAATTATGCAAGAAAGTTTGTAGACATATTTGAAATGCAATAAATGTACAAATTTCAATACTAATGGGTCGAGATTTCATCACAAAACTAATTACCAGACGATGCTTGATTGGAATCAAGCATGTCTTACAACACTTTTTTTATACATTTAAGGTAACATTATTGTGTAATTGTTGTGTGACTAAGTATGGACATGGAAATAAAAAGAAAATAGAAAAAATATCTTGAAAATTGGAGCGCAAATAAGACAAATGGTGTTCCACTGGGTAGTGTCCTGGTACCATTTTTTTTTTTTAATAAACTTACGCAAATGATATGCGGGCGATACAGACCTATTGGTGGATACTGAAAATAAAAATAACACAAAGCGGAAAACAAAATATTCATAAATATTATTTTTAAACAATAAAATAAAACGCCGGTGTTTATAAAGTTCCACTCGAACTTTCTGCACAAACACCAATCTTGAAATGTGGTCGAAAGTTACCTTGGCTTTGGGTTAAGCTGTGCTTGAAAGTTATCTCTTTTGTGGGGGGGGGGGAGGCCAGAATAAAATATGTCAATTAGGGTAGCAGACCATAACAAACGCAGATGGCTTAGATCCAACCTGGATTTCGAAATTTCAATTGAATGCAAATCAAACCCACAACTGCTTCTATATGTGTAGCATGGAATTGGGTTGGATTGGATTGGGTTAGGGTAATAACTGCGATAATTAAGACGTAGATCATTGTTAAAAATTGTGCAGAATTATTTTTAATAATTCTGCCAATCCGGTCCAACCCAATCCCATGCTTTATAGAAACGGTTTCATTAAACCAACCGAACAACGTGAGAGCTTCACTGGCGAAATGTTAATGTAAAGTATTCTTGTGACATAATCAACTATATGATTTTGAAGTTTCCTGATCACACTGTACATTTACAGTTTAAACGTTTCTTTAGTTCGTGCCTTCGTGGTTTCATTGTTAAAATACCAACGAGTCACTTTTATGTATTTGGTGTGGTCACACAACTTTTTATTTTATATTTTTTCTAATAATTCTTCTTCACATAACTGTTGGTTTCTTCCGCACCGGAAATGTTGCTATCCTGTCATGATTTGGGGGTCGTTAGCTCTAATTTGGGTTTATGTGCCTATAGTTCCTCTCTCCAAAGACATTCACATGGATATGAATGGATATGAATCATGGCCAACCCATCGTTCATAGACCCATAGAGCCTACATATAAAAAAATCTTATTTAGATATAACCCAAATATAAACTACTAAACTTGGGCTGCCCAATCAGATGAAATTAGCCCATAAGGAAGTATGTCAATTATTATTATAAACCTTAGCCAACGCAGCCAAAAATTGAATACAATCCAACTCAATCCAGTCCAACCCAACCTAACCCAAAATTTAATCCCGGGTTCAGAGGCCCAATACGAATTTTCCCAATCCAACCTGACCCTATCAACTATAAATTATTTATTGAGTTCAACGCGAATATTCCACAAAAACTGCAATTGTCCCATAGAACGAAGAACCAAAATAAAAATTGGGTTGGATTGGATTGGGTTTGGTGGGGCTGTGTTGCATTGGGATGAAGCCAGAAATCTAGCAATTCTGATTATACTATGATCGAAATCATCCCAGTACCAAGAACAATGGATACGTACTACGATGGGAAAGAATTTCAAAACTACTTGCAAAATTTTCTTAGCGAAAATATTGGGGTCGCACACAAACCCAACCCAACCCAACCCAACCTGGATCTCAAAATTTTAATCTTAGAATCTTGTCTTGTATTATATTTTTTTTTAGTTTTGTTTTGCTCAATCATCAACCTTTTTTCGTCGACGTATTCTCATTTTAGTTTCCATTATTTTTCCCACATACCTAGTTCCTGAGTCTTCAATCCGTTGGTAAGATTTTGGTTTATTTCTTTGGCCCATGGCTTCATATTTTCCCTGTTATTTTTTTTTGTTTTTTTCAGCATCAATCTTAATTTCTCCTATTTTAAAATTGAAACAAAAGAACCCGAACCTAATCTAATCTAAACCAACGCAAACGCATCAAATGAAATCAAATTCGATCGAATCTGATCCAGTCGAATGAAGAAAAACAAAGGAAAACCAACCAAACCAATCTGAACCAAACCTAACCGTGGACCAAATATTTATTTCAAGTTGGTCTTAATTGAAATCTCGAACTATGGCCTAAATGTAAATCCGAACGTAAAAATAAACTCAGACATGAAACGAGTGCAACCGAGTCTTAGTTGGATGTGAGCTTCCAACTTAACCCAATCGATCAATTTAGCTGTAGTGTCTATATCTGATGGGGTTATTTTCTAACCAATAATTTCCTGATTTATTTCACGTCTTTATTCGATATGGAAATATTTTTAAATTAATGATTTAATGATTGAGGACGTGGATCAACTGAGAAAGAATAGAAGCTTTGAAAAAATTACATTAACAACAAAACAACATTAACATTCGATATATCACGACTATCGTATCGACTGCGCCAGTTATACTTCGTCCTTCGTCCGAGTTACGTTTACTTCAAAATGAAATATATTGACAGATTGTCTCATCTAATTACGATATTGTTACGAGCATCGTTCAATGTTTTCATTTCTTAAGTTCGTAATTAATTAACACGAACCTTACGTATTCGTAGTTTATTTTTTTTTTTCATTAAATTTGTGGCTAGTTATTTCCATTTTTCAATTATTCATTTAACCGACTTTCCACAACTCGCGTAAAGCTGGACGTGCGATCCTATAAATCAACTTATCAACGTTTCACGTTCGACATTACATTAAATTTATCGCTCGATGAAGATTACGAAACGCTTCGCATTAAGAGCGACGCAATAAATACTTTATTGCGCGAATCGAAGAAAGCAACGGCTTCATCCAGCCCGAGAACTTGACATTAATACGTTGCGGTAAATCCGCAAAGTATTCAAATGCAACGCTTCGCGTAAAAAGCGCACTTCCGCCATTCGACGCTTTTGAAACGGTCAATTGGTCCCCCCCCCCCCCCCCCCCGTTCGCTCAAGTGGGCTAGAGGAATTTCAGCGATGCAAACGGCGCATTGTTTCGTCGCCGCGTCGAATTATCGACGTACAGGTACTCGATCCATTGTGTGAGAAATCAGTGATGTATCATAAAGTTGGGTTATTTAAATTATTGGAGGTGGGAAATTAACGACGTGTTACTTATTTACATCGTTGTTAATATTTTTTGTGGTGGTATCGATGACTTTCATGTGTTATATGCAGATGTGGTGGTTCAACGTTGAATTTCTCCAATTTTATTTATTTGCGATTTGATCGAAACTTCCTTGGCGTAGTCGGTTGGATTTTGATCATCGTAGATTTTGTTTAGTGCTACTACTCGTTTTATTTCAGTTTGTGTCTCCTCGTCCAAAAATTAACCACGAATTAATTCGAACAATGATCTTTTAACAGCTTAACGCCAATTAAACCGTTCAGGTCGAATTTGACGCGATGTTTACATTAAAAACATAACACATCGTAATTCACATTTCGCGCTAATTAGAATGTTATGACACTTGAATAAATTGCCTGTTTGCTTGACATTCGAATTAGCCATTCAAACGCGAACCGATAAATTACCGCCGACATAATTCGACGGTTTAATTCGATGAATTTAATTAATCCTCCGGATAGGCGCGTCGCGGTCGCTCCGTCGGAGTCCCCGCGACGACGGCGAGAAAAAAATGAACCGAAGCGTCGCGCAACGTACTCCCGTCGGGTCCGAACGTCGCGGTCGCGTTGCGATCATTAATCACCCTTGCCGGCGAAAAAACGGACAATTGATTCGCGCCGAAAAATGCAATTAATCTCGCGATGAAATCGACGGCGTCGGAATTTTAATTTAATTTGAGGTGCGACGCCGAAAAAATATGACGAAATTTGGGAATTTCGTCGTCGCCGGACAACGGCGACGCGAAACGCGACCGGTTGATTTAGTTTTTGTGGGGCGAGCGCGCGGAGCGAGAGGTTGCGGGGTCGCGGGATCCCTCCCTCTTTGTTATCGCAAATTGCATTCGGCTTTAAAATGCTTAAGAGGCTGTAAATTTGCTTACTTTATCTTTCGGTCGCGCGTGATTTATTAATTTGCATTTTAATGCACCGTTTAAAGTTGAAATTGCGCTCGGCGCCGACTTCGCGGATAACCGGGGGAAGTTTTATTTTAACGCGATCGCTATAAATTCTCCACGACCGATAAAATTAAATCACGTGTCGATTTGCGATTCCTTTTGGAGAAGTCGCGACTAATTGTGGAGTGGGAAATAAAACATTTCGATCTTAATTGAACGTTTTAACGACGATTTTGTTGCATTTAAATTTCGGCCAGCCACTCTGCGGAGAGTGGAGCGTGTTGGTGTGGGCATCAATACAAACATGAAAATGAAATCAAAAATGTGACGTGGGTCTATTATAGTTAGTTCCATATCGTCGAGTAGTTCAATCGTACTAGGTCGTCGATTATCTACCACTGGCTTGTCATATAATACCAGTTTGGGCAGGGTCGATTCACAGCCGTAACTCACCTGTCTCTTCGCAGCTCGGAATGATAGCTTCGGACCGACTCGTTATCAGCCACAAGTACTGATCTCTCTTCTTTATGGATTTCATGTGATTAAATAGTTCTTACTACTGCTGATGTCGCGATTAATATTATTTATATATAATTAAGGCAGCCTAGTTAATGTGTGCAATAGTATTCATGCACTAATTTATATGTAACCTAATTTGCATTGCGGCGTGAGATATGTGAGTACCACAATTGTAAAAATCTGAGATTGTGCAAGATATGAAAATAATTGAAACGTGGAATCGTTTTTATGTCACTAATCGCAAAAAAATTGTCAAATCGTAAAAATAATAGCAAAATCAATAAAAAATGTTAAAGTTCGTCAAAAATTACGAAGCGTGGAAAAATCGAAATCACTAACAATCGACAAAATGTAAAAATTCAAAAATTGCCAAACCACAAACAAATATTAAAAATAAAAAATCTCGCGATGAAAGGACTGAACCGGAATGGAAAACATCGTCAAGAAGAAACAAAAAATTGTAAAAGACATTTTGAAGTCGCAAACAGTAATTTTTTTTATTGTAGAAAAAATATAAAATTATGAAAATCGTCAAAAAATGTTTACATTTTGTCAAATCAAGGTTTTCATTTGTTTGACTTCATTTATTTCACTTTGACTTGACAAAAAAATTGTAAAAATCATTTTGAAGTTGCAAACAGTAAAAATTTTTATTGTAGAAAAAATATAAAATTATGAAAATCGTCAAAAAATATTTACATTTTGTTCAAATTAAGGTTTTTATTTATTTATAACAATAAATAATAACTTTGAGTTGACAAAATGTGAAAAATGCAAAAATTTCCAAAATCCCAAAGAAACGACGATATCGACAAAAATCGTAATTAAGAAATTCGGTAAATACCGAAAAAATTCAATTATAATAAAAATCTGCAATCTGCAAAAATCGTAAAAAGAAATAGTCACAAATATTACAGAATCATAAAGATCATAAGGAATTATACAAATCGAAAAAGACACATTCAAATCACAAACAACTAAAAGAAATCGTCAAGAAAATGCTCCAAAATCCTACAAATTTAAACATAAATCGTTTAAGTTACGAAAAAATGAAAAAATGAATCGTTCAATTGTCGACAAGATTGTGTAAATGATCAACAAGTATATGAGGATTGTCGGGAGGTTGGGTTGGGTTGGATTAGGTTGAGTTAGGTTGAGTTTGCAATTCAAATTAAATCGGATTAAATCTTTTAAGGTTGGGTTGTGAATGCGAAAGAGAAAGTTATCATTTGTTACCACAAATGAAGTATTTTTGATGCATGGATTTATAATTAAAGTTTTGTGGTGGTAAACGTCTCATTCGAGAAAAAAATTCGTTTCATCTGATTTTTTCCTTCTCCTTTCTCGCTTCATTTTACATCTATCTTATTAGATTTTAACCAATATTTACAATGTTCCTCATTTAGGCTCACCTTCTTACTGTCTTCCATTCAACATTTCCATAGAACCGCAGAAAATTGCATTTCTCGAACTTTCTCCCCCTTTTTGCCTTCAACAAGGACATGCCAGCCTTACCATACATTTTATCTTGTTTTTCTTTTCAGTTTTCTTTAATTCACCCAATACCAAGTTAAAATTTTCACAAACCATTCATACTTCGTCCCTCCGCCACTATCCTTTCGCCCCCGTCTCATGCTATTTTTTTTAAGTACAATCCGTTTCGTAAATAACGTTTTGCTTTGTCGCCTTTTTTCATATTAGAAAATGTATTCGGTGTGATCGAGGCTTTGAGGGATTATTTGAGCCGTTATTGAGTATAAATGAATGCTATATTCAATGTTTGTTCCCATATTTTTTGCTCCTATCCACGATCTAGCGTTCCTCTTCAATATTTCTGCTACTTCATCATTCCACGTCTTCTTGTGCATGCCTGCTTCCCATATGCGTTCAACTTGTCGTTTGTTGTCCATTCTGCAGATATGTCCAAACAATTTTAGTTTTTGTTTCTCTATTATGCTACTAATTGGTCGCTTCTTATTCTATTTCTTCTGGTAACTGTAACTCTTCTTAAATATTTCATGTCTATAGCTTGTGTTTTACTTTTCATTATATTCGTTAGCCAGTCCAGGAAAGCCATATTTTTATTCTGTTTTTCTCTATCATATGGTAAAGATATGGTCCTGTACAATTCTTCCTTTCCTAAAACCACTCCGCGCTTCTGCTAACTAATCTTCTAATTTTTTTTCCCAATAGATGTTCATATACTTTTGATATCACACTTACCTCAATAGTTTGCATAACATATTTTTGCATCTTCCAATCTCCAGGTACTTTTCCAGTGCCCCAAGCTTTGTTAACAGATATATCCCTCGCGTCCTTAATTTTTTCACCATCTCTGCATTTATTGTTGTCATATCCTGCCGCTTTTCCTTTTTTCATACGCTTTATTTCTTTTACCACTTCTTCTATTTGTATATTGTCTTCTTCTTCGTTTTGTGTGTAATTCGTTTCTTCTTCTTTTAGTGGATTGCTTTGTTTCTCTGAATGAAGACATTCCCAAATGTATTTCTGCTATTGTTCTGTTAAATTTAGCTTTATGCATGCTTTAGCGTGTGGTGTAAGGCCTCGCATTCTCCAGCACCTTGTAGAATAATTTCTGATTGGCTTGACTATCGGCTTCCAATTTCCTGAAGAATTCTTCCCTTGTTCCCCATTGTTTTTCATTGTTGCTGTTTTTCCCGATACCACAATTATTCTAAATCCTTAGCTTTCCGCTATCCTGTTTCTTTCCCTATCTTTCGTTCTATAGGTTCTCTGAATTTGTTCGTTGTTTCAATTTCCTGTGATTTATCTTAAGAACTTCATTTGCATTGTTGTGATTTGTTTTTGCTTTACCATCTTTTTCTGTATATTTCTGGCCCCAGTTTCACTTCAACATCTATATTTCTTTCCTACACCTTCTATTAATGAGAACATAATCCATTATCGACTTTTCATTCCTGCTCATAGCCTCTCTCGTATATTTATGTATATTCTTGTGAAGTGTGTTTGTACTACAAATTTTTTCTCAACACATTCTGCCGCCCTCGCTTCCGGTTTTACTCCACTAGATAGTAGTATATAATTTCCTTCGAGTTCCATAATTACTCGTCCTTTTTTCTTGGTGTCAGTGATTGCTAATAAATCTAGTTGTCTTCTCAAAATCTTCTATGAGTGCGATCTCTTTAAACATTTAGACTTATATTATTCCAGTTCTTATATTTTTTTCAGTGCTTCCCTGTCATTTACACATTTCTTGAGTTGTCAAAACCACAGAGATCGGCGAGGTCAATTATTACTTCGCGCAGTTAAACCGATTTATTGCGAATTATTTCAAACTACTAAAACCGACTACCCCATCGTCAAATTGGTTATTTCACGTGCACCCGAACGCGCCCATCAATTAAAATACGTTCGATAAGTTAACGACCGTCCCATGGCGCCGTAAATCATTTTAATGATCTCGTCGCCGGCCCAGGTCGGAAAACCGAGCGGGAAAAATCGCGACCATCTGCGAATCGATGCGTCGTCAATCAGGAGGAGGACAATCCCGAGATAAAACGACGCGAGCGTGCGGTGCATGCACCGAGCACCGACCCATTGAGATAACCGGCCGCTTCATTACGTAACTTGGCCGCCCGCCAAACGGATGCCCACCGATCACCACCGTCACAATGGGACGGAATACGTTAAACGCCAATCTAATACCCGACCCCGACGCCACCGCGTGCGTGATCACCTTCTCTCCGGGCGCAAGTTATTGCCGAATCGATGCGTGCAATTTGGATACGCGTCGAATGAATAACAATGACTCGGAGCGAAAGGTGCTACGCACGTGTTTGGTTGGAGTCACGGCGCGGTGTCGATACGTTATCCATGATGATGCAGCAGAGATGCAGCTTAGGTGGAAATTTTCTTTGGTACTTGGGCTGCTATAGAAATTATTAAGGAATTAAGGACAAACTAATAAGAAATTTCCAATCAATATTTGGGCTTTAATTAAAATTAAAATAAATAAGTTTAAGACTTTGTGATCGTAACTTTGTCGAAATTCTGACGTCGCCAGAGTTTTCAAATCACGCGACGGCGATTACGGCGATCGCACCTCGTTACAACTAATGTGAGATATTAGTGCGGACGTACTCTGACCGCCTCCGATCGTTCTTCGTGTCTGTGGATTGCGATTACCGTCATCGGCGTCCATTTCGCCGCTCTGCTCGCGGCGTCGGACCTCCGTCTCATTTAAAATTCGCTTGGGATCGATGGGAAAATCAAGCGTTCCAAATGGATCCCAGATTCGCAGTGGTCGAAAAAAATCGGTGCGGATAAATAAAATATAATACACGACCGAGTTGATTATATTTGCTTACGAATTGATGAAAAAATAGTCAAAGAAATATTGTAAGAAAAATTTATTGTTTAAAGTAACCGCTTTCTAATTAATAAAATTGAATTCGATAAATAAATTAATATACCGTTTCGATTTCGCGACTCGTACAGTACGTAACAATAAGAATGATTGAAAATGGCGAATTTTACTTTTACATTCTCCAACAGTATAAATAATATATACACAGTGACATATAAACTGCACCACCTAGAAGGGGTGGGAATTTTTGGATCAAATTTGGCAGAAACATTGGACTAGTCTAAGGTAACAATTGATTAAAATTTGATAAAGAAAACACTTCATCTTTTTGATTTTTCTTTAATAATGTGTTGATCCGCCCCTATTTCTGAGACACTCATTGACCCGCCTTGGCATTGATTCCAGCAGGTGATCAATGTCTTCTTGGGGTATGGCATCCCAAGCAGCCTGTTCTTCATGCCGTAGAGCTTCTATTGTCAACGATGGGTTTGGTAGATTCCTCAATCTTCTACCCATCATGTCCCACACGTGCTCAATGGGCGACAAATCGGGAGATCTTGGCGGCCAAGGCAAAAGATTAACATTGGCCTCTTCAAAGAAGTCAAGAGAAACCCTAGCCACGTGAGGTCGTACATTATCTTGCTGGAAATGTGGGTCTTCCAGCCCTCGAAGATATGGAAGAACATGTGGTTCTACCATTTCGTCAATGTAGCGTCGGTCGGTCATACTGCCCCAAATGAAGAGCAAAGGTGACCTACTGCCGTAAGCAATAGCACCCCACACCATCAACCCCACAGTTCGGTGAACATCGCAATCGAAAAACCAGGATTGCGCCTTTCTCCACGTCTTCGTCTAACAGTCATCCGACCATCATGCATTCCTAAACAAAATCTCGATTCGTCACTAAAGACAACTCGATGCCACTCCAAGTTCCATTGAAGTCTTTCCGTGCACCAGGCCAAACGTTCCTGGCGATGTTGAGCAGTGAGGGGTGGCACAAGATGTGGGCAGTAAGACAGCAAGCCAAAGGCACTTATTCGACGATAAACTGTTCGCAAGCCTATCGGACGACCTGGTTCACCTAACCATTGATCAGCTATTGATCTAGTTGTAGAGAATCGGTCTCTCAAGGCGATTAGTCTTACGCGGCGATCTTGACGTTCATTGGTTCGTCTTTGAGCCCCAGTGCCTCTTCTCCGGCGTTCAACCCCATGTTCAGACCACGCTTGATAAACACGCATTATTGTTGAGTGGTGCCGTCCCAAACGGTTGCCGATTTCTCTCAACGAAAAACCTGCTTCTCGTAAACCAACAATCCTCCCTCGGTCAATGTCACTCAACTGCTGGTAAACTTGAGGTCTCCTTCCTCTAGGCATCATTAAACACTTGAAACACTTTAAACTAAAGAACGGGATCCGAAAAAGTGGAACAAATTCAAAAAATGATAATTACTTGTCTATCACCACCTCTAAAAAAATACGCAAACGTCAAAAATCCCATGACTACTTGATGATTGGGTTTCAAATTTTAATCAACTATTTCCCTGGACTAGTCCACTATTCCTGCCAAATTTGGCTCAAAAATTCCCACCCCTTCTAGGTAGTGCAGTTTATATGTCACTGAGTATATTACTCCAACCAATAACAGCGCCAGCTAAATCGGTTACAATTACCGGGATATTGACACACATTCGTAGTCGCACTTTTCTGCGCACTGAAATGCGGTCAATATCAACATGCAATCGACGCGTGGGCGTCCATTGGAAGTTGCGCCTAATTAGCTCCCGGCTTACTAATATCGGTCGACGCGAATGGAGCCGACAAATCCGCAGACTTGTAAATAACAATTAAAGCAAATTGCCGGGCAATTAAGTTGATTCGACGAGGTGCAGTGTCAGCGAACGTGCGTCCACCGTCCAATCTGCATAAGCAAATGCCACAAGTAAGCGCGTAATTATTACAAATGAATTATATCTACCGTCGTGTCCACGTCACATTGAATCAAAAGGATTTATTATCCTTAATTTGACGCGAGGCATAAATCATCGATTGTTACGTGAGCATGTGTGCACACGTTGCTAGATCCTTCGACGTGGGTGGTGAGGAAACCACACATTTGTTTTAAATTTATGCAGAAATGCACACGGGTTTTACTCGCAGTTTATCCTTGGGGCACAGCTCCGTGGATTCGATGATTGCATGGATATCACACACGCAATAATAATGTGTATAATATTATTAATAATTAATAATAAATAGATTATCATTTTTCAGGAATGCAAATAAAACCTGAAAATTATTCGAAACCGATTCAGATTTAAACACAAACACTCCCTGTGATGCAAACGCCATTGTCTGCCGCAACCCATTGCATTCGCAAGAACTCTGAAATGTGTATCACGTAACTCGAATTGTTCGCCGTGACATTGACACGACGTCGCCGTATTTATTTACATCGCACTTGACGGATCAATCGGATCGGCTCGCGGCGCGGTTGAAAAATCGAAAGAGGTTGCGCCTGTGGCAAAAAACTCGTTCCAATTTGTTGTGCAAGGCGACGGCGATGAATTATTGATAAGACTGTATGTAAACGGCGTTCCTAGTTGCGACTTTAACACGTTTTAGTTAGCCGTTACCGGTGCGGTTTATTGGCGGCGCGTAAATATTTATGAATCTCTTCGGACGCCGATAAATTGCCGAGTGTCGGATTGGGGAGCGACGAAAACTTAACGCGCGGTGGAATTGAGTTTATTATTATTTTTTTTAATCGACGATGACGACGATTAATGTTGCGCTAGTTACACCAATCCTGAGAAGATAAACAATAAGAATAAATAATTAAATTAAAAAGAGGACGAAATACTGAAAATGATGAAAACCCAATCTAACTCGAATTTACTTTAAAAATCGGCCGCCATCCTTGTGAAATTTATCTTCAATTATAAACCAACCCAAAACGATCGCACGTTATTATGTTTGCCTTTCATTGACGTTTTTATCGTTTTATATTTGCAAAACGTACATAAATACAATAAATACTCGAAGAAAATATTTCTTTTTTAAATTAAATACCTAAGGGTGTTCGGGGGAAATGGTTAGTGAGGTTCCTGGTGTTTACTTGAAGACCTAATGCATACAGCTAATTATACTACAGGTCTCCAATTGAAGATTTTGATAAATTTTTAAAAATACTGCCTTGTGTCCTAGATAAGGATCATGCACTTTAATATTCTTTCTTGACTAGCTATGATATGGATATGGACTGGTTGATACAGTCGACTTTGCAACGAGCATGCCTGGACAATGTTTTCAATCACTGCAAACGTAGATAATATTGATGAGGATTTTTGACCTTTGCTATACGTCAGACCACAGTGGTATTGTGGGTTATCTTGATATATCTTCAGATACTGAGCCTGTTAAAGCAAGAACTATATTGGTCCATTACTGAATGTCTCTTTTATGTATACAGTATAAAGAGGTTGACTGGCAATATTTAATTTAAAAATTGCGGATATAGTAAAAATTCTGGACATTTTCAACCTGATTAAAATTTTGTTAACTTAAAATGCAATAAATTTTCGCAATCCAAACCAAACCAAAAATATTAAGAAAATTTTCTCAAAATTTGCCAAATAATTTATTAAAAAAAAAAATATTAAGAAACTAAATTAATACGATAAAATCGAACCCAACCCAAAAATATTTATAAAATGTTCAATGTTTTAGGAATTTTGCATATTTTTGAAAATATCGGCGATTTTGAAAATTATGTATAATATTTTCATGGATTTTGAAATTGTTTACGTTGGCAATATCGATGTTGTTATCTTTTACACAACTACACTTTTGAGGTTCACCTACAATATATTCTGCATTGCAATTTAAAATTTCCTATTATGGTAAAATTTTGGATATTTTCAACCTATTTATCAAAATACACTGGTTGAAATTTTATTAAATTAAATAAATACGAACGTTTGCAACCCAACCCAAAATCTTTCTTCAGGGTACCCCCTTTGCATAAAAAAAGTGAATTTTTCAAATTTTTTTTCTAGAAACCGCCAAAAATTGTACAATTAGCGTTGCTGGGACTAAAATAGTGTATTCTGACTATTAGAAGTAAGGGAAAAAATAAATATTGTTTTTTTTGACGGTCGAAAACTGCGTTATTTCTTAAGGTACCTCCTTTGCATAAAAAAAGTGATTTTCTAAAAAAAAAATTTCTAGAAACCGTGAAAAATTGTACAATTAGCGTTGCTGGGACTAAAATAGTGTATTCTGACTTAGAAGTAAGGAAAAAAATATCTTTGTTTTTTTGACGGTCGAGGACTGCGTTATTTCTTAAGGGTACCCCCTTTGCATAAAAAAAGTGAATTTTTCAAAAAAAATTTCTAGAAACCGCGAAAAATTATACAATTAGCGTTGCTGGGATTAAAATAGTGTATTCTGACTATTAGAAGTAAGAAAAAGAATAAATATCATTATTTTTTTGACGGTCGAAAACTGCGTTATTTCTTAGGGGTTTTATAATTTTAATGTTGGAAGTGTCAAAAAATACAAAATAATTTCAAAAATTGCTACAAAACCCAAAAATATTTCTAAAGCGTTGAATGTTTTAGGAATTTTGCAAATTCATAAAGTAATGAAAAAAATAGAAATATACAAAAATTAAAATGAAAACCGAAACTTGGTTTTGTTTCATCTTTTTGAAAATATTGACATGTGAATCTTTGAAAATTACATGAAATTGTTCACGTTAACAATTTTAATTTTAAAGTAATCTACTGCGAACAAAATATCTAAATGGCCTACAAATTTCGGAGATTAAAAAACACCGTTAACATTTTATTAAATTAAAAAAAATCCCATTAATGTTCGCAACCCGCTCAACCAAAAAATATTAAAAATGTTGGGCACTTACTTCGTGATGTTTTAAAAATACGCTGCAAATGCCAAAAAAATATATAAAAAAAATTATGTGGCAAGTTTTGTGTGAATAAATAATAAATGTTGTAATTTAAAAAAATTGTTATTATTTATTGATAATTAATCCATTTGTTTTTTTAACACTTGATATATTTAATTTGAAAAATTGCCTCGGATAGTCAAAAAAATCAAAACAATTTTTAAAAATACAAAAAAATGCTAGGAACAAAATTAAAAAAAAAAATTTGCGTTAATTGTTGGTGTTACCTAGAATGCGAAAATTATGTGTGTTGTTTTATTGTCAAAATTAATTAAAAAACATGTAAATAACATTTAGAAAAGTGTTGGAAATGCATTATACATTTTCTGATTTTATAAAAAAGACACGTTGTTTTGGCATAATAGATAGCCATGGAAATTTTGCATTTAAGTTGACAGTAGAAGGGGGTACCCTTTGATAATTCTCAGGTTTTCGACCGTCGAAAAAAATTGAAATTTATTATTTTCTTTTACTTTTGATAGTTGACATACAACATTTCAGTTCATGCAATGATAATTACACAATAATTTACGAAATTTAGAGTTGTTTGTTTAATTAGGTTATGTTTTACTAAATTTGAGATTATACATAACTTCAACGTTTAGTAAAATGGTGTAAGTTTTACTAATTTGCAATAGAACAATCCTTACAAATTTTTAATCTAATCTAACGCAGACCTTACCCAAAGCAGAAATCACGCCGATGAATCGCCAAATTTTGATATTTTTTGTCTATTTTACGATAATTGCAATCAACGTTTTTCGAATTTAAGTAGGTACAGAAAAAACAATGTTCAAGTCAAATGTCAGACATTGACAGTGACGCAAAATTGTATCACGTAGAACAGTGTGTCCACATAAAAATAAAACGTGACCTATTTATTGTATCGAAATAACGACGCTCCAAAAATTTAAACAAAAAATGTTTAAATTTTAAAAATAATACGAAAGGCTCCAATCGAAGGGGGGCATTTCTTGACTTACCAGTTTTTCGTTTTACATTTGTATTTATTTTGGTTTTCTTATCGTTTGTCGTCAATTTTTCATTATATTTATTCGTTTGTCGAAATTTAGGTTCAATTGCTTTTGTTCTGATTTGTACATGTTTTTGTTTATTTTCGATTTCCTTCAATAACCTTGACTGAGTCCAACAATCCAACCGATTATTTAAAACATTTTATGACCACCCTCATTGATGAGTATATTAACAATGAGCATCGTTTACTATGGCCTTAAATTATTAATTTCTCCTCTTCTGCAATGATTGTTCATTCATATATTTCACTTGTTACATCTTCAGTTTCCTTCACCTAGTTTTGCTTCCATTTACTTTTTTTCAATGTCGTAACTTTTACAATCATCCATGTCCTTCACAAGTCTTCAACCATTGTTCATATTTGTACCGATTATGATGCTGAGGCGTGTTTTCATTTCCTAAACTTAAATTCAACTCGAAATCTGGGGTGACTGACATCAAATAACTTAGTGATTATTTGATCTTATAAGGGCTTAGATAGTAACAAAAATGCTTAGGAATATTTATGGATCTCAGCAAAGCATTTGATCTAATCAATCATGACTTGCTTTGTGATAAATTTTATTTTCCTGGAAAAAAATCTTACCTTCTTGGGGGCAGACAAGTCTCAATATATGTGGTGTACCACAGGGTTCAGTGCCCAGTCCTTCATTGTTCCTTCTTTGTGTGAACGAATTTCCAGAAGTAAGTCCGCTGAATAATCTGACTATGTTTTTTTTTTTTTGATGATAATACTCACGTGTGTATCCACAATAAATTGGATGACGCTATGAAACATTTACAAATTATTCTTGGATAAATTTAATGACTGGTTTAAGACGAATACATTGATTGTGAACGAAAAGAAAACTACTTGTACCAAGTCTTTGGATTTTATTATTATTATTATTATTAAAACTATGTTTCACGGGGTACACATTTAGCAAATTTAAATCTGTTTAACGAATTAACGAATTTGACATTTCAACGCAATACACCATTAATAATAATTTATATTTAATTCAAGTTCTTATTCAAAGATCATCTTCACTTCTGCTTTAAATCTCTGAACTTAGTTAATCCATAACAAGTTTATTTAGACATTGTTTTTATATTACTGGGGATTACATTGCTCAAACTTTTGATTGAGTCTTGTTCTCGTTATCTCACTATCTTGAGTTTCGCGTTCGCTTACTGATAATTACAAAATGTTTACATGGCGATCCTGCCAGGATTTTCGCTGGACGTTGAGTTTTTTTTATTTTTTTGTGTTGAGATTGACATTGAGATTGTCTGTTTAAATTATTTTGCAATATAATAAGTATATTTATTCAGATTGTAATTCTTGAAATGAGAATGAACACTGTTGTATTTTAAGTTCAGCTTTAAAAATTTCGTTGGTACGATCATTAACTGCCCACGTTTTTTTATGCATTTTTAACCCCAGACCCAAGTCTCATAACTAGTTTCTTTATAATAAACATTGTTTATATTACTGGAGATTAAAATGTCGATTCGACTCTTTCCATCTTGTTTTGGCTTAGGTAGGGATATTTTATATTGCGTTTTCAAAGTAAGCTTTCAGTAAATTGCTCCTTAATTTTATGTCAGCTCTAATTTAACGTAATAATTTTCGTATATTTCGTATCATTTTCTATTGCTCGTTGAAAGACTGACGGAGCCTTTGGTAATCCGAAAGTAAACCAAATTCATCCTGATTTATCTTTTAAATTAAAAAATTAAAAAAAAACGATTATTTCATGTTTACTGCAACATTTACTTCCATTGTGTAACTTTTCCACCCAACATTTTCATTTATCGACGAAATTCACAAACCACCCGGACAATCTCGCAGAGTATATTTAACGTGCAGTTCGAGCGTTTCGCCCGGATTATCCGTCCTTTGTGTGTTTTTCGCCGACGCGCGTTCGCCGAAAAAAAAATAAATAACGCGGATCGCACCGAGGCGAGGCGAGGGTGCAAATCGAGCGGTGCGTTTTGCGAAACGTGTTATTGTTGGGGGCGAGCTGTTCCTTCCGCCATCCATCCATCCATCCATTCGCAATTTTAACGCGCGTTTTCTCTTTGTTGCAGATATAAGTAAGTGGGAGAGATCATCGCTCCGAGCCGCCGAGAAAAAGGTTTGATTGAATTGCCGAAAATATCGCGCCGGTAGTGAATAAGGGCTGGCGAGGGTTCGTTTGATGTGCGGAACCGTGCGGCGGTTTTCCGCCGCAGCCGCGCTTCGCAAATTTTAATATCGTTTAACCTCGTTTTTCGTTTTTATCTCTTCCGAATTGTGCTCTAGATATTTTGCTATAATTTGTTTTGCATCAATTTAATTTTTTCGAAATATCATTTTTTTTCAATACAATAACGAACTTGATACACACAACTTGTGTGTAATTATTCATGTAAAAGTGTTGTGATAATTTTGAGCTTTTAATTAACCCCACATGTTGCTGTCGCTCTGCATTGATCGTTGAAAAACATCCGGAGCGTTTGCTACGCCGAACGCCATTCTAAGTTATGTAATCACTGTTGGTGTAAGAAATTTTTTTCGTTGTCGTTGTACAATTCGTCAAATTGATCGCATGCGATTCCAAGGATAACAATATCAAAAATATCAAATAAATGATATTAGTTTCAGCCTCTTGTTTCGTTTGCTTCACTTGTCAATATTTCTCTTTTTTCTAAATTTTCTTAAATCTCCATCCAAATTTAATTTATCCCCCACCAACTCTTCTAACTCTAACCGCTTCTATATTTGCATGCGTACGAAAATATCCGGGCGTTTGCTAGCGAACGGATTTCGCAGGAAACGATCGGAATGTGTAACATTAATGTGACATTTCCGCGGAATTTGTTATACATTCCTGTCGGCCTGTTAAATATGCCGGTGCGCGCAATAATAGCGCCTTTGAAGTCGCCATTAGTATAATTCGTGCCGGCATTTAAACGCGATGTGACGTCGGGGTGTGTTTTATCGGTCGGTGTGCGTTTGTGTGATATTCACGACACGGATTTTTAATGCATTATTGCACTTTTAATTGCAAAAAATACCTAAAAATGCAAAATCGAAAAATATGCGACAATTAAGAGAAATCAAAAGGAAAAACCGAAAGAACGAAATTTGAATGAAAATTAAAAATTTACAAAAACGTAAATATCAAAACATCGCAATCTGTTCAAAATGTTCAACTTTTTCAATATTTTTTTATAAACTGCGCAAAAAAACGAAATTTATTTTAAAATAAATGTTTTCATGCAAGCGAGACCAACCCAACCAAACCCAGCCAAACCCAACCCAATCTAACACATCCCAACTATCATTAAAAAAATTCAGTACCCATGAAGATGTTGAGGACTTTTGATTTTTGCATTTTTTAATATGCTTTGTGAATTTTGATTCGGTTGGTTTTGGTTGGGTTCGGTTGGTCTTGGTTGAATGTAGTCAGTCCAGCCCAAGCCAACCCAACCCAACGTATAGTTTTCCAAAATTCTCAAACAATAAAACGTTAAAAAAATACCAAAATCAAAAATACTGAAAATCTTTTTCGAATTTTTTTTTGTCAAAAATTTTTGTTTTCAACTATTTTCGCAATTTTATTAATAACATTTTTTGAGTCGGTATGTCCCCAAAATACGAAAATCCTCACAATTATTCCTAACTAACCCGAATCCAAAATGTTAAACAAATTGAGGAGAGAAAATAAGTTAATGTAATAATTTGAAAAACCTCTCGAAATGGTTAAATACCTAAAATCTAATAATTTTCTAAAATTCTCTTAAACTCTCTTTTGCAAATTGACTATTAATTGCAAAAAATACCTAAAAATGCAAAATCGAAAAATATGCGACAATTAAGAGAAATCAAAAAGTACAAACGAAAGAACGAAATTTGAATGAAAATTAAAAATTTACAAAAACGTAAATATCAAAACATCGCAATCTGTTCAAAATGTTCAACTTTTTTAATATTTTTTTATAAAGTGTGCAAAAAACGAAATTTATTTTAAAATAAATGTTC
Organism: Geotrupes spiniger; assembly: GCA_959613385.1. Taxonomy (NCBI): domain Eukaryota; kingdom Metazoa; phylum Arthropoda; class Insecta; order Coleoptera; family Geotrupidae; genus Geotrupes; species Geotrupes spiniger. Next base: position 24,898,872 of record OY390739.1, read on the forward strand.
GTTTTGATGTAAGCGAGACCAACCCAACCAAACCTAGCCAAACCCAACCCAATCTAACATCCCAACTATCATTAAAAAAATTCAGTACCCATGAAAATGTTGAGGAATTTTGATTTTTCCATTTTCAATATGCTTTGTGAATTTTGGTTCGGTTGGGTTTGGTTGGTTTTGGTTGGGTTCGGTTGTGTTCGGTTGGTCTTGGTTGATGTAGTCAGTCCAGCTCAAGCCAACCCAACCCAACGTATAGTTTTCCAAAATTCTCAAACCATAAAAGGTTAAAAAAATACCAAAATCAAAAATACTGAAAATCTTTTTCCAAATTGTAACAGTATGTCCCCAAAATGCGAAAATCCTCACAATTTTTCCTAACTAACCCGAATCCAAAATGCTAGCAAATTCAGGAGAGAAAATAAGTTAGTGTAATAATTTGAACCTCTCGAAATGGTTAAATACCTAAAATCTCCCTTTTGCAAATTTTCATTTTTTTATGAGCAAAATTTTATGAGCTTTCCACCCTGTAATGAAAAATCCTTACCACTCATCATCATCAATACTGTGAAAATTTTCTATAATCGCGACGTTTTTTTTTCATGTTATTTTGAATATTGAAAATGTCAATTCTTTTGAATATTTTCGCATTTTTATTAATGAATCTTTTTGAATTCTGAAAAATCGTAAACACAATTTTTCAAAACTGTAAAGGTTTTGATCACAAAAACTCATTCTTCGTTTGATAAATGCTTACAGATTAGATAATTATTTTATATAGTATCTTACAATAAAAATAACTTTCTAACGATACGATTTCGTTTCTTTATATCTTTTATTGTTTCAAATTATTGAATTGGATTTTGACGATTGAATTTTTGACAATTGAATGTTCCAATCAAAGATATGAAAATATTTCCACCCTAATCTGAAAACTTTTTGATCACGGGGTATAAGCACAGTGGGTTGTAAAAAGATTTTTTCGATCCTGCAAGTTGAAATATTTGACATTGTCGTTACAATTAATTAATGCTTGTCAGGTAACAGATTCGATTAAGCTGAGATTCTGTATTGGCAAAGCTGAAACACGGACTTGACACATAGGCTATAACAAAATGCCATTTGTCTTTTTCATCTCGAGAAGCAATGTTTGAAAAGTTTGCCCATTTTATCAATTTTTATAATTTTTTCCATTTAGCATTTTTGTGATTTCGTTGAAATTTCGATCATTCAACGATGTTTTTTTCTAGATTTGTTACATTTTGTAGTCCTCTAATTTTTACTTTCTTATACATTATGTATAAGTAAGTATAGGAATCATGAAAATTTTCGAACTCGAGATTTCAACGGATATACACGTTTTGAGGTCCCCTGAATCGTTTCTGACTATCACTCTCCTTCTCCTCCTTGACTGACTTATCTGAAACATTGTTTTGTTTTATGTCTTCACATTTTCCCTCATTTTCCTGCTCTCTTCTTTCTTTCTCTTCAGCCCCCCGAGTAACTCCACTCCCTTCCATTTCTCCCCTAACACCCTTCAACAATCCCTGCTAATTTTTTCTTCCTCCCTACTCCATCATATTTCTTCACACTCCTCCCACCAAGTCCTCCACTACCTTTTTCCAGGCTGCCCTCTCCTTTCCCTTTCACCGTCGCCTCGTATTTCGCCACTGTCTTACTCGTCTCTACTCTCAGCCTCTTTCTCCCTGTCTCTTGCCTCACTATGTAGTCCTTTCTAGTATCTTATGTTCTTTAGTCCACCATATTTCCACCACTTTTTACGCACACGACCCAAATCCTCATTTTCTCGTAAAATTTCCCTTCCTCTTTCCCCAAAAGGCACCCCCGCAAACACATATTTTCTCCTCGATAATTTACAAGAATTGTTTCTGCGACCCATTCTAAGTTTAATCCGAAACATGTTACGTAAGTAAAAATTCATTTCGTAATTTTTAAACTTTTTTGTGGCAACCAATTTGACACCCAACGTGTCGACATTAATAAAAAAATGGGCTGTATAATTAATTTTGAAACTCGTGCATATATTTATGACTTTAGAAGGTCGTTTCCACGTGCAATACGGAAACACACCCGATATCGACTCAGTTTCTTCGACAGGTATTATCCGTTGGTAGATGATTTCTCGCACTCGGAAAGAACCATTTATGTTATTGCCTTTAACTCGACCGTGTTGTAATACAGACGAGAAATGTTAAGTGATACCTCCAATAAAAAAAAAATCAAACGTCGCAAACGCCTCGTCCGTCCGTTCGTTCCACAACGAAACTGACCTTACAACGCGGGACCCTTTGATAACATTAATATCAAAACGACGACACCGGATTAATTAAATACGTAGTCACGGGCAACATCCTTCCCGCTTGCGTATTTCGCAAACAGCAGCCCGAGCAATTTCGCCACGAAGCCGAATCGCAGACGAAAAACAAGTGCGCAGAGTAATTAAATCGCCTACGGCGGCGCGGTGCGAGACGGTTTACGGACCGCGAGTAATTGCGACCGTCACTAATTAAGCAGCCCCGGGCGAATGTGTTCCCCTTCGCGCGTTTCGGCGAGAATCGTTTTGACAACGGCGGTCAGTAAATTAACCTAATTAACGGAGACAACGCGTCCAGTTTCGTCCGGCGAAGTATCGCGGGCGTCCGCCGGGGTCGCCGCCCGTTCCGCTGCGGCGACCGACCCTCCCGTGCGAATAGCCCCTTAATGGGATCCGACGGGACACGGGACGGTGTCTCTGAACGTAATTAATTCAAAAAATTTAAAAAGGTGTCCACTTAAATCCACTTAATTACGCCCTGAATTACGTCCTGCGTCTAGGGCAGGTGTTGATCGATTTCTTCAGCTTTTAATATTTTAATTCTTTGCTTAATCGTAGTTCAAAATTCAAAATTAATCAATTAGATTAAAAAAATATATTTTTTAGCTCCACCAATTCAGAAATTTCAAAACTGGAGAAACGACCCCGACTTATTTCAAACGTTAAACGTTTCGTTTATCCATTTGTTTCGGTCATTACGGTCACCGCGATATCCGCCCGAAATCAATTTAAGTTCGCGACGGCGTGTGGGGGGGGGCGTTTTTCCCGCTAATCGCTAATTAAATTCGTTGTCCGGAGTCTTCAATCGTTCGCCAATTAACGGCGCGGCGCTGGTAATGAACTGCGACCAAAGGAAACTAAATGTCAAAAGAATTCGTTTAAATTTCCGTTCCGCTGCGAATGCTTTTCATGCAAATCGCCATCTATTTTTAGGCATGAAGTCTCCGGCTGGAAAGCATCGCTGGTATGCAAATATAATTATCGTTTATGTTTCATTTATGGTCGTTTCGCTGGAATGCGAGATTCGTCATAATGTTAATTGCGCGTACTAGTTACATGGAAAGTCAATGTATCATGCGAGAGGATTGTGTTTCGTATGCGATTTGTGCAACGATTGGCTGTGAGGCGTTTGGTTGGTTGAATACGAGGTATACTGTCAACATATTTACAGTCTACAGATCGTGTTTCATAAACAAAATGTATTATTGAAGTTAAGCTGATTATTTATTCAAAGAAACACAAATTGCCTGCCAAAATTTATATAGATGTTCGTGATTGATAAACGACAGGTGTATTTCAACGAAGTTATGTTCATTGTTTGTTCTTCCAAAAAAAAAAAAATTAATAATTTAAACGTCCATTCTCGTGTTCAGCGGTGTAAATAAATGTGATAAATCTTTAATTAGTTTAAGATAATCTGGTGGTAATGCATGGCCTATTTCTGAAATATGTTTTAATTGCAAGTTTCGTTTCTTCGGAATATCTTTGATTATTGAGTAATTTATGTTCCAGTAAACAAACACATTTACCGTGGTCTCTTTGAGGCAGTAGAAGACAGGTGTCGTCTGAAATTGTTCTCTCACGTTTATGTTTTTAGTAAGGTTCGTCGTTATTATTCACATAAACCATTGTAAATCGCGATGTTTTTAATGAGATTGACCTCGCGGTTGTATATAAGTATTGTTAGTGGAAAACTTAAGAGACAATGGACAACAATTAAATTTCAAGTCTATGACATAAATCCGCGGTTATAATTTGTTTGCATTATTTGTTCCGGGGAAATATCTATGTCTACGTCGTCATTATTTCTAATTGCAGATAAATCTAAAAATGGTTTTGTTTTCGATTGTAAATGTCAGTTTTGTATTTCGAATTAGTTCTTAAAGAAAAATTGCCATTTTATATTCTTGTATCAAGTCCAAGATTAATTAACAAAGTCGTGGTGATAATAATAAATTGATGAAGACTCTTGTAGTAGCAGAAATCTTTGAATAGTTGGACATCTGCAAGTTTTTATTCTCAGATTCCGTAAGTTTTCATTATTACGTTGAACTTGAATTATCACAAATCCAATCAAATTAAATTAAATTAATTCCCAAACGTAATCGACCGTACCCATCACCGGCGAAATTACACCGCTGTGTACAGAACGAAACGAACTTAAACACTCGAAGTATTGACGACCGAACTTTGCCGCATTCGTGTGTACTTTTCATCCGGGCGGCGCCACTAAGTAATCTTCTTAAGGCCGATGGATTCCCGACGTTACCTTTGGGGCACAGTGGCCATGGGGTTGTTTGCTCGGCAAATATAAATGGAACGGCATGGATACGCGTAACCGTCCGACCGGTCTTTGAAAAGCGATCGCAGGACGAGGCACGAAATATTTAACCCGTAATTGCGATCCGAAACGATGCGACGCGTGTTGATTTACAGACGCGTATTAAATTGCCATAAATTTCAATTAAATAAATCAAACGCGTCGGCCGCAACGTCCGCGGTTGCGTCACTTCCACTGCATTTGAAAAATAATTTCTGTTTGTTTAATTCGTGCAGTTTGTCAAAGCGAGCGACGGGGGCTGTGAATGTGTAAGCTGCAGGGGGAGGCGGGGCCAACGCCACTCGGACTCAAAACACAAACAACAACATTTCTAATTAAAGTTTGATGCCGCTCGCTAGATAATCTCGGCCAAAGTCGATTTAAATTGTTTCTCTGGGTGCCTTACATCCGACATGACGACGTGACAGACGTGCGCCCCGCCTTTGCGTTAGTTACCGGATTTAATTAGTTTTGCAATTGATAATATAATTAATTAATGAACACTATCGTTCAATCATAAAAATGTTTGTTATAGTTTTAATTGAAATATATTTGGATTTCCAGTTTGGGTAAGAGTTAGTTCCCGCGTTTTCTTAAAACGGATTCGTGTTTCGGTAGTTGTGGTTGTATAAGAATTCAACTACGTTGTTACCATGGCGATTGTGTTGGACACTGAACACAGCGTTTTAATGTTTGTAATCTGTTACAACTTTGTATGCTATGTATGTTTGTATTTAATAAATGTTATTATTTACTTCCTTCATCTATCAAAAATTTTAAAACAACCAAAATTAGCTGAAATTATTAAAAATAGTAACAAAAGCATGAAGCAAACCAACTAATAGAAACGAAGATCACAAAAGGACGACATAAAAACAACGAATTTTTGACACACGATATTAAACTAATGCGAAAAAACACAAATAAAGTCAATGGACTCGAAACAACTATAGACATGAAACAAAATGAAACAAATACATAAGAAAGAAAGAAGTGGAGATAAATAATCCGCTTAATTAAATTAAATTAGCTAAAAATATGGGAAATGAATATATAGACGAGAATTAATAAAAAATAATTAAAAATATAAGTAGATTATAAAAATAAATGCAATCGTTTTTGTTTATTAAGTCCCAACGCTTTAAAAATATGCAAAAAAATCAATTAAACCAATGGAATAAAACCAATAAAAACTAAACTAGACAAACACGTAAACGTCACATTCGACACTAATCAAACAACAAAAGAACGAATTGAAAACCGACGGGGATCTCTTGCGATTCGAACGTTCGCACCGAATAAAATTAAATCCGCTGGAAATTGCAATTTTGCGCGCGCGGAAAATTGTCAGATTAAACAAACGTCGTCGGTCGAACGTTACTAATTTAACAAACACACGCACGCACGTACACACACATGCACACAAACGCACCATCAATCAGCCGAGAGTGTCACAGTGTCATCACGAGTGTGTGCACAAGCTTGAAATAACATTCCGTCTATTTATAGTTATTTGCGTTCGGTTCGGCCCGGCGCATTGTAAAACTGACGGCCGTTAACAGGGTGAATTAAATAATTATTAAGCCGCGTTGCTCCCGGCCTCGTGAGGTTAAACGTCCACGACGCGCAGATTACGTGCGGGTTCAGAGTTGTCACGCGTAACGTGACCTATTGAAAAATCATCGCGTTGAACTTGCTGGGATTTTAATAAAATGTTACGTCTTTTTCTGCAGCATTAATTACTGTTGTGGTATTCACATACATAACGTTATTTATGGTATGATCAGAAAAAAATTATTTATAATGCCTAGAATTAATTAATTAAGTGAAATCCTTAAATGTTTTTAAATCACGAGCAAAATTTTCTTTGTGTTGACATTTTTAGTCTAAATAAAAGCTCGTTATTGAAGTTCTGATGTTTGGGTAAATAGAACGTGACGGAGATACGTTCGATGTTGAATTCCTACTATTGCATTAGAAGGCTTTAGAAGGCTCAAAAAATTTTATTGCTCAAATCTATGCCTAATATATCTAAGAATATGTATAAAAAGTTATAGCGGCTAATTCGCAATATTTTGAAAGATACACCACTAAACACGGTGAGGTGTCGAGCAAAAAATATACGAACGCACGAACGCTCGGACAAACGAAACGTGCGCCCCTTCCCGCGGTCACATAACACCGAACTATGTACTGAAAAAAGTTCAATCGGTCGTTCGAAACAATAATATATAAGCTATAGTAGGATTATAACGAGATATTCCGTAAGTAATCGAAAATTAACATTTTTGCTGATCGTAAACTTTAGAGCGCGTTTTCTCGAGTTTTCGTTTGTACGATCTTTCTAAACTGGTGGGCGTGATTGCGAGAAAACTAGACAAGCAATCAAAACGAAACAAAACTTTTGTTAGCTTCAGTAGCATTCTATTTCATTTGAACTAAAAAGATTGATGAAAAAAAAATTGTAAACAACTTTTTTAGCAAGTTGAAATGATTTTCTCTTCCTACAAAGAGCACATTTATTTTCAAACCTGAGAAAAATCTTGAATTTCAAAATTTTGGTTTTTTTTTCAGTTCATATAGAAGAAAATATATGAGAATTGCCATTTTCTATGGTTTTTTTTTTGTTTCAGACAAAAATTACGAGCTACATCTTTCCCACCGATTGTAGACTGCAATTGAAAGGTGTTGCACAAATCTGCATAAAAATCGGTTCCGTTTAAATATTTTTCTCTCGGGATATTTTTTTTTAATGCTCAAATATGCAATAAAATGCTCTAAAAAGTTCACTAGACTTGCTCATTTTTTTCTGTCCTAAAAAAAATCCTCCAAAAACGCTATTTTAAGGCCTGCTAAAGCAGGACCCCCCCCCCCCTTAAGTAACTTAAATAGCACTGTAACTAAGCATGAGTTTTAAAACTTAAAATTGATTTGCTTTAACATAAAGGATTTTTTCTGGAAACGTCAGTTTAGTTAGGTTATAAAATGTTGCATTGGATTGGGTTGGTTCCGGTTGGGTTGGGTCGGTTCGGGATATTTTTTTTTCTTCCTAAGTTATGGTTATAAAGACAATCGATTTCCTTCAGTGGGATGAAGACCTAAATGAAAGTTTCATAAGTTCGTTTGTTTTTTTTTTGTTACAAAACGCTGGAAAAATTTAAATCCGGCGCTGGCGCTCAACACGCCGAACACGTCCGCCATATCCGACGCACCGAACGCTATGATATTCGTATTCACACACGGAATTAATTAACGTCCGGGGTCTGCGTGGACCGGACAGATTAAACAAACGACACGTCCTCGCGCATACGGGACCCTAAACTAATTCCGTACAATAAAACTGTCAATTAGGGCGAAGCGCGGGCTCCGCTATTATGAAGATCGATCGGCGAGGTCGACAGTGCGACGGACGCTCCGACTCGAAGCTAATTCTGGTGGGAATTTACGTTTTCCGGGTTAATAAAAACGAACGGCGGCGCGTCGAAAAAAGAGGGAGACGAAGGACCCGCGCCGCGATAATGCCCCGCGTCGTTACCGACGGATGGATTTCGGCCGGGCGCGTCACGTCGTAATGCGGGAACTGATTTCGGCGCACCTGGCGACGACGAACGCGAACAACAATAAATCTGCGGGGCGAAATAACGACTTGATGCGATTTAAATTCACGTTTCATATGGTTTCGTGGTTCGCTGCGCGATTTCTGTAGAGTTCGGGTGGTATTTTGTTATAACTAATGCGATCTAGCATGGAACGTATTAGACACGTGGTACGTTATCAGAGATTTGTTAGTTTTCTTTTTCAGTTTCACCTGTGCTTTTGGATTTATTTACACTTTGATGAATGGTGGAACAAACGAATGTTCCGCCATTAGGTGCTAAAACTAGTTTGGTTAGATGGCTGCCAACTATGGAGATGCAACATTGAAATAATTCTACGTTTCCAAAACAAAGTACTAAGAAGTATAGTCAAGCTCGTTGTTCTTTGGGGACTAGTAGTAGAAATTAAAATAAAAGAAAAAATCTGCATATGTATGTATTTACGTTTGCAAAAAAAGAAAAAACGCTGCAAGTAATGTGGAATTATTTAGACGTCGAGAATCTAAAATAGATATAAAAACAATCAATCGAACCCAACCCACCCAAAGGAATTTGTTGTGCGTAAATAAAAAAATAAAACTGAAATGGTCCCAAAACACGTAAATGAAGCATGACAAAAATAATTCGAAATCGAAAGGCGACCAAATGGGATCAAAAAGCATGAAAATTCCAGGAAATAGAAATTAAAAATATTTATCTCTATCGATTTATCTTGGATTAGTTGTTAACATTTTCTGATTTTTCTGACAAGTGCCAATCAATATCGCCTTAAAAATAAAAATTTAGTGTAATTGCAGCAGAATTCATTCCAACGCATCCCGAAAAAGTCAAGCCAACACCCAAATCGATTAAGTCGATGACATAATAATTTCCTTCGATCTTAAAAGTAGGATAAAAATTAAATAGAGAACAAAGACGTAAAACTAAGAGTGAGGAGAATTAAGAAACTGAAAGTAATTAGATAAAGAACTAGGTGAGAAGTGATTAGGATTATATTTTATATTATTTAACCCAAACCAACCCAACCCAACTTAAAATATTTCATTTTGATTATGCAACAAAGTTTAATCCATTGAAATGCAATTACAATAAATTCGAATCGTTTCTTTCGATGAAAAATCATCAATCTTGAAAGTGGGGCAAAAATCAAAATCAATTGAGAAAAAATATGAAAAAGAAATGAAGGCATGGTAAATAAGGAAATATCTTGGGGAGGTAAGATTTAGACTCATCCTGCAATTTCAGCTCAGTTCGATACTTTTCGTGTTGTTTTATTATCGATTTTCAAAAAAAAAATTATTCCTCGATATTAATTCTTTTATCCTGCAATTTTTTTATCGATTGTCGTGTATCATTTTTTATTGATTTCTTATTAACTAAAAATTTTATGTTATATATGGGGGGGGGGCTATGCAGGAATTACACACATTTACGCATAACCTCATCCACAGCACTTTGCTGTTTATGTAGAATTTATAGATTTTTTGATTTTAAAACATTTTCAAAGAATTTTCCCGGTGGTGTTATTTTTTTATTTTTCTTATTCGTGCAGTTTTATCGAATTTTTGATTTTCATGTACTTGCGACTGATTTAGTGCACTTTTCAAAGTTTTTATTCACAGTGTCCTTTACCTGTCGTTGCTACTAATTGAACTTATTTTTACTTTCTTATTAACTTTTATACAAAAATTTACTTTTCATGGCCCGCAGCTGTTAGTATTGCATTTATATTTTTTCTCGGATGTCTTGGTGATTCCTTAATGTCAGTAAAATCGTTGTCTTCAATTTATCGAGGAAATTTGACACAAAAATCAACGTTTTATTGCCCACATAACAGCTGTGGTCAGTTGCGTTTATATTTTTCTTTGCACCTCTTGACGATTCCTCATTTCAGTAAAATCGTTCACTTCAGTATATAGAGGAAGTTTGATGCTAAAATCAAGTTTTTATTTCCCACTGCCGTTAGTGGTGTATTTACATTTTTCTTCGTATGTTTTGTTAATGCTTTACTTCGGTGAACTCGTTGACTTCAGTATATCGAGGAAATTTTATACATAAGAGCTGTGGTGAGCTGTGTTTATATGTTTTCCTCACATGTCTTGACTCAAGCACTTTTCAAAAATCGTTTTTATTATTTTCAGAGAATGGAAGTTTATGAAAATTAAAAAAAATAGATTTTTGTAATGATTTTCTACAAGGCTAAGTTTTAAGGATTTTTAAATACCTATTTTAATGAAACATTTGAGCCTAATTTGATGTAGATGCTTAAATCCAACCCAACCCAACCAAACCCAACCCAAAATCAACGTTACCTGAATTGCAATAATCCAAATACAACCAGTAAAGTAAATCCAATTAAATCATAATTTTTGTGTTGGGTTTGGATTCTTAGTAAGGTCCATTTAATCAGAAAATCAAATTTGTATATCTTGCCTAATTTCGTTGGAAAACCCAACCTATCACATTCCAGGTCTTGGTTAGTTTCGTTGTAATTATAAAGTTAATTGTCAAATCATAATCGACGAAGTCACTAACACTGTCGTAGAAAACACTTTGAACCCAATGAAGTAATATAGTTTGTGTTAGGTTTTGGCGCTCGTTTGTGTTAAAGAAGTCAGCACTTGAACAGCCTTCAATAGTTTCCGAGTGATTTCTGGCTCTTAAACGCAACTCAGAATTTTGAGAACAAAACCAATCGTTTCAATTCCAATTTTACAAAGGATTGTGTTTATTATCAAAATTTCGTCGAAGGTTTACTCAAATTTAATGATTGACCCCACAATGTAAGCAAGTACTGAGCTAGGTTGGGCTGGGTTGGGTTGGGTTGGGTTGGGTTGGATTGGATTGGGTTGGGTTGGTCGTTCCCCACATAAAATCATTTAAACGTTGTTGGGTTTTGTCTTCTTTGTAACTAGATGGTATAAGTAATTTCAAGTTAAAAATTAATTAAACATACCACTAATTTAATGCTTTAATGCTTAAACTTAACCCAACCCAACTGAGATCGTCGTGAAGCTAATCACCACATAAAAAATAATACCATTTGTGTTTAAGAAATAGCAGTTGATGACGCTCAATAAATGCATGTATTTAGTTGGGTTTAGGCTTCGATTTGGAAACAAGGGATCTATTACTTAACTTAACACAAAAGCGAGACAGCTTGAAATATGATGTGCTGATAATTTCATGGGCAAACCCAACCCAGCCCAATTCATCACTTTGAAGTTCACCATCAAATGCGAATAATACTAAGGTTGCAATTTTTTGTCATCGATGACGCCTAATAAATTTACATGGATTTGGTTGCGTGTTGGCTCCTATTTTCATACAAGGACTCTGTTACTTAACTTAGCACAAAAGTTCGGAATATGATTCCGCGCTAATTTTATGATTAAACCCAACCCAAAAAAAAATCATTCTGAAATTAATCAACAAATTATTATTTCTAGATATGTTAAACGTTACAAGTTATAAATGAAACGTTCGCGCAACAGTAAAAGATTGCAATAAATCTCCCATTACAGCCGAATCTAAATTGTGCAGCTCTAGGGAACACCGAATATATGCAACGCGAATTTCGTTGGCCTCGCACTTGGCCGCAGTAAATCATCCTTACGGGTCGCACGGTGCACTGCATTTGTGCGATGCACCGCCCGATTTAATTCCCACCGAAACATTTACTGCCCACGTTCGCATATTGTTTATATTATTATAGTACGTACGGGACCGCAACAAACACAATCATTGATATTGATGCGTGCCCGCAAACAAAGTTAATTAATTGCCGCATTTTCCCGATTAAATGCGTACGAAACGGCGATAAATCCGCCGCCGCTCCACATACGAAACAGCGACGACGTTAAATAACAATAATAACTGATATAATGCGCGTTACGTAGTTTCGCAGATACGTCGCCCACTTATCGTAATTACAAAGAGGATATGCGCAAACATGTTGATTAGGAAAAAACGCGAGTGACGGTGCGAAGGAATCACTTCTAAAAATACCCGACCCGATGACCCGAACGAATCAGTTTGCAAAAATGATCGCAACGATCCTCAACGGGGTGGAAATATAAAAAAAAAAACTGGGAAACCAAAACTTATTGAACGTCCCATGGCCATTTTTCTTCGCGATTGTTGCCCGGCGATGAGTGTGCACGTTCGATTGTCGTGGCGAAATTGCACGCCGAAATGTTGCAAGTGGCGCGCCGCTGCAGGAGGAACAATGATCTAAATTTAGCGCAGGTGACTGTACAGAAACGCAGCCCGAATGGGGTTTCCTTTTGTGGCGCGACGCACAAAAGAAAACATAAACGATCGCATCGCGAATAAGGCGGTCGCTTAATTGGAGTTCATTCTCGTCGTCGATTCGGACCGGACGCACAATCGGAGTTTAATTAATAACGTCTGTCATAACACCCACCGGCGAGTCGGGCAATTTGGTCCGTTGCTTTCGATATGTTTCGGTGTGAAGCGCCGCAATTGGGATATAAAAGGCGAAATTTACTCACGATGATCGAGAGGACGATTAATATTAAGCCGTGCACCGCAATGTAGCGACAAAATAAGCTTATATGCCTATTACGGCAAACTTAGGATGGCCAACCGACTACGCAACGAGTGATGGATCGATTCGTATTACGTCATGGTCGTGTGTTTAAGCAAACTTTCCTGCAATGAACTCAATATACGACCCATTTCACAAGTGGATGAGCAATGGACACAAACAGATAGAACAATGGAGAAGGTGGGAATAAAAATGCTGGAAAATCGAAAAATCGACAAAGAAATACAGCTACATTAAAGAAACAGAAGAATAGATCGAAAAAATTAAAGCAAAGTACAAACAATTAAGAAACGAACCTAAGGCGATGTGTAGAAGGAAAAGGAAAAACCAATAAGAACAAGAATTAAATAAATCACACAAGAAAAAGTAATAGGAAATTTCAATCAGGAAGTGAAAAGAACAAATGTCAATACTCAAGAGGATTATATTACCTGACCAGTGTTTCTCAGAAATGTCTAATGAGCCTCAGGACAGAACTGAGCACGAAATGGAAGTAGAAGGGGCACATCACATTATAAACACGAATGTCATTAAATGAAGACAAATTTTAAAAAATCATTATCGTTTTTCTACTCTAAAATAATCCAAAGCATTTATAAAAAAATTAAACCAACGAACACAAGACCTAACCCAACCCAACTTGTTGATGTCATTTTTAACAAACCAACATGAGATCGAATCCCACTAACTATTTATGTTTAAATGTAAACAAACGGACGATTTTCAATAAATTAAATAAAAATTAAAAATTCGTGCCACAGTATTAATTTTTATCAGAAATCTGTTCTATATATTTGACGATGTTTCGCCACTCAGTGCTTCTTTTGCGATTTTGTTATACAGTTATAAAAAAATAAAAGCAGATAGACATAGGTTGATTGCGAAGCTGGTAGCCAACACCCACATTATTATCAATGTTTTATTTTCTGTTATTTATAAACTTGTAAAGTCTCGATTCCCACAAAAAACCTGAAGCTCACATACCGAATAAATTACAATTACAATTATTGTAAGATCTGCGAAAAGAGTGGTCAGGAAAATAAAAATCAATGAACTATTCTTCGTTGACCTTTTAAGAATTAGGTGCGAGTTGGACCCACATAGTGAACAGCGAAAAGATTTCACGACAAACCTATTTTGTCAAAGCCAACCCAAAACGAAACCAAACCAACCCAACGTATCCCAAGCAAACCGAACCCAACCCAACCGATGCGATGCCAAGCCAACTGAACTAGGGGGGTTCAGGCTACAAGGCTAAGTTTTAAGGATGTTTTAAATACCTATTTTAATGAAATATTTGAGCCTAATTTTAGATATGTAGATGCTTAAACCCAACCCAACCCAACCCAATCTAACCTAACTAAAGCCAACTCCAAGTCCAAGCCATACCAAACCAAACCAAACCAAACCAAACAAGTCCAACCCAACGAAACCAAACTACTGCCATAGTTGACTAATATCGTTTTAGCTTGTAAAAGACTTTCGAATTTGTTTTACAAAACGACGAACCCAAGTACATTGTTTTGTGCTAAAAGTTTTCTTGTTGTGCATTAAAAGTTGGGTTGAGATGGGTTAGGTTGGGTTTTGAAAGCCCACATATTCACTTTTATTCCAGTTGGGTTGGGCTGGATAAGTTAGTTTTTTTTTTTAGTTCTGGGTTTCAAAGCATATAAAATTAATCCAGGTTCCGGTCTACCACATTTGTATGGTTTCGCGTTTGTTAAACTAAATCCTTGGGTTTAGGAATCGTCGACTTGTAAGAACACGTAAATGGGCTGCAAATGTTAAGGTAATTTTCAAATTTTCAAATTAGTTTATTATGTTAGTGATGCAACTGATCGCAACTGACAATTAAGAAATGTCCCAACGCAACATAAACAAACCCGAGCAATATTTTAAATTTGCAATTTTATACAATTTTGATAAATGTTGACGTTTCACCCAATTTATTGTGAGATTTACTATTTTTGACGCTTTTTTTATTTTGAAAATTTTGTGACGTTTCCTTAGAAAAATATACGAGAAACAATTAACATGAAGTATTACGTTAATAGAGCTTTCGGTAATGAAATATTCTCGCAAATGAAATCAACTTCGATCAGGACGAATAGGGCATTGACTAAGCAAATAATATCACTTATCCTTGCTTCAAATTATCCTGAACATCTGAAGATCTTCTGGGAAATTAATGTACATGATATTTTGTGATAAATGTGTCGAACTCTCAACTGTTGCCTCAAATAAGCAACTATTTGTACACCCACAAATAAGCAGAAGAATGCATCCACCAACAAAAATAACAAGAGTGCAGAAAAAATAAGAAATTAAAAAAAACATCAAGACAATAATATGAAGTATGGTAGTCAAGGTTTGGAAGGAAGAAAAATTGGTCGAAGACTGGAATAAATCACTAAGACTCGTAGCACCTACCCATAAGAAAGGGTCCAAGGAAGACTGCACTGCTCAAGGTGACGTATAACATTGTATCGAATATAATAAAAAAAAAATCTGGAAATAGCATAACGAGCTGGTAGGAGAATATCAAGAATTCAAAGATTCAACAAAATCTAAGTTTTCCTTCACTATTCATCGACATGCGTACGACTCTATTAACAGAAACAAACTATTTGAAGCAATGAGAAAAGTAGGATTACAAGAAAAATAAAAAGGTTATTGGAAATGACTATAGTTCGACAGAAAAGAAAATAGAGTGGCAGAAGAATTATTGCAAAAAAAGCCTGAGAGAAGGTGACCCATTATCGACAATCCTCTTCAACTTAGTGCATGAGGTAATTCAAATGACAAATGGCACGTAGGGTTAGATATATGGAAGTAGATACAGCCTGGCCCATGTCGCTGATAACTGATGGCGAGGACTAAGAAATAAATATAAAGAACTTTTACGCCATTGCAAAGAAAAGCGAGATGGCCTCTCAGTCACAATGACAAAATAAGACGAAAATAAATTGGAAATTGGTCAACGAAAAGTGCAGGGTAAATTTAGAGGGAGAACATATAAACAACCAGAAGAGCAATACAAAAACCAAGCATTGTCCAAGTGGTGAAATGCAAAGAGACAGATGGTTGGGACACTTAGCGAGGATGGGTGAAGATCGATGGGTAAAAAAATCTTAATGGGAGGAGAATGATGAAAGAGAATAAGAGGAAGACTCAGAAAAAGAGATGGTTAGAGGAAGTAAATAAAGATCTAAGCGAGATTGGACGGAAGAGGCTCAGGATCGAAGAAGGTAGCAAAGATGTGCAAAACACCCCAGAGCCATTAAGGTCTGTAGCGCTGAAATATATATGTAGAAGAAAGAAGGGAACGAATGCAGTAATACCGAACAGTCTTCACCAGAACGTATTATGTATGGTACTGTAAAAGACGTTTTTTTCTAATTTCATGCGCCTGGTGCTTTTAGTGTGGACGATATCAAACCGACGATAAACAGTGAGTGGATAATTATTCTCCTGAAACCCTTTGATTATTAACATTAATTAATTAATCGAAATAAACGGCCAGCTAACGTAATCTAACTGAATCTTGTAATCGACGAATTTGGCGCAGTCGGTAGGATTCCAACTCCCACTCGGCAAACGCAAATGATTTAGATTCGATTCTGTCGACAACAATAAAACTAAATCACATGCACTTAATGTGTGCGTCGTAATAAAATCTTTTGGCATCGGCGCAACCGTCTTCGAAGTAAATTACAATAAACATTACGTTTTAGATTTCATATTTTACGCGCCTTCGAGCAACTTAATGCCTGCAATTTGTTCCGCGACGATGTTATTGTAATTTGCAGCGCGCGTAAAAACAAACTTTAATCTGCAGTAAAGTCGCGATTTTAGCTGGTACGGTAGCGCTTATAATTTTTCGTTATTGCACGTCCAATAAACTCGAATGTTGTATCTTGATTTTTAAGCGGTTCAAGTTCGCACATTAACAATTTTTTAGCGAGAAATAATGGCGGGAGAGGATTCCAGGCTGCCAAGCAAGTACCAACCTAGCAGAGCAATCGGAATTAATTAAAATGCACCATTTGCTGCGTACAATTTAGCGAGTCGAGGAAATTTCGAAACTAAAATCAACAACAATTAAGACTGTCGTAATTGGTGACCTAATTGACTCGCCTTTGATTTCTGGCCGCTTCGTCGGACGTGCGATCTCCAAATATTTATTTTTCGCCCGTCCGTGGGTGTTTGCCCGTCGATAATAAACCGGACAGCAGGAAGAAAGCGAAAACGTGTGTCACCTTTGAGCTCGTTTGTCAGCCGACGAAAGTTTCGGCACCGACGCCCCTCGCAAACATGTCGCCGCGAAATGTTTGCGGAACGTATCGGCGCGTTGTTGACTGAGTGTAAGGGCTGCCGGAATTGGGAAATCGAGATAATTGCTCGCGATGGGAAAAAAAATGAAATGTGAATGTGAAGTACAAATATCGCGTTTTAAGATGTGGGGATTTGATTAGATATAAAGTATCCCCAAAATATTACCATAAAATTACAAATTTTATCAAACTTAATAAATATAACGACATATGAACTGCACCACCTAGAAGAGGTGGGAATTTTTGGACCAAATTTGGCAGAAACATTGGACTAGTCTAAGGTAACAATTGATTAAAATTTGATAAAGAAAACACTTCATCTTTTTGATTTTTCTTTAATAATGTGTTGGTCCGCCCCTATTTCTGATACACTCATTGACCCGCCTTGGCATTGATTCCAGCAGGTGATCAATGTCTTCTTGGGGTGTGGCATCCCAAGCCGCCTGTACTTCATGCCGTAGAGCTTCTATTGCCAACGGTGGGTTCGGTAGATTCCTCAATCTTCTACCCATCATGTCCCACACGTGCTCAATGGGCGACAAATCGAGAGATCTTGGCGGCCAAGGCAAAAGATTAACATTGGCCTCTTCAAAGAAGTCAAGAAAAACCCTTGCTACGTGAGGTCGTGCATTATCTTGCTGGAAAAGTGGGTCTTCCAGCCCTCGAAGATATGGAAGAACATGTGGTTCTACCACTTCGTCAATGTAGCGTCGGGCGGCCATACTGCCCCCAATGAAGAGCAAGGGTGACCTACTGCCGTAAGCAATAGCCCCCCACACCATCAACCCCACAGTTCGGTGAACATGCCTCGCAATCGAAAAATCAGGATTGCGCCTTTCTCCACGTCTTCGTCTAACAGTCACCGGACCATCATGCGTTCCTAAACAAAATCGCGATTCGTCACTAAAGACAACTCGATGCCACTCCAAGTTCCATTGTTCCATTTCCGTGTACCAGGCCAAACGTTCCTGGCGATGTTGAGGGGTAGCACAAGATGTGAGCGGCAAGACAGCAAGCCAAAGGTTCTTATTCGACGATAAACTGTTCGCAAGCCTATCGGACGACCTTGTTCACCTAACCATTGATCAGCTATTGATCTACTTGTAGAGAATCGGTCTCTCAAGGCGATTAGTCTTAAGCGGCGATCTTGACGTTCATTGGTTCGTCTTTGAACCCCAGTGCCTCTTCTCCGACGTTCAACCCCATGTTCAGACCACGCTTGATAAACACGCATTATTGTTGAGTGGTGTCGTCCCAAACGGTTGCCGATTTCTCTAAACGAAAAACCTGCTTCTCGTAAACCAACAATCCGCCCTCGGTCAAAGTCACTCAACTGCTGGTGAACTTCTGGTCTCCTTCCTCTAGGCATCATTAAACACTTGAAACACTTTAAACTAAAGAACGGGATCCGAAAAAGTGGAACAAATTCAAAAAATGACTCGATAATTGCTTGTCTATCACCACCTCTAAAAAATGACACAAACGCAAAAAATCCCATGACTACTTAATGATTGGGTTCCAAATTTTAATTACTATTCGCACTATTCCTGCCAAATTTGGTCCAAAAATTCCCACCCCTTCTAGGTGGTGCAGTTTATATGTCACTGAGTATATACATTTTTGATGATAGACCAGGAAGGATTTAATTTAAAAATTTACAATTATTTTATATTCCGCAGTGTGGTTCGATTTAATTCTAAATTTCACCATCTTCTTGTGACTATATTACGAAAACTGCGAGCGTAGGAGCAAGCTACCGAAATCAAAGCGATGCCCATACTCATCAATTAACGCTCGACAATTTGTAATTCAATTAGCGACAATTCACGACTTCGCGATTTATCATCGTCGTCCCCATCGACGGGGCACCCACACATTTCCCACGTCAACTGCAACCCAACGCAGCAACATCTTTTAACGGCCCAATTATCCGGGTCGTTCCCACTCGCCGCGGAGTGCGTAGGACCGCGTCCTCGCGGGCGCTAATTTCGAACGCAACGGCGGAGGACTCCACAAACAACCGCGCTGTTTGCTTTTAATCCTCGGCGTGCACGTCGGCCCACTGCGTCGTGGACGTTTCGAGCAGTGTAAACATCGTAAAGTGCTTTGTTCCGTATGCACTCTCGTTGAGACGTAAAAATCGAAATATTAAGCAAACAGCCGCAGCGTCACGTAATTTACGTTACCCTTTACGGACGTGCTAAGATTGCCCGGATGGCTCCGTAGGTAAATACCACATAAATTAAACATCCGTGGAAGAGTTGCACGATTAATGAGTGGGGGACGATGTTTTTAAGTTAAAGCGAATGTCCAGCAGGTGGTCACGAAGTGGAAAATTTACAGGGAAGGGGAAGAAAATTTTGTCGCACACGTGACACCTGAAAATTGTCAACGCTCTCATTATCAGTAAATGGATTGTGCGAAATAAATTAATTTAACGTCCAAGGAGGGGACACAAACAACATTTCAACTCTCAATTTATTTAGTATCCGTGCATTAAGGGGTAAAGCTACGATGCAAATTTTAAAAAATCTATTTTTTTATTAGCTCAGAATGTTCCTCAAACCCTCAAGAATAAGTTTTTTACTTTCTATTGATATGAAGTCATATATTGAAGGAAACCTTTTTAATTTTTGTGCTAGGATCACGTTTGGCGGTACAGTTGGTTCACCCATTTCGGATCTCATCTTAGGAACCGCATCCTGGAGCAGTAATTTTTCAGTCAAAAACTACAAAAAAAATTGTTTGTACCCACAGACACTTCATGAAGTACTGCATAAAGAAAATTCGACAGGTTTCACCGTACTTCTGCAAAAAAAATCCTTAAATTGTCTCTTCATTTTGACGCGCATTGTGGCTTCACCCCTTAAGCAAGAATGTTTATAATTGATTTGTTTTTATCTAAAGGTGAATTGAAGAACTTAAAGTTTTATATTAAAGGTTCGGAAGTCGCACTTTAATTATCTTGGGTTTGCGCAGACGATAGGCTCGGTTCAGAAATTCGGAAATTAAAAGCTTTTTTAAATCAATTTTGGGTCACTTTTCAGCGCAGGTTTTGGCAAAGTTTAAAGTCAGTTAATTGGAAATTATAATTATTTCGAAAAATATTGTTTTTGTTAAATGCAATGATCCAAGTTCATGACCACATACTCTTTTTTTAATTTCATTTGTAATGTTTTTAGTCTATAGTATATTTTGTATTAAATTACATGTGGTTGGGAGGTTGTTAGCTTGGGTTGGGGTAGGTTTTGTTGGGTTCATCTTCATTTACTTGAATAGAAGTGGTGTACTTAATGAACAATCAATTTGGGTCAGAAGCCATTTAATCTTAAATTTTGTAATCAAAAACTTACTATTGCCCAAACCTAATTTTTGAAAAATATCATTAAAATTAAAATTACATTTTTGATATTTTAACTCAAATCGTTAGTAACGTGGAAAATTAATGCAAACGTAATTAGTCGAGAAGAAAGTTGGAATAAAGAAGTTAATGTCGAAACTTTTTTATGTCCTTTCTTCCCCCTATTTTATTATAACCATAATTTGCCTTTTTTCAAAATCGAGCTTTTAATTTATTCTTGGCCTCTTGTATTGATGTCAACTGACTTCTTGCAGTTCAACTCTGTGGTAATTTTCTTTTTGGTTACATTTGTTGTTACCTTTTCCTTAGTTTAACGAAAGCAATTTTTTGCACACATTTTTATTAGTTTATAACTTCTAACTACACTTGAAATTGGATGGTTTTGAAACCTGTAATTAGTGGTCAAATCTAACATATAAATATTAATGAGATAATAGTAATGAGATAAAGGTACTCACTTTGGGATACAATAGATTTTATACACACGAAGATAACAATTTGAACGAAGCCAATATCCGGTGAAAATAAATGCAGTGTGTAGAATTTTTGAATTGTAAAATACTTGATTGGTCAAAGGAATTATTTATAAATATATTGTTGTGAATATAAGAAATGTATAGGTAAGATATTATAAGCAAACGTAAGTGTGTCTATTCAGCCATTGCATCCTGCGATTAAATCATGGTAATAGTTTAATAACGAAACATAATTGGTTCAATCTTAGACTCAATCTTCACTTATTATATTGCCGACGAAGTCACAATAAGTGCGAAACGATCGTCCAAGATTCCAAACAGTTCGAATTTCAAATCCAATCACGTTTATTATTTATATGTTGAACCTTTCGTTACGACTACGCTAATTAAAATTATAAGTTCATGAGTTTTGCCGAAATCGACGGTTTGTGATCGACGTTTGTGTTTGCAATTCGGGAAGCTTCGAGTTGTGCAATTAGCGGTTGCTATAGACAGTCACGAAATTACTGACGTAATCATACGCCGGAGCGACTCCGTTAATTGGCGCATATTTTCGGCGCGGATCAGATCGATGGCGATAACTAGACGCGCCAGTAAACTTTGTCGGTACGCAAGTCGATTTAATTAGAGCGAGAATTCGACAACATTATACAAGTTGCGTGAAATTCATGAAAAGGCGAAATTAAATTTTTTTAATTTATTAAGTCGCATAGGAGTTGTGATTATGTGGGGCGCAGATTTATCTCAGGATCAAGAGCTTTCACGAATAAATGTACGTTTTGTTTAATTTCCTTCGGGCCTGTAGTTTCAATCGATAATGTAATATATTTAATTATTTAATATCAATTAATTAATTCATTCAATTTTTGTATTTGTACCTAATGTTACAGATTAAAAATTATAACAATCCATTAAATGGGAAATCGTTTACCGATTTATTTGCAATGCTAAAGATTATGCCAAATTTTTGCAGTAAGCGTACGAGATTATCGCGAGAATCACAATGAGAACTCGACATGCATAAAACACAACATACACACAATCATAAATTTCGACGATATTTCAACTTATCGAGTCGATAATATAACGTCATAATATTGACGACACACACGACCAGTTCACACCGCAACTACGATCAGAACTATATAAATAGCCATGTTCTTAAAATTAATCTGTTCCATGTATTTATGGTTAATGTTAACTATTTTTCTTTCATTTCAGATTCAAGTGAGTACACCCCTTAAGCATCTCTCGCACAGTACGTATCGCATTTACTCTTTCACTCTGATCGACGTGGGAATTTCGAATCGCCGCGTAATTAGCGCCGTAAATCCGCCAATTAACTTCGCCCCGAGTCGAAATTAATAAGCACCTCCGCCCTTAGACCGCGCGGGCGTGAATCAACTCAATTACGAATTTCGATCGCGCCGCGTTGATAACAATTATCGCGCGCCGCCCGTTAATCCGCGATATTTATTTAATCGAGCCATTAGAATTTTTCGGTCGCTGCGGCGCCGTCAACTTTTGCGCTGATAGCGCGAGAAACGTGTGTGCAAACAAAAGTCTCCCGACGTTGTTTGTTGTTTTCGTTGGCGTCTTTTTAATCGCCGCTCGCTTGTTATATAAACAGAGCGAACGCTAATTAAAGTTCAGTAACATTTGTACGTGCGATAGTGTCGTTTTTTTTTCGGCGAAAGTGCTCCGGGGTTTGTCGACCTGGAGCGATTTAGAAGAGGCGATTTTCGTGCGTGTTTGACGGACGGACGGGGGGCTTTAGTTCTGGAATCGGTCCAAGATGGCCCGATTGAAATCTGGACGTGTTCGATTATTATTAGGTTGAGGTGGGTTTGGTTAAAGGTTGTTCGACCTGCATGAATAACGAGCCAAAAAAATATTTGTTATTGAACAACTTGATTTGGAAATCAAACCCACCCTAACCCGATTAATTGTGGGATTTTTTATTGAAATTTGTCATTGTTCGAAAATGTAAAAACTTTGATTGTCGTTTAAAATCACATTTAGGTGGCTAGACACCTGGCCTGTCACTCATCTTATCTCATAATAATCACGAATTTATTGGGAAATTTTCACTGCCACCATATTCAAAGAAAAATCGTTTGGTCTTTAAACTATTGCTCCAGAAGGCAACGTTTATTCAAGCATCCAAATATTTGTTAAAATATAATTATTATTAATAAAAATCATTAGGTCATAAACGATTAAATATGCATCCTGTTCTCAAGGTTGATTGGCTGTTAATTTTCCAAACCCAACCCAACCCAACCCAACCCAACCCAACTGATTGCCCCCCACCCCACCTTATAATAATTCTACTAATATTTTTAATTTTGTTGTTGAAACCTCTTTGCAGAAAAATTAAAAATTTTGTTTAATATTTGACGCCAAATGAGTTCGTTTGGGTTGGTAATTGATTTGACTTGGTTGAACTTTGACCAAATTATTAAAATTTTTTAAACGTAGTCCGATATAAAATTTTTTAAAAAATATTTTAAATTTCTTTAACACAATTGGAGAATAAAAATTTGTTTCTTCTGGTTCGGCTGTTGGTTTGATATAATAAATATGAAGGTGTGGCAAATAATTTAAAATGTATGTGCCTGACCTTGGAAAAACACTAAAATTAAAAAAAAAGTTAAGTCGTTTTAAGTTCTGCCATTGTTGAAGCCACGCCAAGAAAAAGCTCGAAAGCTCAATATTTTAAAGAATTTGAAACCTTCAATTGGATTGGGTTTGGTTGAGTTGGATTATTTTGGGTTGGGTTGGTGTTAACAGATTGACTTTGTCGCAGACAAAGTAAAAGAAAATTATACCTAAATAGGTTGGTTTAGGTTGGTGCCAAATTATTGTTGTTAAAATCCTCCCGAAAAATTGAGTTATTTTTGGTTTCTCATTTGAAACGAAAATTGGCTTGCGTTGGTGATGTTTTATTAAGTTTGAAAACCAGTTTGACAGCTTGTAGCAAAGTGTGAAAAATGTAACAATATTATTTTTTAAGTTTTGTTGCCATTCCTTCACAGGAAAAACCAGGAATTAGATGGATGGTTACCCCCTCCCCATATTTAAACATTTGTCATAATTGACACTAACACTAATAATAAGCTGACCCTTAACAAACTTATGAAATAAAATTTGAATGCCCAAGAAACTGAATGAAAAAACTATTTGCCTATGCAAGACTACCAGTGCGCCAATGTGTAGAAAAAATCTCTCCTGACTAAAGAAATTAAATTGTTCGATGATGATAATAACCAACACAGTAACAAAATGACGTAACGTAAGGATATCAGTGACGTAACGTAAGGATTTGTGAAGCAAAACAGAAATTACTTTCTTCGCTGATGTTTCCAACTACGTAACTTTTAGTGACGTCTTCAATATAAATAAATAAATTATTGAAATTCAAAACGCATGTTGTTGAAAATTTTCAACAAGATTTAAAACTAAAGTGTGTGCCCTTGGGCTGGGTTAGGTTTGGTTGGGTTTGATAGGATTTCGTTGCGTTGGTACTTGGAAAACAATTTAACGGGAAAGCCCCAAAAATTTAATTAAGCTCTTTTTAATTTCGTTATTGTTGACATCCCCGCCCAAAAAGATAACCGTTTTGATTCTTTAATTAATTAATATTGGTTGAGTTGGGTTGGATTGGGTTAGGTTTGGTTGGGTTTGGTTGGGTTGGGTTGGGTGGGAATTGGGTCAGGATGGATGAGTTGGGATGGATTGAGTTGGGTTGGTATGGTGTTAGTTTCAACAGTCGAACACGTTGACACTGCCTCATATGCAAATCCCCCTCTAACCCCGAAAAAAATGTAAAAATATTAAACAATTTCAAGTTTTTATTTCGTTGAAACCAAAAACGTTACTGCTTCGAGTTTTATGCAGAACTTGAAACCTGCATTCGGGATGTTTTTTATTGTGTTGGTGATAAATTATTGAAATTTGCAACGCAGTCCGGCAGAAAAAGTAAAAAGTTATTTCAAATTCTTTAACAGAACTTGCGAATAAAATGTGTTCCTTCTGATCCTGTTCCTTTGGAATTTTGATGAATAATATTTAAAAACTTTTTTTCGATTTCCATTAATCACCAGACCTCAACTACAATATAAATGAAATAAATTGAAATCTTAAACGTAGATTGTTGTTGTTGAACTTTTTCCCTGTCACAAAAATCAAATTTATTAAAAACTACCAACAAGATTTAAAACTAACGTATATTCCCTTGGGTTAGGTCTGGTTGTGTTTGATTGGGATTCGTCGCGTTGTTATCAAATGAAATTTGGAAAACAATTTAACAGAAAACAAACAAAAAAAAATACAAAATGAAGCTGTTTTTAATTTCGACATTGTTGACATCACTGCTCAAAAAATCTTAAGATTTTGATTGAATTGGATTGGATTGTGTTTGGTTGTGTTGGGTCGAGATGGATTGGGTTGGGTTGGATTGGGTTGGTTTCAATGGGATTTGAAACATTCAACAAATTATTGACACTGTCTCATATACAAATCCAAACACATTAGAAGTTTTTTTAACAAAAATTAAATAATTTACATTTATTTAAATATTTGATTAAATTAAACAATAAAATAAATGTTGATAAGTCCATGAGCCATATAATCTAAAAAGTTTAATAAAAATATTTTTCAATGGTTTTTTGCAATTGTAGAAGAACATACCTTAAAAAAATATTGTGCACGTTTGCTATCCAGCCTAAAGAAATATTAAATTTATTATATTTAATTTTTTATCGATTTTAATTTGCAAAACAAATATATCACGATCTCTTAAGAAATACGCTTGCCTTAATTACAAAATCCAGTTCAAAACCACACAACCACATATTTAATTTAATTTAAAAAAGTTGCACCCTTGGATATTGTACATCGTCGTCGCCGTTTTAAATTTAATTAAATATTGTTCATGTGCAATGAAACAGTTGCCGAGCCCACAACGGCAAATTTGATTTTTAATTAAGAAGTTTTAATTTTGTTTAAATCGCACGCGTTACGATCTTGTTTCGCAAAATTTATTCCTTGTTATTCCAGAATCTAAATTAATGGAGATAGAAAATTTCAACGGTTTGGCAATTGTGGGAAATTTTGTTTGTAAGAGAAATTTAAATATATTTTTGTAAAAATATATATTGTCGTTGAAAACTACATTTAGATGATGAGAAATCTAATCTAATAATAATGCCACCATTCTTCTAATCTAAGAAAATGTTTATTCAAGCAGTCAATTACTCGTTAAAAGTTTACAGTAACACAATAACAAGAAAATTAGTTGCGATGAGAGGTGAGGGGGGTAGTTCATCCTGATTTATCACGACATCACCAGAGCGATTATAATATAATTATTAGTTCGAACAGTCGATTGTGCCTTTTCATTTGCAAACGAAGTTAGTGACAAGCTGAGCGAACGATGAGCCCTAACTGATTTTTTGCAAACAATTAATTCGTAACTATGTTCGATGTGCAATTTTGTGGAAACGATTGCCTAAGAGTCAAAAGCGCGTTGCTATTGCTAATACAGCTTGTTTAATTGTCAATTTTCAATACTTGTATCATGGCTGACATGATTTGATTTCACAAATAAAATTGTTAAATTACGGCAGATTATTATAATATATAAAATTACTATCCACGAGGTTAATGATGGAAAACATGCTTGCAGCTTAAACTAAATAGATTGGATTTCCAAGAAAGTATGTTTGTGATAATATTCGAACTGCTCCCACTCTCCTAAGTCTACCATGAACAGTACGGCTGACGTCGATGTTATGCAAACCTAACCTATCAAATATTTTATTACGCTTATGGGACTTCCCTGACTTGTCGCCTGTGCCCCTTTTATTTTAGATTTTGTTATAATCATATTTTCTGGTAACTGACGAAAACAAGCAGACGATTGATACGTTTCTGAAAGCGGCATCGATCCTCAAAGTATCCAGTTACATTTAACTCTAATTTTATCTGCGTGCAACAACAATTCGCTATTATTATCCAGACGCGATAGAACAAAACGAGCACCAACGTGCCGACACCTATATTTGGACGGATGCGTTTATTGGCGCGATGTTCCATTGTGTCAATGTGTCACCCGGGCCGCTGCACAGTTAGTTTAATTGCCGGCGCGAACTAATTGCCGACAGAAACGTCCCCCCTTAATTATTCGCTCGGCCGTTTCTTTTGATGGTCGCGATCCGCGCCGCCTGGAAACGTTCCAACGCCGCCGTCGAAAACAATCACGGATCGAACGCGCAACAAGTGAACTGCGCGTTTTAAACAGTCATTTGTCCGACCACCCACACGCTCGGCGTGCACTTTATTGGTGCGGCGTGTCGCCCGCGGAAACTACAACGATGCGGACTTGTAGACTGAAATTATAGACGCGGCGACTTTTCTGCGGCCGTGATTTATGCGGTGGTTTGTGGTGGCGTCGACGACGACTTTAGAGACGTATCGGTTTTTCGCGGCTTGGACCGAATTATTTTGGGTGTTAAAACTCAATTTTTGAGATTCAACGAAAGCTCGACGTAAACCGATATAAGTTAGTTATAAGAATCAAAGCAATCATTTTTGAAGCTTGTTTAATAGTGTAATTAAATTCACCAAATCGCTTCAAAGTATTATATCAAAATCGAATAAAACAAGAAATGTTACTACCTATGATTGGCTGTGGCCACATAAACGAGCTCGTAATTAAAGACACTGGTATTATAAACAAGTAATAGCCACCTGCTGAAGTTACTGTTTCAAGACATGCAAGCGTGAGTGACAAAGAGTTTGTGTGTGAGCATTAGCGTCATGTAGGCGAGCTCCGAGAGATAGAGAGAGAGGGAAAGAGAAAGAGCTAAAATTTATTTGCAAGAAAGCTGTGTTTAATACCGACGGCTGCGAAGTAGATGCAAGTCTGAACATAACTGACTTAGGAGGTCGATAAAATCCACTGTAATTACGAATCAGCAAGAGTGGCGTCTTCTCAGACACAAGATCTTTGCATAAAATCAATTTTTCAAATTATGTATTTCATTTACATTTTTTTAAATTTTACTTAGTTGTAAAATTCTTAGTAAATGTTGGTGATTTGTTTCTATTTTTGATAATTTTTGCTTCTGTTTAGACAATTTTGGATACTTTTGGTCAATTCTGAGTTTTTTAATTTCAAAAAGTTTCGTCGTTTATTTGAATTTGCTTAATTATTTGATTTTTTAATTTTGTCATTAAATTTGTCGAAAAATTTTGACACTGTATATTTAAAAAATTGTCCAAAAAATGTACAAAGGTGAAAGGAAAAATTGATGAAAATCGTCCAAAAAATTGAAATTGTATGTTGTATGTTACATTTTGCAGGATTATTTCTCCAAAATCCAAAATTTCATGAAAACAGAATGGGCAAGTGTAAAATTATGGAAAATTGTGTACAAAATTATGAAAATTGCCAAAAAACGAAATGCTTCCAAATAATAAAATTTTATGTGGTGCCCCCCCCCCCCATAATTTCAACAACACAAAATGTGTAAATGTATAAAATTATGAAAAATAGTCTACAAAATTATAAAAATATAATATTAATGAAAATGTTAGAAAACAATAAAAATTTGGCAGGATTAGATCTCCAAAATTTCAAATTTCATCAAAAAAAATTGTGTAAATGTATAAAATTATGAAAAATTGTCTATAAAATTATAAAAATATAAAATTAATGAAAATGTTAGAAAACAATAAAAATTTTACAGGATTAGATGTCCAAAATTTCAAATTTCATCAAAACAAAAATGTATAAAATTATGAAAAATCATAAGATGGCCAACAAATTTAAACTTGCTGGAAACGCTTCAAAACAATAAGAATTTATATGGTAGCCCCCCCCCCGCCCTCCATTAATCTAGCAGGATAAGTTCTGCAAATTTCAAAATTTCATCAACACAAAATGTGTAAATATATAAAATTATTAAAAAAATGTGTACAAAATTATTAAAATAGTCACAAAATATAAAAGTGCTGCAAATTCTACAAAAACATAAAAAAATATATGGTAGCTCCCCCCTATAAATTTTACAGGATAAGTTCTGATAGATTCAAAATTTCATCAACACAAAATATGTAAATGTATGAAATTATGAAAATTTTCTACAAAATTATTAAAATATAAAATTAATGAAAATGTTGCAAAACAAAACAAAAATTACACCGTAGCCCCCTCCCACATAAACTTTACAGGATTAGTTCTCCAAAATTTCAAATTTCATCAAAACAAAAGATTTTTGGCAATTTTGCATTTTTGTAATTTTACTTAATTATTTAAATTTAAACAATAGAACAAATAACAAAATGCAAGTGTTGACAACTGGCAATTTTTGAATAAAATAAAACTTAATTTTTTGATTTTTTTAACATTTTCGGATTTTGTCAATTTTAACTTTTAACTAATATCTGCAAACTCCTTTATAGATTTGTCGAAACAGTGCACTTTTACCCAATTTTTTTTAAATTTTACAAAAAATAGAAAGAATTGACAAAACTACAACATTTTGAAATTTTTTACTTTTCATCAATTCTTTAACAATTTCTTACCATTTTGCATTTTTATCAATTTTTCCATTTGTGTGAATTTAAAAAATAGAAAAAATGCAAAATTTTTGAATTCCTTCCTATTTTGACATTTCGTCAAATAAAAAACGTTTTGATAAATTCCTCGATTTTGACTTTTTTTATTTTAATTTCTGCTAATTTTGACGTTTTATAAATTTTGTAAAGAATTAAGAAAGAATTAAGGGATTTTTTTTGGAAATTTTGCATTTTCATCAATTTGTTTAAATTTAAAAAATACCAAACGCTAAGAAAACACATTTTTACTTTTTTTAATTTCTGCGAATTTTGACCGTTCATCAATTTCTTAACAATTTCGTAAAATTAAGGAAAACATTGCATATGTTTGTCAATTTTGCTCTATTATATTAAAAATTGAGTATAACTCAATATATAATAATATATAATAAGTACAAGGAAGTTCAGTGCGGACTACTGGAGATTTTTATTATATTGGTAACAGGAACCTCGAAGATTATTTATTTTACGTTAATTATTTTTTAAATAAATATATCGGGTATCCAAAATTATTATGCACGCCATTTCTTACTTCGTTTTTACCGAAGATGGAAGTTGTTTTTTAACTGAAAAAAATCCTAAACTCTAACAAAGTGCCTTTAACCAATAAATTCAGTTTGTTTACAAGCAGGACCTGATAACCATTACATCGTATTATAGTCTTGTATAGTTTTCAAACTAAATATAAAGCGTCTGGCGAAGCGCGTGTTAGACAAAATCGCAGTGTTCACAATAGTCATCACCTCACCTAAAATCAAAGAAATTGATATCAGTAGCTGAAATTAATTATTATAATTATTACGAGGCGACTGCTTCCTAATCGTTGAAGACCTACCAAGAATTAAAACAAATCAATACGAAAATGCGAAATTAACTTGTCGTACGAATATAACGAATAACGAGTTCGACGATTTTATGAGCATATTAATATTTTATGCTGTACTCTTAAATCATCGAATAAAATCGATAGTAAACTTTACAAGTTAATTACTGCGCAACAACGACGACCACGAAGATATTCAATCATCGGTCAGCAAACGGCAGTTTGCCGGAAATTTGATCCCGGCCGGATGTAAAATAATTTTCCGGACCGATAATTTAATACATCGCGGCGCAGCGAAATACATTTTCGAGCACGCCATAGAATATAGATTAAAATACGTCATGTGCAATCAGTCGCAAAATGGACTCGGGCGGAGCGCGTACACGTCTGTACATTCGCTCATTAGAGCGTTTTAAGCCGGCCGTTGACGGCCACCGAATATTTGGAATGATGACGCTGGGGAATTGGAATTTATTGTTTTGTTTGGGGTGGATCTAATGCACATCGAACAATGGGGTACGTTATAATCTTCTAGAACAACATTTTTACTGCGTGCACGGAAATTCACTTCGCGGGCATTCTTCATCACTCCACGAAAT
Source organism: Geotrupes spiniger (assembly GCA_959613385.1). NCBI lineage: Eukaryota > Metazoa > Arthropoda > Insecta > Coleoptera > Geotrupidae > Geotrupes > Geotrupes spiniger. The sequence goes on from OY390739.1 coordinate 24,929,899, forward strand.
TTTGTTAAATTACATTCCACCCGATGACTGGACACAAAATCAATTGATTTAAATCAAAGACGCAAGTCGTAACAAATCGATCAAATACTAGTAATAATATTATACGCATAATATTTATGATATTCAAGTCTGCGTTGTTTGAATAAGCGCGAGCTTCGAGGAAATCATCAGCGCCGCGAACGCAACGACTTCTTCTCTTCGTTCCTTTTGCGACGGAAGCCTGCGAAACGTCCCCTTTTTATTTTATTGCGGAGCCTTGTGTACGAAACAACATTTTCCTGTCTGTGCTTGCCAGTTTATGCAAAACCCTTTGTAATGACGGCTATAAAGGAACATTGTGTTTCACACGGCGGAGCTTCTGAAACGGAACGTGTAACGATGAAAGCGCAAGCAACTGCAAAAGCATTAACATTTCAATATTAGTCCAACTAGTTCGCGCAACGGAAGAATGTGCATAAATAAACACAGCGTTTGTAGTCGGCGTCTGGTTGAAACGACAGCATTACAAATAAACGTAAATATTGACAAAAATGTCGTATTAAAATAAAAATTCATAAAACTAAAGAACCCACTTACAAGTTACAATCTTCAGTAGAACGTGTCAAACGTTACAATTATGAAGCGTGTGACGTTGCAAATCCAATCTAGCATAAGTCAATGGCATAAGTCGTGGCAATTAGTCATTTGCTAGAAATAAATTATTTTTGTTTCATTGTATATACAAATACATAATTGCCTAATTGATAATTTTGTACATATGCTAATTAATTTAAGACAATTTGGTAGTAATGCATGGCCTGTTTCTAAATTATACGCAGCCATGCTTGTTTTTTCAAGTCTGTTGAATCTGAAATGTGTTGTATGCTCTCTAAAGCACGTTTTAATTTATTTCATTTATCCCCACCCCTCAATAAGGAGTTGATCATGGAGAGAACGTTGTAAAATAAGTTGTAGAGAATTCATAGATTGGCATATCGTATTTTGGAAATAGTAGGAACAAACAATCATGGATTTAATTCTGACTTGTTGTTGGTCGTCCAACAAATTAAAGCTTTGGCATTTGGTCTCCTAAAGTATCTACAGAAATATGACTAAAAAAGTCCAAATCTCCAAATTTCGTCGACATCTAGGTTTTGAGTTGGTGTCCATTGGTTGCAGAATATATAACATAGTTTGTTCAAAGAATGACAGTGTTACATGAACTGGCCTTCATCACTGCTTGAACTTGAAACTTAACTGCTAGGCAAAAAATCCGCATTTCCGATTTTTCTTGTTCCGACTAGAATTAGTTGGAATGAACTAGTCAAGGATGGGTTGGGTAGGATTGTTTTGGGTTGGGTTGGGTTGGGTTGGGTTGGGTTGGATTGTTTTGGGTTGGGTTGGGTTGGGTTGAATTGGGTTTTGCCGTAGCGAGATTGAATTTGTCAAAGTTGAATAGGGTTGGGTTGATAAAAAAGACATTTATTATCAACCCAACCCAACCCAACCCTGACTACTTTAATGAAATAATGGTTGGATTGAGTTGACAATAAAGACTGTAGTCGTATGATTTTAATCCCTCTAATCCTACGTCAAAAGAGGAAGAAAAGATAAATCATCAATTATGCGAGACAAAGCAATGTGAGAAATCAATAATTTGATTGTATATGTTCTCGTACATATCTATAATTATATCTGAAGTGCATTAGCAATCGTGTACGATATCCTGTTGCAAGGCCCACCTTTGTTTGTAGTATTTGTTTTAGGATTGAAAATATAATGTTAAGGTTAACTTAGTTGCCTCAATAAATCCTTGCAAGGGGAAGGTGAATCGTTGAATGTTTTCATATTTGGTATTAATGATTTCTATGGCTAATACAATTGGTGCATTTTGTATGCAATGAAAATACATCAAGGAGATTAATTCGTTGTTGGTTGGTAATTAATGGTCGACTGGATCGAATAGTATGCTAATGTTCTTGGTGGCCAGATAATGCGTGATAAGGCGTGGTTATCGGCGAGCCCCAACCTGTGATTCTAGAATCGCATATAAAGACGACAAGGTATGCTAATATTCAAAGTTGTACGCCCATGTCGTTTTCTGGGGGCTGAAGCCCACTGATTCCTCTGTGACTCCAACAGAGAGCGACGAATACGTCAAGTACATTAGCAGGTCAAGATATTTGGTAAATAGTAAAGAAGCACATTGCTTCGCCATAACGTTTGTACTTGTTTTCACATTAACAATTTTTTATATATCATAGCCTGGAAATCACTGAGTCTACTTTTCAAAAAATGTCTAGCATGTCGAAAATCGCAAAGTGCGCCAGAAAAAAAACTGACAAAGTTAGTAACGCGTACGCTTTTATATGTTATCGACTGCGCCAGTTATTCATACATGTTTCGCGCGAGGTTTCTGTAAGAAATAACCCAGCTCTTCGTAGACTAGGGCTATGTCAAAATCACACGTTATTTCAGCATTTTAATATAAATTACGATGGTAGCTATTAAAATGAAAAGTAAACATTCCGATTGAGGATATCATCGAACTGCGACAAAAAATAACCAACAATGTAATAATTTTAATGACTAGTGTCCGGGACTAAGAATCCTGGTCTATGCTAGGGTTAAATTGCGATAGGAGGACGTGATATTGCACATATTACAAGTGTAAGACTATGTCAAACTAAAGAAGACCACTGTATGTGATACAAAATCAAAATTTTTACATCACCACAATAACTATATAAATCGAATGGAAGGGATACAAGGAGCAAGTCGCATTGATCGAACTCTCGATTAGAGAGCAACGAGTAATACGTTCGCACTAAGTATAAGGTCAGTGACAATCGCGCCGATGTTGCATTGTCATTGACCACTTAAAACGACCATTATATTTGAAGGAAGTGCATTGTTCGAGCTCGACAAACTGTGTCGCCTACACCGATCCAAGTGTAGGATAGTTTACGTCAAAATAATGATCATTTATTCGAACCAATATGAACCAACCAACCCCGACGTCCACGACGTCTTTGCATATTACATAGAAACGTCGCGCCTCACCTAACCAGAGATCGAAGCGTCGCGGACCGCCCAAATTCCCATTTACTCGAAAAATACATTAAAGTTATGAAGAGCGGCGTCCTCGCGGATGGAAATTAATTATAGGAGTGCGGCGGCGACCCCGCAGCCCCCGCCCCACCGCCAGCCAGACCTTTTAACGTTATAATCGAGATTGCAGCCGGTGGAGCGAACTTTTTGCCAAAGTCGTTTGATAACGCGACCTCGAAACCCAGATTTGCGCGGGTGCCTCGCTACGTGAAGAACGACGACGTATTAAGCGACCTTAAGAGAAAATTTTTAATGGACGTGTTGAGACCCATAGCTCATTGGATTCAGCAAAATTTACCACCAACACATACGACGAACTAAGCAGGGGGTAAATCGACTTATATCGTACACTACACTCGCGGCTCACGTACACCCCCCACGAACCAAACAATTCGAAGCGCCCGCAAACTTCCGCGAGCGAATTTTTCGTTTCGGCGCTAAGAGGCGCCCGCAATTTGAAACTTTAAAATTGTGTTTTAATATTAGATGACGGCGCGACGCCACGCCCGCGGATAAGTGTCCCATATACGAGCGGAGCGCACGAATTGGGGACGCGCCCGCTCACCTCCGTTCCGGGTTCCGCACGTGCTTCAATATTTGCCCGAATCGTTACCGGAGGTATCGATTGGAATATCGGAAATATTAATAAGTCACCGTGCTGGGCGACGAAAGTCGTTTTTAACGCGCGTTTCGGTGACAGTCGAGGACGTCGACGACTGCGCTGCGATATAAATTATCCAGGTGCGTCTTTGTCGTTGAGACGGCGCCGTCGAGCGTAATTTTCGACGTGTCATCGCCGTTAATGAAACTAGGAAGTTTGGGGAACTCGACGTGAGATATCGTCGGGAATGCAATAAACTCGACGTTTGTAAAAGCACGTGAAATACTCCGTGTTTTGTGTCGAGCAGCGATCCGGAAATAAAATTTCTTCGATTCAAATAATTATAAAACGATGGGTAACTTTTCATGTTTGATGTTTCGACGAGCGATGCTTTTCGTTGGCAAGTCAATTACAAATTGATTATTCAAAAATGGTGTATAACTACCAACTAATCAACTGTGAAGATATTTAACGCGTTTTTTAATTACTTGATTATTATTATTGAAGACATACCCTTATAATTGTATTTGGAAAAATATACGAGACGTTAACAAGTGTGGGGCACGAAATAAAATTAATCGAACACTAAGTTACAAAGCTTCGCTATCAGCACAAAATATTAACTAAATCCACAAAAAATCGCAACTAATTACAACCCCGGTCAGAACAATTGACTTAATTTATGCTAATCAAGTTCTCTAACTGCAAATCTCGTTCGCCCAGATTAGTGACGATTCAAATTCCGCTTTGTGTCGCATCGGCTCCGCTGCACATTCAAGCCGTCGGAGGTACTAACGAGGATCCAAAGGGCGGGCGAAATCGAGAGTGGATCCGGAGGGTCGCCGGTTAATGGTAGCAGTCTTTCGGCGCCCGTGGGCTCGGCTCGGCGGTCGCACCAGAAGCGCCGGAGGCGCGTTCGAGTTTCATGGTAATTACTTCGGCAATATCAGTAGCTGGAGGCGATCTGCACGTCGTTAGTGTTTAACTAACTCGGATTATCGTCCTAGGCCGACTTGCTTGAAAAGGGGGCGGATGATTAGGCTGAAATAGCGCGTGCCTCTGGGTTTAATCGAGCGTCGACGCTTTGGATCGAATTTATTGTGTGTGTCTTAAAGGAGGCGCTCAAAAGGATATGGACAAACGACGCAGTGATTAAAAAATAATTTTAAGAATCTATGTTTGATTGGTTTCGTTCAAGGATGCATTTAAGCTTAGCTTTTATAATCGATTAGGAAAACGACATAATAATTCAAATGATTAAAGAAAAACGTGGTTACCTTTAGACGATAAACGGCTCCTGGTTTTAATAGAACGTCGCGAACGATCAAAGTCAACACAACAAATATTTTAATATTTCCAACAATATAATCATAAAATACTCCGAAGCTATTGATATTCACGTGCAGAATGTTTAAACAAAAAAAAATGATGAAGTAAACCCGATATAGTTCATGATGCATAGCATTTGTGTTGGACTAGTTAATGAGTTCGTGAGGAAAAATTAAGTTTTATTAATTGTCAAGATAAGAATAATTTGGACCAGGATATAAACATTCTCGTTAGGCAAGGGTCGACGAATGAGAGGTTTCTTGTGGTCAATTGTTTACTTCAAATTTTCTTTCAAAACGTCATTTTTGTATCATTCGTGGATGGGATGGAGGAGTATAAGTAAGACGTAAGTCTCAATGACAAGGAGATGAATAACATTTATTATCTTCAAGCTGTTTATTATCATTTTTTGTCATTTTATTGAAGTCATGTTTGAAACAGCATATACAGGTTTATGTCATATAACTTTGTATTATTTATGGATGGGGTGGAGGAGTGTAAGAGACGTAAATCTAAAAAGGCGAATAAAGTTTATTTCATTATTCATTGGAAATGTTTTGAAAAGTAATGAAATTAATCCGCTACGGACTATATTACTGCGTGCTGGTATTAAAAACAATTATAGATTAAAGTTAAATCAATAATTTTCTATCTCGTTATTTGTCTTCCTTGGCGAGATCGACAGGACGTAATTTTTGATTCTTGATCCTAGTGACCTGGTCTTAAAATCATTCTACACGAACTTTCTAAACTCTGATTGGGTGATTTGTATTATTATATAACGTTATCATTTACCGGATTTCACGCAACCATTGTTATTATCAACGCCCTCGCTATTCAACACAAACTAGTCGCAGCGTTAAAACCAATCGAGTGCAAGCTTCGAAACTTTGCCACGTCCCCAAGCGAAATCGCTATCTGGTCAGAGCGTCGGCTAATCGTGCAGAAAAACGACGTAACAATTATGAGTTCGATCGTAAATTTCCGTCGGATGTGCGATAGCGGACGTCGCGTTCGTCTTATCTTTCATTGCGGGGTGGTTCCGCTTCCGCGTTAACTTTTCAAAGGGCGTGGCGCGAGCGAAATACGATGTTTCGCGGCTATAAATTTCTGCGAACACGGCAATTACATTGTTTACAGTTTAATGAAACCTTCGACGTACGAAAACGAAAAGATCGTTTCGAGAAATTGAACCCTTCGAAAGTATCCGGCAGTACAAGTACAAGTTGGTTGGGAAATAAATGGGGCCCAAAATCACTTCGAGTTAATCGAATGTTAAATTCGGAACTCAGTATAATAGTACTGAGTAGTATTTTAGAGTATTTACATAGTGTTGTCTGTTATTTTTTTTTTTTTATTAATTTGTTGTCAAAGTTTTTCCGAATGACTATCGGGTGTGTTAACTTCGTGGCGCTATTTTTTATTCGAATCACACGACCGTATTCATGAACAATTTTTCAAACGTTTGTTTTTCTTTCTTAGAATTTAATTAGCACAAATACATTATTTAGACCTGCGCTTCTGTCCCAATCGAAATAAAATCGCACCCAATCTAAACCAAATCGTCGCCGGCTGATTAATTAACCGGGTTGTCCTTGCGTCTACGGCCATTGTAATTTAGTCTACTGCGTCGGCATTTATTTACACAACGCGGAGTCTATTGAATGCCAAGTGACACGTAACCGGTGCCCGGTGCGCTGCACGTCGCCGCCAGTAAATCTCGCGTTTAATGTCCGCACGTAAAATAAGTTAGTCAAAACATTTAGCAACGGGCCATTCGTTTATTAAATAAAGTGTTATTGGCTGACCCACTTCGGGTCGTTGCGTGCAACGGCGCAGATGTAGGCACGGGTCCGATTGTGAATTCGATCGGATTTATTGGCATCAGAAGTTGTTTGCGTTTATTGTTTATTAGCATCGGCGGGGCCGTGGGCGTCGGGCGAACATTAAGCGGACTTTTCGTACGGTATTGTGCCACACGTCCGGCTCGTAATTGTAGAAATCCGTGACCGAAATTCATTTACGACTGCATATTAAAAAAAAAAAAAAAAAACGAGAAATGGTCTAAAAATTTTAATTTTGACTGCTTCGAGTCTAAAATTTTAATTTATTACTTACTATTGCTTGTAAACCTTAGTCTTATTTTTAACACATCGCCGTGAAATGTGTTCGAAATTAATGACATAATGTTATTGCATTGCGCTCGTAGAATTGTGGAAAAAATATAAATCCTGTTGCATAACTTTTTTCAAGTATATATTTTTTAGGTTCTAAATTAAAAATAACCACAACTTTTGTAAATCTTGTACATGACGACATCAACAATTACAATCTCGCAGTGCACCATCAGGTACTTTAAACTTTGTGGCGCCAACCCAACCCAACCCTACATAAGCCAATATCATATTTGACGGCGAACAGTTGTGGATTTTTTGCGACAGTTGTGCGCGCAACCGTTGTAGATTTTTTTGTCAGTTGTGTCCGCACCCGTTGTATATTTTATACGAGTTGTGAGCACACCAGTTGTGGATTTTTTCTGCAACTGTCGTTCATTGTGGATTTATTTCAAGTTGTGCCGTACTAGATGTAGATTTTTTGCCAGTTCTGTCCGCATTAGTTGTGAATTATTTGCAACTGTTCTGGATTCTTGGCAACGTTGTGGATTTTATGTCGCGGTCGTGTCCATAGCCGTTGTGGATTTTTTGCAACGGTTATTCCCGCAAACGTTGAGGATTCTTTTGCAACAGTTTTGACATATTTTCAAATTTCGAAAGCCGTTTTCAGCACTTCATGTGTCAATAATTAAATACATAGCCCCCTATTTACAGAATTTTTGCATTTTGGAAATAAAAATGCATTTTTAAAATAACAAATCCAAACTGGCAATGTGTCAATTAAAAAAATCAACACTTGCTAAAAATTATTTTTTTTAATTAAATTGATTTTTTTTATTATTTTTGATAATAAAAAAAATGAAACTTTTATTATCTGCTTTAATACACCCCAACCCAACTCGGTCCCACTTAACCCAACACAACCCAACATCGTATATGAGGACTAACAGTATGTAGATTTTTTGCCAGTTCTGTCCGCATTAGTTGCGGATTGTTTGCAACTGTTGTGGATTCTTGGCAACGTTGTGGATTTTATGTCACGGTCGTGTCCGTAACCGTTGTGGATTTTTTGCAACGGTTATTCCCGCAACCGTTGATGATTCTTTTGCGACAGTTTTGACATAATTTCAAATTTCGAAAGCCATTTTCAGCACTTCATGTGTCAATAATTAAATACATAGCCCCCTATTTAGAGAATTTTTGCATTTTGGAAATAAAAATGCATTTTTAAAATAACAAATCCAAACTGTCAATATGTCAATTAAAAAAATCAGCATTTGCTAAAAATAATTTTTTTTAAATTGAAAATTCAAACCCAAAAATGGCATTAACTAGAAATTCATTTTTGGAAATGTTGACATATTTGGAAATAACAACAACCATAATTAAAGAGTTTGGTACATTTGTTGACATTTTATTTATTTTTTTTTTATTTTTTTTTGTAAACATTGGTAGATGTTTTGATAAAAATAATAGCAAGAATAACAATTTCATTATCTTAAGCATAACATTTAATTTCGCTCAACACGATGGTCAGTTGATTAGGGCGAAATATGCACGTGTTCTTACTTGAATGGCACTTTACCTTTTTGACGTTTATTCGTCGTTGCTTGGCAATATTTTTTAAAACGGGCTTGTGGAACCACTTATATGTAGTTGAAAATTTGGGAAATCGATGTTATTATTGTAAATGTTAAAATACGGATTTATAAACCCTGTTGTTATTCTTTGGCAGTAAAATAGATTTACAAAAAAACTCGGTTTGGAGTCGTGGACAATAATTTCACTCTTATTATAGCCTCATCAGTAAAAAGCATCAAACGTTGAACACTTAACCTGTGCAGTTAAGTTTTTTTTATAAAAAAAATACTCACCGTTACTTGTGCTTAATGTGATGAGTACGTTAATCTTGCATAATAGAATTAACATTGAAACAGTGATGTGAATTAATAACAAATTTAATCTATCCAAACAAAAATTAGAAACAAAATGTTTATGAAAAAACTAAACGTGAACTTTAAATTACATCAGATACAATAACAAGAATATTCAAAAGTCAATCCGATACGAACAATTAATTAACATCATTTTATTTCATCTGCTTCCTTTCAATGGGTCACATGAATATATTTACGGAGATTTCCACTCGGAATGTTCACTGTAGACACTCGAGTCCTGTCCACTTCTACATCCAATCCCATTACGTTTATTAATAATAAATGTGTACTCGAAAAACTCCAGACAACTCCACGGATTTTTATCGTAACGCAATACCGTCGCCCGTCACAAGTATGTACGTAGCTCGAGCCCGTCGTCCTACCGATGTAAAGCGCGCAGCTCTTACCGGGGATATTATTCACCCTTTTATCTAAAGGAGCGAGATAGTTCAAGCGTAAAGTATGCACTTGTCCCGCAGATAGCGCCCGAAATCGACCTCGCTTGCCCTAACCTCACTTCCAGCGGGGTCAGCAGCGTGTGACACAATGTTCTTACTTTGTACGCGACGACGAGGAGCATTTCTGTGGGAAACAAGACACCGAGGTGTTTCGAGTTTCGTGTTGGGGCATATATTTAATTATTTAATCCAGTCGTTTATTATCAATTTCGATTATTAAACGATTATTGGATATATTGGGCACGTTTATAAAATAACGGTTATGAAAGTAGCGAGTTTCTTGCATCTATTGATAACTATTTTAATCCATAGAACGTTTTGCTCAATTGGAACTGCTTCAACTAATTGTCTGACATCCCGTATATTCATTAGACCTAGTCCCTAGAAACAAATTTAATAATCGTCCGGATTTTTTATTCTAACTCCATCGAATATTTTCCAATTTACAGTCATCCACTTCCGCGCTATAACTGCGCCGTAAAGCACGCTCAGATGCACCTCGATCGTTTTCGAATATCGCAACTCGACCGTCGTAATCCGTCTTCCGGTGCACTTTCGCCTCATTCAAAAGCCCCCGCGAACGGAGACGCCACATAAACCACGAAAGAGTGACGGGATCTATCCTCCGCCGACTCCATAAAGGAGACTCGATTTTTGCAACGGTCCATAACGTCGGCCCGCCGATCTCCGACCCCGGCGACTAAACTGCCGGAATAAGGGGGCCAGACAACCGTATTGTAACGGAATATGAATCCATCCCGACCTTTGCGTTTCGCTTCGTTATTAAGTCGGGGGGGATTTATGAGAAATTGTTGGCGCAGGTCGGATTTGAAAAGTCGGGATTTATCTTTTCTGCTGCCCGAGCGGAATGATATCGTGGCTCGTAGAGTGTACATAATAAAAGACGTTTCAATTCTCCGAGCGCTTTGTTACACTCGGTCGTAAATAACACGCGAATATGAAACGAGATGTAAAAATGAACGCCGACAAATCAACGAAGCGTAATTAAATGGAAGGATAACCCTGCGGATTAATCCGATGTGTCAAAATTGTGTCAAATATGAATATTTATGAATCAGAAATGGGGTTGGGTTAATAATATTATTAATCAGGAGATTATAGACCAACGTCGATTCTATACAAACCCATTGTCGCGTAATTTCTCGTTTTCCCGTCGTCGTCGTCGTCGTCGCCGGGAAATCCGATCGCTTCTAGCCGGGCGCGATTTATAACCTGTCAATATTTGCGTCTGGCGGGTTCATGTTTCGCATACATTACCCCTGTCGAACGATAAGGGAGCGTACATCGACAGCCGTATGATCTATGCGACGGCCGCAGACAAAGAAAGTCGCGTCTCGATGCGAAACGCGAAAGAGCGCACGTAAACTTGGGTCACGTCGGCGCTGAGTTATGTCCGGATTGTGATTTAGTGGATTAGGTAGGCAGACTTAATATCGGAAGTTTTGTGCGCGTGTCGGGACGCGGTGTACGTCGCGCTGCCGGTCGCCGGATTTTTGCTTCCCAACCCCCCTGCTCAGTTGTAAATCATTAAAGTTTCTATGTGGAGCGAAACTTTTAACAGCGGTTAAATGAAGTTAATTTTCTTTTTTTGTTTTAATTATTTTTAATGTCGATTAGTCTTGTAGCACAAAATAAACCCCCCGCTTATTCAAGAAATTTTTAAACTTCATTACATCAACATAGTTTTAGTTTGAATATTGTGCTGTACTTGTCCATACGTTACGTATACGCTTGTGTATGTTTGTTTGCCGTCCAAAATTCTTACCTTTATAAACAGGCCATTTGTATGTGAATATCGTCTAAAACTGTCGCAGACGACAGGCTCAGGATTGTATTATTGAACACCAACCATATAGACATTGAACGTATCTCCGTCCCGTTCTACTTACATTATGTCGGAGTGAGTTGCTTCTTTCTGATTTAATTTATCACCTCTCCTCGCTAATCTTGCTCTTTAAGACATCACAAACAAGCCAACTTCGTTTTCTAAATCTGTTTTACTTTACTTGTATCCGACCTCACTTCATCGTCTTCTTTAAATGTTATTTTTTAATTTGATTTAATGTTTTAATGGCATGTCAAATATTTTTTGATTCCAATTCACGGTTGGTTAATTAATTTAATCAAAAAACATAACTTATTAATTTTTGATTTGATTAAATTTAAATTCAGGTCAAGTTTTTTATTTTTTACAACTTTAATTTCTTAATAATCACATCGCCATGAAATAAATTATTGCGTGTTTACCTTGAAATAAATTATTGTGTTTATTATTTTCGTTCATTTTTATATAAGAGTTTGGTTCACTGCATCTTCTCTTTTTGCCTGTCATCCGTCGACGTTATCTTCCTTTCGGTTTCCTGTTCACTTCTTCCGTCTCCTCACATCATTCAAAGTGCGTTTTTTCCTCGCGGCGCTCTCGGCGAAACGACCCCGAAACAAAAGAGGGTACGGCGCCCTCGGGACGACGCCATACATCAGTACGTCGCGTCCGACTCCGCCGCCGCATGTTTGTGCGGCACGAACTTCAAAATCCCCAACTTCCAAAGCAATTATTCACCGCGAGTGAAAGGCACTAATCCGGCCGGATCGGAAAAGTTTATAAAGGAGCAACTTTGTAATCCCGTGTATCGCGCCGTCTAACGGCTAATCACTACTTTTCTGTTTTCGATGATTAAGCGACCGCTAAAGCGATCGCGATTAATCCGACGTGATGAGTTAGCCGCAACAGGTGCTTTGGCAATCGTGGCACCGTAAAATCTTTTCCTCGTAATACAGCCAACTAACTGCAGATGCTCCAGTTTTAGTCCAAGTAATTTGGTTGAGAAATTTTTATAAGGCTAACTGCATGACTACCAACTAGTGTTGGAAGATTTCAGAGATCAATATTATGTCGTTATTTTTACTATCGTTTACTAAAATCGTAATTTAATTTCTCGCCAACTAAAGCAGTTGCTCGAGTTTTATCCCAATGCATTCAGTTGTTGCCTCATTGTTTGTAATTTATTTTCTGTTTCGCGGCTTATATGGATAATGCAACGATGGATGGCGTTTTCTATTTATTCATATAAATCGTTCTCGGAGCCATAACATTGCAAGTTTGCGTTATCTTCGTTATTTCGTGCAATCTTCAATTTTACTTTATTTTAATCCATTGGTTTCGGTATTTACTGCTCTTTGTTTATTTCACTTGCTGCGGAAATTTCTTAGTTCAATTTATTCATTTTCTTTTAATTATTTCATCTGGATGGGCTGAGTTGAGTTATGTTGGGTTGGGTTATTTACAGTTTCTTAGTTCAATTTTTCTTTAAATTATTATTTTCTTTAAATTATTTCATCTGGCTGGGTTGGGTTGGGTCGTTTCATTATTTTTCAGCTCATCAGTTATTTAATCTATTTCCATTTTTTGTTTCGTTATGGTATTCCAACCGGAATTTTTCAACTTTTCAATAATTTCGTTAATTTCATTCTCCTTTTGTAGTTCAATTTTATTCATCGTTTTATTTATGTTATGCGTCTAAAAGGAAGGAGATTCGATAAAATCATTTAGATAATGACATGAGAAATAGAAAAACGTAGAAAAACTAAGTTTCGAGAAAGATAAAACTTAAATTATCAAAATACCAACATAACAAGTTTGGTTACCATAAAGTTTTGAAACATGCAAATTTTACTCGATATAATTATAACAGCGAAGAAAATTGTACTGAGGTGCTTTGCGCTTGGTTGAAAATTTAATATACAAATTATAAATAAAAATTAAAAAATATGATACGTGGCGACACAGCAATGTTTAAATTTGAATATTTTTATTGTGTAGCAATTATAAACATGAAAATGTCGATGATACGATTGGAAAATTTGAAGCGAACAACAACATAATAGGTCTGGCATTAGAATTAAATTTGAAGAAAAAAATTCTAAAAAAAAAAAATTAGTCAGCTGATGTAACCATTATATTAAAATTTGAAGATAATGTTTTAGTTGATTTAGCAGCTTGGTTGTGATTGTTGTACGTCGATGTAGCGTTAGTAACTCACACAAAATCTTTGTAACTTGTTCACATGACTACATACACTTACGTGGATGTATCATTGGTGATCTGATGAGTCCTGAAGGACGAAACAACTGTCATTACATGATAATACATACGCTAAAATGTATTTATTACGACTGTATTTGTAATGAACCGCACATTCGAGTATAGACCTTGAGTGACAAAATTTTAGATTAGAAATTTTGAACTGAAATCAATTTATGGCAGTATAAATGCATTAAATGGATTGCCTTTGTACCAAATACTTGCCCATGGGAGAAAAATGACCTTCATGAATAGGAGAAAAAATCAAAATGAAACGTCAGATAACTGAGATGAAATATTGAACGAAAATTATTTAGAATAATTTAAACGGATTAGGTTGAGTTGGGTTTATACCAAACATTACCCACATGAAGTGCACAAAAAGTTTCAGAATAAGACGTCAAATTACTGCGATGAAATCTGCAACGATCCAAGTATTCAGAATGATTTATTTAAACGGGTTGAGTCGGGTTGGGGTGGGTTGGGTGGGGTTGGGTTCGGTTGGGTTAGGTTGGATTATACCAAATACGTATGTGTGAAAAAATAACCTTTATAATCTGTACAAAAACTTTGAGTATAAGACTAATTGCGATGAAATCTTTAACGAATTTAAAATGAGTTAAAGGGGTTGGGTTAGGTTGGGTTGGGTTGAGTTGGGTTGGGTTGGTCCGTCGAAATCTTTTACTAACAAGGTTTTAAATAATTTAAAAGGCTTGGAAAATATATAAATATTTATTTATATGTATGCAATTAAGGTTTTAGTCAAATTAATTGCAAAAAAATGTAGATTGCAGTCATTATCACGGTGTGGTTTCCATACCATATGAACACTTTTGACCAATGAGCATGTAGAATGACATCAAACGATAGACCGCTCTTAGTTGTTTATATAAAAAGATTTGGGTTTATGTGGACAAGTGAACAATTAATTAGTCTTTTCTTCCACAACGAGTGCCACATTTTCACCCTGTAGTTAAATAAACATAAACGAGCTGTTTTTGGAGAATAAACTGTTAATCATTGCAGAGATAACATACAATTTTTTTTATACGCAGCACGTTACACCCCAATCCAACTTTATCTGCAACAGACGTTCATTTTAACGACGATATTTCCAAATAACGATCACGACGACGAAAATGGAACCAAAGGGAACGAAAGGAGAAAAAAAAAACGACCCAGACGAAATAAATCGAGGCGACTCTTAACCGAACGCTCGATGTAGAACGAAAACGAAAACGACGCCGTTATTCCGCTCTCCATCCAGACGCAATATCCGCGTTACGACGAAACTCGTTTTTATTTATATTGCAGCGTTGTCCGAGAAGACAAAACGAAACGCCGTGTGTCTCCATTTGGGCGGCACAAATGCGAACGTTTGCCCGTGAGAAAAAGTCTGGCCTTCGGCTAAAAACGCAGCGACAAAGCCGTTCCGGCGCTCCGTCGTATGATGGCCGGCGATAAATCAGCGAAATTGATATTGAAATGTGATTTATCCGGCACCGGTCGCAAGCTCATTCCGCGGCGGTGGAAACTGTTTAGGAAAAAAAACGACGTGTTTTCAATGAACACGACCCGATCGGATCGGTGTGTTAATAAATTTCATGAATTGATGAATTTAGGCGACGTACATTGCATTGATTTCTTTGACGCTGCCAAGTAAAGTGGCCGCGAAAAGTACGAACAATAGTAATTTCACAGAGTACCGTTAAATGAATCAACGATTTTCAAGATATCGCCCAATCTATCTTCCACGCGACGTCTCTAATCCCCTTAGAAACGCATCCGCCTTTACCAACGAACACGTTGTTCCTCACGTACGTAAAATACCCCCATCGTTTGCGTCATCGAAGACATCACGCGAGCTCGTGCCGGCGATGATTTACAAAACGAAAACGCGGGGGTTTGATTGATGGCGTTCGGGCGGCTCGATTTCCCCGAGGACTGTGTGTGTGTGTAACGGTCCATCATCTGTCGAGACGGCCGAGTCTCCGATTGCGTTTGTTTCGCCGCAAATCGGACCACCCCGCCCCGCATCGTCCTTTTCGTAAATAGGAGGGAAAATTTATTTCGCCTCATCTTGAATATATAACGGCGGAAAGATTTGGTTAAAGATATGCGGGCCATATATCAGGCGATGTGTGTACGTTCGCCCGGAGAGAAGGAGCGACAAATATACGTTGCGGTGCAATAAATTTGACGCTGATACGGCGAGGGTGCATCAAAGTCGGAATAAATCATTCGTTTTAAATGGAAAACGCGCGGGGTGTATTTCTTCGCGCGCACGGATAAGCGCGGCCCAATTTTGATAAATCGGAAAGGAATTGTGCTCCCATATTTATTTGCATGTGAATATAATTATTATGACGTGCGTGTTGTGCAAGTATGTAATTTTTACCATATTTGGAACCGTGGACAGCTGTTTCGGTGACAACAAATTTTATTCATACGTGTTGTCCAACATAGTTCATCACATGTATATTTGCTACACAAGCGCGTCCGTCGGAACTCTATTGATGGAATTTTGTCACCCCAACCAAATATAATTTATACAATAAAATATTAATTCTTCAAATTCTTTACTGTACAAGTTTAATGATAACGGATCGATTTTTGTCCTTGATTTCAAGTACGTGGTGAATATTAGGAGCTGCGCTTAGATGAATTTTACGACGTGAAGTCGAAAGTAATTGTGATTCTGCCCATCATCGACAAATAAACCACTGACTAACATCCGTCGTATTTTAAACGGTACAAACGAGTTTAACGCGAGAGACACGTCGGCAGCCGCTTGTCCTACAACGAGCGGTTCCCGAAGATGCTGCAGATAGACTTATTTGGACATTACGCTTGCACGTATGACACACGGTATGCAAATAGAGGAGCGGCGTCTTTCTGAGTCATGTGCGAAGTTGGTAAATATCGCCGGTGAACTCTTGTCACATGCACATAATATGCCTCGACGTCCGCCCACGTGAACAAACAAGCGCTCGAGATCGCTATCGCGTCTTCATGACGCGCATTCTTTCTGGATGCGCGTATACAAATGAGGTTCGTTAAAGATGCGCATAATCGCTTTTGTTGGACGCCCGCGCCCGCAGACGACGTTGAATTCCCCAGATATGTAAGCGCGCGCGCCGCGCCGTTGGCACAAACGTAAACGACGACCGGTAACATTCGTCAGCATCGAGGCGAAGACAAATGTGCAGGCGGCGACGGCGACGTTCCGGTAAGTTAATGAAAATTTACGAGGCGGTAAATCCGCGGGGGACGATTAGTTTTTGAAATTACGCGGACAAAAACTCATGTAACTCGACGACGGGGTGTAATTTAATCGATTCCAGTTACACGCGCTCACATTTCTTCATTTAGTGAGTGACACACACACACACAAATGATTTCTCGTAAAAACTTTGAATTGGAAATTCGAACCCCATTTACTCGGCAGTGATCGTAGTCATCGCATTTTTTGTGCATTTTTGACACGTCCACACGTCAGATCGAATTTCCCCGTTCGCCCATTGACAGTTGTACTTTTTCTTCCGCAATGGCGACGATACCAATTCCGGGATTGATTTCGCATACGAGAAAAGTGCAGTCGTTGTACAAGCGCGCGGTGCGCGTCGTGGAAAGCTGGTACGATCGCCGCGAGGCGTTCAGGTACTTCGCCGTTTTGGTGCGCGCCCGGTTCGAGCAGAACCGGCACGTCAAAGATCGCAAAATCGCCAAGGATCTGCTCCACAACGGGGAAATCGAGCTGGAGGAGAAGGGACACTGGCATTTAAGGCGGCACGCCCCCACCCCGTTCGGCTCGGCGCACGAAAGGCACGTGGACCCTCCGGACTGGGCCCTGGACCACTGGCACCCGTTGGAGAAGGCGCAGTATCCCCAGTACTTCGCCAAACGCGAAAAGTCCAAGCTGGAGTTCCTCAAGATGTACAACCGGAAGTATCCCAAGACTAGAAAATGTCCTTAACGACGTTTATTTGTCACATTTGTTGTAAATAAATAATTCTTAAATTTTAAATTAAATTTGTAACTGTTGTAAGTAAAAGTACTTTACAATCTGTTCTTCATCTATAATTCTTTACAAGTGTTAGTATAGCAACATATGACACCTGTCATAATTTTTTAACTCTAACATACGACAGTTATTGCTAACTTAATT
The DNA here is from genome assembly GCA_959613385.1 of Geotrupes spiniger. NCBI lineage: Eukaryota > Metazoa > Arthropoda > Insecta > Coleoptera > Geotrupidae > Geotrupes > Geotrupes spiniger. The sequence goes on from OY390739.1 coordinate 24,947,698, forward strand.
TGAATGATTTTTTTTATGAAGGTACATTCTCTCGACTCAGAAAAAATAAAATAACAATTTTAAAACAACACCGTCGCAGAAGGTATAACAGAATTTTAAAAATTCAAATACGTTTAAATTTTTTAAAAATAAACTTGATACGACCCTGACAGGGACATTTTCAATATTTAAACGCCAAACTTGCTTATTTCGTTTCAAATAATTAGAGTAGAAAAGCATCAAAACAGTGTGTTACTTCTGGGTTCAAAATGAAAGACTCTAATAAGGATGCTTCAATGTAAACATTTTAGTTAAAAAAAAAACAGATATACATCAATATGATTAATGTAATAATTTTGGTTCATTTTAATTATTATTTTTTAATTATCGTTGGGTTGGGTTGTTTTTGGCTTTGCATTACTTTGATTTATTTTCTAATTTTCCTACTTTGTCATTGTTTCTTCTGTAGCTTTCCCTTGTTTTTTTTATTAGTATATTGTTCATTACTTTGATGCTCAAACTTTTTTTACAATAATAATAATAAATATTTGGCTCGATTTTTCACATTTTACTTTTGTATAGCTTTTTTGCTTCCGGTACAATGGTTTCTGTTTACGTTCTTGTTTATTAGTTGAATCTATTTTTGGGTCACGTTTACTTAAATTTTTGTGTACGTTCATTTCTTTATTTGAAATTTTTTTTCACCATTTCATCATTCATTTTAATTTTTCTGCCTTGATGATGATATAAATTTTGCCATCTCGTTTTCCATGCGGGATACATTCTTGGCTGTCATTTCTTTTAATTTAATTTCCTTTAATTTTATTTTTATGATTTTTATTGTTTTGTTTTCATTGTATGGTTTTACTACCTACTTAGACGATTGTACTTATCTCCAGTAAATTATTTATATCTAATTTCGTATTGGTTGTGTTATTATTTAAAATTTTCTTTGACTTTAATTTGTGTTTTTTGTGATTTATTTGGTTTTATTGGATTCGCTGTTTTCATTTTGCAATTTTTTTTACTTTTTTATTCGACAATATTATTTTTCCCTATTTGACAATTAGTCACAGTAAGGAAGTAGATTGCAAATGATTTTCGTTGTTTCCATTTGTTTTATTGCTATTTGCTTTGTACGATTAATTTCATTTAATTTCGTTTTTCAGTGCGATTTTTAATTTTTCAATTGCGTTTCTGGAACGAGTTAAAGTATAATTGTTGTTGTCTCCTATTTTTCATTCAAAGGCATTGGCACTAGAAACTGCCAGGATGGATGCCGGAGAATTGTCACTGCACTGACGTAAATAAAGTTTTTATGAACAGAAATTCTTCAAAACGTAAAAAAAAATCACCGAGTACAACATAAACACAAAATGAATTACGAAGAGTTGGGTTTATGACATCGGCTTATGTTTGCGGTGTGGCAAAATTTTTCGAAGAAGTGTCTGTAGCGAAAATTTCACATCGTATCTATTTTTGGCAGATTGTCTTAATGCCAGTCTAAAGGGTACCCCCCACCATCATCATCATCAACTACATTATTCTCTGATAACATCCCAAACCTTTGAATACTTTCATATATCCCTTAAATGTAATGACTTTTTAATATTGCCAACAATATATATATTATGAAAGTTTATTTGAATTTGGTTTTCCGAAGAATTGGATTGATGGAACACAATAGATGGAAAGCATTATCACGTGATTCAGGAGGAACAAAAAAAATAATAATGTACTACGCAAATATAAATTGAACTGCGAGGGGGTATAAAATGTAAATAATTGTGAAAGTTAATTGAAATATATTTTAGAGTTAAACTGTTTGTAACACAATAATTAAATGCTTTTATAATTATTTGTCGGTGTTCCCATACTTGGCAACTGTTTGATTGAACCTTGGCAATTCACCAAAATTAGGATTTGCTCGACATCTTACAAATGTATGTTGTGTTGGGCACTTTATATAATTTAACAATTCTGTCAATTTAAGACAATGATACGAATGTTTACAATGTAAATCACTAATTGTTCCATACTTGTTTACACATAGCATTCATCAGTGCCATTTTTTATGTTTTACAGAAATTATTAACTTTTTTATTTGTTATACATCGTTAAACCCGATAATGGATTTACATTCAAACGACATGTTGACCAACTCCGTTCCACCAATGTTCAACGCCAGTATTCAACAAATATCCAACAGAATCAAGAAATTGATCAACAATTACTTCAACATCCACCTGTAATACCAAGATATTCAACCAGTGTACAAGGCAACGACGTTGAATTGCAGAGCACTTCTGCAACATCAAGAGCACCAGAAATTGAGGAGTCGTCCATTCCAAGCTGAAAATCCGCACGGTCATCTAGGAGACTGCGGAATCCATCACAGTATTTAAGAGATTATATCAGAGACTGATTTCAATGCTCATTCCAAGATTATGTTTTAATTGAGCGAGGGAGAATTGTTGTGACGATTCAAGCAATGAATTTTGTACTTGAAAATTCTTCGAATGCTGTCCTGTTGAATTTTCTAGTGATTTTATTCGCAATCACACGTAGATTTATTATTTTAGGAAGGCTCTTTTGCCGCCGGTACTTGTCAATGTGGCGGAGAACAAATTTTTCGGTTTTATCTAAATGGCTGATACATTCAATGTTTTTTGTCAGGCTAGAATTAAACGTCAAATGCTGTTTTATTTTCAGCGTTGTGCCCCAAAATTTGTTAAAAACTAGGATCTAGTACGTTTCCCTGGTACTATTATTGGTCCTTCAAATGTACTCTTTATATTGACTTTATTTTATTATTTTTTTAATACACACCCTTAAGGAATTTGTCAGTATTAGCTCCATGTAGACGTCAATAAACACTCTTGTTGCTACGTAATTTCAGTAAACTTTATCGACCGACTAAATCGATCCAGGCTTGCAACTACTGTTGGGCTTAGAATGTGTACTGTTGACGTCTACTCACAAACAAACTCTCACCTTCAATAGATAAATGTTCTGTGGTCTGGCGAGCTCAGAGAGAGAGAGAGCGAAACAGCTGAAATTTATTTTCCTGCACCTTCAAGGTATATAAAATAATCTCAGGTGTCATATTCTAATTTTCTGTTAATTTTTCATGGGATTCAATAGCAAATTCAAGTCCATAATGATACAATTCCGACCTTGTTTTCTGAACTGTCATGCCCATTCTAAGTTTTGTAATTTATTCTACTATTTCGTCTAAAAACCAGCGCAGATACAGAACATATAGCGTCAGTGCCCTTAAGTGCTTCTAAACTTCATAGTTCCAAAGTGTATTAATTCCAAAACATCCTCATATGTTGTAGTTTCAGTACTATTTTCATAATTTATTATTCAGCATTCTTCGCGAATCATTCATTGTCATTGGTCAAAACGACCACGTGATCCAAAATGTTCTGACAAATTACACACACGTAGATTCTTTTCACTTAAATCATCTAAAACATTAACTAAAAATAAGGAAATGGCTTAAATTGCTTCTACGTAAAGTTCGATTTTTCGACACCACTTTCAGTGCTAATATTTAATTCCCTCTAAATGATTTTTATACTTAAGCCCTGGCGTGTTGGCATTGGATATTTCCACCAAGGCCGCGTTTCAACATTTTGTGGCCTAGTTGCGATCCAAAGCATTGACATAACACGTCGTTTCACTCCCTTGCATTATTTTCTAAATTTCTTTCGTAGTGGACCATTCTCTAACTTTTGAGAATGGTTCACTACGAATATCCAACCCAACACAATGGAGAAGGTATTAATTTAAAAGCATTTGATTATATTTTAAATAAATATAGCAACCGTAGTGAAACATTCTTCAGACTCATTTAGAAGATAATGCAAGTGACTAAATCAACGTGTCATTTGCTTTAGTCCTTGCATTATTTTCTTAATCATTTTTCAGAATGTTATGCGACTAACTATCAAAGATACAGCAATGCACGCCACCACTGAGTAGTAAAACGATCAGGGAATTCTTAAATTTACAATTATTTGGAAAAATAAAAAATTATTTTTTTACCAGATATTGATATTAAAACTATCAATTCGTCCAGTTAATAGAACGATTAACTTAATTGATATCAGAAATATAAATAATGGAACCGCCTTATCGATGTAATTCTGGATAATTTCGATTGCCATAAAAGTATTACAATGGGGACACGCTCAGTAAAATTTGTTGAATGTTAGAAGGTTCTCAAAACCTAATCCAATTGAACTCAAAAGAATATGCACAAGAAGAAAATGCCAAACATTTTCACATTCATATTTGAAAGCCCAATCCAACCCAACCCAACCAAACTCAATCCATCCCAACTCAACCAGTTGTTGAAAACGCCAAAAATATTGAAAATCATTTTTGGAATTTTTTACATTTTCGAACATTTTGATATGAACAACAAAATTAATATTGTAAGAAGCGCTTGAAATGAAAACAAAATACTATTCTGGATGACGCACAAAACACACCAGTCGCGTCTTTTACTTTCACTTTTTTAAGAATTTTGACCACGAACGCCAACAAATATTTTTAATTTTTTTGCATTTTCAATAACTTCAAATCTTCAAGTGTTTGGTTGGGTTTTAATTTTTGAAAGCACAAGCCAACCCGTCCGAACGTTCAAAAATGTAAGCTCGAGTAAATGCAACCCAGGCCATCCCAACACCAGAACATTCGAAGTTGTTGAAGATGCCAAAAACTTTCGGAATATTGTTTGGCATTTTTGTGCAAAAAGCAATTAAATTAACATTTTAGACATTACTGTTTTACACTTTTTAGCCTTTTTAGCCGATTTACTCGAGTTCCGTATGATGAACTATAAATAATCACCGTTTAATAAACACAATATTCCATGCTAAATAATATCAAAGAAATTCTATATAAGCAAACTTTTATTTTAAAATAATAATTAACTATATTGATTGACTATATTTTTACAGGATAAATTATACACATAATAAATTACCTAATTTTGCAACGAATAAAAATTAATCTCACACGAAATCGAAGCCAAAGTACATAAATAAAAACGAACCGGACGAAGAAGATAAAGATAAGTGGCGTCCACGTCCGATACGCGTACATCGTTGTTCGTTTGAGCTACGTGGAATTTCTGGGCGATTTATGCGCCCGTTAATGACGTCATTAAACTTAAGCGACGTACGTGCGACGCGAAACGACCGCGTAATTAAGATAGGTGTGATATACAAAGGACGGAAGGACGCGTCCATCGATCTTTCGATGTCCATCGGAGATAATCCCGCCGCTCCGCAGCACGACAGATTACCCCCATTAATTAAAAACCCATCGGCGTCGCGTGTGACCGATCGTCCTGAAACCGACGGACCCATTCACGGAGAGAAAGCGCATCGAAAAGCGATTAAAGATTAGATGTTAGTGTGTAGAACAATTCGAGAACTTTTTTTTATTTTTTCCACGTTATTTTTTTTTTACTTATATTAGAAATAACATTCATAAATCATTAGCTTTTGTTTTGCTAAAATATGAGACTGGGTTGAGCTATCAAGCGGAGACATAAAGAATCATTTTTGGATAAACCCATTGTATTATCCAGTGATGATGCAAAACAACGTTTTGGAAAAGTTCCATGAAGATTTGAAAGGAATCAAGCAGCGAAACAAAATTAACGATTCTGAGCCACGTCAACGACGACAACATCCATAGGGTAATGTTACCAGACTAACTTGAAAAAAATAAATTTGAGAATAAGCTTCGTAACTTTGGTTAATACTCAGGATCGGATTGACTCTTATTTACTTAACTTCGAAGTACACATAATAAATTACCTAATTTTGCAACGAATAAAAATTAATCTCACACGAAATCGAAGCCAAAGTACATAAATAAAAACGAACCGGACGAAGAAGATAAAGATAAGTGGCGTCCACGTCCGATACGCGTACATCGTTGTTCGTTTGAGCTACGTGGAATTTCTGGGCGATTTATGCGCCCGTTTATGACGTCATTAAACTTAAGCGACGTACGTGCGACGCGAAACGACCGCGTAATTAAGATAGGTGTGATATACAAAGGACGGAAGGACGCGTCCATCGATCTTTCGATGTCCATCGGAGATAATCCCGCCGCTCCGCAGCACGACAGATTACCCCCATTAATTAAAAACCCATCGGCGTCGCGTGTGACCGATCGTCCTGAAACCGACGGACCCATTCACGGAGAGAAAGCGCATCGAAAAGCGATTAAAGATTAGATGTTAGTGTGTAGAACAATTCGAGAACTTTTTTTTATTTTTTCCACGTTATTTTTTTTTTACTTATATTAGAAATAACATTCATAAATCATTAGCTTTTGTTTTGCTAAAATATGAGACTGGGTTGAGCTATCAAGCGGAGACATAAAGAATCATTTTTGGATAAACCCATTGTATTATCCAGTGATGATGCAAAACAACGTTTTGGAAAAGTTCCATGAAGATTTGAAAGGAATCAAGCAGCGAAACAAAATTAACGATTCTGAGCCACGTCAACGACGACAACATCCATAGGGTAATGTTACCAGACTAACTTGAAAAAAATAAATTTGAGAATAAGCTTCGTAACTTTGGTTAATACTCAGGATCGGATTGACTCTTATTTACTTAACTTCGAAGTCCATGAATAATTTTGAAACAAATATCGTTGTAAATGTACGCAAGTTAAATAATATATTGTACACGCCAACTGATATATTTGACCTTAATTTCGAACGTAGATCAAGAACAGTTGTTAAATACGTCGATGATAACGCCGTATCCTAGTTATCCAGCACTAAAATCGCCGTAACCTCGCGCTTTACGATCCAAGTCGTCGCTCGCCATTAATCCGACATGGCCACGGTCGTATATAATCGCATTTGGTCGCCGCTTTTTTCCTTCTTGTTTCGTTCGCCTTAAGAGCGCGGCTAATTTTAATTTTTGCGGAACGGCGTCGCCAAGGCCACGCGTCCGTCGCGCCGTGACAGATAATTCGCTCTCGGTCACGGTGCGAGACCTAATAAAAGCCCGTTTTACTGCGCCTTTATCTCTTGATTTACGGACGGCCGTTAAGTCCGGCGAAAATTGCGCTCCGGCGCGAAAAACTTTTTAATTTCGTGATGCACGCGGCTCGCGCGACTATTGCCGCGACGGCCGTTCGCGAATTAAATATTTAGTCGCGCCGACGCCGCCGGGTCTGCGACGGAATATCGCCGGTCGTTTAGTAATTTACGGGGGATGAAATTTTCAGGCGAGTTTCTGTTTTGAATTCGAACCGTTCATTTCTTAAGACGTCAACTAGTTGTTTATTTAATGCGTCGACTGCTGAAAAACTGTAAAAGGGGCGATGGTCGTTGAAAAATTAACGGGAATGTACGAAACGAGCCGAAAATAAAGCGGAGATGATAGGAACGTAATTGCAAATGGGCGAAATCAAAGTTTGAAGCGTTGAAGCACCACACGAATAATCGAACGTCAAGGTAAATACTTCGTAAATAGTTCGTAAAATTCGTGGAAACGGCAAGGATTTATTCGTATGAGTAATAACTGTTAAAATTGTAAGAACATAAATGATTCATATTATGAGTTGTTATTGATAAAAATGGACATGATAAATAAGTAATTATAACTTGTTGAAATCGTGAAAGCGGCTGGGATTCGATTATTTGTTAACAGAATGCTGTTGAAAATTGCAGCTCGTCGAGAATTAGATGTTCCTCAGACAATAAATATATTGAAATAAACATCTATGAATGTCCAACATATATTTAAATCATTTAATGCAATATTGTTTATAATTGTATCTGGATTCTTAGACCAACGTCACCGCTACGTCAAAAGTACGTAGCTGGGCCTGTTTTGTTAAGCCTTAAAAAAATTGAAACAACTTTTGTGCAAATATTGGAATATTAGATTTGACAACGCGACCAAACCTAACCCAACCCAGCACAGTCCAACCCGGTCCAGCCCAGCCCAACCCAGCCCAATCCAACCCAACCCAACCCAACCTAACCCATACGAATAATACTTCAGCTAACTTCAGGAAGATATTTTTCTGATTAGATTCACAATTAATTCAGACAGGATTTAATTTGATTGCGTCGACGGTTTCTTACGTCCAGAAAAAAAGTACTCACTCATTATCAATGTGCGTTTCATACACCGAAGATAACGCTATTTCACCATTGATAAATTGTCACTTAAATATATTACACCAACAACTCATAACTAATGCTGAAGTTCAGTCTATCAAACGTCGTCCAATCAAGGATCAAGTGTTAACTAAATCGAAATTATGTAAATTTCATTCGTTTGTTAAATTATAGGACATGTGACAAAGACATGTGTAGTGGTCTGACGAGCACAGAGAGACAGAGACAGCTGTCATCCCCTTAATACATTCGCTGAAATTTGTTTTCTGTAAAAAAAAATGTAACAACGTGAAAAATGTAATGATGGGTAAAAAATTTCGTGAATCATGTGACTTTTTATCAATCAATCAATTTATTTTAGCGAAGCAGAGACCCAAAACAATTGGGTCTGGTTGAGATGGGTTAGGAAGGGTTGGGTTGGATTGGATTGGGTTGGGATGGGTTCGGTTGGGTTGGGTTGAATCGCGCCGGGTTGGGTTGAATCGGATTGTAAGGACGATGCCACATATCACCCATGACAATTGGAATCTACAAAGTAACTCGTAGGAATGATTTGGAAAACCATTTAAAACTGATTAAAAAAATTTAATTTCTTGTCGATGTAAACTACGAATACGTAAGGTTCTTGTCATAAATTCCGAAATAAAGAAAATTAATGGATCGAAGTATCAAAGTCGTATGTCAAAGACGTCACAGACGAGGCAGTTTTATGAAAAACGAAAAATGCCAAAGTTTCACGAATAAAAGACGTGATAAAAATAAACATGAAATTATTTGTCTATGCCAACGAAAGTTTTAACGTGAGTTATAAATCTTGCACGTTCTAAGGACGATTTTTTGTGTTGTCTCTCCTCTCCCCCCAACGCCCCAACCAAATTTACATTACCCAACCTCACATCTAAATTGCATTTACTTTTTGTCCAATTCGAATCCACGTATTGTGCACGGAATTCCGCGCTCTACAAATTGTAGACGCCCCAACAATTAAAATCTAATCTAATAATTACGTATTTCCTAGTTTATCGCGTGCGCTCGCGTCGCCCGCCACACGACGGCGGTGTTTGCTCTCCAAATATGTGCTTTAAATCTAGTTTCATATACCGATGGGATCCCGAGGACGCCTCCCCAAGCCCCCCCGGTCGGGTTAGACGCCCTCGCGTAATCAAAACGTCGCCGCCGAAAACGTCAGACGTATTAGCGACTCCCCAGAGGTGGACTTTCATACAGCGCGCGGCGCATGCAAACACGTCGAGTTACATAATTAAAATTTCAACCCGTGTTCGGTTGCTACCTTGCGTAAAGCGGGGGCGGCGGATTTTCGGCGAGTTTTGCGCGCGTTTGTAAAGTTGGAAGGGGGCAAATTCGGGTGGTGAGGAAGGTATGGCTTCGCAATTGAAAATTATTAAAAAAAAATAATTCCTTTATTCATTTTAATAATAATTATGAAAGAGGACGGAACGGGTGTAATTGTGATTGATTGGGTGTGGGGGTGCTTTTTGATCGGTGAAAAAATTACAAAAAAGTACTGAAGAAAATCAAACGGATAAAAAATGTAAATGTAAAGCAAGAACCAATTGCAAGAGCCCCCGTGTGCAATTACTTGAAGAATTACCGAAATCCTTCGTTCACGAATACACCTACAAATTCGTGTTATTATTTGCAAAATTATTAACTCTCATCATGGCGTACTGTTACCTGGAAGTCGCTTAAATCGAGAAGGAAATCCAGTACAATATTTATATTGAAAAGCACGAACACGATAATCCATGCATATAAATTCATCGAAATCTTAAATGATAAATTAAAGCGCTAGTAAGAAAAATGATATGTCAATGTTGAAACCCCTGGTAACATACAGTGAACTTGATCGAATGGGTAAAAATTCTTTGCTAAAAATATTAAACGGGATCTTTTGCACCGATAAGCTGTACATATTCCCTCCAGTTGATTGTACGCTATTATAAACGTTCTATTTATAACATAAATAATGAAGGATGTCCCTTTTAGCCCTCCCTTGCTTTGTATACAAAACAAGACGACCGTTTTCATCGCGTCCCGTACCAGGAAGTGTTTCTGTCTGCGGCGCGAAAAATTCCCTCGGGCGCCCCGCTATCCGCACGGAGAGAAGACATGCAGACTTAACGGTCGGAGCGTTCGGACGTTTGAGTTATTCGACGGCGGTTCGTGAGTTGTTAATAATGCCGACGTAACGCCGCACATAAGAATCGAGCGGTTCCCGCTGGGATTCGAGAATTACACCCACTCGCGTGTAGCCAATTCTCGGATTTATCGAGCCGCGGTCGCTGTTAATCGTCGGCACAATGCGAAAGCGGTAACCGGTGAACGGACGCGTTCGGCTAACGCACCGTGCGATAAATTTCCACTCAAGCGCTCCTTGTGCGGACGAAAAATGTTTGAAAACCATGTTTGGTTGCGTGTTTTAATTCTCTGTAAATATTTCGGGATTTGTTTTATCAGATTGGTTGCTTATTCTAATTGAATCGCACTTGTTTTTTATTCGGAAATTGTACAAAATCCCAGTTTAAAGAATTATCCAGACTTCCTCACTGAATCGTTCGATTTCTAATTATAGAGAAAATCGGCTGGACGTCGTTTTTATGTTAAAAAAAATAATTAACCCAACCCAACCCAACCCAACCCAACCCAACCCAACCGAACCCAACCCAAGTAGTCTCAGGCGACTTAAAATAGGTCAACTCAAACTCAAGTGGAGCTAAACCCAAACTCAGATAGAAATCCAACCCTCAACTAAGTCACACTGTACCCGAACCAACCCATTATTGATTTTTGCCCCAATTCCAGAAATATACAGGGTGAGGCAAGAAAACGGTTTTTTTGCAATAAAAACTTTATTTTCTTAAAATTAAAATAACAAACAACAAATAACAGTGATAAGGACCTTTGGTAATAACATATTCAATTGGTTTCGAAGTGGCGTCGACACAGAGATCCAGACGTTTCGCAAAATTTCCAGCCGCGCCACGCAGCTCCTTCGGCGACAATCGACCCCACTCCATACTCCAGAATTTACCAAACGCTGTAGCCCATGGGGTTGAGATCCGACGAGTAGGGCGGCCATTCCGTAGGCGCAATCAAGTCGGGAAAATGAGTGTTGCGCCACTCCTGGGTTTCGGGTTGGGTTCATCATTTTTTAGAAACGTTAAATTTTTTGCGATTGTTAAACTAGATTGAAAGATTTGCAAAATTGTGGGTCTTGTCTTCTTTAAAATATCACAGCCAACATGACTCGACCCAATCCAACCAAGAATCTATTTGTCATGATTGGGTAGGTTTCCTTCGTTTCTAAAATGAAATTATAAAAATTACAAAAAAATGCCCAGAAATTGTAAAAAATAACTATCGTGCAAATAAATTAAAAATTCTGGAAAATGTGATTCTGAAAAGTGGATAAGACGACATTCAACAGAGTGTGAACCGTAATACGAACAAAAATGTACAGTTCCAAACATTGAAGCAATTAATTATAATTAACTTGGCGGGACTGACGAGACATTTTACATAAAAAATACGTGTAAGCAATCGATGCAAGTCAACAGGAAGACGACGACTGGACGACGACCTCTGCGCTCAAAAAATCGAGCACTGACGTCCAATAAATCACAAAGAAAAAACTTCAGACGCTCGCCAATGTGCAATCCGAAACTAAATCCGACTTCATTGCGATTATAGTCGTGCTTCCTTTAGAATCCTTTAAACTTTTATTAATTGCGGAAATAAAATTACAAAAATTGCGACACACAACGGCGTCAAAACCAACTAAATTACAGGTTCCTTTCTTTATGTGGGCAAGACAGGGAACGCGTCACGTTGATCGCAAATCCGGTGCCAAAATCGGACCCAGGTGCATCGCCGTCGACGGTCCGATACGATTTCGAGTTCAAGGTTCACCGCCGCTACGTAGTTGGCGTGTGTCAACCGCCGATAATTTGATTCTCACCGCAGCGCATTCCCACTTCCGATCGTAACGGAAGAACCGCGCACGTAAAAAAAAAAACGTCCAATCAAACTGGTTTTGATGCAAATGAAAATCTGATGCAGTTTCTAATTATTTTTTGCTGCGATCGGTTACGCGAGGTTTGTTGTCGCTGTCGTTGTAATTGATTGCGACCGGTTCGATTCTACGACTTTTAAATTAAATTTAACCGTAAACGATGACTTTTTCGCTGCTCTAATGGAGATGCATGAATGGTATTTAATTTGCAACCAATTGTATTTATTTTTTATTTCCTTAAATTGAAAGGGATTTTTTTTCTTCCAGTGGCCCTCACCGTTTCGATCGATCCGAAGATTGTGGACTCGGGCGCCATCTGCCCCGACGACAGCGTATCGACTGACGGCGTCTGCAAGTGCGACCACGAACGCTGCACGAAGCCGCCGTGCGACGAGGTTTTGATCCTCGCCAAAGACAGCTCGCACGTGCCGGGTCTCTGCTGTCCCCAGTACTTCTGCGGCGAGTGCGCCTCGGAAGATCTAATAGACTCGAGGTACGATTACTTTATCAGATTTTGTTAAATAATTAATTTAATTTAAATTTAGACCAATTTAGATGTTGTAGTAACTCAACTGTTGGGGAATGTCGGTAACGTTGTAATCTGGGGCCAATAAAATCACACCGTTTACTAAATGACTCAACGGTTGAGCTTATTGGCAAACAGGACAGTTATCATTATTTGAATGAATCAGAATGACTATGTCCAGTAAGTCGCTTTTCGTTTGGTGTTACTTGAGCAGAAGGATTTTCAGTGATTAGGTCTATAAGCCTTGAATGTAGAGAGTCTTTAAACTTTCTTAAAAAAAACTTTTATTGGCATATTTGATAATAACATATTTATTTATTCCTTGAATTTACATTCCTATCCCCCCCTGTCTATGTAAGTGTATTTTTCTTTTTCCTGGTTCCCTCCTAAGTCACTTTGTGCCTTTTGCCACCTTCACCCCTCTCCAACCACCTCTCTCTCCACTTCCTCATAACCTGTAACAATCAAAATTTTAGTTAGTTGCCCTCACCTCATCCTGATTTTCCTCCCCTTTTCTCTCTTCTCCGTTAGTTTTTCCAGAAAATCCATCCCTCTAACCTTTCCTCCGACACCTTCCTCTATTCTTTTCCTCTCTCTTTCTCTTCCTTGCTCCATAGCGCCTCTTAACACTCCCTTCCTACAGGAACCACATAATCCCACCTTATGTACTCCTCTCCCATCCAATATTTGTTCCTCTTCTCCTCGTTTCCGCATCTGAATCTTGCTATTCTTCTTTCCTCTTCCAGATATGTTGGTAGCCTTCAGAATACTCTTATTTCCTTGTATTTTTCATTATCTTTCCGACCCTTTCCTGCGCTTCCACCTGCTTCATCCTGTCCACTACCACCCTCTCTACTTTTTTAAACTTCTACTCGAGATCTTCGTTAATTGTTTACTTGTCGAGCGCCACCTCCACATCCACAGTTTCCCCCTTTTTCCTGCTCTATCTTTGTTTCTTAACCCAACCCAACCCAACCCAACCCAACCCAACCCAACATGTTGTTTCTAATTAAATTCCCAAAAATATTAACGTCGTTTTCATATTTTGCAGATGCTTGTGTGCACCTGAGGCCTTCTTGAACCAAGTGGGCGACTGCGAATGCTCCGATCCGCACAAATCCCTCGTCAACGACACCTGCATCTGCGACCCCGACAAATGCGAACTGCCCAACTTGTGCGACGACAGGTCCGTTCCCGTCAACGTGACCGACGGCTGCTGTTGGAACTACAAGTGCGTCACCTGCCCCACCGACAGCTACCCAACCGGGTACAACAGCGCCGACGTCGAAGACAAATGCGTCTGCTTCCCATGCCCGGAGACCGAATGCAACGAACCCCTCGTCCCCAACATCCTCCGCCGGGGACGCAACGTCCCGGAAACCTGCTGCGACATCTACACCTGCGAGAACGCGACCGCCCCCGGAAAAACCTGCCGAGTCGACGACTTGTCCTACACGCACGGCGACAGCTGGAACACCTCGGAGGGCCACAACTGCACCTGCAAGAACGGCGTGTCCCTCTGCGGGAACGTCGAGTCGCCCAACCAGTTCAGCCCGACCGCTTGTCTTTCGGGCGATAAGGTCTACCCGCATTTGGCATCGTGGATCGAGGACACGTGCACCAACTGCACTTGTCATTATGGAAAACCAGTCTGCATCGCCTATAGATGCGAGATCAACGTGAGCGAGATGAAGATCACGGCCGGTTGTCCGTCGTTGGAGACGTGCGATAAAAACTGCGAGTATGGTTACAAAGTTAACAAGAAGGGCTGCAATATTTGCAAATGCAATGAGGCGAACGTGCGACGTCGATATAAGTTGTTGGAGATGTACATTAAAAACAACAATATTAGCGAGAGCGAGGCTTTGGCGTTGCTTCATCGATTTAACGAAGATAAAACGACCACGACTGGATCGACTCGAATTTCTAGCGAGGCCACGTCTACTGTTGGTTCCATTGGGGATTCTGCACCTCCAATGAGAAGTACCATGTCACCGGACGAAATCGTAACAACTACTACTCCGGTCACAAACGAATGTCTAAATGCAGGTATGTTAATTGGAGTAATTTTTACAAATTATAAATCACTTAGTGATATAATCTCCATTTTTGTCAATAACCGCCTGCCAGCATTCAGGTAGCAGTTCTATGCGTCTCAAATTCTTCTCACTTTTTCGGTTTTCTCCTTTCCTGGTGCCCTATTTATATTTTTACTCCTTGTGAATATTTCTCCCTCACTTTTTTTGCTTATAATCTTGTGGTCGCAAGCTACTGCATGGTAATTTTTTTCTTCCACAGGACATCTGCCGTACATCCTACACGGCGTTTTCTTCGTCCTCGGCGTCATCGTCTGCTGCATGCTCTTCCAAATAAGGACGTGCGTCAAGGGCACCTCGTACGACTACGCACCGGTCAAGAAGGCGACGGACAACAACAACATCGCCGACATGTACTCCCAGAAGAGCACCGAGCTGTCGACCATCAAACTGAAACGCGAGAGCCTGCTGAACTGAAGACGGCGACGGCAGTGATCGCGTTGTTAATTTAAATGTGATATAGAAATGCAACCGACCGCAGACTGACTAAATTTAAAAGCTACGCCGGTGCGCGAGGAAATTTGCACGTCGTTCGGTTGTCTGGCAATCTGCGAGGGGTGAAACGTAAAGTAATATTCCATTAGGTCGTGGGGCGACGCGGCGCGAATTATTCGCTTCGCCGCTGTTCGCGTTCATCGTAGATAATTCGTGCCAAGTCGTCCTTGTATAAATAAATAAATGTGACTGTTGTATAATAGTGAAGACAATAACACGTTTCATTATTTTTCGAATATGTTTTTTTTTTTTTGTTAACTTATTGCGACTTGTGTATAGAATTACTAGTTTATATGAATTATACGATTGTTATTTCGGTTTTGCAGGGTTCTCCTAAACTTTTCAACACTGACGCACTTCCTATCCGCACTTAAACTCGTAACCTACTGATGATAAATTAATTAATTCGTTCACTACGTGGGTATCGAAAAGTAACGACGTTTTTGTATTGAGCACAAGGATTTTTGATAACCAATCAAGCAGATCAGATCCGATTAAGAAACGTGAAGCAAGTTGGGTTGGGTTGGGAATGGTGCTTCAAAATTTCCTCTTATCCACGTCGTTACCTTTTACTCACGTATTTTCATTTTTTTTTAATATTTTATTTTGATCTCTAGTTTACGCGAACTTATTTGCTAGTATTATCAACTATGTAATAATTAGATATTAGAGCTACCTGTACTTTATCGCAGAACATTTTTACTGGCGACTTTTCGACGCAAACCAAGCAAAAGCTCCGACAACTCCGAAGGACCACATTTCGCCCACATAATCGTTGGAATGAATCATATCTACTCGTCGCGAGCGTTAAATTTAATTAACTCTATAATAATAAAATGGACTACGAATAATTTGCTTGCGTGTTTGCGTTAAATCTCCCAGTCGGAGATTGTGATACGGTGGAATTTTCGAATTTTCATCGGATCGAGGGTGCAGTAAAATTGTCGATTCGCTATAATATATTGTTTGTTCCTATCGTAAGACTTGTAAAAATAAAATGATATTCTAAGTTTATATGTATAGTTGTACTTTATTTTTGTAAAACGTCAAAATTAGCGCACAGTATTCGGAAAGTATTCTTCGGGGGCGAGTATTCTCGCCGTTATTGTAAAGTACGTCTAGTTTAGTTGCAGTTCTACCAAACGATTTGTATTCTTGTTACGACGTTGTATTCGCTTGCTTCTTTACTTACTAGGACTAGTTTATCGGTGATGTAGCTTAAGGGTCAATACCTTCAAGTGTTATTTATTAAAATGCTTATTATATAGTCTGTACAAGATATATGTTTGTATGTATATATTACTCGATGATGTTAATAAATCATTGAACAACAAATACTTGGTTTTCTTACATAGTTACATAACTTACGTATTAGACTTGCATGGAACAAATTTTCCATATAAAAGTACGGAAAATTAGTGTCCCCCTAAAATTGTTCCATTTGCGAAGAAAATAAAACTATTAATTTAGTTCCATTAAAATAAAAACCCTTAAATCTTACGCTACCGAAACTTGCATTAGGTAACCCTTGCTAGGGTGTGCGGCATGGGTGGAGTCTAGCCAACCACTCATCCCCCCTAGTTGACATACTTATAGCCAACCGCGAACAACACGTAAACCCAAATCGTTGATATTAAGTTGGGTTTGGTTGGGTTGGCACCCAACAATATTAAAAACTTGTTTATGATTTAAAACTCAACCCAACCCAACGACGATTAAAGATATTTCGATTGTGAACACAAGCGACAGCCTAAACTCTGGCTGGTGAAATTTTAGTCCCTGTAAATTTATTCACAAAAACCCCACAACCATATTCAACACTAAAATACTACTCACAGACAAACCAAAATACTCACATCACACTCGATCCAGGACTCACATACAAAAGGCACATAGAAAACTTTATACAAAAAGCAACAGGAGCGATAAAATCACTGTACTCACTTGTAGCGAAAAACAGTCATCTCAAAACACAACACAAAATAACACTCTACAAGGTAATATTCAGATAGGACTGAATATTATGAATATGTGCAGCTACACATGCTACTGTACGCTGCACCAGCATGGGCAGGAGCAGCAACAACACAAGTTATCAATAGTAATACTAGACGCGAACAGATACACTTGAATCAAAGACCTACACAAAGAAACGAAGCTCACCTACGTAGATGACATCATACAAAAGCAAGCGACAACTTTCTATAACAAACTAGCTCAACAACAAAATAGGATAGTAAAAGAAATTACAAATCAAGAAACCCCGATCAGAGGAAGGAAGCACAAGCTGCCGTTCGACAACATCGACATAGAACAATAACCTGCTGCAATGGTGCAGACCCCGTAATTGAAGAGGTTTTACCCAAAAAAGGCTTTGCTCTAGAAAACAAGAACACAAAACATAGAAATAGCGAGAAACCAGAAAAAAGGTAAAAAAATATAAAATATGCCAGTACTTAAACAATGTACAAATTATTCTAAGAAAATTCACAATAAAAGTTCATCGAATATATTTACATATTCGTTGCCAAGTTTGTCCCATTCGAACAAAACGGAAGTCCCGTGGGACCAGCTCTTGTGGATGTGCGTCAGGTTGTCGCTGCATATTTAGTTACACCAGATTATGGTGAAATGGCCTGTAAGCTATCGTACAATTAAATGGTTTATTAGCTTTTTAATTTTTCGAAAAACTAACAAACTATGTGTTGTATTATAGCTTAGAAGACCATAAGACTGTGTTTACGGTCTGTAATATGTGCTACAACAATAGGAATTATTTTCGAATACCTGTCATTTCTCCGGACTTTTTACTCGTCGCCCATCTGAGCTGCACCGCCATTTTCCACGTCGTGTACTTCGCGTCTCGCTCTGAAAAAAAACAGATGATATCACAATGCTCATCAAGCAAGCAGGCATGTACCCCCATGCGTAGTCGTCGGTAAGAACGTGTCGCTGGGGAGGACCTGACGCTGGGGATGACCATACACAAGGAAGCGGCATGCCGAGATAAAACAAACCTCGCTCCAAATGAAAAAATTACATCGTATATTTATTTGAGAGTGGTCACAGTGGAGCTGCTTCCGCGTAGTGCTAACTAGGTTACATGAAGTAAATTTTTCATTTAGCGCATGGTTAGGAGTAAGACCAGATCGATGTGCTTCATCACATCGATGCGTATTGATTACTTATCTAAGTGAAATTCTTTCTATACTAATTATTCGTACTCGATGGACATACATTAAGTTTGATGTAATTGTATAAAACCTAGTTATTACACCACAGGGTAAAATTCAAGAAAACTCAAGAACGGCAAGGGTGGCCATGGAAAATGAGTTAAACCTTACCAACGCAAGGACTCAACAACACACAACAAAACAATAACATGCCGTGCATCAACCAAAAGTCGACATATTTAGGAATACAATGTCTAGACAAAGATTTTTTATTTCTAATTAACAGCTTGAGATTTGATGATTGAACAACCCGAACACAAAGAATGACTGTCAATCGTTTGGCACCAGTGAGGCAAATGTTTGAGATATTCACCAAAAACTGTCTAAATGCTTATACACCGAATACTTGACAATTGATGAAGAACTTGTGGCTTTTAGAGGAAGATGTTCTTAGTATGGTTTAAAAATATATGCCATAGTAGATGCTAAAACATTCTATACAATGGACTTGGAAATAGGCAATCAGCCGATAGTCAATATTTGATGAGTAACAAACAGTTTGATATAGTGGATCGTTTGGTGAGGTTTGTTTCTGGAACTGGACGGAACATTACAATGGAGAACTTTTTTGTAAGCTTTGAAGTCGCTGAATATTTACTCAAAAATCTTAAGTTTACTGTAGTTCGAACACTAAGGTCTAATAAAAAATGCCTTCCACTTCAACTCAAGACACTGCGAGAACTAAAGTCATTCATCTTTGGATTCCTATTGTGTCATACACTTCCAAGCCTCGCAAATACGTATTTGCACATGATGTCAACTTTACATCACGATGATGAATTCGATCCAGGAAGTGGAGACCAACAAAAAACAAAAAGTGGAGTTGATGTTGTTGATAAGCTTGCAAGAATATATTTATGTGAATTAATTTTATGTTTTCATTGATATCAAGTATCTCATACAATATGCTTGTTGTCGTTGTTTAATTATTTGGAATGATGTTTTTGTTTCAATTCGTTGTTGAAGACAATTTCAGTTTTCCTCAAATTTTCTTAATTCAAGAATTTTTCTTTTGGTTCAAGTATATCTTTTTTTCTGTGCATACTTACATATCGACATACAAGCATACAACCACGCGATTAATTTAATAAACGACAAGAATATGAAAAGAAAATTGTGACCCGGCGTGACACGTCACATACAGTAGTGCAGATCACTACAAAGCTCATATTAATATTACTATTAACTTACCTACTCTAGTGATATTGCACCGCTCTCGCTCGTCCGTTGTCGTGTTGTATGTGAGGCTCCGAGCTGCGAGCGAGATGTAAAGCTTATGTAAAGCTTCCGTCACCCTAGGCTGACTGGGACCCTAGGCCGGAGACTTGTAGGCCTAGGCAGAAATCCGGCACTGATAATATAGTTATTGTGCGCACTCTTGATTCAATAAATTTTCGTTCCTAAAACGCTGCATTTCGAAGTCGTCACAGCAAATCACTTCTCCAATTTTCAATAGCTCATCTAAGTCCTGCCCCTTGCAGTTTACAATCCATTCCTTCAAACTGAATATTAGAAATAAAAAAAAAACGTAACATGGAACCACCATTGACATTTCTAATAATACTTACATGCCTTTGTCCTTTGGGATTTCCAAGAATGATTTTGTGTCATTTCGTTGTTTGTAATTATTACATCTGTAAACTGCAAACACCCAACTAATTTTATGGGACATATTTCCACGATTATCAAAAATATTTTTAGAACACTCAATACAAACTGTCAGTATGTAGTAGTCAACTCAAGCCGCCAACTGCGCTAGGTCTGCCAACTTTTATTCGTGTTAATCCTTTTATCCTTTTACTTAAAATTTGCGAATTAAAACAAATGTAATTGCCAAAATAAATATAATTAAAAAAATACAAAATTAACAAAAAATCGTATAGAAAAATTTTGGCATTACATCGTGCACTACAATGTGACCAGCTTGACAAAAATAATTTCGCCAGAAAAATGCTAATAATTATAATTTAATCTAGTTAACTTGTAGAAAAATTCGCCTCATTGGCGAAACGGACAAAGGTTAAACTAATTTTATTCCCAGTCGTGCACGTGAAATATTTTTAGTTAAATTTAACACCGACATAACCATCGTAATCATAATTTTCGACTCCACAATGAAGACGAACGAATTCACCGGAATCGATTTGAGAACGCCGAGGAACGTCTCACTGACCGGATTCTACAAACGGTAAGTCAAATCAAATCAACCACTCGAATTTCAACAATACCAATTTTCGCAGGAGTTTCGCGTTCCACACCGTGAAGAACCGCATGCCCGTCATCTTAACGCAAACCATCGACGTCTTAGTGCGAAACAAGGAAAACATCGTACAGCAATACGGCAAGGTGAGTGATTATCGTGCGTTTCCTCGTATTATACATCGGGCTGTGCAGGAATCCCAAGAAGAACTGAAAGTCGTCATCGGCGAGTTATCGAAGCTTAAGTACGAGATCCAAACGAACAAGCCGCTGCGGACCATAACGTCTGATGCATCAGACGTGGAATTCTACAACAATTACTTGACGGAGCAATCGATCATCGTCGAAGCCCCCACTTACATAAACTCGCGGTGGCTCCACACCGAATGTTTCATGTACCGAAAAATGCGGGAAGCTTTCGAGCAGACGTAAGTCGTTGGCGAAATCGTAAGGATTTTAAGACGAATTTTGCAGAAATTACTTAAAAAACTGCGACCCGTTTCGCTTCCAGAAGGAGGAGACTTATTTCAAGGCGTTGCAGGCGATCGGTCAGTTAGGTTCGTTTCTGCAGGGCATGACGAGCACGTCGGAGTCGATCGAGGAAGATTTCGTCAAGTTGCTCAAGGTTTGTGGTCGTAATGACGCCGTTCTGTCTGTCGATTAAAAATGTCGTTTCAAGTTGAATTTATGGGGGAACAAGTGCGATCTGTCGCTGTCTTGCGGAACCGTGAAGGGCAGCATCGACCACTTGGAAATCCTCGATCAGTTGGACGAGAATATCTTGTGCGATCATTCGGTGAGGGTGTGGGATGTAATCTCGGCACAAACGTCCGACTCGCAAACTGTAGGTGTGTATGTCTTATTGGTCTAAATGTTATGCGATGGAAAGTTGTTTTCTAAATGCATGGGTTTTGTTCACAGGTTTAAGTATCTGTTCAGCATAACTAATTTTGTTTAGGATTTTTTTGTATCAGTTTGCGCTATTTTTTATTCCAGGAATGTCCAAATAACTAACATTGCTAATAGGAAAATTATATTTTTGTTGTATTTTGGGGATCACGTATCATGCCGGACTGTACTGTAGGATGAAATAGCTCTACGACAAAAAGCCCGACATCTGTCGGTTCTGTTTGCATGACATCCACCTCGAATGTTATTTTTGTAGTCGGGAAATTTATGTTCATTAATTAATTAATTAATTAATTAGTGACAATACCGTGACTCGTCGAGACATTTCAGACATCGTCCTCGACAATTCCGGCTACGAACTGTTCACCGATCTCTGCCTGGCGGATTTCGTTGTCAGAAACAAGCTCGCGAAAACGATTCGCTTCTATGTCAAAACCATGCCGTGGTTCATCTCCGACGTCACAACATCCGATTTCGATTGGACGTTGTCCCAGTTGAAGTCGAGCAAAAGCTCGGCTTTAAAAAAACTGGGCGAGCGGTGGACCAATTACGTCAAAAGCAAAGTTTGGACAATCGAGGAGCACGGTTACTGGACTTTGCCGGTTTCGTTCAAAACGATGGCGAGCGTCGATCCAGAATTGTATAAGAAACTGGGCGAGGCCAAGCTGATTATCTTTAAAGGTGATTATCACATTTTGTGTTAGCGATAATTTGTATGTGTCTATTTTAAGGTGATTTGAATTATCGTAAACTGTTTGGCGATAAAAATTGGGATCCGGAGACGCCGATCGAGGAAGCGCTGGAGGGGTTTCATCCGGGGCCGTTGTGCACGTTGAGGACGCTCAAGGCCGATATTATTTGCGGGTTGGATAAGGGAGTGGCCGATTCGGCGGAGGCCAAGGAGAAGGAG
Organism: Geotrupes spiniger; assembly: GCA_959613385.1. NCBI lineage: Eukaryota > Metazoa > Arthropoda > Insecta > Coleoptera > Geotrupidae > Geotrupes > Geotrupes spiniger. Next base: position 24,970,256 of record OY390739.1, read on the forward strand.
TGGATGATTACGGGGAACTTTGGTGTGATTCAGTTTTGTGATAAAGTCGTTCAGATTGTTTGAAATTAATAAATTCTTAATTAATTTCGTTTTTTTTTATTTATTAGATGTATTATGGATTACAGAAACTAAGAAAAAAGGAAGAGGTATAATCATGAAAAATGAAAAAATGCAAGCCCAGCGGCAGGTCTAAGATAAAGGGAAGAAAAGAAAATAAGGAACTGAAAACAGAATATGAAACTATCAATAAATGTAGATAAGGGATAAACAAATAGCTGACAATTTTAAAAAATTAGTAGAGCTGAAATTAGAAGATATTCAAAGAGACTGCAAGAGTGGCAACAAAGCAATTTTGTGGGGTTGCCAAAATAGTTAAAAATAAAAAACAAACATGATGGTAAACTCAAATGATAAGAGAGATTGTCAGAAAGAAAGTAGCAGTATGGAATAAATACCCTACAATTAAACGCAACGATAATTATGAAGCACAAGAAATTCAGATAAGTGTCACAGAACTAATTACAAAGGCGAGGATGGATTAATTTTGGACCTAAGTTTGAATAAACTTGTTTTATAGAATCCTTAAATCATTCATGAAAGTTACAAGGAAACCAACCTGTATATAATTTTTTTTAGAGAAACTACCAACTGAAAAAGAAGAGATAATGAAACAATGGAGGGAAGTGAAAAACATCCTGATTGGTTGGGTTGGGTTGGGTTGGGTTGGGTTGGGTTGGGTTGGGTTCGGTTGGGTTGGGTTGGGTTGGATTATATAATATATAATAAATTGACGAAGATGTTGTTTTATTTCGTCAGGAAATTAATTTATAAACATACAAAGCTATGAAATTTAAAGAAAAAACCTTTCTGTACTTAATTTTTATCAAATTTAGATGTTTCAGCAACTAAGTTGCCAACTGTAGAATTAAAAAAAAAATGTTAAACTTACGATAACTTAACTTAAGGTAAGATTCGAAGATATTTTCAGATATCTCTTCAATACATCACTTGTTCATTGGTAATATATCTTCGCTAGAAATACTAACTTTAGTAAATTAGTCTTATGTGGTATGTCTCATGTCCTATGAACTTTAAATAGTTACGTATTACGTCGACGTCATAGTTGACAACTAAATGTATCCTCAAATGAATGCAAGATTTTCCAGTAAAACTTAAGATTTACCAACTCTTAATGGTAAAAGTCCAAACAGTTATGTAGTCATCATTCATTTCGAACTTTTACCATCATTTGGTAAATCTTAGGATTTACCTCAAAGACATGGTACATGTTGATAAATACATATAATTTGTTCGGCGCATTGTCTAGTACTTGTGGGTAATTTGCAGCCCCTCACTAAATCTAGAGAATTTGACACAGATCAACTTTAAACTAGACAATCAATGTACGTTGATGTCGAGCAGGAACTGCCGCGCGGTGCTCTCTCGATTAGGGAGAGCCTGGTAAAGAGCGGAGCTAACCAGGAAAGTATTGGCACTCTAACAGCCCTGGCTACTAGTCATAGCCGATTAAGGCATCATATGCATGGGTTGGGAGTGGCTGAGGCCATCGAGTGCCGACTATGTCTTGAAACTGATGAGACAGCAGAGCATGTCATGTGTGCCTGCCCCGCGTGTGACCAAACCAGGTTTAACTCAAACTCAACCCGATGAAAGCAAACCAAGCCCAACCCAACCCTTGAGCAAGCAAAATAAAAGACAAGACTTTGGTGGTAGCATTAGCAACTTTGGAGAACCAAAGGGACGTTGAAAGCTTCAAAGCTTCCTAAATACACAGAGTCTGAGCGGTCGCCCGCCGAAGAGAGAAGTGGACGTGAGTATATTCATCACCAATGGAATTACATCCAAATGTAGTAAAATCAAATGAAGCAGTAAACTTGAAAATGAAAGCAAATGACAAAACATTACCCTTCTGAATATAAAAAGATGGAATATTAACATTGATACAAGAATATAGAAAAAAGGGGCCGTGGAGACTGCAAAGAAAGGAACTACGCAATAATAAGAGAAATTCCTTTTCCACCCCACTTCGTCCAATTAAACGACAATGATAAAGTCGAAAGGAAAAAATCGATAATGGAAGTAATATCAACAGAAAAGTTTGCTAATCACGTCAAAGTTAAGGGGGCAGGTTATTTTCGTTAAAACCCCAATGCACAATAAATAATAACTCAAAACAAAATTATAAGAACTGTTATATAAATATATGCCAGGGATGTTTCTCATATGAATTGTGTGTAATTGTAATTGTATTGAATTGTAATTTAACTGAAATATTTTTTGAATTGTCGCCTGAAGACTTCAGCAGAAATCTCAAATAGGTGGTAGCACTATGTACATGTTGTAAAGACAGTAAAATCGATTCTCTTATTTGAGCCACCTATATCGTTGATCACATCATGTTTTTATGTCTTACGACCGTGAAACATTCGAATACATCAAATAATCCATACTCGAATGCATATTTCGTTACGCGTCGCCGTTATCATTATCGCCGTTCGATGCGCGTAAAAACGCACCAACAATAACGTTTTCTCAGCGAGATAACGCAACGTGACGACTGGCATTTTTGCGCCGGTAAGTCGTCTCCTCCGATATGATTTATTGCTTTATTGTATTGTTTGGGAACGATGTGTTTGCCCAGTTGCATTTGTCTCGGCCTCCGGTTTAACGCGGTTAAAAATATTCTATGTGTAAAACAAATAAACACGGGTGACTTTCAATTCACTCGGCCGCGATAACGCGACTGCTATTTTTGGATCTCTGCGAATTTTGATTCGCGTCAGTTGCACCACTATTTTTTTCTGTGGTGAATTATGGTGAACTAACAATTTTTTTTTAATTTTACCAAAAATTTATGAGATTTGATGGGGTGTCGTGGACGTATTAGCTAATGGGGGTGAATAATGAAATGGAAAACTTGACCAGTTTTTATTTTCGGATTTTTAATTGGGTACCAATATTACAATATACAAAAATTTTCGGGGTGAGCTGCACGAAAGTTATGTACATGAATGTGTTCCACATCGCAATTGCTTTTAGCTCCGGAGAAACTTGCCCTGTTAAATATCGCAATTTCCACCGTTTTCCAACCCGGATTTCTCGTGAAAATAAATACAATTATGAAATAAATTATTGAACACTGACGACGTCGTTCCGTGCATCAACGCAATAAACTAACCTAACGAATCGAAAACGCATTGCATTATTATAATACAACGTTGAGCAATGTGAGAGGACGCGGCCGGGCGCAGCCTACGTGTTGTTCTTCTCCAGCTTGTCCTCGTTTCCCAGCTCGCCGCGCAGGTACGACTGGATCTCCTCCAGCGTCTTCCCCTTCGTTTCGGGAACGAACGCGACGATGAAGACGAGCCCGACCGCGCAGAATCCGGTGAAGACCAGGAACGGCACGTGCATCCCGAAGTCGTCCTTGACGATTTGGAAGAATTTGGAGATTATCGTGACGATGACGCCGAAGTAAATGTCCGCGAGGCACAGGGCGAACGCCTTGACGTTGGTGGGGAACAGCTCGCCGAGTAGGAGCACGGGGATTGTCCCCATGCCCAGGTTGAAGATGATGACGTAGGCGAGGAGAGCGACCACGGGGACGGAATGCAACTGCGAAACGTCGCAGTTGCTGTAGTCCTTTAGGTAGATGTAGATTCCTTCGGCTGCCAGGGCGAAGCCCGATCCGATTATGGAGAATATCAGGAGGGGTCGACGGCCGATTTTGTCGACGAGGATCGAGGCCAGCATGGCGACGACCAGTTGGATCGAGAAGTAGACTATTGAGGCCGTGCTCGACGAGAGTCCGCTGCCGGCTTCTTGGAAGATCGTCTTCGCGTAGAACGTTATGACGGTCGTCCCACTGAATTGCTGAACGGCCCGTATCCCCATGACTATGAAGACGGCTTTTCGGTTGCTCTTAACGGTGAAGAGGTCCCATATGCTACCTGTTGAAATATAATTTGTTAGATTAAAATTTATAGACAAAAAAATTATAGAAAAAAATCGTCCTCACGTTTCGCTTCGTTGATTGAAACCGACGTTCGGTTTGAATTAGCAAGATTGGATTGAATTAAATGACACGAACCCAACTCACCTCAATGAAACTCACTTTCGTGCTTTGACGCAACGTAACTGCCCGTTTGTCGCAGCCCAGCCCATTTTTGCATAGTCTGCGGTTCGCTGAATTAAACCTTTTAATTCACACATGTACCCAAGTTTGTTCATACACTTCGCGCTTTGTTGATTAAATGCAAACTTGGTCACATAAACAGTTGTACAAAATTCATTTTATTGTACTCTTGCATCTTCTAGGACGCGTTGCAAGCAACGGACGTTTTTTGTATATATTTTCACGTATAATAAATTTCATCAGAGTCTCGAAACGAACTCCAAAAATCTCCATTAGGATTTGAAGAGCGAAAACAATATTTCAACTAATCGGTTTGCGACCAATACTTTGAAGAATGTACAAGTTTCAAGGTTTAAACTCGACAATTTCATTAATTTTTCATAACGAAAAATGATTCAAATTTATTTACGCGAACATCGTTAGATCGTTTGATCGGAAATTTTCGTGGGCTGGTTCGTATAGCGGTTCGTTGTAAATCTCGTTGCTTTTCTTTGCACTGGATTTTATAAAATTGAAGAATTTGATAATAATTGAATATTTGTTATTTAGAATATCAAATATAAATTCGCTATTATCCAAATTAATTATATGTTGTTGATTTATTATTATTTTATTAAAACGCAAACGAAAAATGATTAAGCGAGAATCCAATAAATCATATCATCGACGATCTTGAACTTGGCGTGCAACGGTTTAACGAAGGACACCCAGAAACGACACACCTCGACGTATCCGTATATTTCGTCGCGTTGGGTAATAAGTCCTGATTTGTACGACAAAGGAAGCAAAACAGAAACGGTGACGCATTCACGACCGTTTAACGCGGATCGTTACGACCAGGGTCGAGTTCGTAACAGTAATGCAACTCACATAAAGCACCGTAATCCGAAAAACACTTAGAATATGCTAGACGAAGAAGAAGTAAGTAAATGACCTAGAAATGCTCTAGGATTTCAAAGTTTAAAAAAGTTGGGGTCACTTAAGAAATTGACGGATGATTTATTTGGACATAGGAATAAAAATTATGAAAATATTGAGATAAACAAAGATGAAGAGTGAGAGAAATAAATAGTCAATAAGAAAATTACGAAAAATATGGGAAGAAGACGTAAGAAGGGAGGAGAAGAAAGGCGATGGAAGAAATAAAAGAGAAAGTGAAAAGGACATAGCACAGAAATACGAAGGAAAATGTAAGGATGAAGAAGACATAATGTGAAGAAATGAAAGAGACAGAGAAAGGACATATGAATATATCACAAGGACATTAGAAGATTAATAAAAAAGCATGAAATTTGGAACCCAATCAAAATGCAAATGCACCTACCGGTCGATTCTTGATCTTCACGCACGGCGTTCCTCAACCTCGTCAGTTCTAACTCCACGTCGTCGCTGCCCCGAAAGATCTGCAGACTTTGCCGCGCGTCGTCCGTCTCGTTGTGCATCAGCGAGAAATAAGGGCTCTCGGGCATGAAGGAGAATGTGATAAAGTGAATGACGGGGACGGCCGACGACACCAACGCCGCGGCCGTGATGTCCAGGTACGAACCGACGACGTTGATCAGCAGGAATCCCATGATCGTGGTGACCGGTATCGACGAGCACAGCAGCCCGCGAACCGACGACCGGGCGATCTCGCCGAGGTAGATCGGAAACGCGGTGAACGCGATCCCGTCGGCGACGCCGGCGAGGAACCGGGCGCTGTGCAGCACCAGCATCGAGCTCGAGTAGGCGACCATGATCCACGCGATGAAGTACAGCGGCGACGTGATCAGCATCGAGAGCTTTCGCCCGATGCGGTCGACGAAGGCGGCGGCGGAGAAGCAGCCGACGATGGCGCCCATGCACGGCATCACGGCCATCCACGACCCGTCCGAGCTGGTCATCGGGATGTGGGAGTCTTTGTCGAGCAGTTGCGGTAGCGATGGCGATGGCCAGCCGAAGTGCATTCCCGTGCAGACGATTATGATCGATCCTGAAAAAATAATTAGGATTAATTTCATCGTTCGAAAAATATTGACGAATTAAATTAAAAATTTAAATTAATAACAGATCGAACAATGTTGATAATTAAAAATGTGTATTAAAAAGACCTATTAACACATGACTCACATACATATAGGCATTTTTCTATTATATGTGCACTCATAAATCAACACGACACCTCCATTGTCAGTCGACGTAGTTTTATATTACGTTCTTTCCAAACCGAGCAAAAATGTTCCATAACCCTCATTCATTCATTTCGAAACATTTCATTGTTTTCACGTTTTCAGTAATTAATTTTTTAAGCTGTTCAGAATCATGAATATTTTGCTAATTTGTTTGAGGATTTTGGACAATTTGGAAACATTTGACATTGTAATTAATTTTGGCAAAAAAGATGGGAAAAATTGTCCCAAAATCTCTCAAAATTAGCAAACATGTCAATAACTTGGGACATCTTTGCAAATATCATTGTTTTTCATTAAAAAAAAATTGATAATAATACGAAAAAAATTTTCGACCGTAATTATGACCTTATTTGGTGTTTTCTACTATTGTTAATATTTGTCATAATTTGGGACATTTTTGAAAGTTTCATTAAAGTTTTTCATTTAAAAAAAAATGGCAAACATGCGAAAACAATCAAGGCTCTAAAATGGTCTAAATTGTAATTGTCGAAGTAACCAGACATGTTGACATTTTGAAATGGTTATCTGTGATTAATTGTTGACATTATTTTCATTTCGGCATTCAGCAAATTTTTGACATTTCACAAAAATTTTGATTATTTAAATATTTTCTACAATTTTGGAATAAAATGATTCTTGACTTTAACAGAAATATATGAATTTTCCGAAAATAGTTTGTCTGTAACTGTGACAGATTTTTTGTTTCTGTTTATGTACTCAACTGACGATTCCATTTAATTTGATTCAAAATTTATTTGAAGATTTTGGAACAATTTGGAAACATCTGACATTGTAATTAATTTTGGCAAAAACTTCGAGATTGTAAGATGGGCAAAATTGCCACAAAAACTGCATAAATTACCAAACATGTCAATAATTTTTGAATAAAATAATTTTTGACTTTAACAGAAACATACGAATTTTGCGAAAATAGTTTGTGTGTGACTGTGGCAGACAAACTATTATTAATTTGATGCAAAATTGATCGGCTATTACTTATTTCGACCATTTAGATTTTTTTATTTATAAAATTATTTTTATTATTTTTACACTTTTTACAGCTTAGACAAGCTTTGAATTTTTCTTTATTCTAATTTCTGTGTCGAATACAATTCGCAACGATAATGATAATAATATAGCAACTGCGAGAAGAAGTTGTCCGCGAATTACGATTCGTTTGAACCCAAATGGGCATCACCAAAAAAAAATTTTTCAATGACCGTGACATTTATTTAGCTTTATAGTCACAAAATTGTTAAGGCTTGCAATTTAAAATGGATTGGTTCAGTGATTAAATTCGAAATGAATTACTTTTTTATTTATTATATTACGTTGGGTTGGGTTGGGTTGCATACATTCTTTCATTTTTATAGTTTTTTATTTGTTTATATATTGGTATAATTTTTTGTTTTTTTTTTCAATTTATTTTCCACAACATTCGAAATACTTATTTCATTGTGAAAGATGAAATAAACAATTGTGATTCGTACATTTTGATAATTTTTTTTGTACAGCCAACAATTTTGAATATTTCCACAACTTTTCTGTTTTAATTTTGTTGTCAGATTGGTCGTGTTCAAAATTTTTTCTTTCCCATTTTCGACCTTAATTCTTTCGACAATGTTATCAATTTTCAAATTTTCTTAACCTTGACTTTATTAATATTTTTTTGAACCTTTACATTTTTTTATGATTTTGACATTTTTGTGAATTGTTTGTTTATTTGGTAATTTGTACAATTTTGACGTTTTCCATAATTAAATTTTTAAGTTGCTCTGAATTTTGAATATTTTTCGCAAATTTATTTGAAGATTTTATTCCATCTGAGATTCTGATTAAATTTAACAACAATAAAAAAAACTTATTTCCGTTTCGACATTTTTGAATATTTAAATATTTCCGACAATTGACATTAACAGAAATATATGAACTTTCTGAAAATAATTTGTCTGTGACTTATCACAGATTTTTCGTTTTTGTTTATGCATCAGATGACGATTCCATTTAATTTCATTCACAATTGATTGAATGGAAGTTGGAGTTCTTAAAATTTCGTAAATTAAACAAGGCGAACGTTAAAAGTATGACATTTTTACACTTTTTACAGTTTAGAAAATCGTGAAATATTTCCTTATCATAATTTCTGCTTTCTTGCAAATTATTACGACTTTGACATATGTTTCATTTCGAAATTTTTCACAATTTACAAATTTTTTACAGTACCCATACTTTAGGACATTTTCGCATATTTTAGAAAATGTGGTAAAATATAAAAATAGTCGAAGTTACCAAATATGTCAATATTTGAAAAAATATTTTTTCAATCAGTTCGACAATATTGTCTTCATTTTATTGCCCCATTAATTGTTATTTAACTTCGTTTTATTTTTTGTATTTTATTTCGTTACAATTATAATTAATGTTCATCCTGTCGTTGTTCGTTTTAATTCTGATTTGTGGGGCCGATTACGAAATCATTGCTACTGCTTATAGAGATTGGAATGTTAAGTTGGTGGACACGATTAATGCTCGAGAAATTCTTTACGTCAATTAAATCCGTAATCGTATTTCTACTACGCAAATTTGTTATGGAAAATAAATTTAATGGTGTAAAGGAACACACACACACACCAATTGAAACCAATCAAGTCGTAATTGCTACTTGCCAGCATGGTACGGTTTTAATTATATTGTAGTTGTAGGAGGATGAAATTTAACATACAGCGTACGCTTTTAATTCTCGGTCAATTACAAGGTTCGGTCGACTAATTATAAATTTCTACCACGTCGTGCGACTCGATGCTCCTGATGTAACGCTCTTGCAACACAATCAGTGGCGTATCTGGTGGGGAGCTCGCGTTTAAAAAAATCGCCCGTAATCGTTATCACGAGCGAAGAATTTCGAAGCGAGTGAGTCATCGGCGTCGAAAAGCTCGCGAGCTTTTTGCCCATATAAGGGCCGCGAGCCGGGCGAAAAAATGCGCCGCGTTTGTCGCACACCGACGTGCGGTGGCCCGTCTGTGTGCGTGCCGTGTGTGCAACTTGTTGCCATTCTATTTTCGTTCGACCAGTTTCCAGAGTATGCAATAAAAGGAGGTGTATCTTACATACACGTTTTCTATAAATAAAGTGGTTTATAATCATCGGATATAAACTGCACATGCCATCCGAGACCGGTACTACGTTACATTTTTATTTCTTTCCACGACTTCGGAGTCAAGGACCACTGTAATACCTTCTTTCGGTCTTTTTTCTTCTCATCGTCTCCTCTCCGTTCGGCCTGACAACGGTTATTTTTCTGTTGCATAAGGTTCGTAAACAAATGCGTCTAAAAATACGGCCGCAGATTTGACCGTAATTTTTTTTAGTTCGATTTGGTGGTCGAGGCGCTCCTAACGGTTTCTATGCCGGGCATCTGGGGTCAAAAATGTCGGCGCCGTTTGAGCTCCGGAGAGATCGATTCCGAGCGACGGGAATTCGATTTAGTGAAATTGAAACCGTAAACATTGACGGTGATGAATGACCTTAGACGACACGCAAAACGTTATTTTGTGGTTCGTCGTTAATGTTTACGTCAACGGTCACTTTTTATTCCAATTAACACGTTTTCTCGAATTTCATACAAATTACCGCGGCCCGTTTTCGAAATTCAAATTTTCTTGGAATATTTTACCGTTGGAGAATTTCGTTTCGTAAATACGATCGGGGAGATCGCGTTGAAAAAACAAAAGTTATATCAAGTTGAGTAAAAATGCGCACTCGCAAATTTAATTCGGGAAGAATTTATTAAAACTTGAAACAAAGCCCAGCTTTATTTCATAATTGAGATCGAAAATTGGCCTACGTTTTTCCAAACTAAACCAAAACCAAATCAACACGAAATCAACGACGAATATTGGTTCATTTTGTGCTTAAATCCAACCAAACAACAAAAAATCTGTAGTCTTATGTTTGGTTGCCGAGGAACCCAACCCAACCCAACCCAACAAAAAAAATCTGCACTCTCGTGTTTAGTTAGCGAAGAAATTTAACAAAACTTGAAACAATCAGATCAGTTTTATTTCATAATTGATAAGATTAGACAAAATATTTCCAACCTAAACCCCAACCCAAATGGTTGGATTTACCTATTAATTCAAAAAAAAAAAAAAAACAATAAACATATCAACAACGTAAACCCAAATCGTTGAAATTTTTCATTGGATTAGGTTTGGTTGGGTTGGAGGCCAAAAATATTCTATTGGTGATCGCAAATATTTTTGTCTACGATTTTAAACCCAACCTAACCCCATCCAACATCGATTAAAGTTGTTTTGATTGTGAACACAAGCGATAGTCTAAACCCAAGGCATGTGAAGTTTCAGTCATAAATTTATTAAAACTCAAAGAATGCTTTAATATAAAATATAATTTTCTAACTGAGGTTGATTAAACAAAATGTTCGCAACCCAATTCAATCGAATTGCCACAAAATCGACCCAATGACGAATCTTAGTTAATTTTGTGCTTAAACACAGCCCAAATCAAGGCCTAAATCATGGTCGATTTCCTCATCAACAAAATAATAAATACGTCAACAACGTAGTGATAACATTGTTTAAAATGTACGTTGGGTTCGGGCTCCGAATTTAAAGAGTAAATAATTGGGCCACTTTGTGCTTTTAGGCCCTAGTCCTTTAACCTCAGCGGAGATCAAAATTGCTTTGATTGTGAACACCAAGGTTACGTTTTTAACCACGGTGTTAAATAAAATGATATTGTTTGTGTTTCATAATTTTGATTGGGAATTGAACAAAACCTTTCCAATCAAACCAAATCCAGCCAATTTCGACACAACGACTGATCTTGGTTAATTTTATACGTAAACCCAACCCAACCCAAGCCCAAACTCAGATCATGGTTTATTTCAACAACGCACCGTTTGAAACAACAAGTAAACCCAATATTAAAGCATCGTTTAAATTTGGAGTTGGGTTTGGGCTTCGTATTTAAAGCCTCGACATGTTCTATTCGGATGCTAATTGGTAGTCAAAATCGCAAATCTTTATGTTTGTAACTTTAAACTTTCAACTAAGTAATCTAACTCAACCCAACGCAGATCAAAGTAGCCCAAACCCAACGCAAGTTACTTCAAGTACTTTTCGGAAATCATTTTTATTGTTATCAGGGAATCAAAGTTAACTCGACACTGGTTAAAAAAATGATTCGATGAAAATTAAAAAAAAAGATATTGAAATAATTTTGTACAAGGATATGTTTTACAGGATTTTTTATATCATACTCTATATATTATTACGGTTTTAGTTTTAGTGTATTTAAATTTTTTACGATCGCACGGTTAAATAGATATTTTAATGAACACAGCTCAACAAAATCTCTAATTTTAGATATTTAGAACCCAACCCAACCAAAATCAACGTTGCCTCAATTGCAATAATCCAAATACAACCAGTAAATCAATTTTTTGTGTTGCGTTTGGACTCTCGTTGACGTCCAATTGATCAGAAAATCAAAATTGCATATTTACCCAAGTTGTTTGTCAAACCCAACCTATTCCGTCACAAGCCTTTGTGGGTTTCACTGTAAAGTTAATTATCACACCAGCACCGGCGATGTCACTACCACAATAATCGAAAATGTCCTGAATCCAATGAAGTGATACATTTTTTTGGGTTTGGGTTCCCGTTTAGTTCAAAAAAGTCAATTCAATAATTATTTTCAGTTTGGACACCAAATAGAAACGACACCAATCTATATCAACGCCAAGGTCGTTCAATAAATTCAATAAAATCATCCAAATCTTTTTGTATTAAAGAAGTCAGCAACTTGAATAGCTTTCGATAGTTTGCAAATGGTTTTTGGTTCTTAAACGCAATTCAAACCACATCCGTTCGCATTTGTTCAAATTGCGAGGCCAATCGAAAAATTTGAGTAAACAGAATTTTGGGAACAAACCAAATCGTTTCAATAGCAATTTTACGAAGGATTTGGTTCGTTATCAAAATTTCGTCGAAGGTTTACTCAAATTTAATGATTGACGCCATAATTTAAGCAAATACGAATTGGGTTGGGTTGGGCTGGGTCCCCACATAAAATCATTTAAATGCTATTGGGTTTTGATTTCTTTGTAACTAGATGGTGTCAGTGATTTCAAGTTAAAACTGAATTAAGCATGAAATTAGTTAATTAAATTCGTCTGATGCTTAAACCCAACCCAACCCAACTTAGATCACTGTGAAGCTAATCATCACATAAGAATTAATACCAATATTTTTTTAATTACAATTTGGGTTTAAGAAATAATCGTTGATGACGCCCAATAAATTCATATAGATTTAGTTGGGTTTGGACTCCCATTTGGGTACAAGATCTGGTACTTAACTTAATACAAAAGCAACACTGCTTGAAATATGATGTCTCGCTAATTCCAACCCAAACAAACCCAACCCAACAATTCACCACTGTGAAGTTAATCATAAACTAATAATCACAAACTAAAATAAAAACAATAAGCAAGGTTGCAGTTTTTTTTTTTAATTAGACCTTTGGGTTTAAGAAATAATCGTCGATGACGCGCAATAAATTTACACACATTTGGTTGGGTTTTAGCTCATGTTTAGCTACAAGAGATTGGTTAATAAACTTACACACAACAGAGACACAGCTTTAAATGTGATGTTTCTATAATTTTATGCTTAAACCCAACCCAATAGATTAAATTACAACTTCTAAACCCAATTAAATCACCGTTTAGGTTTAAGAAATCGGCATAAACCGAAGCAAATCCAATGCAATAATGTCTATTAATCATCAAATTTGTGTAAACTTTGATGAATAAATTAATCCACATCTTGTATTGGGTTCAGGTTGGGTTGGGTTAAAAGTAACAAATAGCCTCGCTGATCTTGCACATAAACCCAATCGTCAACTTCAAAAGTATGGACATTTAATAAACGTTACGTGAAATTATATAAAATTTTTGTTGGGTTTAGGTACTCGATTGAGATCAAGAAGTCGACCTCTTGTATGCGTTATATATTTTATATTATATAATACAAGACATATAACATAACCAGTCGTAATTTGTTGTTTAATAGAATGAAGCAAAACCCAATTTAATTCAATTGTCATGGCCATTATGGCTCGTTTAGACCCAAAATGCTGTCCAAAATTGACTGAATCACTGCGTCGTTGACTTACCTTTGGTTTAGGCAATAAATGGACAAGTCTGATTTAGGTCAATTCAACGATTACATTTATTGGGTTTGTACATTAAAGTTTTCCAAACACCACAAATTTCTAAATCATCAAATCACCCACTAGATGTTGTAAAACTTAATTTAGTTTGAGGCGCAAAATTAAAACTTTGTACTTTGGGTACAATTTTGAGTAAAATTGCTTTGGAATTTATTGCATTAATTTAATTTAATATTATTTTATTTATTTGATTGGATTTGGGTGGATTGCATTTCTTAAAATTAAATGTGATAACTCTGAACGTGTATATTTACTAGTTTAATTTTTTTATGAATTATTACTTAATTTATTCTTGATTGGGTTGGGTTGGGTTCGAATTTCGATATTAATTTTTAATTTTTTCTACAAACGGCTCGAATCTTAATTGTATAACGAATCACAATTTTAAGATTCAATTGATTTTGTGGGGTTTTTGGTTATAAAAATTTATTCAAGTTTACTTTTGATGATTTTGGTTCGGATTTCGATTTTCTTAGAAGTTAATTTTCGTATTTAATAAATCAACTAATTGTTTATTGCAAAGAGCCTCAAAATATCTGTAATTGTGTATATATTTTTGGCTTTAATTTTAATCATGTATTAAAAATCACCAACAAATTTTATTTCATTTGTTGAAAATATTTGGGTAAAACAATTTTAATTTGAAATAAATATCGGGGAACTATTTTAAAATATTTTATAGGTGCTACAGATTATTTAAAATAATTGCGATTGTCTTATGGATTTAAAAATTAAATATTTTCGACGTAAATAAACAGAAAATGATCACGAAATTAGAAATGTCGTCGCCCACTTGATTTTGTCATTTAAATCGATAAATTTGTTACTGACCTGTTAGGGTGGCTAGATACTGATGAAAATCACTATTCGTTCTTGTCTTTCCCTTCTCGAGACCCGTCGAAATTTTCATTTTGGCCGCGCGAAACGTCCAACTGGGCAAGAAGAACTCGGGGAAAAAACAACCAACGCCGTCGTTCGCAACTGCTGTGCGTCTGCGGCCGAAGATGACGATGCGTATCGATGGGGTTTGAAGTTAACGAACTTAATGAGAATTTTGTTTGGGTTTTCTTTATATAGGTAGAGGTAGTAAACAAAGAAGTGCATCGGTTACGTGTGCGTCCTTCATAAACAACGTAACCTACCAGAAGAAGGATGCTGCCGTAAAGGAAAAAACTATCGTACGGGAGCGCGGAGCGAGTTTGAGAAAAGGGCGCCGAACGCGGGCACGCGTTCGACAAGTCGAAGATCGGAGCGTGCATCCTGCGGACGACGTCGATCAGCGGCGGCCGCCGGCGCCAAACGCCTCTGCGCGAAGCAAAAGAAACTCATCTGCGAGCCATTGGTTCGCTGCGAGAAGATCGCCGTTTCGCGCGTTGATCGCACCGGGCGAAAATACGACCACAATCACGGTTTCGAGTTATTCGAGAAATATTTATTCGGAACAATAGGATTTTCTAAAAAAAAAAAAAAATTGTACAGAAACGCCCAAAATAGCGAAGATAAATTTAGATTATTTATTTATTTAAATTTATAATTGCATTAGATCTATAACGCAATAAGTCGGAATCATTAGAACTGAATAAATTAACACCACTTATTACTTTTTACGTCCCACTTGAATCCCATACAAAATTATTACAAAAATATATGGGGCATTCCATTAAAAAAAATCATGTTGCTGGGAAAATGCAACCGTTCATAGATTTTATTTTCTCCATGAATGTCATTGCGAGTAAAGAACTTCGATAATAAATCGAAATAAATTACATATGTACACTTAAATTAAATTAAATATTTAAATATTTCATGACAAATTAAATGCCATGACGTTGTGTGTTGAAATGAACGTGTCAACAAAGTAATTTGAAAGGCGAAAGTCCATAAATTAGAACAAAAGTCAATAATCGGAATAAACTTAGAGATTGACCGTTCGGAATAACATTAAAGTCATTTATACGTAAAAACTTACTTAGTTGTAATAATCAAAGCAATCATTTGACGTAGTTTGTTCAATTTCAATTCAATTCACCCAATCAAATCAAAGCACTGCCGATCGAATAAAACAAGAAATTTTACCCATGATGGCTGTAACCATGTAAGAAAGCGCAAGCTCGCAACTAAGGACGTCGATATTATAAACAAGTATCTCACCAGTTACTGAAGGGTACACACATCGATCACCAACAATAAAAAAATAATAATACAAATTGCAAAATATAACCAAACAGAAGCATATGCTCACCAGCGAGTTTTAAGTGACGTTCGCTGCTGAAACTGCGAAAATCGAAGATTAAAAAGACTTAAGAAACATTAGGTATAATAATAGTTATAAACAAAAGTAATCAGAATTCTGAGGACCCATTTCCGACTCGTACAGTGGAATTCAAAAAACCAAAATTTACAATTAAAAAAAATAATTTGTGAGTAATTCATTATCATTATATATATTTTTTGACTTTCGTGAATTTGCAACTATGGCGTTTCGTCTATTCTTATTTCTTTGTCGTATTTGCTTTATAATTATTTCCGGTTTTTTCTTTCATTAATCTTTCCCCAATTATTTTTTCATTGTTTGTATTGTAGTTTTGGTTGGAAAATTTACTTCTTCTTGTTTATTTTTTCTATGAAAATGGCGGGATCTGTTTCTTTGTCTGTTTGTCTTTGTGTGTGTTCGTTAAAATTTTATCGCTGTGTAGTCGGTCGGGCGACCAGTCCAATTGGTGATTAATACGAGTTATCAAGTATCATTAAATACATTTCTTATATTTAAACGGTTACTTGTCGATAATATTATTTTATTTATTTGATTGGGTCGTGGTGTGTTTTTGCATTTCGTACAATTATCTAGTTACTTGGCGATAACTCCGAATAATTTAATTGATTGGGTGGGTTGGATTGGAATTTGGATATTAATTTTTTAATTTTTTCGTTAATTATTTTTTCGTGGATCTAATTTTCTCTTTGTTTGTATTGCAGTTTTTTTTAATATTTACTTCTTCGTGTTTATTTTTTAAATAATTAGTGTAGTTTACCTTGACTTGAGTGTTAATCAATTGAAGAAAATGACAAAATTGTCGAATTATCAAAAAATATTCGCAAAAAATTATACAAATTTGACGAAAATTGATTTAGATTGTCTTTGATTTAAAATTACTTTCTTTGCTTATTTTTAAAATTTTATCGTTTCTGTGATGTTGTCCTAAAACTCAAACGATTGTTAAACTTTAATAATTTAAGAGGACTTCATTTGTAAAAATTTATGCTAAGTTGGATTATTAATGTGACTTAATTTGCCTTAAATCTAATCGATTGAAAAAACGTCAAAAATGGTTAAAATGTAAAAAATTCCAAACTAATAACTAACTGATAAATTAAGTTGATTATGAGTCGAGATTATTTTATTGTTCTATAGGTGTTCACATAAAATATATTACGACTTATACGCTTTGAAATGGTTTGAAATGGTTTGAATAAATAAAAAATAATGTTACAAATGACGTTATAGAACTTATGATATTAAACGAACAGAAAAAATTGCTGTCCGTGACATACACATCTTCCTCGTTTCTATTTAAAGGAGCTGTGCTTTAAGCGGTTAAAAATGGTGATTTGTTTGGGTTGGGTTGGGTTGGGTTGACATAATAATTTGTTTTACGTTTATCTTTTTCACATGTTTTTTCACAATTTGGGGGTTTGTGGGGTTGGGTTGTGTTGTGTTGGTGAATTGAATAAATAGAGCAGAAAGGAGAATCGGCACAAAACGTTTTAAAGTCACGCCCTCACGAAACGTCGCAAAAAATCAACAATAACTAGTTGCAGGTGCCATTTTTTGTATTAGTCGTTTTACTTCTTTTAATTTTTTTCGATGACTTTCAATTTTTATTATCAATATCGACGAATGAATTACTAGGTTTCATTGTTTCGCCCTATTTTGACTAATCAGGTCAGCATAAATATATTCGTTTACACAAGCCGTGCCAGTAGTTGTCTTGACTGCCAACGTGGCATTGATATTCTTTTATTTTTATTTTAGTAGTTTGTGTCATATTTTGGCGTAGCGAGCAGTGCAACCCAACCCAACCCAACCTAACCCAAATCAATTGGGACAGCACAGTTATTTAAAATTAATATATAAAATGATAATAAAAATTGGACTATTTTTTTAGTTTACTTTCTTATGTCCTGTAATAGTTTTTATGCAATGCATTTTTGTAAAGAAAATATTTAAGAACACCTTTGCGCATTACTGACAATTATATAAAATTCTCGAAAAATCTGTCAAAATGTATAATTTGCAGAGATATAAAATTTGCATCTTGGGTCGCAACTGTTTCGGGTTAAAAATGTTCGACGTCCTCAGCCACCGTTATTTTGAGTATTTATTAAAATTTAAATCAAGTTGACTGGGGGTTTGTTAACCGAATCTGTGATACTCTTTATAACTGGCAGTAATTTTGAATTACATCGATTCAAAATTACTGCCAGTTGTAAAGAGTAACAAAGATTTGGATTCCAACTGAAGTTATGATCGTTGCCAATTTCACTTGCTTTGAATTTCGGTTCGATTTCATTTGAATTAGTTTCCCAAATTTAATTTCGCTCTAATCTGAAATTCCAATTAGGATTTTGCCCAAAACTAGAGCTTACTTTTCCTCCAGGCAAGGGTTAATCTTCTACAAAAGCATGAACTCTTTAAAAAAATATCGTTTAAGTACACACCTTGTGTTGTGTTTGGTTGGATTGTATAGGTTAGATTGGGTTGGGTTGGGTTGAGTTGGATTGGGTTGGATTCGGTTGAGTTGAGTTGGATTGGATTGGATTGTATTGGGTTCGGTTGCGTTTGGTTTTGATGACGTCATGTTAGTGTCTGGTCAAGTCTTTATGACTTTAACCTACGCAGCCTCAATTCTGGGTTAGATTACCATAAAGGCATAGGAAGCATTCTGCAGAAAATAGAAATAAACAAATTTGTTGGACAAAACAAATAAAATGTAGATTTGATCAAAGAAAAAGGTATGTTCAAACCATATCATCATACAAAAAATTAATAGGTTGGGTTGGGTTACTGCTCGAAAAAGAAAAACTTCGTATTTTATTATCGTTTTAGTCACATTGTAATAAATTTTAGGCCCTGGTACCCCACTGCAGACTTGGATCCTTGACCATTGCATTACTCCCCCTGTTTTATTAATATTCGCGTTGAAACTTGACATTTGACATTTCAATCGGTTTCTGACGATGTTGATTTACTATCAAACTGCATGAATGGCGAACTGCTGACTAATTTTTGCCCAAACATTAGTGTAAGAGCTAACTCAACGTTTGTTAATTATTCCTGACGAACTCGTAATGAGAACGAAACGATTGTGCAACTGTCCAAACTTCTTGATTAATATCGTTATTGTTTTTTTATATTTTCTGAATTAGGTCGTAGTGCATATTCATGATGTGAATAAAATGTATCTTGTCAATCAAGTTTTGTTATGCTTAAACTTATGTAACTGTTAAGCTTTGTTATTATTAAACAAAGCAGATTTTAAACTGACTGATGTAACATTTACCAACGTTATATCATCGAGATCAATTTTATTCGTGAACTGGAGCTAAATCCTTCTCTGGTCCCCCTTTGTTCAACAAAAAAATCGTAATTATTGTCATTAAAAGTTCTCTGGAGCAATTTCCTTCACTTATGCCTTACAATAATGTTTTACATAAATATTATAATCATTGGATGATCGCACATGGAGATTTGCGCCCACGTACAATTTTGTTATTCCCCAGACACGTAATAACTCGCCGCGATTTTTCGAATATTATCATCGCCCGGCGATCGACGCGGCCGAGCCGCGTGGATGGTAAAATTCGTGTGATATTTACGCACCGGGGCCGTTGCCCGCTTGCCCTTGCGAGCAAATATTTAATTGGCGCAAAGAAGGCCCGAAAGAACTGTTCATCGGCGTAATAGTCGGCCGGTGTACGTACTACGTGTGCGCTATACAACATGAAGAAGAGTTTAATTTGATATCTGGCGCCGTCTTAACCGGCACAAGACGTGTACGTTCTAAATTCTTCGCTCGTTGCCGGTTTTTAAAAAGCGTTACGGCGCGAACTTTTCAGCGCTTTATCGCTCATTAGTCTCAAAGTGGTACGCGATTTTGGCGGACGACCCGCGCGCGCCCCCCGATTTAACGAGAAACACGCAGATTTCGTCCACAGTTGATTTTTTCGATTGCAGTTCAATTTCGACCCAATGGTCGCTGTGATTAACTAGTTCGACAACTCTAGACGATTGCGTGCGTTTCTTGTGCGACTTTTTGCGAGGCACGATCTATATTTAAAGCCTCGCAGTGGGAAAACCTTGTAATGGTAATATTGTGGCTTTTTGTGATGTTGGAGTCGTGTAGATCGCGCTCGCAATGCGTTTGATGCCCGAATTCATTAAAAAAATTGAAAAATTAATTCAGATCGACGACTGTCAATTTAGTCGGTTTATTGTTATTTATTGATGGCGGTTTGGGCGTTACCTTGGACGAGTTTCGGTCGATGTATTTTGGAACAAAGATGACGCAATTTCGTCAGTGGTGATCTTGTGATCTTGATCCGTTTTTGAACGATAATTATCGTACCAAAGATTTACTTAGATGTCGATGAGAAAAATATTGCACTTTCAATGATTTCTAGCTCTAATCCAATTATTATATATATATGGAATTAAATTGGTTAAAAACCCTGCAAAATACTAAATAATTGTTTATTTATTTTTCATGTTATGTCGTCCTCAGTTTTTTTTTTACTAAACTAAAAATGCTGTCCATCTAATTGTTAAATCGTTATGATCTCAAGTCTTCTCTATTCCTTGTCATATCCTTCATTTCCTTAATTGATTTGCATCTTAGTCCTATTTCTTCCCATTTCTTTCGTGGCCTTCCAAATTTTCTGTTTTTGTCGAAAGACTGGACCAGGATAAAATAACGAGGAAATTAGAAGAAAAATAATGGTTTGGACACGTAATGAGCATAAGAGAAGAGACTACTGTACGAAAGATAATGGAAGTAGATGTTAAATAATTAAATATTTGTAAGTAATTGGGTTGACTGGTCTACATTCTCCTTATTTATAAACTATCAGAGCATTACTATCCAAAGCTAACTATATAATTGTCAATTTTATGACTTAGATCCGGTGAAATACAAAAGAAATAATGATTCACAACCCTGCGAATTTTTAAGTTGTTCATTTTTAGGGTTGGGTTGGGTTGGTCCTTAATCTAAATATTGTATTTATTTGCAATTAATATACATAATAATATAGTTTTGTTACCATTAATTTAATTTTGTCCTAGTGACTGATTTTTATATTATATTTATTATCAGTGACCTTGAATTAATTCTTTCACTTGCTCCATCCAAAATTCACTATTTTTAGCATCGTTTATTACGATCTGATTCAAAAATGCATTTACACCTGATGTTAACTCAAATATTTGCTATCGTCTTTGGAGAGATTACTATTTACAACGTTTGTTTTGGGCCATAAATCATCGTGTTACCAAGGGAAATGATGCTGCAGTTTTATTCCTCTCCACTCAACTCGATTGTTGCTGCAATGCAATGCAATAAAGCGTCGATTATCTCTGTCTTTGACTTTGACGAATTTTTGCGTCCAAAAAAATTGGCTTTAATTTATGGATCTTAAACTTTTAGTAACTTATATTTGAATCTATTTACCAGCGTTTTAACGCAGAATTATATTTTTAAATAATCGTAGTCCCAATGACAGCAACGACAGGTGGATTTGTGTCACGTTCGCTCGATATGCGGCGTTTTATTCAAAAAATTGGGATGACGTAGGCTGCCATCGGCACAAATCTTCGAATTGTCCGTGACGCGCGTCGACGGAAAGTACGACCTTCTCGGAATGCAACATAATAGACGGGCGATCGTAGGTGACGACTTCACTAATGGCTGTCCAATTATCGAGTCGGGTTTTTCTTGGCGTTATCGATTCTTGGCCGGTGACTTATTAACGAGGATCCCCTTGTGGCTCGGTTTGGTCGTAATCGGGCGGGGTTCACGACCTGCACTTTTGTTCCTCGTACTAATTACGCGCGGTGCACTAAATGGATTAGGCAATTATGTTTTTTCCTAGTACTGTGTGGTAACAAAAACGTCCGATGTTGTTCGCGGTGTGGATTCGGTGATTTGGGGGAAATGGATCGGTTGCAGTTTGGTTATCTTTGATTTAAGGCGATGGAGGCAACGAATGGTTTGGGGTCATTGGTCGTTGATCGTTGGTGATCGAGAACATCCTTGAGATATTGTTCCTATGCCACTCATATTTTTTTTACATGCATCCTTTAAAATACAACCAATACAATTTTAATTTTTTTCCAGTTCTTACCGAACTCACCTGTTTGCTTTCATGTTGTATCCTTTTCGCTCTTTGATTATCCCTCCTTCACACCCAACCCGGAACGTTTCTTCTTTAGTCTGGGAGCGAACTGAAATCCTAAACTTTTACACGAAATTGTAATTTGCTTCCTTCGCCTTGGCACGTTCACATGCCACGTCTGCACCAATCCAACCTAGACCAACCCAAACCAAACCAACCCAAACTAGCCCAAACCAAAGCAACCCAAACGAACCCAACTTGTGTTTGTGGCAATTTTGCTTTGTTCAGACCAAACCAACCCAAACTAGCCCAAACCAAAGCAACCCAAACGAACCCAACTTGTGTTTGTGGCAATGTTGCTTTGTTCAGAAATTTTATGTTAGTCCAGATGGGCAATTCGTTTTCTTTATCTTACTGGTAACTTTTTTGAGCACATCTCCACTAACCCAACCCAACCCAACTCAACTTAACCCATGAAATCTTATCATCTTACTTCCTTCTAGTCTTTCAAGGGGAAGAAAAAATGTCGCCCCCTTATTCGTTTCAACGTTCGTCCGTTTCTTTTGATACTTTTTCTTTATTTTCGTTCCCACTTTTTCGATATGAAATCTTTTCTCATCCTTGCACTCATCCTTGCACTTTTCTGGTCATATATTTCAAGAGAAATTAAGGAAGAACGTTAAACAACCAGAGGAATGTATGACCGAAAGTTGAAGAATTGAATGAAAATTATTTTAAGAAACGAGAAATAAATCAAAACTAAAGTCACGCCAATGAAAATAAATCGAAGTGAATGAGTAGTGGGAAATGAAAACCAGGAAATCCGGCTCAATCTAACCCCACCCAAGCCAGTTACATTTCAACGAGTAAAACCACTCAATAAATTAAATTTCAAAATGAAATCACGTTCATCATGAAAGTTATGTTATGTTAATCCTGCATTAAAATGCTGTGAACGTTAATTAAACTGGTTGAATACTTGGTCCTTATATGTTCATCTCCTGGAGATATCAACCTTTCCTCAAGTCTATTTTTTAAAATTAGTTATTATTATTAATTGTTGGAGTACAATTTTTTTCACAATTTGGATTGGTTGGGTCGGATTGAGTTGGGTTGGGTTGGGTTCAGTTCAGTCGTGTTGGGTTGGAATTCCTTGATAATTTGTTTAGTATTTCGTGAATTTTTAAAAATTGTCATATTTGTTGTAATTTTTAATTAAATATAGATTTATTACAATTAAATCTTTATTATTATTTACTATTAATTATTTTTGTCAGTGTTGTATTTTAAGAAAATCTAATTCTAATAAATCTTTAATGTGATTCATAATTAAACAGTTTTTTGCAATTTTGAATTTTGGACAATGATGATGATATATTTGGTAAATGTTACAGTTTTAATTTTTGTAATTCTTTACCCACTGCCATAGATAATTTATAATAAATAGACCGCAGAAATGGTGTTTGTGCATTTTTGGGAATTCTTTGAGTTTGCATTTTTTTTAGCAAGTTTGAAAAAATGGTCTTTTTGCATCACTATTACCTCTTTTTGGTTCATTTTTGAGTTTTGATTTATAGGTTTTTTTAAATCAATTTCAAACTATTTATAACAAATTCACTGTACAATTAAATCTTTATTATTTATTATTAATCACTTTTAAGATAATTTTTTTTATTCTAATTTTTGATTTAATTATTTATTCACTGCCTTGGACAAATTATACGATTATATATGTTTGTGATTTTTGACAGTTTTAACGGTGCGCTCGCCATTTTAAGTAATTTTGAAAAATTCGCCAATTTCAAAAATTATTGAGGGTTTCGTTTGATGCGCAATATTTTGTGGTCCTTGAAGTTCTTAATATGGATCCAAGAATCCAAAACCGTGTTCGTTAACGATCATAAATAATGTAATGTTAAAATACTGCCAAAAGAAACGAACACCACATCACCTGTTGTAATGATTTCGACCTAGTTTCCTGAATATTTGGGGCAATGGCAATGGCTTTGTTCTGAAATCCTAGCTTACTGCAGATGAACAATTCACGTCTGGCACGTCTCCACCAACCCAACTCAGCCCAACCTTATTCCAGAAATCCAACCTTATTCCAGATGGATAATTCGTTCTCTTCATCCTACAGGTAATTTTTGAGCTCATCTCGACTAACTCATCGTCTTACTTCCATCCAGTTTTCCATTAAGAATTTTGTTTCATTACTTTCGTCCCTTACTTTTTCGATTATGACTATTTTTCTCATATTTGAATAAATAAACACTATTTTTTCATATATTTCAAAAGTTGTAAAGGAATAGAAATTGGGCTGGGTTGGGCTGGGGTGGGTTGGGTTGGATTGGGATTGTTTGATATTTTTTAGAGTATTTAATGAATTTTTAACTACTTTAAATTTAATACAATTACATTTTTATTATTTTTTACTGTTAATTATTTTTGGCAGTGTTGTTTTTAAAGAATTTCCAGTGCAAATAAATCTTTAATATTATTTATCGTTAAACACATTTTTTGACAATGGTAATATATCTGGGAAATTTTACACTTTTTTAAAGTTTGTAATTTTTTTAGCAATTTTGAACTCACTGTTATTGCTTAATTTGGATTTATAAGATTGTTAATAACTTTTTGGATAATTTAATTTTTTGGGATTTTTGAACACTTCGAAATTATTAATTCATTGGATAAATTATACGATTATAACTTAGTTCACAGTGCACATATATTAAGCGATTTTGAAGAATTAGCCAATTTCGAAATTGCTTAAAATTTTTTTGAGAATTTCGTTTGATTTGCAACATTTGGTGTTCCTAATCGAAGGTTGAGTTCACAATAATGACGAAAACTGAGTTGGACGAAATTTCTACCAACTGCTATGTACAATTTGTCAAACGTACTTAAATTCATAGCGTCAGCAGTATGTGTAATATAACCCCATAAGACTATTGTCGCTTGCGTGGCTTGTCAACGATGAAAAGTAACGTAACGTGACGTGAAATACCACAAAAATTAATGAACATCACATCACCTGGTGCACCTAATTCGAACCAGTTCAATAGAAACGAAGCTTTTGGTAAACCAGCAGAGCAGAGTAGGAGTAGTCACCGTATTACCTTCGCCTCCCTTAGATCTGCGATTGTGTTAGTCGGAGCAGTTAGAAGTTTACAATGACACCCGATATAAATTTATTAACACCTCGAGCACTTATTGTGCTTCGTAACGGGAGAAAAATTCAAAATAAAAGAGGGAACTGTACTCGAAATAAAAAAAAATCATTTAGTAAAGAGCTCGGGACGAAAAATTGTACATTTGCTTAGAGACAAATGGATGGATGTATGGATCATTTTCTTGAACTGAAATTGAATTTCGCAAGTTTTTTCCATTTGCATTCATTGAAGTTAGTACAAATTAGTATTTTTCTCGAGCTTTTCGTTTAATTAATATTACAATATTTGATTTATTTTGGACTTGAATGTACATAAAATATTTTCATTTATTTTTTTTAATTCGTCGAGCACGAGAACGTATCTTTGAACCAATTGAATAATCAAACTCAACATAACATAGCCTGTCGATTGCGATAAGCTTAATTTCGAAGTATGTATTCGACAGGCGCGGAGCTCCGAACCGGAGCCATTTTTCTTTCGACGAAAGCGGCTCGCAATCTCATGAGAACTGCGACGACTGCGTTCCTGCCGGATTTATTGACATTCGTCCCACCGAGTGTCCATTCTCATAGAACGATGCACGTCCCTTTAATAGGTCAAACACGTCTGATAATCCACGCGACTACTAATTAAATGCAAATGACTTCCAACCGTTTGATTATTCAAAGTCATCTGAACCTGGAAACGCGTATCTGAAATAAAGCAACGTCACGTTCCATAGCAACAAATGCACATGGCGAATTAAACACAAATTCGCGTAATCTCGCGCAAATATTTGAATTGTGTTCAGCTATTTATGTTCCACTTGGTAAGTCTCCGCGGTTTCGGGTGGCCTTCGTTATGCAATGTAACTCTGTGAATTTTTATGGTTCAAATCCCCTGGTCAAAATTTGATTTTAAACTAGAAACTACTTTTTTTTTTAATGTTAATAATGAAAATGAAAAAAAATTTTTTTGAATTTATCAAAGTCACCTGCACCTGGAAGTACGTCTCTGAAATTAAGCAATGTCACGTTCCATAGCAACAAATGCACATGCGAAATAATCCTCGCAAATATTTATTTTGTGTTATTTAGAATATTTATAGTTGAACGTAAGAAAATATTATGTTCGTTGTTAATCGCATTTTTTATGCCCCGTATCTTGTGAACGAAAATAGTACTTGGCCTAACCCCCAATTTAACCTGACGAGTTAACTAATTCGGGGAAAATCACAGGTGTACGATTGCCTGTTAGGTTTTTTTTATTGTCGTGTTTATAAAATAAAATAAAAATCATCAAAAATTTAATAATTTCTTATATTAATTGGTTATTGAAAAAATATTGCATTTTAAATCCTGTTGGCAATGATTTTTGAAATTTTTCGTTTTGAGCAATGATTTTGTTTAATATATTTCTTCAGAATTTGACACTTGTTACAATTAACATCTAAATGAACAAACAAAAATATAATTTGACAGCTGCCAAACAATTTTTACAATGTATATAATTCCATTGAAGCTAATTTGCTACAATTTTTAAATAATTAGGTGCCTATGCACACGTATAAAATGTCGTATTTATTAAAATACGTGACAAATGAAACAGATAAACATATAATAAAATTATTTGACAGCTGTCAAACAATGTGTTGGATGCAAAATCCACAATTACTGTGGACAGTTTACAACAGTCAACTAGATTGCTTAAAACGTAGGGTTGTGAATCCCTAAGCTGTCAAATAACTATGATTGCCGTGAACTAACCTCTTCAACATTTCGTCAAAAAATATGAGACAGCAAATAAATACATTCGAATAGAATTTGACAGTTGTTAAAACTGTCAATTATTAAGTTATCAGCTATCAAATATTTTATTTAAATTACCTAACGTAAATTGCCGAAATTTGGTCACAATATATAACAGTGAGTTTGTAACTTTATAACATTTTCTTAAATTAGTAAACAGTTCAACAACGACAGTCACGTACAAAAGTTAAATTTGAAGATATAAGAATGGAATTTAAACAATGCATGTAATATAGGTCATCAGACTAGCTGTCGTTTGTCGTCATTTGTCTAAACCACCGCTGAACTTTGACAGCTGTCATATTTTTATCTAAATTTTTTGTACTCAGACATTCTTAAATAATTTGACAGTTACCAACATTTACAATAAATAAAGTACAATTTTGTAGCTATCTAAAATTATATTTGACCGCAATATCTTAGTTGAAAGTCTCGATAATTAAGTTATCACCTGCCAAATATTTTGTTTAAAATGGCACCAATTAAAATATACAACAATGTCAATGGAACTTCATAATTTTTTACTTATACAATAAAATAACTTGGTTGGGGTGGGGTCACCACAAGCTGTCGAACAAGTTTAACGACCAACAACAAAATTAATGACAGCTACAAACAGTTGAACCCAACCCAACCTAACCTACCTTTAAAATAATTTGACAGCTGTCAAAATATATACAACAAATTTGTTTAAAATGATCCAGGGCGTATGGCAGCAAATATAAATATTCTTTGCTACCTTCATAATGAAATAATTTTGTGGGGGAATCCCCAAGTTATCAAACATGTTTGAGGACTACCAAGGTGCTTTTTGAAAGTTGTTTAAGTATGACAGCTGCCAAAACTGGTGCAAATTTTATTTGAAAAATATTACAGCCGCTTATGACATCCATGTGTCAGCCGATAAATTTCTAGTGAATCAAGATATCACAATATGTTGCCATGATTTGAGTTTATTGAAACGACTTAAACAACTGAAGACAATTTTTGAGAGCTGTCAACATTTGCTAATACTCGAGATTCGTTAGTTATCAGTAATGTCATAATTCAATGTTTGACAGCTGTCTAATTGTCACTTGCCAGCTATTCATGGACAACTTTTGCCCTGAGGCTTCAGGTAAAATGGAGATAGTTGCAATAAAATATTCATACATCCCATATATGTCAAGCATATTACATTAATGCGGTAGAAATTGATTAAATTTTGTACGAAAATGTCAAGATGATTTTTGACAGTTGTTAAAGTTTGACAGCTGCCATAACTTTTGCAAATTTTGTTTGAACAAGTATTACAGCTGCCAGCCGATAAATCGAAATACGAGGACAATATTTTCTCAAAATTTGAGTTTGTTCAAACGACTTAAACAACTGAACACACATTTTGACAGTTTAATGTCATTGGTTACACTTCAGATTCGTTAGTTACCACTGATCTAATAATTCAATGTATAAATTTGTTAAATTTTGTACGAAAAATTAATACATTTCTGAAAAATAATTTAACAGATATTTCACGTTTTGCTATATTTGATATGCAGTTGTTTAAAGTTTGAAAGCTGTCATAACTGGCGAGAGTTTGGTTTTAAAATATTGAAACCGCTTATGACACTTGTCCACGTATACTGGGTGTTTAACACTTGCCAGCCGATAAGTTTGTTGGCAATAAAGATATCACAACGATGACAATTTTTTTCCTGAACAACTTGAACATCTACTTGAATTAGTTGGAAATAACTCAATAATAATTCAATGTTTGAAAACAAATTTATATAACAATGAATATTTGGTTCGTAACATCCAATAAATGTAGAATATTCGATACAGGCATCCCTGAAAATAAACAAATATTATTTTACGTCGCTCAATGACGAGAGGTAGCAAAATCAAACCCTTTCGATTGGATTCGAACCTTTTTGGTAAAAAATATAGTATGAACGAAAATAATTATAAAATTACATTAAATTTATTTGGAGAGTACGTACAAATTTCCCCTCTATTAATTATAATTAATTTAATAATTTTGATCAGTGGTGTTCTATTTATTTATTTCTTGATATTTTCTTATTTTCGATCCTTAAAAAGGGGAGTTATATGGTGTGGTCAAAAAATATCAGCTTTAGATGGAAATGAATGATCGTGTTATGTTATAATAAGTTGAGATATACAGGGAGTTCTATTTAAACATACCGTGCAGATCCACACTCCAATCGTCCCAATAATATTTTTGGCGCATTTCCACAAATCGTACCGAGTGGTCGACCGATAAAGCCCCTTACCAAACAACCGCCGACGAAGACAATGGTCTCAAAGCGTACGCTTCTGCGTCGTGCAATTCACGAATCGCCGTCGCCGTTGCCTAAATCAACTGGATTACATTAAACAAGCAACAATTAATGCGTCAGTTGTTTTCTACGGTGTGCATATTTAAGGGGCTCTCACTGACATTTTTAGATTAAATTTTGTCGCTAGTATCGTCTTAATCATCGGCGGCGCCGAGACTCCGAACGCGTCCGCTAGTTCCTCCTGAAAATCCGCGAAAATGAAAATTGGTTTCAGCAGCAACGCGAAGAGCGTCACCGGAAGTCCGTTTTATCAGTACCTATGCACGATTACAGGTAATTTAATGATTTTTTATTGCAATTAAACTCACCAAAAGAAAAAAAATAACTCGACGATAAGGTAATTATTGTGTTGTGAGTGGAATAATTGACCGCGTACGGCGTTAATTATATAACGCGTTATCGCGATTACGAATCGAATAACACGGGACGCCGAAAATTAGAATTGCTTCTTTTTTTACGTTATCGACATGTGGTGGTGTTTATGTGCACGGTGTGCGATCAATGGAATTAGATTTTACTGAAATAACTTTTCGATTTCGAAAACGTATTTGTGTGTTTAAGAAGTCGTTTGCTTGGTTGTAATGTCGGTTTATTATCAGAGGCGTCAAGTTAAAAATATTAATATGGACTGCCGTTCTGATTGGTAGGAATTTATAGTTTAATTTTTTCTAAGAATCGTTGACATATAAATAAATTTGCTATTAATAAAAAAAGACGTGCGTAGTAAATAGTGGATGGACGCGAGGTCGAAATGAAAGTGAAAATTATTTCGTTGAATGCGAAATTAATGTCTTGGCATCGTAATTTGGCTGATTTTTAATTTAATGATTTTTTTAACTGTTGACTAATATTGAAATAGTTGTCTGGAACATAATTTTTGTATTGTTTCTTAATAGTTTCATTTTTGTTTTTATTCTATGTTCAAATTTGTTGCTGTTTTGTTGTTCTATTTGCATGTTTTTGGTTGTGCTCCCCTTTTTTCATTAATTGTGATGTAAATTACTTATTTAATCTATTTGGTAAAATAGGCTTCCAACATTTTCTGTTATATAAGCTTAGGTAATGGATTAGGCTCTAACGCTATTTTATGCACTGGTTTCGAACCTATTTTATCGAATAAATTTTATATATAACGTCCTATCTAACGAATATTTTTAAACGTAATTTTAATGTAAAATGTGGGTTTTCGAATAATTTAAAAAAATATGAAATTCGTGTGTATGAAATATATCGATACGTCGAGGTGAATCAACTAAATGTTTAATTAAATATTTTAAACTAAATTATTTCCGTTTAAAAACAAAAATATCAACCCTTAGTTTTTACTCCATTATATAGATGTAGCTGCCCTGCTCCCCCCACCCCCCCACGTGCGTGTGTCATTGTTCGAACCCTCGAACCTTCGAACGAAGCAAACTAAACAAAGTTGATAATAAAATAAATATAAATTACAACGTACATGAGAGTGATTCAAATTGATAATCAAGGAAACGTTAAAGATTCATGAAGAATGAATAAAACATTTAAACAAAACGTCGTCGTAAACGTCACATTGGTTGTAAAAACTGTCAAAGTCAAAGAAATAAAATTACCGCGAAGACACTTATCCAAAATATTGTTGGATGTTGACTCATATCAAATATTTTGTTCAAAATTGCATATTTTAAACTGATGAAATATTGTTTAACATTTTGACACCTGTCAAAATATTCAACTTGACTAAGAGGGGTTATGCATCCCTAAGCTGTCGAACAAATTTAACTACCTTATACAAATTTGTTAACAGTTACAAACAGCTCAACGACTATCGTTAGTTTCGCAATATATATAACAAATAAACGAAAGTACAAGAACATAATCTGACAGCTGTAAAACAGTGCATGTAATATAGGTCAGTTAGCTTGAAATTAAAACTTAAATGTCAGCGTATTTTGAGCGATAAACATAAATTGACATTTGTCAAAATTATCCCTGAATTTTGACAGCTGTTACATATTTTTATTTAACGTTGTTCTTAAATAACTTGACAGCTGTCGACATTTACAATAAATAACTACAAAATTTCGTAGCTGTCGCAAATTCCGTTGGGCATATTCGAACACATTGTGCTGGTTGATAATTAAACTATCAGCTGTCAAATATTTTGTTCAAAATTTTGTGCTTGGAAATTAAAAAGAAATTGTTTAAAAGAAATGACGAATGCTCGGATGAAACTACCTGCACGAGAAAACAATTTGCCGGGGGGATCCTCAAGCTGCTGAATACTTTTAATTGCATACAACAAATTTGATAACAACTATAAGCAGTTTGAATAATGTGAAAATCTAGATTGGGCAATTGTCAAAATGTCAAAATTTGACAGATATCAACACATATAATATGGGTCACCCGACCAGATTTTAAAAGTTAATTAGTCAAGTTTGGCCCTAAAATGATGAGTTTTTTACCTGAAAGATTAAATTAGAAACTATCAAAACTATTGCAGAATATTGACAGTTGTCAAATATTTGATTGAAAATGGGAATTTGGCAGCTGTCAAAATATATAAAAATAGTTTGATATCTCATCAACTTTTTAAAATTAAACACATATGTGGTAACAATTACAAATGTAATTTACTACTTTGCCGGGGAGGGGGCAACCTCAAGCTGTCAGAGATTAACCGAAACTAAAAGATTTCATAAACTAATTTAGTGTCACCGAAAGCAAGTCTTAAAATCGAAAATAACGAAATTCACCAAATAATCAATAACATTTGAACGAAGCAACAATGAAACAAACAAATTAAAAACAAGTTAATGGAAACAGATTTTTTTCAAAACACAAACAAATTAAAATTAAAAGGAGTATCAAACAACGTATTGCTCAACAAGAAGTGGCGCAGGTTTAAACCTCAAGAAGATCATTTTGGTTAAATATAAAAATAAATTTCCGCATCAGACCACCACACATACATTCAAGAAGGTGCGTGAGTGACAAAACGTTTGTATGAGACTATTAATGCCATGTAGACGTCAGTACCTTCACATTAGTGCTGATATGCAATTTCAGAGATCTGCTTTGGCTGACTAAGCTGATTTACCGTCTTCGTCGGTCGATGCAGGTCTCTGTAATCGCATACCAGTACGAGTGTAGACGTTTATTTATCTATAGATGGCGTAAATGGAATGCATGTGGGGTGGTCTCATACGCCCAGAAGGGCGAAGCGGACTGTCATCTATTGAATTCGCTGAAATTTATTTTATTATTTAATCAAAATCATTTATTGGGATTTAAAGTACCCCCAGTACTGTAAGTACTGACGTCTAGATCACCTTTAATACCCCCACGTATTTGTTTGTTGTTACATATAAACATTATATCTGTATATCAATTGTTTTTGGTCATAGGTACATTGAGCATCTTCGCCAGTGCGATGCACTACGGCTGGGCGTCGCCTTCGCTTCCAAAGCTCCTCGAATCCGCCGGCGCCGGCAACCACAGCACGTCCACGTTCACGCTGTCCGATTCCCAGGGTTCGTGGGTGGCCGTGATGATGCTGTTCGGCGGTCCGATCGGTTCGATGGTAGGTGGCGCATCGGTCGACGCGTTCGGCCGCAAAAAGATGATGCTGCTCAGCACGATCCCATTCTTCACCGCGTGGGTGCTCATCGCGTATTCCACCTCAGCCGAGCTCCTGTACGTGGCCAGGTTCATCGCCGGCCTAGCCGACGGCCTGGTCTTCACGGTCGTCCCCATGTACCTCGGCGAAATAGCCGGCCCCGAAGTGCGAGGCCTCATCGGCTCAAGCTGTTCGGTCGTAATGATGTTCGGGGTGTTGGCCGTCAACATCCTCGGCTTGTACATGGACATAAAAACATCGGCGTTGATTTCGGCGGTGGTCCCAGTGTTTTTCCTGGCCACGTTCGCCTGGATGCCCGAAAGTCCGTATTTTTTGATCATGAAGGGTGACGGCGAACGCGCGAAGGAAAACTTGCGCACGTTAAGAGGGGTGGAAGACGTCGATTGTGAAATCGCGAGGTTGACGAAAGCCGTCGAGGATCAAAGTAAGTCGTCCGGGAGGTTTCTGGATCTGTTTTTGGTTAAAAGTAACAGGAGGGGGTTGATCATCATAGGCGGGCTTAGAGCCGTCCAGCAGTTGAGTGGCATAACCGCCATTACGTTCTACGCGCAAACGATTTTTAAAGAAGCCGGCGAGGATATTTCAGCGGAGGTGGTAACCATAGTTTATTTTTCTATCCAATGTATTTTTACCGTCGTCTCTGCGGCGATTATCGACAAAACCGGGCGAAAACCTTTATCGGTGGTGTCCACCGTCGGCTGCGCCATCTGTTTACTCACCCAGGCGTGTTATTATTACGCGGGAACAGTAATTGACGTCAGCAAATACAGCTTCGTACCGGTCGCCGCGTTGATCCTCTTCGTCGTGGTCTACTGCATCGGACTTGGTACGATCCCGGTCCTGATGCTCGGGGAATTATTCCCAACGGACGTCAAGGCTTTCGCGCTGTGCATAGCCGAGATTTATTATTGCGCCTTGGCGACGATAGCGTCGAAATTTTTCCAAATCATGAAGGACGACTTCGGCATTTGCATACCTTTCTTCGTATTCGCGACCTGCTGTCTTTTAGGACTCGTGTTCGTCACGATGGTCATGCCGGAGACGAAAGGGAAAACGCTGGAGGAAATTCAAGAGTGTCTCAAAGGCGAGGACGGCGATAGGGGCGTGGAAGAAGTCGTTTGCGATCGAAAGACATAAAAGTAAGAATAATCGACTTCAATGATTCATATTAAATAAAACCCGAAGAAGACTCACACCCGTCTCGTCGTAATTTCCGAGATCGACTTTAAACGGGGATCAATAAATTTCGATATCAATTTACGCGATTTGTCTTAAATATAACTGACTGACTACGAAAATAATCGGCGAATATCTCCGCGAGTATATAATTGTAGTGACTCTTTAATTTAAATTCTTGTTGACTTTTGTTGGCATGGAAAATGTTATTCCCATTGCAACCCAACCCAACCCAATCCATCTCAACCCAACCTTTAAAGCAGCGTCTGTGACAGTTTCTGTCATCTACTGGTATTTTTTACCATTATCATTTTTGACAAGAGATGTTGACAGCTTCTATCACGTACTGCCAGGCCCGGAAAATTGACAGCTCTTGTTACCTAGTCAGTTCTTGGAGCTTCAACGTTTTTGCTGCCTTCTGCCAATTACTCATCGTTTTTGACAACCTGACAACCGCTGCCACCTGTTGACAGTTGTGCTATAATTGTAGTGCACTTCTTGACAGATGTGTACAGATTTTGTTACATATTGACAGTCCCAGACAACTATTGATAGCTGCTGTCATTGATTGACCAACTCTGTCATCTATTGGTAGTAATTCTGTGTTGTTTCGGCCATGTTACAGCATCACCTAAAACATATGCATTGCTATTTCTTTTCCATAATTTGCAAAGATATCATTAAATGACAGCTATGTCATCTACAGCTACTTACCGTCCACTGCACTTATTGTCATATGTTGATAATATCTGTCGTGTACTGACAGTTCCGGACAACTATTGACAGCTCCGGTCACCTATTCACAGTTCCTTGACAGTTCCTACAGTTATAACTTTTTGCTGTCTTCTGCCAACTAGTTGTCGTTTCTTGACAGTTATATTTTTTAGCTCCAACGAACTCCAGTGAACTACAGTATTTTTTTAAAATTATTTGTTGTTAATTTCTGGTCCATGATTTCCGAAAAAATAAGAGAGCATCGCCTACATAATATACACTGCCATTTGTATTTCATACATAATTATAAAATGAATATAAATTCCAACTAATGATTTTTAAATTAACGTGACTGTCCACTTATGAGATATTCGCCGACGCCGAATTATTTAATCCCAATAGACTTGCAAATTGAAATCGATTAGAGAAATGTGATCGAGTGCCCCTTGACGTTCGCGGCATTCTGATTGCGATGGCCGCATACGAGCGCCACCTCTCGACGACGCTTAAAACTCCGACGGCGACCCACGTATTTATGTATTTATGCAAGAGTCTGATCGCAAACACCAAGATTGATTAGATTAGTCGTTCGATGCCTGCTTAGTTTTTAAATTTAATTTATTGTCGCGACGTTGCCGTTAAAAATGTTGTTATTAATTCGCGGGCGTGTGAATTGCTATGAAATGGCGGACGAAGCAGTAATCTTAATGTATAGTGTACGATTTTTTTTACCACTAGTTGATATCTCGAAAATGTATATATGTGTATTTTTTTAAATAAAGATCGTTGTCTAAAATTATTATTTGCATTGAACCCTATTAATACAACCACACAGAAGAGTGATCGTAACGGAGGCAACAAGGATTCCATTGTAAATTGACGCGGGAAGAAGTAGGAAGGATCCAATTGTCATATGAGAGTATAAGTGGAATAGAATTAATTTATTTAATCGGAATCGGAAGTTGATGAATAAAGTATTTGGACAGAATTCATAAAATTACGTGTCACGAGTGATTAAACCACGAGGATAATAATTAAGTAAAACAAGAACGAAAATTTATTTACACTCCCGTTCAAGTTTAAACCAATTTTTCGTTAACTGATTGTATTTAGAACATCAGCGAATAAATTTATTAGCTGTAATAGCCTAAGGACATTGATAATTACGACATTTTTCGTTTGTCAACAGCCCGACGCCAAAGGCAGAGTTTTGTTGTTGCCAAGAAACGTGAACTTAATTCAAATAAGGTGATATTCTGTAAGAAAAACTTGTGCAGCAATTGTAACTAACTACAGATATAAGTCGACGTAGATGAAGAAGAGATGAAAGAAGTAGTGTGTCTTTAAACACTGCAAAAGTCAAAGATAAGGAAATTTTCTTCAACGACATGATCAAAATAGTTAAAGACAAGGCAACAGAAAAATAGGCGGAAATATGGTACAGATATACTGTCCATTGTCTGTAATAGACGAAGAAATATGGCTCTGGGGTTAAGCACTCGAACCATTGGTTCTGAAGACTGGGGATAAAATAGATAGAACTATAACAGAAAAGTGATGATCAGCTTTGAAAAAAGATATAACAATATAAGGAATGTTGAAGGCTGAAATGGATAAAATGGTAACAGAAAGCTAAACCCATGGCTGTGAAGTCATGAGTTTGACGTTGCTAAAATTTACAAGTACCTCTTAGTAAAATTACTGACGTCTTCGTCAAGTTTATGGTATTATTCTAAAGCAACTTGTAGCTCAAGGAATGATATCAGAAACGAATTTGATCGAGGGGCGTCAATTAAATTGGTTCGGATACTTGGTGGGGATAAAAAATTGTAACCTTAAAGAAACATGTTAAGCTGGATGTGATCGTTGTAGGCGTGGGGGAAGACCATTTCGAACGACCCTTTTAAACAACTTTGTACAATTTTTACAACAATCCAATAATCATAGTATGTGGGTTGCAGTCCTGTTTAAAATGTGACGTTCTCACGTCCAACATAACTGTCACTCGTTCAACCACTTAATAAAAAAGTACGAGGTGAAGAAATTCACCATCGAATAGCCATTTAGTTTAAATAACCTGAACCTGGGTTTGCAACCAATCGAAACTTTTAAGATTTAATTTAAAGATTTCAATTAATCCAAGTTTACTGAAATCCAAATGCCTCGAAAGCGACAGCACGTATCCGTGTTCCAATTGGTACGTATTGGCGTGAGCTCGAACTGGTCAAAAACGATTCGTTTCGCAGTTTCGATACGCGACCTGTTCGGACAGATTCTTGATACTGTTGGGGGTGGTGTGCTCCACCGTCGCCGGCGTATCGCTGCCGTTCGTGCTGACGCTTTTCGGGGAAGTCGCGGGAGACATCGTGTCCTTCGCGTCGACGTTGCGCAACAACTCGACTCAGATACAACGCGCGTCGGACGAACAGAAGCTGATGGCGTCCGTGACCAGATTCGCCGTTTACACCAGCCTTTTGGGGTTCGAAATCATCGCCATGATGTTCGTGTCTACGTTCGCGTTCAGCTACACGTCTTTGAAACAAGTACGTCGATAGAATCGGATCGACTATGTAATTTTTTCTTGACCTTAGATCCAGAAGATCAGGTCGTTGTACATGAAGCACGTCATGGACCAGGACATGTCGTGGTACGACACCAACCAGACGGGGGACTTTTCGAGCCGAATCACCGAGTGCGTGGTTTGAATTAAATCTGAATTAGTTAAATTTTTTGCCCGTGGTTTTAGGGACATGGCCAAGTTGGAGGAAGCTCTGGGGGATAAGAACTGCACGTTGTGCTATTATATGTCGTTGTTTCTTGGAGGGATTATCCTAGCTGTCATCAATGGTTGGGAATTGGCGCTGATATGTCTGTTATATTTGCCGGTGTCTATTGTTGGAATTGTTGTAATTGCGTGGGTGAGTGGTTAGAAAATTAATCATTTCCAATTTCAACATTTTCGTTGATTTCCTTCTCTATCGTCTTTCTCCTTTTCTTTTGCGATCCATATTACATCTCTTCCCATTTGCTCTGGTGATTTAATGTTGTTTTGCTTTTTCTTAATATGCTGAAGAGAGGCTCATTGTATTCCACCACTTCTTGTTTAATTTTTCGTTTTATTTGCAATATTGCAATTTTTCAGTTAACGACGAAATTCGCGAAGAAAGGAATGGATTCGTACGCGTCGGCCGGCGCTGTGGCCGAGGAAGTCCTCGGCGCCGTTCGCACCGTCGTCGCATTCGGCGGCCAACGCAAGGAAGCCGAACGTTACGCGACGCACCTGAAAGTCGCCCGCAAAAACAGCATAAAACAAGCGCTGTTTGCCGGCGTCAACAACGCACTGACGTGGTTCCTGGTTTACAGCTCTTACGCTCTGTCTTTTTTCTACGGCATCGGTCTGGTACTAGAAGAGCGACAATTGCCGGAGGACCAGCGCGTCTACACGCCTGGAAATATGCTTGCAGTGAGTTGAAATTCAGAAATTGGTTCTACTTGACCGTTGGAACTCCATTGATATGAATCGATATGATATCGCAGGTCTAAATCTTTAAAGGTTTTTATTTGCGTTGCCATCGCGTCTTGGAACATAGGGCAGTGCGCCCCGTATTTTCAAATCTTGAGCGTGGCCTGCAGCGCCGCCGCTGCGATCTACGGCGTGATCGACAACGTGCCGGTGATTAACGCGTCCAAGGGGACCGGAAAGCAATTCGCGAACTTCAAAGGAAACATAGCGTTCAATAACGTCTACTTTCATTTCCCGTCGCGGGTGGAAGTTCAGGTGCAAGGTCAAGGCGACGTTTGCGATCGCTGAGATCATTTCTTGAGCTTTGCAGATACTGAACGGCGTTAGCTTGAAAGTCAACGCCGGCGAAACAGTCGCGTTTGTCGGGAGCTCCGGTTGCGGCAAATCCACTTGCATACAGCTGATACAGAGATTCTACGATCCTGTCGCTGGCAACGTAAGTTTGGTCTTAAATCTCAAGATGGATCTGAATTGGATACATTTCGTTGTCGTCACAGGTGACCGTCGATAATTTCGATTTGCGAGAGCTCGATCTTAATTGGATGCGGAGCCATATCGGTGTGGTTGGTCAGGAGCCGGCCCTGTTCGCGACCACCATAGCCGAGAACATTAAACTTGGTAATCCGAGCGCGACCGCTGTTCAAGTGGAACGAGCGGCCATGCGAGCGAACGCGCATTCGTTCATCGTCGCTTTGCCTCAAGGATACGACACGGTGATTGGTGAAAGGGGAGCTCAGCTGTCCGGTGGCCAGAAGCAACGCATCGCAATCGCAAGGGCCTTGGTCAGGGAACCAGCTGTGCTTCTTCTGGATGAAGCGACGTCAGCGTTGGATACAGAGAGCGAAGCCTTAGTACAAAAAGCGATAGATTCGGTAAGGGATCCAATAAAACTTGCTTATCTAGCAAGGCCGTGGGTATGTACGGTGTCACCACGCAATTCAATAGCAATGCATCGTCGGCGCGATTAACACTAACCTTACTTTACTTGAAAATATTAGACGACTTTTGTCCATAGGCCAGCGAAAACTGCACCACAATCATCGTGGCACACCGCCTGTCCACGATCCGAAAGGCCAATCGAATATTGGTATTTTCTGAAGGAAAAGTCGTCGAAGAGGGCACCCACAAAGACCTCATGGCGCTAAAAGCAGGAGCCTACTACAACCTCGTCACCGCCCAACTATCAAGCGACGTGGCGGACAACCAAATCCCAGGTAAACAACGACGCAACTCACTATTGGACTTTATCGCTTATCGAAATATCCAGCTGAAACCGACGATGATGAATCCGGTAATAATGACCCCTCCGAGGACCTAAAGGAATCGACATACGACGTCAAAGTAAATCGTTGCGTTAACTCTAACTCGAGCTAACACTGTCATAATGCAGGATTTGCACACTGAAGAATACGATCACGAGCCAAAGCGTCCCGTAAGGAAAATTTTAAAGATGAACAATCCGGAATGGCTGATGAACGTTCTGGGTTGCTTGGCG
Organism: Geotrupes spiniger; assembly: GCA_959613385.1. NCBI lineage: Eukaryota > Metazoa > Arthropoda > Insecta > Coleoptera > Geotrupidae > Geotrupes > Geotrupes spiniger. Next base: position 25,010,066 of record OY390739.1, read on the forward strand.
GCGGCGGTGAACGGGGCTTCGCTTCCATTCTATTCGGTGATATTCGGCGACGTCGTCGGCATTCTCGCCGAGCCGAACGCCGACGTGCTGATGTCGAAGGGTTCTTGGTTGTGTTTGATGTTTTTGGTCCTCGGCGTGGTCACTGGAGTTGCGGCGTTCGTGCAGGTACCGATCGATTAGTTAGTCTAAGTTAATACAGCGTGGTTGTTACGCAGTGGTACGCGTTCGGGGTTGCCGGTGAGAAACTTACCAAGAGGGTGCGCGTGCGGATGTTCGAGGCGATGCTCCAGCAGGAGATGGGGTGGTTCGATTTGAGGGAGAATGGAGTCGGTGCGCTCTGCGCTAAACTGTCTGGCGAAGCCGCCAACGTCCAAGGAGTAAGTCCATTATTAATTTAATGGTTGAACTTGCGCCTAAAAGCTCTGTTTGAAAATTCATCGTAACAAATTCCTATAACATTAAATCTGATTATTTCACTGTTGATTCTCGCGAATTTCTCGTATGCTTTCCGATTATTTGCTGCAATGTGCATAAATGATTTTTTGAAATTCCTTAATGGTAATAATGTGTGACTAACAAGTTGGAGGAATTTTGTTATATTTACTATCAAACAGAATTGTATTAAACGAACTATTTTATGTAAATCAAAAGTGTCAGTGTAGGCATCAGGACAACCTATTGGTACGGCCCTCAACTCCTTGTCGACGCTCTGCTTATCAATAGGATTCTCACTTTATTTCGAATGGCGACTGACTTTGGTGACAGTCACGATCGTCCCACTAGTCTTGTTCGCCATCTACATGGAACAGAAACTAATGAAGATGAACGCGACCGCGAACAGCGACTCGTTAAAAAATTCGACTAAGGTATTTAACCTAAAAAAATATTTCGTTACACTTTAAATGATGATTTTTAGATCGCCGTCGAAGCCATCAGTGGCATACGAACGATCGCGTCGCTTGGTTGCGAGGAAACCTTCTGTCGGCTGTATAGAGACCAGACGAGGTTGTATTACACCAAAGCGAATCGATCGTCGTATTTCAGGGGGCTCGTTCTCGGCCTGGCCAGGAGCCTCACGTCCTTCTGCTACGCCGCTTCCATCTACTACGGTGGATTCTTAATAACGACGGAACATTTGGAATATTCCCGTGTGTTTAAGTACGTCTAAGTACGGATTTCTCTGGGCTCGTGTCCAAATCTAATCATCGATTTTTCTAGGGTGTCCGAGGCGCTGATAACCGGGGCGTGGTCGATAGGAAACGCGTTCGCGTTCTCGCGGAATTTTCAGAAGGGAATTTCGGCGGCCTGTGACATCGTCAGGTTGCTGGAGCGAGTGCCGCGCATCAAGGATCATGAAAACGCCAGTTCGTACGGATGGGTAACTCGACGATTTTTTTGTTATGTCTATGTTAATTATCTCTCGGTTAGGGTAATGGCGACTTGGTGTATTCCGACGTTAAGTTCGCATATCCGACGAGACCGAACATGAAGGTGCTCCGCGGGCTCGATCTGTCGATAACGCACGGAAAAACCGTCGCTCTGGTCGGGCAGAGCGGTTGCGGAAAGTCCACCGTCGTGCAGTTGTTGGAGCGTTTCTACGATCCCGTGGACGGTTGCATAACCGTCGATAAGTCGAACATTTCTCACATGAAATTGGCGACGCTGCGGTCGTATATGGGGATGGTGTCGCAGGAACCGAATTTGTTCGATAGGACCATCGCTGATAACATTGCGTACGGGGACAATACGCGTAGCTTGCATAGGACTGAAATAATCGACGCTGCCGTCAAGGCAAACATACATAACTTCGTCAGGATGCTGCCTATGGTAAGAGTAATTCATGACTGAATCCTGAAAGATATATAGTTTGAACCGAAGCTACCTGATTAAAGGATTAACATAATATTTTTACATACAATTTCATTAACAATTATTTTACAATTTATGGGTTACATTGCTAAATTTCTTGTGATTTTTATTACAACATTTTATTCATAACTTTCTACCAAATAATTTCACGAAAAAACTCAACCATAAATGTTAAGTTTAGATTTATTTCGTAATTTTCAACCCATGTGCTCATTTAAAACATCTTATATACGTTCTTTGTCGTTTATGAGAGTTATGAGTCAATTAAACTTCTTGCAGTAAACGTCACGAATATCAGTGAAATTGGTGAAAATTTTCAACGACTTATATATTTCTGTGCAAAATTGTTTTGTAACTCACCGTTCGCTTAGCTTGTCACCTATCCAACCCAACACAAGGCATTTTACCAGCAGCCCTGAATTTATAGAATTACTCACTGCCAAATACCGCGACACAAACAGGTGAAATAGGGTAGACACCATTATATTGTAAATGATAATGCACAAAATAATCGAAATGTCATGTAATTCGTTTTGATGCAAGATAAAACCATTGTCTTTCTTGTTAATGATGAATTTCAATTCTTTATAGATTATGTATAAGGAAGTGTGGTTAAGAACTAAATTGTTGTCCAAATTCTGCAATTTTACGCCAACCCAATCCAAAAAAAAATTGAATTTTCAAAAAATACTACAAGTTTTCTGGGAGGGGAGTTTAACAAATTGTCAAGAGATCCTGTTAGAAATCTGAAACGCCTAAATTTAGTTTTAGGGCATTTTCTATTCGGCTACTTGGTTGGGTAAGGTTGGGTTGCGTCGAGTTGGGTTGGGTTGGGTTGGATTGGGATTTAGTTGGTTTGCTGAATGAGTTTCAAATCGAGATAGTAAATATTAAATAATTGTGTGGGTATTTTTTTAAGCAGGTTGAACAGTTCATATTTGTTGTTGACTCGCGAATTTGTTATTAAAACATTTATTACGATGTGTCCCCTAAATGATTTTCATGTATTTACGTCTTCATAAATTGTTATTAGTGCGAAATTTCTCACCTTCAATTTTGATATTTAAATTCTTTCTTCCGGCTGTTTAAGTCGTTTATTGGTCGAAATATGCAAATGTATGTGGCAGGGTCGTATCAAGTACCAAATGTTGTCCATTATTGAATTAAATTTTGTGCCCAAAAATGTATGCAAATTTAGAAGTAGGGCATTTTAATTAATTTTTAAATCACAAGTCTTCATCGCCTGGGATTTGAAGAAAACGCAATAACAAATTATAAAAATAGCACTTCTACTGGAAGTATTTTTTGGTTGTGCTACTTGACGAGACGTCACGTCAGTTATTTTTATAATTTTTATAATAAAACTTTTTAAAGTCACAGTTGGATTGTTTTCATATATTTTATTTCGTTACCAATGAAGTCTGAATTTTATTATATTACAAATTTTCTTTAAAACCCAGAGGTAACACAGTATTACACTGCCTTTTATTTTATTCTAATTGTTCCCAGTGAAATGTTTTCGTTTTTATTCTTCATATTACCACACTCTTCTGAAATTCTGCCTTATTTGCTATAGTTTTTAAATTTTTAATTTATTTGATTCAACTTCCAAGGTAAACCTACAGAGGCAATACAAAGTCTCAATGCTTTTATATTATAAATAATATAAACAATTATAAACAATTGGAGTTGCAAATCTTTGCCAGAACTGTGATACAAGATACAGGAGATCCGTGGGATTGAATAAACGCTAAGGACTCGGTTGTTAACTGCTGGAAATTGTTCGAAGTTCTTGGTTTCAAACGGATTGTTCGTTCAGACTATGTTTTCTCACTTTCTTCGTCGCAGAGTACACAGTCCTTATTTAATGTAAATTTGCGGCAGTTATCATCGTATTGTATATCGTTCCATTCTTGGCAAAACGGAATTTAATTGCGAGCATTGTTAAACGCATTTGTGTATATTTCTGCTTCGCTTTACTTTATATTCTATTTGCTTTTTACGTCATCGGGTTTGGTTTCATATATCTCCCAATTTTCTAGTTTCTATCGCCAGTTTGAGTATAAATTTAACAACTGAACATTTATATCTGTTTATAATTTTTGTACAATCGTTTTTTAGCAATAAAAATGTTCCAAACTATTTGGGTAATAGATTGCACAGTACTTTTCAGCTATACGATCCAATTTGTCTGTTCCACCATCAAATTTGAAGTCCGGAAAAAAGTCTTCAGTTTTTGTGCCACTATTTTCCGATTATAATCGGCCTTTTCATTATCATTAACTTTGCTGAAGGTTGGGTTGGGCTGGGATGGGTTGGGTTTTGATGCTAGGTATAATGAGTTTTCTCTTCGTTTGAATGTTGATAGAATTTTGTAGATCTAGCACATTGTGGAACAAAATTGACGTATATGAAAATTTCTATAATTAAAATAAAAAAATTATTTTTCTTCATTCTGATGTTTTTCTTCTAAAGTTTGAGTTTCAATTATGTTATAAATAAGTCATCGTGTTCAAGCTTTGTTTTTTCCAATCCCTGGAAACTTGATACAACTTCCTCCAACCACTTTTATATCCCAACTGAATTCCGTAGTTATCTCTGGTAAATTTTACCATTAATTTATTCCAGAAGATCTTCATATCATCTGTTGTCATTGAATTTGTTGGGATTATGTATCTCGTTGTCATTTTTAAATTTTTTTTCGAAAGGGCTATGAAACGCGCCTGGGCGAAAAAGGCACGCAGCTCTCTGGGGGGCAGAAGCAACGAATAGCCATCGCCAGAGCCCTGATTAGAAATCCGCAAGTTCTCTTGCTGGACGAGGCCACCTCCGCCCTCGACACGGAAAGCGAAAAGGTGAGGTCAATTGCGCCCCATCTATTAGTATAATAGGCGTTTGCAGATCGTGCAGGAAGCTCTGGACGTGGCCAGAAAGGGCAGGACGTGCATCACCATCGCCCATCGTCTGCTGACAATAAGGGACGTCGACGTCATTTGCGTCGTGCACAAAGGACGCGTCGCTGAGATGGGAACCCACGAGGATCTCATAGCTCTTAAGGGAATCTACCATAAGTTGTATTCGTTGCAAATGAGTCACGCGTGACTTTCTTATAATTATATAAAGATGCAAAGCATTAATTTTATTAACAAATTAAAAATGTTTGTCTTGGACGGTATCACGTGAACGCTGAGGGTAATGTGTTCCCAACCAAATCCAATTCAATACAACCCAGCTCAACCAAACCCAACATTGGACGCAATGCCAATTGATAGTGAATTCAAAATCAAACGAGATGGGGTTTACTGGGAAAATTAGATATAAGAATAGCAAATAAGAGTGAGAAAAATAAGAAAATATTGAACGAAATCAAATCAAAATCCAGATATATTTAAGTATAGCAACTCAGACTAAATAAAGCAAAAAAACAAAAAAAAATTGAACAATCGACGGACACCCCAAATAATTAATTAAATATCCAAATTGCTAACAGACATATCTCAAAATATTTTTAAAAACATCAGTGAATATTAAATAATCCCCTAACCAAATTTAAACGACCACTCGTTGGGTTGATAATTTTAAAAATAATTCATCGTGCAAATTAAATAAATAGAAATTTTTTTATATAATGCATCCAATGAAGGAATCTCACGTCTTAATGTCAAAACAAAATACTTGATGAGGTTTTTTGTTTCATCATTCATCGAAGAAACTCTGGAGCATTTAAACCATAAAAATAACAACGTTCTTCTTAAATACCTAAAAAATGTTCAACATCGCCGATTTATAATCGAGTATCGTTTGCTAAACGCTTTAATTAAAAATATTGGCGGCGCGTGCTCTCTCAGACCGATCAATTTAGACCCACAGCAATTGAGCCAGTCGCCAACCAAGAAAATGACTTTTCCATTGGATCGCGTTCGCCAGGAAGGCCAATTAAAATGTTTGCGATTTGCAAATCAAACCATCAACATTTACAACAACATTGCGCTGTCGTCGTGTGGCGATTCCAATTTATTTCACAACGTGACGTTCGCGCATTATAGATGGCCAATATAAGTGACATCGTTTAACCAATTAATAATAATGAACTATGTGGCGTATCGTTTACTGTGGTAGCAGTTTCCTAATCGAGAGCACATCGCGTCCACGTCGATGACATGAAGAAGAAATTCACCATAAAGCACTTTTCGTCGCTAGAATCGATCAAGAACAATGTCGCTGAAGCGTAAGTAATCAAGAAAAATTAAATTTTTATTCAAAAAGTTTTCTTTTCAGGCAGTTTACGGAAATCGAGGCGACGCCGAAGGAGAGGCGAATCTCCGTGTTTGAGTTGGTACGTCCGCGTCGGTAATTAATGTCGTCGAGGTTTTAAACAACGTTTTATTCCGTAGTTTCGATATGCGACTTGTTTGGACAGATTTTTGATACTATTCGGGGTTGTTTGTTCGATGGTCACAGGGGTGTCGATGCCTATCATGATGTGGTTCTTCGGCGAAGTCACCGGAGACATCGTGTCGTTCGCTACGTCGCTGTTCAACGAGACGTTGAGTCCGGGCGAACGCGAGTTCAACGAGGATCGGCTGATGGCGGCGGTGAGGAACTTCGCCATTCAAACCAGCTTTTTGGGGCTGGGTACCATAATTTTGATGTTCGTGTCCGTGGTCGTGTTCAGCTACACGTCGTCAAAACAGGTAAAATTTCAATCCGGCTTATGGAACATGGCTTCCAACCTGGTACATAATTTTTTTTAATTCCAGATACAAAAGATCCGTTCGTTGTACATGAAGCACGTTTTGAACCAGGACATATCGTGGTACGACACCAACCAGACGGGGGATTTTTCAAGTCGAATGACCGAGTATGTGAATCCTTTGGAAAATTACTTAATTTAAAATATCGTGATTTTAGAGATATGACGAAGTTGGAGGAGGCGTTGGGTGATAAAATCTGCACGTTCTGCTACTACATTTCCGTTTTTATTTCGGGAATAGTCTTGTCGTTTGTAAAGGGTTGGGAATTGGCGCTGATATGTCTCATATATTTGCCAGTGTCCATGGTTGGAATGGGCATAGTTTCGTGGGTATGTATTTTTGTTTTATGAATTTTATGAATCTTGGTAATTTATTAAAACGATAAAATAAATGATTAATTTCGATTTTGATACAATGCCCTCGTTTAGTTTAAACGGAGCTGTGTCGCTTCGGTATTTACGTCGCCTACGTTTATACGATGGTGAGATATGTGACGCAGCAGTTATGTATCTCTAGGACTAGGATAGTTTTGTGCGACCTTTATATAATTATTTATTGCATTTATTGCATTTTGGAGATTTTGTCAATTTTACATTTTTGTTCGTTGATTTTTTTGAATTTATTTGCATTGCTTGCATTTTAACAATTTGTATATTGAACTTTTCGAAAATTATTGGAAATATCCCAGTTTAAGATTTATTTATTGATAATTTCGACAATTAAGTAATTTTTGATTTTTGAATATTTGTTCACATTTGTAAGTTTATTGGGCTACTTTAAATTTTTCTTTTACAAAAAATGCTATTTTCTTTAATATCGAGTTAAGTTGGGTTGGGTTATGTTGGATTCGGTTGGGTTAGATTGGATTCGGTTGGGCTGGGTTGGTTTGAGTTAGATTGGGTTGGGTTGGGTTGTTTTACATTTTTGTTCGTTGATTTTTTGGAGGCTATTCGTATTGCTTGCCTTCTACCGACCTTCTCGAAAGTTATTATAAATATCACCATTTTATATTATTGGTCTGAAATGTTTTATCCGTTTTCAAGACACGATCACGATAATTTATTCATATCAATTCATTAAAATTTAAGACGTCGACAGCTAATTCTTCCTGACCCGATGATTCACAAGAACTTGTTGTAAAAATGCAGTTAATCTGTCGACTTTCAGTTGACGACGAAATTCGCCGAGAAAGAAATGGAAGCGTACGCCTCGGCTGGTGCAATAGCGGAGGAGGTCCTCGGTGCAGTTCGAACCGTGGTGGCTTTCGGCGGCCAAAGCAAAGAAATCGAACGTTATGGGGCTCAACTGAAAATCGCCCGCGACAATAACATAAAACGGTCACTGTTCTCGGGTATAAACAACGGATTGATGTGGCTGCTGGTTTACGGTTCATACGCGCTCTCTTTTTACTACGGCGTCGGACTTATAGTTGAAGAGAGGAAGTTGCCAGAAGATCAGCGCGTTTACACACCGGGCAACATGCTTACAGTAAGTAGATATAACCACATTAAAAATTCTAAAAAATAATTTTAACTTATTTAAGTCAATAACAGTTATACTGATAACGAACTCGCCATTCGATATTCGTGATCACTTACAATTCGACAATTTTTTTTTATTTGAGCAAAATCTTTGCTATCTTAAATCACCAATGGTTTGCCAGCTAGGTTGCAAAAACTATAATCAATGCCACACATGAAACATTTGCAAATGAACATTTACAGTACATCATGGGATGGTAAATTTCCACAAATCCTTGCCAAGAATTTCGGTTTCATCATAATTTTACTGCAATAGCAGACGATTGATATAATTTATATTTATTGCGGCATGTTTATGTTGTAGTAAATTTTTTTTGATAATATCCATCCAAATTTTCTGATTAGGTTTTCTTCGGCGTCCTCATCGCGACTTGGAACTTCGGACAATGCGCCCCCTATTTTCAGATATTCAGCGTCGCCTGCAGCGCCGCCACCACCATCTACGGGGTGATCGATAACGTCCCACTAATCAACACGTCCAAAGGCAACGGAAAAAAACTGTCGCACTTAAAAGGGAACATAACGTTCAAGAACGTCCACTTCAATTATCCTTCAAGGAAGGAAGTTCAGGTACTTTATGGTTATCTTGAGCGTCAAAGTAGTTAATTTTCGTAAACTTTGTAGATACTCAAAGGCGTCGATCTGAAAGTCAACGCAGGTGAAACGGTCGCCTTCGTCGGGAGCTCGGGTTGCGGCAAGTCCACCTGCATACAGCTCATCCAGCGTTTCTACGATCCGATCGCTGGAAATGTGAGTTTATGCTCAATGGTTTTTAGGTAGTTTCGAAATTTTCGCAGGTGATCGTCGACGATTATGATTTGCGCGAGTTGGATCTTCATTGGCTGCGTGGTCATATCGGCGTTGTTGGGCAGGAGCCGGTTCTGTTTGCGACGAGCATTGCGGAGAATATCAAGTTGGGTAATCCGAGGGCGACCGAGGCGGAAGTGGAAAGGGCGGCGATGCGAGCAAACGCGCATTCGTTCATCGTCGCGTTGCCGCAAGGATACGACACGGTGATTGGTGAAAGGGGTGCTCAGTTGTCCGGTGGTCAGAAGCAGCGTATTGCCATCGCTAGAGCACTGATTAGGGAACCAGCTGTGCTTTTGCTCGATGAAGCCACGTCGGCGTTGGACACTCACAGCGAAGCTCTTGTCCAGAAAGCCATAGACTCGGTAAGATCTGAACGATGTTGTTAATTTTTCTAAGTGTACATCCATGTGGTCATTGTTTATTGCCTCACGCTCCCAATTTCATGTTTTTGTTTTTCCGTTTCGTTGGCATTAATCTTAAAAAAAGTTGAAATATCATGTGTCTTCTTCACAGGCCAGTGAAGATTGCACCACAATCATCGTTGCCCATAGATTATCGACGATCCGAAACGCCAATAGAATCATTGTGTTTTCCGAAGGAAAGGTCGTGGAAGAGGGCACCCACAAAGATCTAATGACGCTGACAGGTGGTGTGTATTATAATCTGGTGACCGCCCAACTATCAAACGACGTTTTGGAGAACGAAGTTGTGGGTAAGTATCCAAAAACATGCCCAACTAGAATTTATAACTCAAAATATTAGATGACGCCGACGAAGAATCAGCAAACGTCCAGTGCGTCGACGACGACCGCAAGGTGTCGATAGCCTACGACCCTAAAGTAAGTCGATTAAGTTATGATTTCCGCAATAAGTTTTGGCGTAACAGGTCATGGAAGACGCGGATGTGAAAAAGACACCAACGCGCTGGCCCGTCTCGAAGGTGCTGAAGCTGAACGGACCCGAATGGTGGCTGAACGTTTTGGGTTGCCTGGCCGCGGCGCTGACGGGAGCCTCGTTGCCATGCTATTCGGTGGTGTTCGGCGACATCATCGGCGTTCTTTCCCACCCCGACACCGATTACGTCGTCTCGGAGGGCAATTGGTTCAGCTTGTTGTTTTTCATCATAGGGCTGGTCACTGGTGTTGCGGCGTTCGTGCAGGTAAAGTGCCGTAGAAGCTCGAAATTTTCGTGAAGAACGAGTTTTGTTTGTCGCAGTGGTACTGTTTTGGAGTGGCGGGGGAGAAGCTAACTATGAGGGTGCGCGCCCGGATGTTCAAGGCGATGCTTGAGCAGGAGATGGGGTGGTTCGATTTGAGGGAGAACGGCGTGGGGGCGCTTTGCGCCAAACTGTCCGCTGATGCGGCCAGCATACAAGGGGTAAGTGGGCAGTTGGTTATTAGTAACTATAATCAATTTTTTTAAAAATATAATATACACAAGACAATAAAATAAGTAATTTGGAAATTACGCTCCTTAACGACTAGACTGACCACGTGGTTTTTTTTATGTAAATTAATAATTCGTATAGGCATCCGGACAACCCATCGGAACTGCACTCAACTCCTTATCGACGCTGGGATTAGCGATTGGATTCGCGTTTTATTTCGAATGGCGACTGACTTTGGTGACAATATCCTTCGTTCCACTCGTCCTGGTGGCCATATACCTTGAGCAGAAAGTAATCAAGATGAACACGAGCGACAGCAGCGAGGCCATAAGAAATTCAACGAAGGTACATAACAAAAAAAAATTGGACCCAGTTTTCAGCAATGATTTTTAGATCGCCGTTGAAGCCATCAGCGGGATACGTACAGTTGCATCGCTGGGCTGCGAGGTGACGTTTTATCGGTTGTACAAGGCGGAGATGAGGGCTCATTTCGCGAAAACGAACCTGTCTGCGTGCTTTAGAGGGTTGGTCCTTGGCCTCGCCCGAAGTTTAATGTCGTTCTCCTACGCCGCGTCCATATACTACGGGGGAATTTTGATCAAAAACGAACATTTGGATTACCCCAGCGTGTTTAAGTACGTGTTATTGGGCTTGCGCGCCATCATTTAATTTTAAATGTCGCAGGGTGTCCGAGGCGCTAATCACAGGGGCGTGGTCTATAGGCAACGCGTTCGCGTTCTCGCCGAATTTCCAGCAAGGGATCTCGGCCGCCACCGACATCGTCAGGCTGCTCGAGCGGTCGCCGCGCGTCAAAGACCACAAACACTCCAGCTCGTACGGATGGGTAACGCAAATGTTGTTGTGTCGATCGTCGATAATGTGTCGCGTGTTTAGGGCAACGGACATTTGGAGTACTCGGACGTCAAGTTTTCGTACCCGACCAGGCCCAACGTGAAGGTGCTTCGCGGGCTCGATCTGTCGATAATGCACGGGAAAACAATCGCGCTGGTGGGTCCGAGCGGCTGCGGTAAGTCAACCATCGTTCAGCTCCTGGAGCGTTTCTACGATCCGCAGGATGGGTCAGTTACTGTGGACAAGTCGAACATTTCCAACATGAAGTTGGCTTCGTTGCGATCGCACATGGGGATTGTGTCGCAAGAACCGAATTTGTTCGACAGGACGATTGGGGAGAACATCGCTTATGGAGATAATAGACGAGTCGTTAGCAAGCAAGAGATAATCGAAGCGGCGCTCAAGGCCAACATCCATAATTTTATTGGTTCGTTACCTTTGGTAAGTTTTGTCTTCACTAGTTGGTGTTCCACTAATTTTTCTCTTATTCGTAATTTGACGCCCAACGTTGGGAATTTTTGTTGGGACGATTTAATTTATCTTCTCGAAGGGTTACGAAACGCGTCTGGGTGAGAAAGGCACGCAGCTTTCGGGTGGTCAAAAACAACGAATAGCCATCGCAAGGGCTCTGATTCGAAATCCGCAAGTTTTGTTGCTCGATGAGGCCACGTCGGCATTGGACACGGAAAGTGAAAAAGTAGGTTAAGCTTTGCGTTCTTTGGCCAATTTCATGCGATTGTTTTTTTAGGTTGTTCAAGAAGCTTTGGACAGGGCCAGGAAGGGTCGGACGTGCGTCACCATCGCCCATCGTCTGGCGACAATAAGAGACGTCGACTTAATTTGCGTCGTGCACAAGGGGCTTATCGTGGAGATGGGGACCCACGAAAAGCTTTTAACTCTTAAGGGGATCTACCACAAGTTGCACACGTTGCAGATGAGTCGTTCGTAAATTTCGATCGATGGCAATTATGTAATTGGTAGTGAATAAAAGTTTATTTTTTCTCTCAGTTGGGGCGTGAATAATAATAAAAATTGACGTTTGAGTTTGATTTTAACCGCTTGGCTTAATTAACCGTTCAGGGTTTTGCAATTGTTGTAATTATTTTATTAGCGCAAATAGATTAAAAATAATATAATGTACAAATATAAATATACACGTTTACCTCAGGTAACTGTGAGTAAACCTACTAGTTCCCAGATTACTTGATATAAATTGCTTATAAAGAACACATTCGACGATTAACATGTTAATGATCCTGATAGCACTAAATACTTAAAACAATCAAAGAAATAACTAAAATGTCGTTTATACGAATACCTGGAAAATTGTTAAAAGGGGAAATTTTTCCTCTGTCGCGGCTAACAAAGACTAAGACATTTTTGAAGCTTCGGATGTTTACATAAAACTGATTAAGCATTAAAGTAACCAAAGTTATTATTCTTAATAATAAGGCAAGAAGAAAGCTGTATGCAAAATAATGACAATTAAGATGATCACTGGAATTACAACAAGACGGGCGTGCAATCTAGGGGAATGGGGGATTGAAACCGAATACAAGAGGCTCTGTTGGTGAAGTTATTATTTTATTTTAGTAACATTCAGCTTAGTAGACAAGGAATCAAACACCAAGAGTACCTTGAAGCAGTAAAATAACATTGATCCTATATGACAGAGTGAATTCTGAAAGCATCTAAAAATGTTTTGGGTCGATTATCCCCAGAATGGAATGGTCTAGTTCGTTTCAATGAAATATCAGGCGAATTAACATGTCCCACTTACTTTAAACTGATTATGCCATAACATTTAACGAAGACCTTAATTTTTAAAGTAGTGGGATTTGTTGTTAAATCTTGACCTTCAATTTGACGTTGATGACGAAAGGTAATTGTAAACTTGATTTCGCAACTTTTTTTATTAATGTTCGTATACTAATTCTGCCCTTCAATTTGAGTTTGCGATATTTTAAGCAAAATTCGTCTGAGATTTTTTACGAAACTGGACGTTTGTTTGTAGGATTATAATTTAGTTTTCAATGAATTTGGGATGTAGCCTGTACTTTATTTATAATCGAAGTTGCTTTACGTTGTGGTTGAACTATAGCCATTGCCAAAATATTTATAGCAATTATGAAGTATGAATGATTACACCGTACAAATGCAGTCTATAAATAGTTGACGCAGAGTATTAGAGATGATTTTGATAGACAGGTACAGCGAAGTTGAAGAGGGCGTCGATTAAATACTACAATACTATAATCCTCTTGATACACTTATCCATTACTGTTGTTACTCAAAGATTTTATTCCTCAGTTGCTATTTGTGAGTTATGTATTTTGTAATGAAATTTAAGGCGCGAAGTATACCTGGATTTTAATTCCAAACAGTTGGGAACTAGTCATCGTCTCAACTAATCACAACTGCTTGAATTATATTAGTTATAGTGCTACGCATAAATGGAACATAATATAGAAACAAAATATATATTTTTTTGGTTTAAACAGACTAGTGGTCACAAAATAAATAATTTACACAACGGCGATATCCTTTCATCGTATTTCCTAACATATTCTTCACGATCGACTCGTTTGCAATGTGTGTAGTTTGTGGTAGATTCCCCTGAGCGCTAAGAGCTCTTCGTGTCTTCCGATCTCGACGATGCGCCCTCTATTGACGACGCATATGACGTCGGCGTCTCGTATGGTTGTCAGACGATGCGCGATTGTGATGCAGGTTCGTCCTTCTCTTGCGCTGTCCAACGCTTCTTGTACGACCTGCAAAGACCAATTAGTGATGGAGTGAAAACAAATTATGCAACGGACCTTCTCGCTTTCCATGTCCAGGGCTGAGGTGGCCTCATCGAGTAGAAGAACTTGCGGATTTCGTACCAGGGCCCTGGCGATTGCTATTCGTTGCTTTTGCCCACCCGAGAGCTGGGTACCTTTGTCACCGAGCCGAGTTTCGTAGCCCTTGAAAACGATAAAGATAATCTATAGTTTATAGTTTGTAGTTTATAGTCTAAAGTATGTTCTGTCAATAGTCTATGGTACATAGCCTATAGTCTATGGTCTATGGTATATAGTCTTTAGTCTTTAGTCTTTAGTCTTTAGTCTTTAGTCTTTAGTCTTTAGTCTTTAGTCTTTAGTCTTTAGTCTTTAGTCTTTAGTCTTTAGTCTTTAGTCTTTAGTCTTTAGTCTTTAGTCTTTAGTCTTTAGTCTTTAGTCTTTAGTCTTTAGTCTTTAGTCTTTAGTCTTTAGTCTTTAGTCTTTAGTCTTTAGTCTTTAGTCTTTAGTCTTTAGTCTTTAGTCTTTAGTCTTTAGTCTTTAGTCTTTAGTCTTTAGTCTTTAGTCTTTAGTCTTTAGTCTTTAGTCTTTAGTCTTTAGTCTTTAGTCTACAGTCTACAGTCTACAGTCTACAGTCTACAGTCTACAGTCTACAGTCTACAGTCTACAGTCTACAGTCTACAGTCTACAGTCTACAGTCTACAGTCTACAGTCTACAGTCTACAGTCTACAGTCTACAGTCTACAGTCTACAGTCTACAGTCTACAGTCTACAGTCTACAGTCTACAGTCTACAGTCTACAGTCTACAGTCTACAGTCTACAGTCTACAGTCTACAGTCTACAGTCTACAGTCTACAGTCTACAGTCTACAGTCTACAGTCTACAGTCTACAGTCTACAGTCTACAGTCTACAGTCTACAGTCTACAGTCTACAGTCTACAGTCTACAGTCTACAGTCTACAGTCTACAGTCTACAGTCTACAGTCTATAGTTTATAGTCTATAGTCTATAGTCTATAGTCTATAGTCTATAGTCTATAGTCTATAGTCTATAATCTAGAGTCTAGAGTCTATAATCTAGAGTCTAGAGTCTATAGTCTATAGTCTTACCAAAGGTAAAGAACCGATGAAGTGATGTATATTCGCCTTGACTGCTGCATCTATTATCTCCTGCTCGGACACAACACGACTGTTATCACCATATGCAATATTCTCCCCAATCGTCCTATCGAACAAATTCGGTTCCTGCGAAACGATCCCAAGATGCGATCGCAACGACTCCAATTTCATGCCCGCTATCTCCGACCCGTCAACTCTAATGGAACCTTCCTGAGGATCGTAGAACCGCTCCATTAGCTGGATGATGGTAGACTTTCCACATCCACTCGGACCCACCAACGCCACAGTCTTCCCCTGCATTATCGACATATCGAGTCCGCGCAATACTTTCACGTTCGGCCTGGTGGGGTACGCGAACCTGACGCCGGAATATTGGAAATTTCCATCGCCCTGAAACGCGCGTATTAAAAAAAATTAGGGCATTTAAATCGCGCGTTACCCATGAACCGGATCCGCTGCTTTTGTTGTCCTTGATCCGCGGGACTCGTTCGAGGAGACGCACGATGTGCCCGCCGGCTTTGATCCCCTTGCGAAAGTTGGGCGAGAAGGCGAACGCGTTCCCTATGGACCAGGCTCCCATGATCAGAGCTTCCGATACCCTATGCGAAACTATCATTAAATACAACTATGGGGGATTAATTCCAACGTACTTGAAGACGATCCCGTAGCTTAAGTTCTCGTCCCTGATCAAAAGTCCCCCGTAGTAAATGGAGACTGCGTATGAGAAGAACATGAGACTTCGGACGAGGCCGTACAAAGACGCGCCGATGTAGGCGGTGCGTTGCGATTTCTTGAGGTGCGGTGTCAAAGCGGATTTGTAAAGATCGCAGAAGGTCTCCTCGCGTCCGAGGGACGCTACGGTTCGTATACCGCTTATGGCTTCGACGGCGATCTGGGCGAAAAATTCTGCTTTGAAGGACTTGTGTGTGTTAGTATAGGCGTACTTACTTTGGTCGAATCGGTGAGGAAGTTGTTGTTCTCTTTGGATTCGGTTTTTCGGATCGCTTGTTCCAAGTAAACCGCCAAGAGGACGAGCGGAACGAACGACAATGTGACCAAAGTTAATCGCCACTCGAAATAAAACGAAAATCCCACCGCTAGTGCTAACGTCGATGTGGCGTTGACTGCAGTTCCTATGGGTAGTCCAGCGGCCTGTCGGAGATAAATAAAATCACATTTGGAAGACACCGCAGACAGTTGGTTGAAATATATAAATAAATAGGAACAAAACAGTTCTAATCAATCTATACAAACTTTTTAAATTATATTTTGTTTTTAACTCATTACTTTATAATCAGTAAATTTCGTTTGATTTGGTTGGGGTGGGGTTGGGTTGGGTTGGTTTGTGTTGGTCAAAAATGACAAACGTTTACTCGTTTTTACTTTTACTTTCTACAACCGTTAGATTGAAATACAAAATTTTGACCAAAATATTATCTTCAAGCGTCTAATGGATGATGGAATTTTCTGGGTGAAGATGGGCATAATTTTTCCACATCTTTTACATTTTTACTTTTACATCTCTAATAATGTTAATTGTGCCATCGTTCCTTGACGTTTGAAGAAAATAATCATACATGCTTTGAAAAGGAATGGAGGGAACAACGAAGTCATCAAAAATGTCAACAGTTATCTACGATTTTTCGTCAATACTTAGATACATACATTTTGAAGGCTAGCAGCTTCTGATGATAATTTGGCGCACAGCGCCCCGATTCCATTCTCACTCCTGTCGAACCACCCCATCTCTTGTTGAAGAATCGTCTCAAACATTCGGGCCCGCACCCTCATCGTCAGTTTTTCTCCAGACAATCCAAACGCATACCACTGCAAATCGTCAAATGTTATCCAACATTCAAATTTATTTTGAAAATTACCTGAACGAAAGCCGCGATGCCTGTAACGACCCCAATGATGAAAAACAACAAGCAATACCAATTGCTCATACTAACGACGTACTCGATATTCGGGTTGGCCAGCACGCCGATTATGTCGCCGAAGATTATGGCGTAAAACGGAAGAGACGCACCGGTCGTTATGGCCGCTATGCATCCAAGCAAAATCAACCACCATTCATTACTGTTCAGCTTCAGTATTTTCCAAATGGAGAAATGAATTGCCTCGTCAGCTTGGTCCACCTGTTAAATTATTATTATTATCAATGCATGTAGCACGATAGGAAATTTACTTTGTTTGCGGTGATCGCCACCGACATCTTGCGATCGTCGTCTTTCATCGCGTCGTCGTTGTCTTCTTCTACGCATTCGTCTGAAAATCATTTTGTATGAAATTTGGATTTTCTTTTTAATTCAGCGATTACCTTCGTCTAAAGCGTCGTTCGATAATTGGGCTGTGACCAAACTGCGATAGGCTCCGCCTATGTGGGACATTAGGTGTTTGTGGGTGCCCTCTTCTACCACACTACCATCAGCGAAGACGATTATCCTGTCGGCGTTTCGAATCGTCGATAAACGATGGGCAACGATGATCGTTGTACAGTCCTGGCTGGCCTGAAAAGTATTTTCGAAAATAATTAATATTACGTACGTCTCGCAAAGAAACAAGTCGAATTCGCTATACGAATCTCTTCGGATCAAATTCAGACAAATTACTAAACAGAGCTCTGTGTGTAGATTAATATTTTGAAGCACCTGTAATGGTCTGAGATTAGTGATTGCCGCCCCAACACCATACGTGCGGTGTACGTTATTGTCGGTCACATTATTTTTTTTAACGTAATAATTTATTGCAGGTTGTTCCACAATTCTTCAAGGGGTCCACGCCTCGTTTCTTATTTCATATGTCGCTTGAACATTAGCTTGTAGTCAAGTAATTTATCCTGAGAAGTCTTTTTCCCTGGGTATATAATTTTACATTGGCAATTAAAGTAAGTTCATCAATCATTTTGCGTTGCTCTTGTAGGCATTCAAAGTTAAGAATTGTTTCCTTCAGAATTGTGTTTCTAATTTCACTTCCTTCAATCTTTTCAGTTGGGTATTTCCATATGTGTCAGAAAGTATGATCAAGAATTTTTTTGTTATTGTTTTCTTCATCATATGAAAGAAAATCAATAAATAATTCGTTGTATCAAAAATCCACACAAGTCACTTCTTTAATTTATGAAAAAAAATGGATGAAAGGAAGATATGAGCTTTGGAGCTGTTTCCCATGAAACACTTTTAATAAAGTTATATAATTTTATCTATTAATAGTTAATGTTTGAAATCTTGGATAGAATTTAATTTTCAGAAACCGTTGATGGCGGATATTGTTAGGTGTGGAGTGCCGCATGAGGCTGTTGTCAGTCCTATACTGTTTATAAAGTATCTGAAGGTCGTTTAGGATAAATTTGATTATTATGAGACAAGTTGATTTGTCGCGTTTTTTTTTGACGTAGAGGAAATTGGGTTGGGTTGTGTTAATTTTAGATTTACATACCGAGTCAATCGCTTTCTGGACGAGCGCTTCGCTCTGTGTGTCCAACGCGGACGTGGCCTCGTCCAACAGCAACACAGCTGGTTCTCGAACCAATGCCCTTGCGATGGCGATCCGCTGCTTCTGTCCCCCGGATAACTGAGCCCCCTTTTCGCCAATCAGCGTGTCGTATCCCTGCGGCAAAGCCGCGATGAACGCATGCGCGTTCGCTCGCGTCGCTGCTTTCGTGACGTCATCCTCCGTGGCGTTAGGATTCCCCAACTTGATGTTCTCAGAAATGGTCATTGCAAACAGCACCGGCTCTTGCCCAACGACGCCGATGTGACTGCGCAAATTGCATAGATCGAGATCTTTCAAGTCGCAGTCGTTAATGGACACCTGTTAATAAAAATTGATTGAAGCTATGGTAATTGGACACACTATTAGATATCATAAACTAGTTCACCGTATGTTGCTCATATTATTTCATATTACAAACGCAATTAAAATTATGTCAATCCAATAAGGCCAATAATGGAACAATGGACGTGAGGCACTACAAAATTTTTGCATCAGCTGTACGATTGAGTATTTATATCGAACGCAATCGAGTCGCGTCAGCAACAATGCAATGCAATTGAATCGCGTGCTGACACCGAACATGTATATATCCACGGCCTGATTGGATAAGCAAATTAATTATTTACGCAACAACAATTAACGAATGTGTTATTATTTGGACATAGTTTATATCAAAACCCGTCATAGCTACTTACGGTCCCGGACGTGGGGTCGTAAAATCTTTGAATCAACTGCAAGCACGTGGATTTTCCGCAACCTGATCCCCCGACGAACGCCACCGTTTCCCCTGCGTTAATCTTCAAGTTCACCCCGTTGAGTATCTGAAATTTACTTAATTAAGATTTCCATTTCTAACGAGTTGTAAATTTTACCTGGACGTCTTTTCTCGATGGGTAACTGAAGTGCACGTTCTTGAACGTTATGTTCCCTAATAGTTGCGAATGTCTTTCGCCGCGTCCCCTGGACTCGTTGATCGTCGGTTTGTTGTCAATGACGCCGTAAATCGCGGTGGCTGCGCTGCAAGCGACGCTGAAAATCTGAAAGAACGGCGCGCACTGTCCAAAGTTCCAAGTCGCCACCAAAATGCAGAAGAAAACCTAAAGAAATTTTTTACAAGAATTTTGCGATTGGGTTATGTGAGTCTATTTACGATGAGCATGTTGCCGGGGGTGTACACTCGTTCGTCACGGGGTGTATCGACTTCGTCGGCTATGAGCCCGATTCCGTAGTAAAAAGACAGAGCGTACGATCCATAAACTAAAAACCACGTGATGCCGTTGTTGATGGCCCCAAAAAGCACACGTTTGATGTTATTGCCTCGCGCCGATCTTAAATGCTCCCCGTAGCGTTCCATCTCTTTTCGTTGTCCTCCGAAAGCCACCACGGTTCGAATCGCACCTAAGACTTCTTCGGCGATGGCTCCCGCCGAAGCGTACGCCTCCATTTCTTTATGGGCGAATTTCGTCGTCAACTAAAAACGATCGTTAGACGTCCATATGGAACTTGTACATAAATATTACCCACGACACCAATCCCATTCCAACGACTGAAACTGGCAGATACACCAAACAAATCAACGCCAACTCCCACCCGGCGTAAACGGCCAGCGCTATCCCGGAGATGAACACAGACATGTAGTACACGAACGTGGAAACTTTGTCCCCTAACGCTTCTTCGATTTTTGCCATATCGCTGTAAAAATTTGATAAATAAAAACGATTGGCTTTATGAACGACTTACTCAGTGATTCGGCTGGAGAACTCGCCGGTTTGGTTGGTGTCGTACCACGAGATGTCCTGGTTTAAGACGCTCTTCATGTACGCCAGTCGGATCTTCTCGATCTAAAATTTGATTGCGTTAAGGGGTGCAAGGGCACGATGGGGTCAGTACCTGTCTCAACGATGTGTGGTTGAATGTTAATACGGAACCGAATGTTAAGAACACGGTGGCGACGCCGAGGAGGGTGCAGTGGAAGGCGAAATTTTCAACGGATGTCATCATGTGCTCTGCGTTGGCGGCGCGTTCGTAATCGGTGACGTTGCCGAAAGTGGTCATTACGAAATTTACGATGTCTCCGGTTACGTCGCCGAAGAGCCACAGCAACGCCGATAGGGAAATTCCCGTGATTATTGAACATAGTACGCCGATGAATATTAAAAATTTATCGAAGCACGTCGCGTATCGATACTAGAGAAATATTAAAATTATTTATTATTATTTTTTTAAAACAACAAAAATGCAAATGGTAATACGTACCAGTTTGTATAATGACACAGGTGACGACTTCTTCGTTTCGTTGAAATTCCTACAAAATTATCAAAATTTAAACCAACCAAATAAATTCTTTGAAAATGAAAAGTGAAACAATTTATATAAACGTTGTAGTAAAATGGCTGGCTATGACGAGTCATGTGATTGCATGCGTTGATTCCCCCACCAATTAATTTAATTCACATTCGCAAGGTTGGTCGAAATGTTTTTAATATTTTGAAACATGTTATTTAAAAATATAATTGGGGAAATAAACTTTCGTTGATGATCACCATGAAACTGTCTGAAATGTATTGTCAATTAAGTTATATCGAATTTTATTTCTATTTAATTCGTCAGCTAGGTTTATGGTTAGGTAGTTTTGAAATTTTCTCCTTATCGTTTATGTGTACACAGTGTTATTTAAGACAATTTTTAGCCCCAATTATTATGCAACAAAGAACAATTGAGCCATCTTATTAAACCTAAAATATGCCACTCACTTATTTATAATTGTCAAAAAAAAAATTCACTGCGAAATTAACAAACCATCTAATGTACATTTTAAATATAACGAGTCACGAAATATTCGCAATGAGGTCTAATTAACATTACCAACTATTTGGTCCTTAACGATAGAAAATGTGATAACGTAATTTTTTAGAATTTTTTATATATTTTGATATTTCTTTGAAAAAGTAGTTACAAAGGCCAATAACACATGCTTCAAGTAGGAAATAAAATAATTGGATTTTATTATAAGATACATTTGAATATTTTTTATAATTGTAAGGGCTGGTTGATTTTCATTACGTCATCGTTACCCTTCGCAGTATTCCCTCATTTGTCATCTTTGATTAATTTGCGGTCAATATTTGATAAGTTAATGACTATTTTTCGTCTTACATCCGGTGAGACACAAAAGAATTAATGATTTATGATTTTCATTGTTCGAATCATTTTCAAAAAATAATAATGTGCTTCTAATTATTCACAGTAATAAATATTTAATAAATAAGAATATGAATTTCAGCGTTTTCGCGTTGTTAATCCATGAAATGAACAACTGTGTTGGAATCGATACCATTCCAAATGACCAAAAAAAATTAAATTGAAACGACACATTCCGAGTGAGTGAAAGAATTTTATGATTAAAACTTAACCCCTTCCGTATGTCACGCGGAAACGACCTTCCTATCTCATGTCTACATTTCAGACTGAATTAAAAAAAAAATAGTACTTACTTGTTCGTCTCGTCCTTTTTGGCGACGCAACGATTAACGACGAATTTTTTCTTCATGTTGCCGACAGTGCGCGCTCGTATAACTCGCCACTATTAATGCTCACATCGAACGACGCTAAACACAATTTCGAGATTCAGCGGTAATCCCAATCGCGTGGTTTCCGCGGCGGTTTCGGAGTCGATTTCCCGAAGCGCTGCTTTAAATTAAGTCGCGCGGCGTCGTCGGTCAATTGGCGCTCGACGCGAAGATCTGGCGTTAATTTGCGCGGACGGCGGCGAATTGATCGGCGTCCGTTGGATAAAATTCGCGGCGAACACGTGCTACTTAAAATCAATGTATTTAAATTAGTTTGCGGAAAAATGTTAGTCGGTGCATTTCGCAACATGCGGTGGGCAGTTCAAACGGCAGTATTTCCCGGCATTTACTGCTGCATTCTGGCTACATAACAACGCGTTAATGCGGCCTGCAGTCGTACGGATATTTAGACAAAGGTCGATTGGGTAATAAAGTAAATAAATCGATGTTCGAAGCGATGATGAATGCAACCAATTGGGTGCAATTGGCGGAGTCAAGTTTTTTCGATGCAATTTAGATTTCAAATTTTCCGATAATGCACGCAGTGTTTGTGGGTGCAATGTTACTAGGAAATTTTGATAATGCATGTGAAATGTTTAACTTAAAACTTATAACAATTTGAATTGCGATAACTACTTCGCTCTTTACTGTAAAGATTGCAGAAATTCGCGCAATATTTATTTTTTAAATATTTTTTTTTCTTTTCATAAATGTTAAAGTGAAACGATAGCAGTTAAATTAAATATAAGCAACAACAAACGAAAGTAAAAGAATGTAAAATCACGTATGAAATTTCCCAGAAACCAGAAACTATTTTGGTAAATTATAGGAATCACCAACTAAGAAAAAATTCTAAGCTCAAACAAATAATAACGAAAGGTGATTGGGTCCTAACAGAAGCAGAAGAATTTATGGAAAGATGGAAGGACTATTTCCGATCTAAACACAAATGAACAAAACAAAATAAGAACCAAAGAAAGAATAAGTCGTTACCATTAAATTATCCCACATGCCACAATTATTGTTTGCATTTTGTTAATGTTGATGGTTTTAAATTTCATCAACAATGTGTCAAAGTACAAATACGTAATTAACAACTTGAAATCCCCAATCGCAAAAGAAATATAAAATAACATTGAAAAACATTTAAGGGATTTCATTAAAAAATTGTATTGGATTGGGTTGGGTGGGGTTGGGTAATTAACAACTTGTTAAAGCCCAACTCAACACAACTCGACCAAACACAACCCAACCCAACCAAACCCGGCCCAACCCAACCAAATCCAACTTTTTTTTTTAATGAAATCTCCAATCATACAAGAAATATAAACCAACAGTGAAAATATTTAGGGGATTTCATTAAAAAAAAAATGTATTGGATTGGGCTGGGCGGGGTTGGGTAATTAACAACTTGTTAAAGCCCAACGCAACACAAGTCGACCAAACACAACCCAACCCAACCAAACCCAGCCCAACCCAACCAAATCCAACTTTTTTTAATGAAATCTCCAATCACACAAGAAATATAAACCAACAGTGAAAACTATTTAGGGGATTTCATTAAAAAAAATGTATTGGATTGAGTTTCTTGTGCTTTAATGAAAATGAAAAACGAGACGCTAATAATGATATAACAAATACAAAACGCAGAAGAAAATTGTAATAATAATAATAATTGTCAAATAACGTGGAGTAAAAAAAATCGCAATACATAAAAAAAAGAAAAAAGCAAAAATATTTCGTAACGCAATGACGATTAGCAGTAAATACAAAAACGACATATAAAGGAACAAAAATGGGCGTACAAGATAACACCAATAAAAAAAATTAAAAATGGGAAGTAAAAATAATTTCTTTTTTTTTATACTAAACAACATGAAAGAAGAAACAAATAAATGAACGAGGATGCTAGAAACAAACTTAAGAATCTGCATTCCAATAAATACTAAACCAACCAAACAGAAACGAAAAAAAAATATTTCTAATAAAAGCAAAGAAAAGAAAAACGAAAATATTACAACTCGAATAAAATACGAGTTTGTGAAACGGAAATTATTTCATATAATGTCTCAATTTAACGTACCCACAACTAATCAATATACTAAAACATGTAAACAATAAAAATATTTAAAAAATTATACAAATAGTGACATTACGAACGACATAAAAGAAAAAGAAAATAAAAACAAGTTCGACAAAGAATTAAAAAAGAAAAGAATAACGTCACTAAGAACTTTTCTTGGTTGCAATGCAAATTAAAATAAGTCGAAATTAATGAAAACTAAATGAGAAAATAATTGAGTACAAAATAGCTAATAAAAGAAAAATGAAAATGATAAAGGAACAGGAAAATATTTGGAGATATAGATAAACGAAAATGTGAGGGGGGGATAAACTCAATGAAAATAAAGACTGTGTTACAATCGTGCACGATTGGGCGGGGGGGGGGGGAACAAGCAAGGCATTATATTCATATTTAGATTGTATTAAAAGAAATGTACATAATTAGTAAAAATGGAACGGGAAATAGAAACAAACAATTGAATATATATTAATAATAATTGTGGGAAAATGAAAAGACAAATAAAGCAATAGGATAATAAAAGTGAAGAAAATACAAATCGGATGAAATGCAAAAAATAATTAAATTTTAACAGAACACTCGAAAATTTCGAAGATATAAAAAATATATTAAATCACATTGAAATGAAAGAAAAATAAAAAAGTAAATAAGAAAGTAGACTCGACAACGAAGACTCAAGAAAAGAAATTCAAATATAAAAAAAAACTAAAACGACGTATTGGTTCTGGGTTTCAAGTGTAATTTAAGACATAAATTCTAAAATCGAATATTTGGCTGAATAATTATGGGCTGTTGACCAACTATTAGGTTCGAAGCTTGAAGGAGAAACGCATGTGTAAAAATTAAGCAATGTCGATGTGTGTGGTTCAGGTTTCAGTTGATGCAAAACAATGATAAAATTACTGTAAATGTACGTATTGTTTACATGATAAGTTATGTAAAGGTGATTGTTTGCCCTAAATTGAATTTAATCGTTTTATTTAAAAAAATGTAAATGTCACATTAGTGTAATTAATACAGGTCAAAATTAAATTTGTGCTGTGAGCGGTGACATCCGTCAATGACTAGTTAACCTTGAAGATTTGGTGAAACATCAAACGAAGCTTAAAAGACCTGTTAAGCAATACTCAAAATCACTAATATATTCATTTAAAATTGATGTAATGGACACTTTCGCTATTTTCATAATCAATAGTCAATATTGTGTGGTGTTATATCAACTTTCAATTATTTTTTTCAAGTGAAAAATTTTGTTGAAATTTACCCAATAAAATTTAAATTCCTGTAGTAATAATTTGGCTTTGCCGAAGTATCCAACTGTTTCATCTTTTTTTTCAGTTTTTAGTATCCTTGACAAGCATTTAATGGAAGCCTTCGTTTATTACCGCACGATTATTTTAACTCCTTTTAATCAAGATGATCAACTCATTGGTTTCTGAGCCTTGTTCTTGGATAACTACATACCGAAAAATTTCTTTGCGTACAAAGTTTCCTTTTCTATAATTTATTGAAAATAAAAAAAGAAAATTAAACACCGATTTTTGTTATATATATAAGTAGCACATCGCTATTCTCCAGACTTGTAACTACTTCGCGGACGTCGGCACTAAATTTCAGCGAATGCGTTAAGGTGATGACAGCCGTTTCGCTCTATCTGAGCTCGTCAGACCACGTCACGTACACGGCTGAAGGAACGAAAAAATTTAAAATAAAGTATACTTATTTTGAAGATAACAACAGAACTAAAATCTAATTAAAATAATTTAAAAAAACAATACTGAATAAACAGCGAATAAAAAATGACACACGCATAAAAATAATGAAATAATATTGGTAAATAAAGTGATAAACAAAAATGAAATAACGCAGATATATTTAATAATTCAACGTCGAGAACAAACAAACTACGAAGAACCCACGACTCCTTTCTTTTTTATTAAATTTCGAAGTATCGCCTTACTGGGAACTCATCGATCGTCACGTCGTAGTAATAAATCGCGAAAATCGTGACTATATGCATCTCATTCGGCGATTACACCAGCATCAAGTAACCAGAATCGCGATTACAATTGCAAATGCGGTTTTGCGTGATTCCCTGTAGCGCGCGACTTCCTTATGCAACGCATCGATTTATGCATCTTCACACGCTCCCTTAGAAAGAATCACAGTATTTTTTTACCATCCCCTAACATTCTTTTTGAGATTTACGAATTAAAATCGCGAGTCATAAAATAAATTTGATTATTGTTGCATTTATTTGTCTGAATTTCATCGTTAAAGGAACGTTCACAGCCATCTGTGGGTCGATAAGTAAGAATTTATGATCCGATAATATAGTAAGTCATAAAAAAATGGTTTGGAACTCTACTAAATTGGCGCCAATGAGGCATTTTAACTAGATGTAGAAGTTAAATTCATTATAATATTTAGGAACTAACGAATAATCGATTTTCTTTTAAGTAATTGACCAATTAAAAATTAATAAATTAATTAACTAATAATAAAATAGATAAACTAAGCGAAAGCAAAATCAGGATTAAGATAAAATTAAAATAAAATTAAGATAAAATATATGTATTTGGTTAAAACAGACTAGCGTTAACAAATAATTTACATATCGAAAGTTTTTTTTTTATGTACAATTATTTTATAAATATTTAAAATTTCAATATACACTTTGGTAAATTATTTTTGGTTCGTACAACTCGACGATGTAGAATTATTTACAATTTACAGTAATTACAGCAATTTACATTATTACGTTATAACGACGACGACAGGAGTAGAAAACTTAACAGCAGGATCGAGCACGGCTGGTTGCCTAACATGGACGAATTATCTGCAACAACGAGGCAAATTAAAGACGTCAATTAAGCTACCGGAGACATAATCAACAGGAATTGATGAAATTTAAAAATTTTAATTTTCGCCAATCCAAACAAACAGTTAATTCGTTCGCCAAACTGGTTAGTGGTGTACATTTGTGGGTGACATGAAATTGTGTGGGCCTCTAAGTCTATGATTAAAAACAATACCAACAAATACCTTGTTCAGTGGAATTCGTGACGTCGATATAATCGTAATTGGACGTGGTTGGCTCACCGTCTAAAGCAAAATTAAACGCTAAGTAGCTCATGCCCAGTTAATTGCAAACTAAATGTTGATCCAAAAAAAAATTGAATGCAATCCCACCACGTCCCTAATCCAGATATGATTCAATTAAATTGGTGAAATACGCACCTGGATAGTAAACTCGCCTAAGGGTCTTGTGATAATTCGTGTCCGGTATTTTCAAATCGCAGATGAACTCGGTCGCCTCGGTCAGTTCGCTCTTCACGTATTTGAAGCTGGTGGTTAGGTTGTAGAGTCCGTCGGAAACTTCTACTAAGTCGTCGTCGTCTTCGCTGGACTCGACGTCGTTCTCCTCGTCGTTGTCGCCGTCGTCCAATTTGGTCAAGTTGCTGGAAATTAATTTTTAAATTTGTTGTTGTGGCGGGGGAGTCGTTTTAATGATTGGTATTACCTGCCTGAAGCGTAGACGTTCATTATGGGTTTGGGGAAGACGCCGTACGCCGAGCATAAATACGTGTCCGATTGCTCGACGTGGACGAAGTCGAATTGTTTGGCTGGTTCTGAAATAGAAAATATGAAAAAAAATAAGGAAATTGCAAATGCAGGGATGTTTATTTTAATATAAAAAATTATGTAAACAAGATTGTTGTAATAACTGGTTCCCGTATGAAGCACAATACACTTAAGGACGTATGTGTCAAATGACATGAAACAAAGTTAACATTTTAATCCTGATAAAGTTAATGCGATGAAGGAGCAAACTATTGCAACAAATTTGCATACTATGGGTGTAATCAGAAATCGGACCTTGTAGTACTCGTAGATGCTATTAGAGTTCTGGCACCGTTGCGACCAACTTAACCTATGGTAAGGACTCGAACCCATCGAGTAAAATATTGTTCTCGCCTTGTCTGTTAAATAGGTTGCTAACGTAACTAGATCAGTATACGAGTATAGCAGAATCTTACAGTGTAGTTTATACAGTGCTATAGCGTCATATAGCTTTACAAGATAGGACCCACAAGACTACATGGTAGGTTAAAGCACTGTTTTATCGATTAGGTTTGAACCCATGCTGTATCGACTAATTTGGATTCCTGTATTACCGGCTAGATTTAAACTACAGTGAGTCATAGGCGGTGCTAAACCTCTCCATGTTAGTAAAGAAGTC
This sequence comes from Geotrupes spiniger, assembly GCA_959613385.1. Classification (NCBI taxonomy): domain Eukaryota; kingdom Metazoa; phylum Arthropoda; class Insecta; order Coleoptera; family Geotrupidae; genus Geotrupes; species Geotrupes spiniger. The sequence continues at coordinate 25,038,568 of OY390739.1, forward strand.
AGTGTGCTACGACAACTCTACCCTACTAACTAGTAATAATTGCTTTAAAATTTAACCAGTTGATAAGAAATGTTGAAGTAACGTAGACTGGGAAACGCATAATAAATTTTGAATTACACAAATGTTTGGCGAAAATTTAAATGGGGAAATAAACTATCGTCACATTCTTTCAAGCATGAGAATTGCCGGAATTTGATCCACATTTTACATAATTTTTTTATGTCATTGTTAGCAAATTATCTAGATGTTCGCCTTGTAAAATATAAAGTGGCAAAGATTTACTACTTATTGCAAAATATAATATTTTCTCTCGCAATTTTTATAATTTTTAATCATATTTATGATTTTTTTTCTAATTTTGAGATTTTAAAATTTGCGGCTTTTATTAGTATTTAAGCTATTCATGACAATTTGAACGGCTTTTTTTATGATTTTTAGCGATCGTTACTAGGCCTGCCAGCTGGATCCGAATAATTTTGAATCCGCAGCTTAAAGTGGAACCGGATCCGGATGTGGATATTTTTGTTTTGAATCCGGATCCGGATATTACTATTTCAGATCCTGATCCGCATATTGTTATCTCAGATCTCGAAATTCAAACCGTGCGTTCTTGCGTCGTTTTTATTAATTAAGTGACTGATTTTTAATGACTAATATAAGTCATACTTCTCATGCGGTGATTAATATGTTTCTAAACGGTAAACAAAAAACATTATTTAACACGTACAACATGCAATCATTTTTGGAAAATGGTTTCTGATTCGCACGCAAAGATTGAGAACCGGATACGTTTCTAGAATCCGGATATTCAGTTGCCGAGATCCCGAATCGAAAACCGGACCTGGATCCCATATCCGGATTAGAGTTTCGGTTCTCAGGTCCGGATAGTAAACTATCCGGGCATCGGGTATTCGGATATCCGGATACTTTCGGATCTGGATATCTGAATCCTAAAATCTTCGGATAGTAGCCGACCTAATCATTACTACATTTATTTTACTATTTTGTTATCATATTTATGATTTTTAACAGATTTTTACAATTTATTTTTCCCGATATTTTGCAATTTTTTTTATTATTACATTATTATTACGTTATGTAATTTTTTATTTATTTTGATTACTTGTATGGTATTTGCTTAAAATTTATATATCGACGTTTATTTAAAATACGATTTTGAAGATTTTCTGGTTCAGTTTGTGATTATTTTAAAAAATGTACCATATTTTTACGATTATTAATTATTTTTTCCCAATTTGTTTAATAAAATTAAAATTTGTAAAACTTGAGATAATTGAAATTTTATGATTTTAAACAATTGTTTCATTTGATTTCTTACAATTTTTGAAAAATTTTGCAATTTTCATAATCTACTTTTACTATTTTTTTCAAATGTTTGCTATTTTTACAAACTGGTTTATTTTTAAGACTTGTGTGGTTTTTTGCTTTTACGTTTCTTTTTAATTGTTTAGCAGTTTTAACATTTGTTTATCAATTTGTTCATTTACGATTATTAATTATTTTTTCATTTTTTTGCGATTTTTGACCATTATTAAACGATTATAAAAAATAATTAGAAATTGCAGACCAGTTGCTTAATAACATAAAATTTTGTAAAATTGAGATAACTTAATTGAGATCACTGAAAAATTGTCTCCACAATGATTTTAAACAACGTTCTACAATAATTTTTTTAAATGTAACCTAACTTTAACGTTTTTTGTCATTTTTGAAAACTTTTGATAATTTCATAATGTTGCTCAGATTTTTCACAATATTTAATAAATGATTTCTTTTTCTGAATATGATATTTTATTGCGTTTTTTGAAACATAATTGGGAATTTTTAATTAATTTTTTGTGTTGTGTTGAGAATTGTAATATCACGATTTTAAAGATGTTTTTTGATAATTTTTCCGATTTTTCACGATTTTTAATAAATGCGTATTTCTGTAAGGGGAATTTTTACGATTTTAACTTTTTTAACATTCCACGTTTTATGCAAAGCATTTATCATTTTGTTTTGGTTTATATAAAAGTTTTGTTTACACATTTTAATAATTGTTTTTAATAATTTTTTAACAAATAACAAAAAATGTGAGACACAATGAATGTTTGCCTCCTTTTTAATATTGACATTTTCAGCAATTTTTTTATTAATTTAAATAAAATTTACTATTTTCTACAAAATGTTCTTGATTTGATTTTATTAAATTATTTTTAATGCAATTTATTATTATGACTAGAGATGGGTTTCACGATTTTTCATCATTTCTACAACTATTATCAATTGACTAGAGTTTTCATCCAAATTTAATAATTTTAAACGATTTTTTATGGCTTTTAATTGTTTTTTATAATTTTTAATACGTTTCACTACATTTTAACGTTTTAACGTTTTTTTTTAATTTGTACAAATATTCTACGTTTTATGCGAATTATAAGAATTTTCAGTTTGTTTTTGATTATTTAAAAATAAATTAAATGTATGTATTATTTTTAACTCAAATATTAAGCCACTTTTAAAAATTTTTAGTATGACTTACAGGTGATTTTTATGACTTTGCATGCTTACAAAATTTTATTATTTTGAACGACTATATTTATTATTTTAAATTTTTATATATGTTCACTTTGTACAAAATTTACATTTTTACTATGTTTTATGCGAAATTGAAACTTTTATCATTTTGTTCTGATTATAAATACTGTTTTTTTATGATTATTTATGGTGCTTGTTTTCGTGGTTTTTAAGAGTTTTTCATGATTTTTATGTTTCCAAACATTTTTGCGATTTTTCATGATGTCTACAACTTTTGTCAATTGTGTTGTATTTTACAAAATGTTATGATTTTAAACGGTTTTATTTGCACTTCTTAATTATTTTTTTATAATTTTAGAGACATTTTTAACAAATAACAAAAATTGTAGCAAGAATATTGTAGAATTTTTACGATTTATAACAATGTAGTTGGACATTTGTGCAATTTACAATTCTTTTTGGTATATTTTGTCATAATTTGTATAATTTTATAATTTAAACAAAATTTGCAATTTTCTACAAAAGGTTCTGGATTTTCGCATTTTGTTTCTGATTATTTTTTAATTTTGTCCATTTAACCATTTATTTACGGTTTTCGATGACTATTACAATATTTATTTTTCTGTTGTTTTTACAATTTATTATGATTTTCACAATTTTTGCCTTTATTCAACTTTTAACAGTGTTAATATTTTCTTGTCTTGCTTTAATTCGACCAATCTTTTCATTGTGTCAAATTTATTTCGTATTTGAACATTTCCCGATAAAATTTGTTTTCTCTAATAAACAATTACGACGCTGGAACATTTCCAAAAAAAAATTACACATAACTAAAAATTTACTAGTCCCAGTAACACTAATAAAATAATATTTTAATAATAATAAAACAATATTAAAATAACAAATAATAATAAATCAAAATAAAAAAATTCGCCAGTTTTGTGGAGAATGACAAAATTATAAACTAATACTTTACTGGAAAACCATAAACCATAAAAATGTTGATAATTTGATTTAAAATTTTCACACCACACAATTATTTATTTGTCAATTTCAATGTTTGGGTAAAATAATTACGTCAATGTTAAAGTTGTTAAAGCTAAAATACGGTAATTAATAATATGCGAATATGAAAAAAAAAACGTCAGAAGTACATTTTTTATTAAAACATTTGTTGCTTTAATTTTCTCGAATTTTCTTGCATATAAGTGTATTTAAAATTACATATATTTGAAATTTAATAAAAAATAATCCAGTTAAATATAATAATGGAGAAAATGATGCGATGAAGTGTTTAGATTTTTTATTACATTTTATTATTATATAGTTTCTCGTATTTTATTACCAACATTATCGACTACTAGGCAGCATTTACTAAGTAAAGAAAAAAATATTACTTCAGATATAAGTTGGAGAAATTCAAACATGGTTCCAATAATTTTATCCGAGTACGCATGTAAATGTAAGAACATCAGTGTGACACATCTACGAAAAACTAAAAAGTAACTTTTTTGATGTAATTAAATAATACCTAAGACGGCGCCAACGATTCACCCCACCTTTCAACAATCGGTAATTCGAACATCCGAACTCGTCGAGACATCTATCAAAAAATGTTTGCGAAATAAATCAATGATATAATGATATATATCTGCCCCAGAGGAATCTGCTTGTTACAAATCACGAAATTGTAGCACCATCTGGTGTCTGTTTGCGTTGCATATACATAATTTACATAGTTGATGTTTAATTGCTGTTTTACTATGACCTTTTATTCACTGCCGAATACTCTTGCACACAATCGAAATGCATAGCTCGAAATCTCGGCGATTAATTCAAATTTACGTCGATCGAAGCGATCCCCGTCCGACGTTGCAGTCGAATTCGGTACATAATTTCTACGCAAACCTTCGTATCTATTCTCGTTCAGAGGGAGTCAACAAATGCCTCGGAAACCACACACCGATCTCACAATGTGAACCACTTCATGTGCCGATTCTTTCAGTCTTGTCGTTCATGACACACCGTGCTGGTCGCGGTCGTCATCTAAAGGAATGCGACTCGTTCAGCTTGCTGCAATGTTGACAAATTCCTGCGACTGTTGACGTTGCGTAGTCTCATTGCACAGTTTCGAGATTACGTTTTCGGTCTCATTGCACATTTGAGACCACAGCGAGTATCCTTAGTGAGGATCTCGCGAAATTTATGATCCCACCCCTCCGTGAATCGTGCTGACTGACTTACGGACATGGATCAACCCCTGCTTTGCACGGCGGCCCATTGTGGCCATCACCTCACAAGAGGTGGTCTTGATCCGGCGAGATATCTGGACGTGGATACTCGCCCCTGCCATTAATTTAGAACATTGCCCTCCCGCCCGGGACTTGGTGCACCAGGTCCCACCCAAAATAATCCAAACATAATTAAATTTAAAACGTATCGATTTAGTCGATTGTGTTCACAATTGATTGATTCGTGCGTTACGTAAAGTCATCTCGATGCTAGGCGCATTGCAGATAGTACGTAAGTTGTTAGCGAGCAAAGTAAATGTGTCGAATAAAACACCACAGGTTGGGACGCATCACGTATCATAATATGTATGCGATTAATTTAAAAATTACACCTTGCTTTATTATGGTGACTTCGAATTCGAAAGCTAAAAGAGCGAGACCCGCCATCAGCCGGCATTGTTTTTAGCAGAGCGATTTAATCGAAATATATACACAAACACCCTTAGCCCTAGCCAAAGAAAGAAAGTCGCGTTTTTTAAATCAATTCCATGGTACAGATAATAAGGGTAGTGTGTTCGTTATTTTTAACGTGCAAAGCAAATCAGGTGAAATCGCCCCCTATTACTCTCTATCTAAATATTTGCAGGGTGTAGTGTTCGGTGTTCGGTGTTCAAGAAACAACGAATAATTAAATAAAAAGGTCATGCATATCGAACTAGGCTCTACTAATTAACATCAAACTTATAGGAACCCAGGTGTCTTAAAGAAGTAGATACGATTTTCACCTGACGTTAAAAAAAACGAAAACCAGCTAATTATCATCCGTACAATGAATTGATTGAAAAACGCACATATGCGTGGCGCGCCACACTTTGTGGTGTTTTTATTCAAGACTTTCTTTACCTGCGTGCTAACTTCGCAATTAATCTGAAACCGCACTTGGTTGTGTTTCGAGATAATTTTACGTAACACACAAATCAATGTAAATAACCAAACGAACACGGAACAACATCCCCGACTATCGATGATTACGTTTTAGATTTATTTTGTTTAGATTATTAAAGGGGGCGAGAAGGTTTACACAATTGTACGATGCCAACATCAAGGATGCTCGCAGGATCAGCCCAACATAAATTGTTTGGCTGCAATTACCCGCTATGTATGACATAATTGATCCAAAATAAATAAATAATGATTATTCGCGTCTAAAAATAGTCAATAAAGTCACAAATTTGAATTAATCGTCGAGATTTCAAATTATGTATTTCGTTTGTCTACAAGTGAATAAAATGGCAATTAAATATCAAATATGTAAATTATATATGCAAAGCAGACAGACACCAGGTGGTGCTGCAAATCCGATGGATCTGAGAAACCTGTATATCATTCGATCATTGATTAACTTCGCAAACATCTTACAATAGATGTCTCGACGAGTTCGAATCTTAGAATTACCGATTGTTGAAAGGTGGGGGAATCGTTCGCGCCGACGGACGACGCGTCCTAGGTATTATCTAATCGCAACAAAAAACATATATTTTGTCCGAACTGATATCGTTACATTTTTATGCCTACTCGAATAAAATTAATGGAACCATGTTTGAATTTCTCCGGACTTATATCCGAAGTAATACTTTTATGTTTACTAACTAAACGCTTTCAGAGTGAAATTAAAAATTAAAATTTTCTTAAACAGAATTGTAGATAGAGTAAGTGTAATTACCTAGTAGTCAGTAATATAGGTAGTAATATCCGAGAAACTTAAAGAATAAGAAATTGTAATAAAAAATCCAAACATTGTCAAATTTTTCCATTATTTTATTTTAATTTCAAATGAAAGACAATATATAATTAATGAAAGTTGTAGGAATCGCCATAAAATTTAAAAATCGTTAAAATTCTTTTCACAACAATAAGCATTTCTTAAAAAACGAGAAAAATCTGAGGAAGATTATGAACATCGTTGTCAAAAATAATAAAAAATCGCAAAAATTATAAAAACTAATTGAGAAATTATGGGACTGATACTTGTCAATGTCTCTGTCATCATCTCTTGTTGATTGTCCTAACAAAAAATAGGTATTTACCTAGTAAATACCCATAAGATTATTATTTTCGTCTACAAACAAGACACTGGAGGATTAGAGAAGATGATTTAATGGATGCTGGCCACTCTAACGCTAAATCTCAAAATTCGAAAACATCGTAATTCCGTTCTGTTTTCAATATTCCAAACATTCGATCGACAAGTGCGAGTCATAGTTGTCCAAAAGGAGCTGAACTGTCTTAAGAACAATTGAAAAGTTTTTTCTTTCATCGAGCCCGAGGGACTGCAAGCTGCATCGGTTCCTGGAGGTGCATTAACGAGCAAATAATCTTCATAATACACCATTAGAAAAATTTAGTGATATCGAATTTCCCAAAGCTGATAAGACGAATACCATCGTCACTAAAGTTCCTCGTTCCTGAGGAATCCCTCTTCCGATTTGCCGGAACCCCTGTCTTGCTACCATCTTATTCGGTTTCGGCTCGTCTCACCCATGTTACAAATGCCATTAGGTGTTTGCTTAAGATGGTATAATACAAACTTCAAGTTATTGAAAAACTTGTTAAAGTTTGATCGGTTGAAACTAGACACTCGATCTAAACTTATGGGCTGCGGTATTCTGATCGATAAGCGGATGATCATGAAATAATTAAACCAATCAGGATCAGGCATTGCGTTTGTCGACAAACTATTAGGTACTTTTTTTCAATCACTCTTGCATATTGAAACCCAAACTTCCTGATTTAATTCGGAGACAAGCTATAATAGATATCAGAACATTTATTTATATATTCTTCCAACGAATTTTCATCTTCGATTTCAACCAACTTGTTATGGGCTACAAATCCAATACACAGCTTTCCCGGATTGTTATTCAACTTACCTACATCGGTTATTTATAAATGCTTGGTATTTCAAATTCCTTACTGACAGATATGATGGATTTGCTCGCCTTCATTTATCATAACTCTTACAGCTACTATGTCATCACCAGTTTCTGTTCCACATTTCTCCATTTTTCTTTCATAATTTCTCGTTTACTTAAGAAAGAAAGGGAACTAAGCTTGCCACAGGAAAGCGCGCCAAGTTACCTAAAATATGTGATTTTCAAGAATAGGTACAAACATTGAAGGAATATGCGAAGAAGTATTTCTGCCTCATCTCAATCAACAACTGATTTGTTCTTAAATTGGAAACGTTTGCCAACTATCGGAAAAATTCCCAAAGCTTCTAGACGCAGATAAATTAAGTTCAATCATTAATGAGTGCCTTTTAAATAAAACTTCTTTTGCTTTTGTCCTATAGACATTTTAATCTTTCAAGGAAATCCGATAAATCCTTAAATAAAAAAAATCTTTCCATTTTTGATTTCCCTGATCCTCGATCATTTTCAAATATAAATAAACGCAAACCTTTATCTTTGGCCAAAAAAGCAAAGGTCTGTTATTTCGAAATTAAAGGAGCTGTTAAAGTTTTGTCTTCGATTGACTCATTGGCTCCTTTCAATGAAGATGTTGCTGAAAACTGAAAAGAGTACACACCCTTCTCCTTCTCGTGAACTTTTCTTCTTAGATCTGAACATTTCTTTAATGGCGCAGAACGTTCGTGATGCTATCTTTTCCTTTCCCTCTGGTACTGCCACAGGTTTGGATGTAATGAGGGCACAATATTTGAAAGACATTATTTCTTTATTCGCTGGTCAGGCTGGAATTCGTGCTCTTAGAGCTATAACAAAACTTTGCAATTTAGTTTTATCCGGCCAACTTCCTTCTGAAATCGCTCATTTATATTTTAGTGCTATAGGTTTAAGACATATCGCTATTGGTAACTGTTTTCGTAGATTGACGTCAAAATTAGCCTCTCTTAAGTCACTATATTGTAAACTCTTATTTATCTCCTCACCAACTTGGCGTTGCCACTAAACTAGGTTGTGAAGCTGCTATTCATTCCACACGCACTTTTGTGAATGATGCCCATGGTAAAGTTCTTCTTAAATTGGATTTCAATAACTCGGTAGAACGGGATTGTATTCTTAAAGAAGTTGAATGTCGCACCCCCATTCTTTATCCTTATCTCTTCCAATGTTATAGAAATTCTTCGCCTTTATTTTTTGGTAATAATTTATTGTATTCTTCTGTTGGAGCTCGTGGGAGTCGATCCTTGCGGTCCCATGATTTTTAGTCCTGCAATTCATCCTATTAAATTATTTCTGCATTATCATCTTAACATTTGGTGTTTAGATGATATGGAACTTTGGCTGATTATCCTGAAGTCGTTTTGTCTGATTTTGAAAAAGTTATCAATCTAAGAGTAATTGGTCTGCATTTAAATTTTAAGAAATGTGAGATATTCTTCTGCTCTGATGTTTGGAGTCTTTCAGAAATTTCGAAATTTAGCTCCCGGCATAAAGATCGTGAAAGTTTATCCAATTTTTACTCAAGGTCTTAAACGTAGCTTTGAAAAAACTGCCATATTGATAGAAAACCCTTACAAAAATCTGAACTCCTTAGTAGTCACTTAGCCTATACTTTGATCAAGAAATGTCTTTTCGTTCCTAAATTTATTTTTTTTAAGAACAACCCCTTTTTGGATATTTTCTGATTTTCTTATATCCCACTTTAAAATCTTTAGAAACAATTCTTAATCTTCGTCTCAATGATTTTTAGTGGCGCCAGGCCACTCTTCCTATTAGATTTGGTGGTTTGGGTATTCGTCGTATTCAGGACATTTGTCTTCCTGCTTTTCCGTCTTCTATCCATGGTGTTAATAAGCTCGTTTCGATATTACTAAAATCAAAGGATTAATATTCACCTTTATAATGAAGCTTTGCAGAGTGGCATATCAAGAATCCTAACGAAAAACCACCATCTCCAGAATTTCAGAGGAAATGGGACGATATTCATTTAAATCGAATTATTACAAAAGACTTATTCTTTAAAACGTACTGCAATGTTTAGCAATACCCACCGCTTGTTCTAATCAAAACACCTTGATCTTTTAAAATTTAGTGGCCATTTATTTTCGTCGGTTATGCCAGGAGTATTAACCTCGTTGCTCTATAGCAGGGGTAAAAGAATACTGCTATCACAACTTGGCGTGAAGTAAAAGTCTTCAAATAAGCATCGATCATATTCTCTGTAAATGTTCGCCCCTGCTCCTTTCACTGTTAATTTTTATTTCCATTTCAGTGTTTATTGAGTTCGAATTCGTCCAATCTGATGAGATTACATGCGAAATGGACCTCGTGAAAGTTGACTTACCACATAGGGAAGTGAAAATTTTTCCTATAAATATCTTGACTTTCGTGTTCGACAATTGGCACCACGTGCACTTTGTCAATTCTTAGGAAACCCATTGATTGTTTAGTTCATTTTCATTTGTAAAAAAATTAAGTTCCACTTAATCGTATTTTTCATCAGTTTTCCTTTAGCTATGTCTAAGTTTAAGATTTAATTGCAGGCCTGGGATAATCTTTGACTAGGTGGTGGGGGATTATTTGATCGTGAATTCAGTTATTAAAAAAACCTAGTCGGTTGTGGTTTTAAAAAAATCATAGTAAAAAAAACTTTAAGAAGATTTTCAATTATTGCTCAGATTACAATTTTTTATTATGTTGATTATTAAATCGCACTCCTGTATTTACCTCCATTGCTCGTACTATTAATTTTGGATTCGTGTCGTCGATTTTGTTCCTGGACATTTAAACTCTTTTTGTATTTATGTTGACCATTTGTTGGCGAAGGATTTTTTCAGGTGGCGAATATTTTTAAAAATATTGGTGACATGACTTGATTCGTCCCCAACTTTTTAAATTATTACGATCATCAATCAAATCTAAAAATATCGCAGATAACCATTTAATTCACACGGCGTCGTAAATAAAATTATTTCAACCGACGCATTTCGCGCTGACCTTCATGTGTAACGCGCAGCACGACTTTCTTTGTGGAAGATAAGCAAAGCGTAAAGAAACAGCACGCGCCGAGATACAATCGGCGAGCAGAAATAAATTCCGCGGCCAATTGTGACGACCTAATTGAATCGTGCATTACCACAAGTTTCTCTTTAATAACTGTTTAGTCGCCGTAAGAAATTTATTTGACTCACCGTAGATAATCATTTTTTTCTTCTCGGAAGCCTCGCTGAAGAAACTCGAAACTATGCAGTTGTACTCGCCGGACAGCTCCGGCGTTATGTTCATGATTTTCAGGGCTCGGTACATGGTGTTGGGTTCGTTGGTGGCCTTGTACGCCAAATCGAGTCTGTCCTTGAGGATTCCCAAGGCTTGCGGCGGGATTGAGGTTCCTGGGATCCATTGATACACCTGGTGCCTGTCGTCGTTGTAGAACCACTTGATCGCCAGGCCGTTTCGATCGTTGCCGCTTTCCATCTCGAAGTCGCAGTCCAGGACGACGTCCTTCTTGCTGCCGTGTTCGATTTCTTCGGGAACTTTCAGTTCTTTGATTGTTATCTCTGACGTTACTGTAAAAGAAAAAAAACCTTAGAGTTAATTTGTGTTAAATTCGTGTTTTGATTAAATTCATCTTTGGTTTTTGTGGCCCATGAAAGACTAATAAGAAATCGAGGGTAAATGTGACCGTGACGCTTCCTTGACGAGGATGTAGTAAGAAGGCCACACTGCCAGTGAAAACATTTAAAAACTCAAACAACATTTTATTTACTTCCACGAAAAAAAAACTTAACCAAAACATTCCAAAAACTTAGATATAATCAACAGCAACTTTTTAAACATGTCTCATACACATACGTCATTATCTACTAAAAAAAAATTCCAAACAATGTTCACTTATTACATTTTAAACAAATTAAAAAACTGATTGTCGATCAAACATGAAACGTTTGATATTATTTAAGATATTATTACATGGCTCTTGATATATATCACCACTTGCATCGCTAATTTCTTTAAAACAATACCCAGCATACGAACTTTCGATAGCACACCCTCCAATTAACTTTCAATCCTCCCCGAACTAAACGCCATTCAAACAATTCGATCAACAAATTCAAATAATAGAAAATATGCACTTCAGTTTACAATGTAAATCCACTCGGTCACAGTATATATGAGAGGGTTGTTCGGTGAATAATCAACGGCGGCCGTGACCACAGACCATGATATACATGCCGGAAATTCTATATCTTAAACCGGATATTCGGTAGCATATGGAGCGGGTGCACTTATTGTACAATATTCCGTTTCTAGGGTGGCTGAACCTGAAATAACCGAGCGCACGTATTTTTAGCAAAAATAGCCGACCATAAAATCACGGCATTGTGTGTGTGTGTGTGTGTGTTGCAATATTTGCTCGCGGATACGTATTGGGACGTAATTGAATGTGTTCAATCAAGTTGGCGAGATTAAATATAATGTATCCTTGAAAAACAGTTGGTTTGGTCCGGCGATGTGTTGTGTATTTTTGGACGAATTTAATATAAACTTCTTAGTAAATTTTAAATTAATAGCGAAAGTTGCTTAAAAATCATTTCAAATAATGATAATGAATTGTTCGAAATTACCAAAGGCAAAATAAATGATCAATACATCCGACAAGAATTGAAATATTCAAATCAAATCGAATTTTGGTTGAGAACGTACGAGATGTTTTACGGGAATTGCGAAAAGATTGTGGCAAAACGTCGTCGTTTAGAATCAATCAAATGAACGATTTTATATTTTCATTGTAAGTATTCACGTTGCTGGTTTCACACCATTTCTAAGAAAAGTCGCAAATCTCTCCGGCTTATCACCTTGGATTTATTACTTTGATTCTTCTGCGTTTATAGAATGTTCATACAATCATTATTAAATGTGATTTATATCTACGATACCATCTAATCATCTAAAATTAATGATTATTTATCCTTAAATACAACACCGACGTTCATCGCAACCATGACACACCCAGTATCACTTCGACCATCATCAAGAAACGCAACATGCGAACGAAACGTCGTGCAAGCCGAGGCAACTAATGCGAAACCGATACGATTCTCGTTGTCCTCAACGCTAGATTCGAATAACACGATCGCGTGTTCCAGTTGCCCACCGACCGAAACCAGAGACGTTCGTCCGAACGACATAATTCGCCGTTTCCTCCGCGATCAGCGCGTCCACGAAGAGAAAATCACGCCGAAACAAAAGTGATGTATGGCCGGGACGTGGAGTGGGGCCCGCGAATCGCCCGCCTTGAAGTTCCCCGCGATGCGACGCAATATTTGCATGGACGCATGGACGCCGTTTATCGCATTATCTTACCGAGTTATTTTATTACAGTAACTTAATATCATCTAAAACAAACTTGTTTGGATTAGCGACGACGCCTGACAGTTAATGGGGTGGGGACGTGGCGAGTTTCGCTTTAATCATTGTTTCGATTTAAGAAGCTCTATGTTTGTTTCGTAATATATATGCGATTTAATTTATTTTTATAAAATATCGTGAAGAGTATAACAAGAATGAAATCTTGGCTACGATCACTGAAAACTATGCACCTACATGAACATGGGCCTGATATTTTTTTCTAGGTTATGACACATTAAGATGCAGAAGTCATGAATCAATCATCCCATTGTGTAAACCGGAAGATGCTCGTGAATTTTTGTAGCTCGCACATCACTTAAATGTGCCAACGCCAATGTCACGAACCTGATATTATATTTGAACAAATAACGTTGTCTTGTTAGCATCACATGCAACGCCAACTCGATTAAATTAACATTCATGGAAAAATTTTGTGAAGCTAAAGTCTCAAATTTATTTGCGTGATGGCTCAGGTGTAACCGTTTTATGTAATAGATTACGTCACGAGTGTAGGCAGCATAGACAAAACTAAAACAAGGAAATTCACTGACGAATTAGATTATTTATAATATAAAGTAGTTTCAAAGTGATTGACGTTTCATCAATTCGTTGAAAATCTCTAGATTTTTTTTATTCAAATATAACGTAAAACGTCGAACGTAGTTAAATGTCATGTCATGTCATGTCATCTGTTAGTGACAAATATTTTCGAAAGCTTAATGGATTTTTTAAAAGTTTTTACTGTATCGGTCTTATTCAATTAGATTCATAACTGTAAAATATTTCATCAGGTTCGATTGATTTGCAACCATTCGTTAAACTTTTTTTATTTGACTTGCTAGTTTACACAATAGCACGATTGATTTTAGAGTTTTTTATACGACTGAATAATTTTCACCGAAGATTAATGGCGTTGAATGTGCTGAAGTTAAAATACGAAGATGTAAGGTTGGGTTTGGTTGAAATTTAATTCTGAAAGCACAAAAATACAAAACTGATATAAATTAAAGCATCGCCGAGAAAGAAAACAATGGATACGTTTGCTGAACGAATGTAAAATACGAACATTTTGCGTTGGATTAGGTTGGAAAGAATTGAAGAAAAATCGAACAAACAACAGATGAGACAAAATATAAGAAACTTTTGAAGACCTCTGTGTAATATATGTTGAACAGTTGTATCGTTGATAGGATTTGCGTCCGGTTGCACAATACGATTAATGATTTGTGAGTTCTTTTCGAAGCGATAATTACAGTTTTTGTTTTTTTTGTGTTAATGTAATGAAACGATTGCTCGGTTGGGTTGGATTGGAGGAGAATCAATAAGAATAAAAAATAAGAATGCATGTTAAATGTTAAAAATGAGCGTGTAAGGTTGGGTTGGGTTGGGTTGCGTTGGGTTGGGTTGGATTGGGTTGGTTTGCGTTGTGCTGAATTGAAAGAAAATCAATAAGGATAACAAATAAAAATGTATAGTTAGTTTGGTCGGGTTGAGTACAAGGAAAATCGATAAGAACAAAAACATGTTAGGTACCCACAATTAATTTATTGGGGATAATAATGACAGTTAAAAGTCAAACTGTCAAATGTTCGTGTTTAGGATAATAGAAAAATTACTGCGGGTATTCGTTAAACGTCAAATTGGTAGCCAGGCGTTTAAGTAACGGTTAAATATGAAAAACTGACGTAAAGACTTTAGCTTTGGAAATCACACCGAGTCAATAAAGTGAACATCAACAGTTTCAAAAAAATATAAACATGTAAATGGAGGCCATAAATAGCCGTTGCATGAAATAAACGCATCGTCGAGAATTGTCAGTAAATTCCCAGAAAACTATCTGTTGTATAATTGAAACTAAATCGACTTCACCTTAACCTAGTAATCTGGAATGAAACTCGAGCACCTGCACTATATACCCTCGAAAATTATTAATATATTATTGTGTATGTTTATCGAGTATTTAAAGATGTTCAACGCATAATTTTTGATATGTATTATATGACCGTTAATCACCTGGTGATATTAATTACCATGCACTTTTTACTTAACTAAAACTTTATTAAAATTGTGGTAAACGCTAACTTTAAAGAAGACCTCGTGTTTATTTGAACTTAAAATTGTTTGCCGCCCATTTCAAAGCTGTTATATATAGATACATGACGATGAGTATCTGTTAGGCAATTTCATGTACCCAGCGGTTTAGGCAGCGTGTCGAATAATCTTAGTCAGTTACGTGAGAAATTGTAACGCAATGCAGGCGAAACCAAAACTAATAATTACAACTTTTGCTAGCTAAACGTGGCTACATTTCTTTCCATACGCTGCGCGAACAGTACAAGACACAATAAAATCGCACATAAATAAAGTTGTAGAGAATTTAATTCTTTAAAAGAGTCCACAACGGTAGTACATGTCTATCTATAATAGTCTACAAAGGTAAGCGTTCAAAGTTGAACATCTTTTTTTTTGGGAATCCCCAAGGCGTTTGTAAGAAAAACTTGTGAAAAATTTGTCCCAAAACAAAATATATGGTAATGAGGGATAAAAATATAAAGGGAACGAGTGAAATTAGTCACAAGCTGGCATTTACTTAAAACAGACGTTAGTCATTTTTAGTTTCTGGGTGTTAACGAAGTATAAAAAAATTATAAATAAATAATTTGAAAATTATGTCACTTTTCCAAGTTTGATTAGAGGTAAAATTTGCTTCGGTAGGTACTTTCGACGCATCAGATACTTTTAGATTGAAAATTCGTTCGTTCGCCTTGATTACAATTTTAATGTAATGCGTTGAATTAAGGCTTGGGGAAAAAAATTGCTAAGTATAAGTAGAAAAGTAGAGCAGTTTGATTACTTAGGACTAACGCTAAGGAATAGAGGATCAAGGGTATGAAATAGGATAAAAAAGAAAAGTCAAGTGGCTGTAAACTGACAGTAGACTTTGGAGGAAGATCAAATCAAATCAAATTAATTTAAGTGGAGGAAGCTGCCAAAAATTGAGAAGATGAAGAACCATTAAGGACATAGTAAATATGGATAAGAAACAAGGATTAAAGATTCGTCAACACTTAAAGGCAAAGTTGGCTGGAATCTGCCAAATAAAACGCTCATTGATGGAAGGACATGTGGGAAGAAATGAAGAGGGCGGATAAGGTGTAATCAATAAGAAAGCACTATGACTAAGACTAAGTTCTACCAGCAAATGTGCTATAAGAGACTTAATGAACCTGAAGAATTGGATAAGCAACAAAAACAGGAGGAAATGAAAAAGTTGAAGACAATCCTACCGAATTTCTATTGAAATCCATAGGTGTTGGAGCAGCCACGATTTGGTTCACGTATCGTAATTTACTATCAATTATTTTTATGAAAATATGGAAAACTATTCATCACAACCCATCGTTTAATACTTTATCAAAGACCGGCAATTAATTCGCGATTAGTCTTGAAAAAAAATTACCACACGGCCTGAATTGCCACACAAACACCACGCAAATAAAACGCTGACGTAATAATATTTAGATCGAACATAATTAAAAATAGTCAACACGGACGACTCATTCCTCAATTTAGATTTTCGTTTCGCGAAGGTTTGGACCAACGCCAGCGTTTAAAATAAGTTACACTTGAGGTTTTCCGATCTTCGATTTTGTGCACTTTGAGGCCGTCGTTACACGGAGTTTGTGATAGTCCAGCCGTCAAGTGCTTTTAAAAAAATTAAGCAATTTAATCGAATGGAAAAACAAATTAAAAAAATTAAGGATCATCAATCGATTTGATTAATTTGTTTAAGTCGTTTTAAATTCAATGAAAATTTATTCCCAATTCAATTTGCGTTTTCACGCATCTAACGAACCCCCCTCCCCGATGGCTCGACCAACACTTCTCGCATATTTAACATTTAATCCAAACTCCTTATCAGATCGACGAGTGGGTCCGAACTTGGTCAATTCAAGCTGACGGATCGTCCGCCGGATGCATCGCTGGCGTTTCCGTTGGCACGTGCCGCATGGGGAGTGTAGTGGAGGTAGGTGGCTCGCGCCAGGTTCGACGGAAACGACGGGTCTTAGTGACCCCAGCATAGGTGCCAAGTTACCTTATCCGACGTCACGCGACCGCGCAAAGAATCAACAGATGGCCCAACGTGCGCAATCACCGGAGTGTGACGGCGCACCGCCGGCTGCATCGCAAGAATCGAACGAACGCCGCGAAGGATGCGACAAGGTCGCAAAACCGTTGAATAATTTACGGAAAGTATCGGGAGCGCAGGAAGCGCGAGAGTCCGGTTGCTTTGGAGGCGTCGAAATGAATTTGGGATCGGGTGCGACGGGGAGCAAGAGCAATGTCATAGGTTGGGAAGAAATCTCTGTTTTAATCAATGGAGGTGACTGTTAATCTCACTTTTCAAATGTAAGAATATTTGTATTGGGTATTTGTAACAAGGACAACGATTTAAGGACGACATGTTGTTAATGTATCAACGTCTACTAAGTGTCAGTGTAACAAAAACCAAGCAATGCAGTTAAAAATTACTTTAAATTATAAAAGAAATCTTGTTAATCATACCAAGGAAACATTAGTCTTAAAATGTTAATTTCTAGTCAAAATTTATAATAAAATGACAATGAGCTCACAATAAGATCGAAACCATATTCCAACAATCCCAACTGTGTTTTTTTTGCAGAACTAATCTGCATTTAAACCCACGATTAACATCAATTTTTTCTCGTTTGAACAAATTTATATAAACTAAATTTTTTTACTTATTTCGTTCAATTGCAATTTTTCAACAAACGTTTTATTACAAATTGCCACGTAAGTGAAATCAATAGGAATAGTCGATGGTTCCACGTACGCAATAAAGTCGACGCCGATATTCGAAGCGTTCGTAATTAAATATCGTATGTCATTAAAATTGTTTTATTGCGAATGCCTGGCGTTTGTTGGCCCGATATAAAGTGCGAATGAAACGCGCAGCTTGGAAAAATAAAAGAATAAAAATTTTCATTCTACTTGCGACTTATTTGCCATTTAGTTTTTGCCTTTTTTTCGATTGAGATTTATTTCATTTAATTATCTTTTGTTAGTGTTCATTTTTTAACTTTCGTTTGTGTTATTTGGTTTGCATTTTCATTTCGTTTGGTTTTTTTTTAATTCATTCGCTTAACGTTTCATCGATGCATATTTTCAATTTTTATTGGCTTTTTTGTTGCTTTTGACTTACTGTTTATTTTTTATTGCGAGTTCGATTTGCTTTTATGTATCAGTTGTTTGTCGTTGTTTTATTTTTTACATATTTTTTATTTATTCCTTTGGATTGAGGTTCTGTTCGTTAAATTTTATTTTGTTGATGGGAAAATTTTTCTTAAGGTTTGGTTTCGTGAAAGATTATTTGCTACAATTCAAAATTGCAAAAAAGTCACAAATTAAAAAAAAAAACGTCAAAATTGTCGAAAAGGCAATCATCACAATCTAAAAGATAAAAGTGGTCTACGTAGAAATGACTAAAGTTTTAAGCCCAAAATCCAAATCAGATGTACAGTAAAGTTTTAAACCCATTGACGATTTCGTTCAAAACGACAATTTGTAACCACCATTTAATTTAACAAACTGAAGATATGGTAAACTGAAACCCAAGTCATTTTTTTTACTTTTTAATTCAAAATTTGGTTTAATACCAAATTGCATTTGAAATAAATCCAACCCAACTTAACATTTTGATGCGTAAGCTCAACAAATTTTGCTCCATGTGTCAATTTATGTTTGGGTTTGTTTATTGATCCAACCCAACCTGTTTCAACCCAACCCCATTCAACGCAACCCAATTCAAACCTACCCAATCCAAAGCAACCCAATTCAACCCAAGCCAACCCGAGCTAGCCCAACCCAACGCTATTTGTTTGAGATTGGGTTTCTTCATTTTTTAGATTTTTAGGTGGCAGATGGGCTGCGTAAAGTTGGCTGACATTATAAATCCAAACCTAATAGAATTTGAAAAGTATTCTAAATTTTCTGACCCCATTAACATTGACAATTACCAAGGCCATAGGATTGCATTAAAAAATCGAAAATTGTAGAAAATTTGTTAAATTTGTTATTTTATTCTGCAAAATCTGGTTTGCAGTGCACTAAACCCAACCCAGCCAAATGTATACTTCATTACAAACATTCATAATAATATTGCAATCAAAGGCAAACAATTTTAAATATTATTTGGGTTTCCTTATGTTGTATTTGGGAATCATCGGTTGGGATCAGTTATTTTGGCTAACATAATAAACCCAAAGTAATTTGAAAATTACTTAAACATTTGCAACCAATTTAAGTGTTCGTACAAGTCGACAATTTCTAAACCCAAAGATTTAATTTTACAAACCCAGGACCGAAGAAAATGTGATGCAACCTGAATTAATTTTATATAATTTGAAACCAAAAAAAAAAAATATTTTGAAGTACCCAGCCCAACCCAATCCAGGATTTTATTTTAAGTTGGGTTTGATTGGGTTTTACGACTCGTTCCTGCACCAACGAAGAAACATGACGATGATTTAAAAGCCCAAAATTGTAGATGTCATAAACCGGATTTAAAAATGAATTGTGTCGATTTTCAAAACCCAACGCAACCCAACTTTTGAAGCAAAATAATAAAATTTCGAACCTAAGACAATATACTGCTGCAATTTGAGTTCACCATTTTGTAAATTATCTTTAGATTTGAGATATTTGCAAATTATCTTTATAATTTAAAGCAAATTAGTCAATTTGTTGGCTTTGTTTTGATTGAATTAGGTTGGGTTGGGTAAGGTTGAGTTGTCTTGGGGTAGGTCGGGTTGGGTTGGGTTCGGTTGGGTTGGGTCTGACGAAATAGTTTTGGCGTGAAATATTTTCGCTATTCACTATGTGACTCCAACTCACACATAATTCTACAAAGGTTAACAAATAATCTTTCATTGATTCCTATGGCGTTGTTTATTCGGGCCCATGGGCTTCAGGTTTTTGTGGGAATTCGGACTAAGTTTATAAATAACAGAAAATAAAACATTGATAATAATATGGGTGTTGGCTACCGGCTACGCAATCGTAAACATGGCTGAGCAGATGCCCATCTGTTTTTATTTTCGGATGTACAGAAAAATTCTTATTACCACTGAAATAATCCCAAGGCTCAACATTGACATTTTTGTTAACATAGTTGAAGATTAAAAGCGAGCTCACCGAATGTTATCATTCGATCAAAATCTATTTATTATTTTCGCAACATCAAACATTTGGCTCGTCCCGTCAATCGTAAGGCATTCCATGCAGGATTTTAATTCGAACGGACCGAAACCCCATCCATCGCGCACCGCGACACGTCATGCGGGCCTGTTCATCGTCCCTTCGAAATTTACGCCGTCGATAATTCATCGCGGGGCCCCGCACAAACAAATCCCGCGGGCACCGGCGATTTTGCGCAACCGCCGGCACGTGCTCCGCGAATATTTTTAGCGCGGACTATTTTCGATTCGGAAACGGCCGCAAAAAATCTCGGACGTGTCAAACGTAAACAAAATCGGAAACAAAATCGAACTCACCGAGACAGCAGCAGCACGCGATCGAGATCAGGGCGGACACTTTATCCATCGTTCTGTCTGGCACTGGGAAAACTAAAACCACCCGGTCGCCGTTAAACTTCAGCTGGTTCGGCGCGGTTCGAAAGTGCGGGAGTTGCAACGGCCCTAACGCTCGCGGTACCTACGCTACACTGACGCGAGCTATTTTAGCGTTTTAACCACCGTGCATGCTTAACCGAGCGTACATGAAGTCCATCCTTATTACATTACAATGGGCGCCCCGATTGTCCACTTCGTTTCGTGGACGCGTTTTGCGTCGTTGGGAAAAAGACGCGTTGAGCTTAAGTGAAAAAAAAAAAACCTGCGAGTTTAAAAGCAATGAATATTTATGGTGGGCAGAAAGCTTGACCAGTTTTATAACAACGCAATACATGTACGGAAATATACGGAAATATAATATGGTTACTTAATATAACCAATAGTAAAAAGAAACATTAACAATCACAGAGATTTGCATTAAAGCACGGTTCTGAACTAGAGTTGTAGGAAATTACAGAAGCGCTGTGGTTGCGAGCAGTCCTTGAAAAATGAAAAAATACTTTACACGCAAACTAGGAAAGATTGCAAATTCACTAGTCAACTAAAAGCAATATTAGTCAACTCCAGCAATAACTTGCCTCTGCTTTGGTTGGGTTGGGTTGGGCTCGGTTGGGTTAGGTTGGTTTGGGTTGGGTTGACAACATCAACATGAACACTACAGTTAATGCCATCGTTGTTAACTTTGATATTGTATTACACTCATCATGATTACTATGTCGTCTGAAAATGGTTCTTCCAATGTAATTATATACACTTAATTATGAAGACTTGTGAGGTGTAAAATTCATCAAAGATCGTGATGTGAAACTTGTACTTCACTTACGACAGTATGACCAGCCTATCGATGTCGTCGTTGATGAGTATTTCACGTTTCCATATTGTGCATATATGTTATAGGTACACTATTGTAATGGTTTGTGCAATCTAGGTAGTGTGCTAGTTATGTATGTTACAGAATATTTTGACTGTCGTTTCAGACTTCTTCATTAGAGACATCATATTTTTCCCTGCCTTAGCCACACTTTTCTTGACTAGGCGAACTAAGTTTTTATTAATGAGTAGTTCGTTTGTTTGTATTGCCGTTTTTCAGGTACGTTTGTGAAATTTGTATTTTGGCAATTTTAACAGTATTTTTAAATTATTTTTAGACTTATTTTAATTGAATATTCTTTAATTCTTGTATTTTTACGTTTTTCTGCAATGTTGACATTTTTTACTTTTTGTGGATAATTACACTTAAATTGATTTATTAACGTTTCGTTCCAATTATCTTTACGTCTTCCTGGAATGTTCTTTTATTAACTTTATTATATTTATTCGAGATTGCTGGTTTAAATTTAAAATTAAAAATGTTATTATAAATAAATTTTATGTATAAATAAATATAAATCAACATGTCTATTTTCTTCAGTTTATTTTGAAGCTGAACTTTTCATTCGACTCTGCTTTAAGACCTGGTCATGTGCACACATTAGCTCTTGAATTGTTTTCAGTTTTCATGTCTACACAGATATACTCTCGTACATTTACTTTACTTAACTTTAAGTATCATCTAATTTCCGGGAAAAATAATGGGCTTAATACACAACCTTGTTCCTATCTTTTCTGAAATATACGTTATTACTACTACGTTATTTTCTACTGGGTCTTAATATTTTTTATGATGTTTACGTCCATTCCTCTAGGTTCCAAAAAGTCCCAAACGTCAATTCTCTGTACTTCAAAAGCATTCTTATAGTTTATAAGCAAACATGTGTAAATTTTTTCATAATTGCCTTGTAATGAATATCAGATCCATATATAAGGTCTTTCTGAATGTTTCGACTATTATCCTCGTGAATATAACACAAACATCCCCCCCACAATTTCCATATTCTTAGATTATGATTACTTAATACCAATTAAGTGAATTTTCCAAATTTCCAAAAATTAAATTTTGTGATTCTTCCATTTATTTCTTTTTTTGAAGTAATTAATTCAAGAAAAATAATTTCAACGAATGTATTAAAGCGATTCAAGCTATTTTGCTCTTTCGGAGCTCATCACACTAAGTCGGTAATGTCCAGGCTTGCAACTACTTCGCAGCCATGGGCAGTAAAGACACCTTTTCTTTTCTTTTCCCTATTGAATATCTGCCCTTGTTTGTTGATAATATGTCCAAATAAAGATTACAAGATATCTTGAAATTTGCAAAAAAATATCTGAGTTAATTGTTGTATGTCGGGCTGAAAATATTTGCTAAACATGGGTTATTATCTAATCCAACCCAACTCAGTTAAACCAACGGTGTATAAATAAATGTCTTATTATTCAATTTGGATGAATTAAATTGTTACACTGCAAGATTTTATAGAAATCTGAGACCGAGATGTTGAGACTGGTTTGAAAAGCTCTAGAGGACTGCCGGTACTGAAATTTATTGAAATATTTTTGTATATTTGCCGCAATAAAAAATATTAAAAAAATAATTCAATAGTTGCTTAAACATTGAATTTTCAATTAAAATTCATTTTCCATGAAATTTTCAGCAATTTTGTCGAAATTCCTTTCACTTTCACTTTCAAGCAATTTCAAATTCTTATACAACGCAATCATACATTGAATCTTTTGATTTTATAAACAAATCCAACCCAAACCAAATGCATTAACAAATAACTATAAAATAATTTCTTCCACACCACAAGAAATGGGAAAAGTTATTTATAGACAATCTAAGTAATTTCATCAATACTTTTATTTGCCTTTCGATTTATATTTTTGTTTATGTTCACAGTGTTTATCTTGTTTCCTGTCATGTTTATCCTTAGGTGTGTTCCCCATTGCTTTTTCATTTTGAATCTTTTAACTATACTTCCCTAATTATGTTTTCTTTCCACGTGCATTATTTTTATTTCCAGTTTTTTTTTTGTTTTCATTGTTCATTGTTATTTTTGTTATTAAGATAGTAACGGAAAATGGAAATTAAAAGAGAATCGCGCCCTGCTTCTTAGAATTTGAATTTGGAAACGAGGCACATCTCGACCTCGGTTATGGACGAAAGTTTTTTTTTAATTCAAATTGGGGTTCTCGCCCATTTCTTAACCATTTGGATATGGACAAGACGATTTCGTACGGATCATAAATGAAACGAAATTTTCAAAGTAAACAAAATATATTTTATACAAAAATACAAATGACACAATTGTAAGACGATAATTTACAAAATTGTCTCCCTTAGTTCACGATAAATGTTGACCAATATATTGTTTTCGACCTCCCCAATAATTTCCAAATTATTCTTCATAGACTGAAAAGTAACATATTAGTAATGGTATAAAAATAACACCAACGACCTACCAATAAATTTGAAATTGAATTTTCATGTATGTCGTAGGTGATTCGTTTCAAGTCTTTAACCAGACACTTCTTCAGTAAATATATTTCCTGAACGGTTGCTTCGATGCTAAAAATTTTAGTTCTTTCGTTAAGCTTCATGGTGATCACGTTGGAATTCCCCGTCGAAACCTTCACCGTGGCCACGTCGTCGATTTTCGAAAAGTACTTCCTGGGGTCCACCTTGTGGTAGCAATTTCTGAACACCAATTTGAAAAGATCCGACGACGACGAGTCGCAAGGGAATTTATACTCAGCAACTGGCAATTGGGCGACGTGCCTCGGAAAATCGTTATATTGTCTGCAAATACTCACGACGCCTTTCGATAAATCGCTGGTTGGATCCGAATACGGCCCGAAAAAATACGAAACGTTGATTGGGATCGAAGCTATTTTCAGGCACGACCAAACCGAATCGGTCGGCCACGCGACGTCCACGTCCACCAGCGCTTCTTCAATGCCCCCATCGAACGGGACGATCAGCTGGATCGGGCTGGCCACGTTGGAGCGGACGTTTAAACTCTTGCTGGCGCGCGATTTCGAATTTTTAACGCACGCGTTCACGGTCCAGTGCTGGTGGGCGATTTTCTGCAGGAACTGGGGCGAAACGTGGACCTCGACGTGGTAAAACTTTTTGGATTTGTGCGTCGGGAGACTTTCGAGCTCTCGTCGCGGGATCTTGTCGGCGAAGACGTCGAAGATTTCGAAGACGGAGTTGAAGATTTTCACGAAGACTTTGAATATTTTCGAGGGGGCCGTGTGCTTTTTTAGGGCGAGTCCGGCGGCTATGATTTTGTTGTTGAGCTCTTTGTTTCGTTTGTCGAGCTCTTCGAATTTGTGGCGTTCGGCCTCGATTTGTTGGATGATGGTTTCGTATTTTTCCGACTGGGCGATCGACAGGTGCTCCATCGTTTCTGCAATAAAGAAGAAAAAAATATCGTTTCGTAGAGAGATTCACTGCCAAAGTCACTGTTGAGGTAAAAAAATATTTAATTATCAAAGAAAAATCACAAATATTTTTTATCCAGAGATTCATTGCCAAAGACATCGTTTAAGCAAAATCAAAAATAATATTTCATTCCTAAGGACGTTGTTCAAGTAAGTAAGTAAGAATTATTAGAGTTTAAAATTTTCGACTTCGTTCCCTTGAGCAATAGCCACCATAACTACGCATTGCATAATATATTATTTTTTTTTGTTTCATTTTCCTGATTTGTTTTCGTAATTATTTCATTCTATTTGTTTATTTTACTCGTTTCCATTTATTGCCCAAGTTTGGATAAACTGCATTTAACGTCCAAGGAAGGTTGCCTACTAACGGTTTTTTTTAACGAAGTCACTTTTTGTGCGCAATTTTTTTATGGTGCTGGTGACTTATTCAACGCAAACGAAAACTGAGATTCACTACGCGCCGTCAATACTTAAATAACGATTTAATTTCACTCACTTCTCTTATCGTCAACGTTAAATTTCTCGGGTCTTCTTCGAAGGTTATGTTTACGTGGTTTGGTTGCAAACCGCTGCGAGCAGTTTGTCGCAGACGGTTCGGTTGAGCGCTCCAGCGTCTCGCATTCCAAGAATGTTCGACAGGAGGCGCTCGTTCGTCGTCGTCGTCTCGACGCAGAGTGCTGTTTCGGTCGCCAGCTTCGCGCGTGTGTCGTGCAGTTGGAGCTCCAGTTCGCACCTGGGAATTTTTAAAGTTGTGCGTCAAGATTCCAGGACTACAATTTAAAGGTAGGCAGTTTATTTTTGCGATTGGATAAAAACATCTTGTGCATTCATAAATGCATCTGAAATAAATGCTCGATAAGATTTTTTTGTACGTTTAGTCGATGCGCATGGACACGGGCGTTTTTTGTACCAATTATTTTGCATTTTTTTGCCGAAGTAATCGGCGATGATGCAATTAAACTGATTCACGATGCAGTTCGCACTTAATGTTTTATTATTGTGCCTGAATTCGATTGCTTTAATATTTGCCCTATTAATGAAGCGTGCTATTTATTTTATTTTTTTTTATTTTATATGGGCTAGTAAATAAATAAACTGCGATTAAAGGACGACGTAAATTCATTCAATGAAAATTGATTGGAAATTTGTCTTGTCCACAATTAAGTTATTAATTATGTCTATTAATTTATTAAACTATTTTTTCACATTTTAAATTTCTTCTTCAATTACTAAATACATAAAGATAGTGAAATTTTAAACTTCCATTTGTAAAGTTGTTTGGCAAAGATGGAGTATAACAAAGTATAAGAAAGTTTAGTGCGGACCGATGTAGATTTTTTCAAACTGTATACTGCATGCATTCCTATGCTGTATCTTAAAATAAACGCTCTAATCGCTTGTTATTGTGTAACTATGTAAATGGACCATTTTGGTAAATTTTGAAATAAATATGCAATAATATGCATTTCAATAACAGGGTGTCAAATATAAAATTATAAGACTGCAGAAAAGGGACGCGGATATGTGGTTGTTACTATCACCTTTTATGTGGTGGTGCAGTCTACAACATACAAACAAGAAAATTAATAATGTCATTCATCGACATGTGAACTGCGATAAATGTGAACAAAATTTAAATATTTAATATATTAACAGAAAATAAGACAAAATAGGTATACAAAAAAAAATTATTTAATAAAAAGATGTTATTTTATTAATAAATGGAATGAGAAGTATTGACATAAATTGTGGCATAAAATATTTAAATAAAATTCGAGAAAGTGTATGAAAAAGAAATTTCATCTCATGAATAATAAAATAAATAAATAGAAATAATAATTGAACTAACTATCTTATGCTACA
Organism: Geotrupes spiniger; assembly: GCA_959613385.1. Lineage (NCBI taxonomy): Eukaryota > Metazoa > Arthropoda > Insecta > Coleoptera > Geotrupidae > Geotrupes > Geotrupes spiniger. Next base: position 25,065,550 of record OY390739.1, read on the forward strand.
AGGAAAGAACCAACCTTTCAGTGAAAATTAGTTATTCGCATGTTTTGATTGTAAAATTGGTTCCGCATACTTTACAACATGTTCCTTTTATTTAAAATAAATATTTCAACTAAATAGCCCAATATATTTATTATTGCCAGTCAATCATTTTATATACAAAATATTTCGTAAAAACAATCTCGGAACTCGAGTCTATGCATGTGGACGTGCAGAAAGTACACGCAAGTAAACTTGTGAAAATGTGAAATTTATTCCATTTTAAAATGATTGAGGCTCCAAATATTCCACACGTACCACCCCTAAAAGCAGAGTAACAACAAAAATATCTGCGCCAAAATGAGAAAGGGAAGTATATTAGAAATCTTTTGCAAAATTAGAAGAATTATGCAGTTGATAAATATCGCTGGAATAGTAACTCGAACAAACATAAACGTTTTTGACTTTTGGGAAGAAGTTTTACATTGATGCAAGTAAGACAATTTATTTGAAAAAATCGAACGATCTTTGATAAGTGCATCCGTTCTCAAATGAATGAACGTGGTTTAGAGCTGGTGGTAGCTTTTGCTAGCAGAACTGGTACACAGCCCGTAAGGAAATATACAGTGACAGAAAAAAATGTTTGGCTCTTTTGTTTGGATTCGAAACGATTCCTCCCTCTGTTGAAGGCACCTCCTTTATAGTGAGTAACGATTACCATTGGCTCCTTTGGTTGCATAATTTTAAGGATCCCGTTGGTCGACTAGGCATATTTTTTTTGTTGCTTTTGATGAAATTTTATTTCTTTTGACTTGTTTTTGGTTTCGTTATTTTCACAATGTTTTAGAATTTCTTACACATTTTACGATTTCTATGGTTTTTGATCATTTTTACAATGTTTTGATATATTTTATTGCAATTAATTTTTGTTTTTTTAATAATTTTTATGAATTTTGACAGCGTTTTAATTTTGTAGCCCTTCCATACATTTGCCCCAATGACTTTGATCGTCGCTCGTTCTTCTTTTTCTTCGAAATAAAACAGAAATTTCAGATCATATCTATTGGTTCTATTGGTTTATTCGCTCTATCAAAACGTGCACTATAGAGTCGAGTGATGGTCTCAAAACTACCATTGGTTCCTTCCCTTCTTAAGCTTAAGATACATTGACATGTGGTCCAACAAATGTGTTTATGTTGGGTCGTATTTCGAATAAACTATTAAATTTTATCGTTCGTGGTTTTAAATTCATTTCTGTTCTCAGGAAACGATTTAAAATAATATAGTTTTTAATTTTATTAATCTAGCTTGACATTGTTTGTAGTGTTTTCGTTATTTAAACTCTGGCAGGAGTTTAAATATTTATTGTGTGGAGTTTGCGAACGTTAGGCAATCGGCCGAAATTTGCTGGTTAACAATCAGTTATATCAGGTTTATCAGTGTCCAAGTCAGTGGTGCACATGATTAGTGATTTGGCACTTTTTATGCTACATATAAACTGTTGTGGGGTTGTGTTAGGTTGGGTTTTGTGTGGAGATGAAGATAAAAAAGCCATTTACGCCAAAAATTTGCTTCGTCTGCAGAAAGTACTTCCTTGAAATTAATGAATTAAATATTTTTCACAAAAATGATTTCTTCTAGACAATATCGTTTCTGTGTTATTACATTTCGTCAGTAGCGATTAATGCCACTCGTGTTTGTATGACGATGCAACATCACTACATTCGCTCAGATTTATTTTCAAGGGCGTTGAAAAATTTTGGACAAATTTTTCAAACATTACTAAAATTTATGAACACGAAAGATTTCCATACGAATTTTAATAATTTTTCCAAATTTTGTTCGTTTGATTTTTAATTTAAATCATAAATTATTACCGATCATAAAATATCACAGTATCTGATTAAATGTAATTAGAATCGGTAAACAACACAAAGATTATTGTAAATCTTTGTACAGTAAAAGTAAAAAAGAAATTGGCAAATGTAAACGAAGGAAAATTACCCAGTGCGTTCAAATATTGTGTAATTTTTGTGGGCGGCGATGACTCATAACTAGGAGCTAATCACAAATAGAAAAGACAGGTCCGTACTGACGATGGGAATTTTATGTATATAGGGATGCAAAGTGAATTAACAACACATTTTTGCTATTTTTAACAATTATTATATGATATTATTTGTTTTTTGTTTCCTTTTGAACGATTTAAAAAATAATAATTGAGTTACTTGTCAGGGGGAATCAGCTCACTAGCTTTACATCCGCTGAAGTGCATGCAGTCATGCAAATATTAGTTCATGAATATTTGGTGAGGACGAAACAGCTGTCATCATCAAAGTGATCACATAGCAACTTCAGTGTGAATGTCTAGTGTCGTTCATAACTCATGTTTGCGTGACTACGTTGACTTCAGCGTATGTACCGTTAAGGATCTGATGAGTCCTGAAGGACAAATCAGCCGTCATCTGGTACATCCGCTGAAACTGATTTTTCAATCAATTTTTACAGTTTTTCACGATATTTTAGTTGTTTTTAGAATTGTTTACGATTGTTTAATATTTTAACTCAAGCAGTTTTTATGCCCTTATGATATATACTGTCGTGATATTTACGATTTAAACGATAGTTGCGATTTTTTCGACTTCACAATTGTTTACATTTTATGATTTTTTTAATTTCTTGGATAGGTTTCGATTTTTTTTTACTATTTTTTAGTGAATTTTTTATTTTTTTCCATATACTTATATTTATAATGTATGTTCGAGATAAATATTTTAAAGATTTTTACAATTTTTTTTTACTTTTCCCTTTAATTTTTGTACAATTTACAACTTAAATTGTTTATGATTTTTAACTGTGCTAAAAATTTAAAAATTGGATTACGTCGATTTTTGCGAATATTATCATTTTTTAGATTTTTACCACTTTGATGATTTTTACATTTTTTTTTTAACCAAGAAAAGAAAACACTAGACACAAAATACATAATGACATTTCGAAGGCACTCATTTTGGAAAGTTACGAAAATAGTCAATAAATATTTTCAACTGCAAAATAATATAATTATTAGCAGAAATTGCATTTTTAACGATTTCTAAAATCTAAAAAAATTTTTAAAATTTTTACCTTCAACATTTTTTTACATTGAGTGCTTTCTATCTTTCTAGCGATTATTAAGAATTTTTACAACTTTAAATTTTTTAAACGAACTTTACTTTTTTTCGTGATTTTTGCAAACTTTACAATTGTACGATTTTTGCCAATATCAAAGTTATTACGAAATTTGACATTTCCTAACAATTTCGCATCCAACGATGGGGCTCTATTTATCTAAACCTACATAACAGCATAAAATTATGAACATTTCTGTTTGTGATCCTCAGTGACCTTCAATGAAATTAAGATTGAATTATTTTCGTTTTAGTACCAAATATATCGTTCATATGAGGGCAATTTTTAAAATCCTTTCTAAACCTACCATAATATATTTTCATCCTTAGCCATGTCATATGATCTGCGATGTTCACATCATCAAGCATTTTATGTGAAGTTGTAGCAATTAAATTATACATATTGATGGAGAATTCGTACGGTGCAGCGCTCGTTATTAAAATGGAAATAAACTATTTTTTTTTCTTTTTTTATCCACAGGAATACTTACCTTTGAAATTCCATTACGGTTTTATCCTGTTCCAGCTTGGCGATGTCATTTTGCAACGACAACACGTACTTGTGGTTATTCTGCAATTCGACCTTCAATTCTTCCACCCTATCCTATAATCAACAACCATTGATTGCAATTAACTCATCACCCAAAGGATTTACTACCTCGGCTTTCATCAGCTTTCCCTTCACCTGCTGATTATTCTCCCCCGCCAATAAAGCGCACTTCGCCTTCTCCGTCGACGTTTGCTCCAACTCCACGAACTAAAACAACCACTCAACGTTACATCACACCTCACCCCGATCATTTACCTTCGTCTCAAGCGATTCGTATTGACGTTGGAGCATCCCATGATCCTTTTGCAAGCGTTCGATCTCGTCTTCCAACGCGACCTTCTCGTTCGACAAAGCGACGATTTTCTTTTCGCACTCAAGCTCCGAATCCTTCGCCGCGTCGAGCTTTTCCACAACGTGACCCTGAAAAGCTAAATTTTGGCGCACGATTTAATGGAAACGTAAATTCGGTACCTTTTCCGCTTCTAATTGCACAAGCTGTTGGGATAACTGGCTCGATTTGGTTTCGGTCGCCTGTCGTGCCAATTTCTCGTCGATTAGGAGGTGTACAGATTTTAGTAGCTTCGCCGCCAGGTCTTTGTGCGAATCTTCTAGCTTGGCGTATGCGGTTATTTCTTTTACTTTGTCTTCGTTTAGTTTGAGGATGGTGGCTTCGTACGTCGCTAGTTGTTCTTTGTGGGTTTTCTGTGCGTTTTCGATTCGACTGGAAGGGATTTTTATGTAACGAGGTTCGATAAATAGATTTTTTTGAATAGTCCAGGGAATAGTCAAAAAATCATATTACTGCAAATTTTTAAATTCTGAATTTTAATTTTTATTGTCCCCGAAGTAGAGAAAAATGTCTGGAATAAAAATTGTAGGACATTTTCTATAATTTTGATACCAAAACTAGCAACAAAGGCTTTATATGTATCCCCTCGACTGAAATAGAATTTAATTAAAAATGTATCACATGTCACATTGCTGGATGATGCACTCCTGGTCATTTTCTTGCCCGTTCAATTTATCTTGCAATTCTTCGAGTTGTGCTTTCAACCTACGCTTCTCTTCCCCCAATTCGCCCATCTTAACGCCGAAGCTTTCGCATTTGGCCTCCAATTCCAACAAATCTCCTTTGAGCTTTTTCCTACAACACTTACATTTAAATTTGTTTCGGACGTACCAACCCCACTGACTCTTCCATCTTGGCGAATTCCAACGACGCCGACAGCGACTTATTCACGCTCTTTTCGTTCGCGCACTGCTCCTCCATCACCGCGACCTCCGAAGTCTTTTCCTCGACGATCTGGGCGTGAAAAAATTGTCATTGTTATTTTTTTACATCGATCGCGTACCTTTGATAATCTTTGGATTTCGCGTTCGCTCCGCGTCGTCTTTTCCAAATTTTCTTGGGCCGCGCGCGCCGATTCCGTCGCCTCTCGCACCAAATTGCGATAATCTAAATTTGGGTGTTAAAGGACGAAACGTAGCTTCGTGAAATAATTACCCGCCTGCACTGCGCTGTTTTGGTGCTTCATCTCGTCGATTTCCAACTCGAGTCGTTCGATTTCTTTGTTGGCTGCGACCAGGATGTAGCTTTGATCGGCGATCTTTTTTTCCAACGATTCGATTTTCGCCAACTCGTTCTGTAGGGTCGTCTTGGTTTCCTGCTGAACCAAATTTTATAATTTCAATACTTAATTCTTACATAATTTCACTTGCGTTCTCTGATGTTCTAGCGTCGTTTAAGTCGTCGTGCAATTTCTGGACGTTCTTTTGCAGGTACTCGACGCCGCTTTTGAGCTTTTCATTCTCGACGTGCATCTGAAACGATCGACGTGACTTCACGACGCGTTGAAATGTCGACGTACCTTGTGATTTTCACTTTGTAATTTTTCAATAACCATTCGGTGGTTTTCATTGTTTTCTTGAATTTGGGCCTTGGAGGTTTTCAGAGCCTCTCGATTCTCGACCAACTGGCGTTCAAGATCTTTGATTTTTGTTTTTTTGTCGTTGGTGATGGTTTCGGCTCTCGCCAATTTTTCCCTTTGCTGGGCGACTTCGGAACGGAGGGCTTCGACCTGAAAATTTCGGTGGTGAGTACGTTCCTACCCCTGGACGGGTGGGATCGTACCTCTGAATTGAGGCTTTTGTGCGAAGCGACGAGGTCTTGTTTTTGTGTGACGATGGAGTTGAAGTCGGTGAGGAGCTCCTTGATGGCGGCGCGTTCCGTTTTTTGCATTTCCTTTATCGACTCAAACTGGAAATGAATTAAAATAAAAATATGACCAATTAAAGATGGTGTTGTCAAATTAGAGTCACATCCCTCTGGGCGTCATAGTCATAACTACAGTAAATCGTAAAGTCTATTCAATAAAATTTGTCTGAAAACTTTGCTTTTAACTACCAATTCATTTAAACAATTAATTATTAATTAATTTTACATTAGAATATTTTTAATTTTAACCATTTTGACAGGCCATAGATTTTTGACAATTTTTGCAATTCTGGCATTTTTGTTTAGCTACAATTACAATTATGCACTTTTTATACTTTTGTGTTTTTAAATACTTGAAACTAATTTCAGTGTAACAGGTGACGACGGCCATTTCTCCCATTAAGGTTCATAAGGAGCATTAAAAATGCTGGCAAATTTGAAAATAAGATTTTTTTTGGAAATTTTCCAAAATTAATGCAATTTAACATAAAATTTAAACCAATTATCTTTATGTATTATTTTTTACCATTTTAACGGATCCATTGTAGATATTTTTAATAATAATAATAATAATTTTAGACTTAACATTTTTGAGTTAACATTTTTTGGTATTTTGATCAATGAACTGATTTATGATTTTTTAAAATTCCATAATTTGTTAATTTCGACTTCGAACACTTTTTGGGTTTTGTGAAGTTGTCTTAAATTTCTGCATCTTGGAGTCTGTTTTCTTGATTTTTGAATTTTGGATAATTTTTAGTTTAAATAATTTATGAAAATTTGACAATTTATACATTTTTCGTAATTTTTTTAAATTTTTGTACATTTTCTTACTTTCGATATTTTCTGGATTTTGAACATTGAAGGGTTTTCGTTGGCATTCGGGTTGGGTTGGGTCGATCAGCAATGATATGAGTCTATCAATTATGGCATTTTGGCGCATTTTTTTTTATTTAGTCCGTTTAATTGTGTTCGCTTTTACAATTAGAAAAAAATTAGATTTTTGTTCGTTCTATTAATGTTATACAAATTAATTATTATTGAAATTTTTCCAATTTTCGACACACATCTTTGTTTGTGTATTTCGTATAATTTTTCAGATGTACACCGTGTTAAATAATTTATGAACATTTGAAAATTTTTACACATTTAACATTTTTCATTTTACAAATTTGACAATTGTGGCAATTTTGGAGTTTTGACGTCTTCTTACTTTTGACATTTTCGGAATTTTGAACAAGGTTTTTCTTTGGCATTCGGGTTGAGTTAGGTTGGGTTGGGTTGGTCAGCAATTGCATGTCTATAACTTTATTTTTTTACGTTGTAAGTCACTAAGAACTAATAGTAATAATTATTAAATTATCTATATTATTTTATTGGCTTTCCACCCCTCAACAATCCGCCTTTAAAAAAATCTGCAGTACCCGCACAGGCCATTTCCTTATACATTAAGTATAAGAAAGTAATAAATGGTGAATGTAGACACAAGGACCTAGTTAATTATTGTACTAATGAATTTTCCATGGCCCGACCAGCGCACAATGAAATAGACTGTCGATGTACGTACAAGCGCAAGGGAGATGCGAAACTTCGCAGGTATTTTGATTTTTGCATATCGTTGTGTAATCTTTTTTTTTTTGCTTGGGATGACGAAATCGTCGATCGTACGGCAGTCGGTGTTAGATATTGTTCGGGGCGTGCTTAATATTCTTGAACGGGAACGTGACAATTCTGTGTTTTCACTAAATTCAAAAATTTGTGATGTAGTATTGCTCGTTTCAATTATATATCTGGAACTGTGTTGTTGGACTTGTGATTTGGATCGGGATTGGAGGTTCGGAATTCCTGACTCTAACGTCACTAGTAGTCATTTTGTGTATTTGAAACCCTCTGAGTACCGGTAAGTCCATAGTACATTGTATTATTATTTATTTACTATTCGCTTAAATATATCGTTGTTTTATTATGAGGGACTAATTATTATTGTCGTTAATCGGAGATGGTTGAAAGCCTCAAGTTAAGATAAGTCAAAGTTCTTTGCCTAATTCTATGCTTGGTCAGCGGATTAACTTTATGGCACCCTCTTTTATACACGACACTGCGACAATTGGTCCTCATTATAATTTTTTTTAAGGCGGTTAGAATATTTTTTTTTTAAACGAGAGATTTGGCTTCACAATTTTCTTACGATTTTTAACAGTTTTCGCGATATAATTCAGTGTGCGTTGTCGATGTACGATTTTAACGATTTTTTATTTTTCCATTTACGTTTTTTAGAATTTTAACAATGTTTGAAATACTCCAGAATTTTCTATAAGTTTATCAGATTTTTTTAAGATGCTCAATATTTCGATTTTTTTACTATTTATAACAATTTTTCGATTTTCTATGACGGTTGCAATTTATAACATTTTTGAGACTTCTAAGATTTATGAAGGTTTTCGTCCACAATTGTAATTAATTTCCATTTACATTTTCGAATGTTTGGAACTTTAACAGATCTTTATTCTTACGGTATTTATTTATTTGTTGATGTTTCGATTGTTTAGGACTTTTACGATATTTACGGTTTTTAATGTTTATTTTTGACGTTTTTATGAATCCTAATGATTTTAACATTTTCTTGGATTTATTTACTATTATGTCAAATAATTTTTAACGATTTTCACAAATTTTAGTGATTTAGTGATTTAGTGATTATTATTTTGATTCGTTACGAATTACAAAGCTTTTTACGATTTAATAATTTATTTTCGGCTCTCTATATTTTTGGCATTTTCGATGTTTAACGATTGTCAATGATTTTTACCATTTTATCGATTTCTTACAATTTTTTTGATCTGTTTCAATTTTTATAATGCATTTTCGACTTTTTCAATGATTTTACAATTTTTCACGATTTTTCTGTGCTAATTGGTAAATCTTTCGAAAGAACTTTTCCAATAGACATTGGTTTAAATTCCAATATCTTTAATGAGATCTTTTATATAAGGACCACGTATTCGATAACTCAAACAGTTTTCGAGATAATGAAAAAGATGATAAGAGGAAACCCTCACTTCCGATTGATATATGGCTTTCAAAGATAGCAGGTCGAAAATTTTCATGATTCCTATACTTCTTATACACAAAGTATAAGAAAGTAATAAAGTATAGCATAGGGTGGTCAGATTTTAATTTTCGTAACCGAGAGAAAATTAATAATTATTATCAATAAAAGTAAAAAATATTTTAAAGAACTTTAAAGAAAATGTTCATTAAGAAAACACTAAAAAAACATCTTCAAAATTTGTTATAACTTTGAGGATTTTAAAAGTTCTTCTAAAGTTAAAGATTAATTTTTTTTATTAATTTCAATGATATTGTAATTTTACGTTTTTTATTTTGGTAGGTTGGGTTGACTTGGATTGGTTGGGTTGGGTAGGATTCGTTTGGGTTGGGTTCGGGTTCATTTGGGTTGGGTCGACTATTTTTCGTATTTTAACTATTATGAATACTTCTTATACATGTTACTATTTTGATTGCAATTATATTCGTTGCTGGTTTTTGCAATTTTTAAAAAAAATTATTAAACTTTGCAATGCTTTGACATTTTTGCGCTTTCATCGATTTTTGGCGATTTTTAAGTTTTCACTTTTTACAATTTTCGTATTTTTAACAATTAGTGCATTGCTCGTGCTTTTTATTTAATAACATTTGTGATGAATTGTTCATTTCGTACAAATTTATGACGCAACATAAAAATTGTTAAAAAAGTCAATATTACAAAAACAACATAACAATGACGGAATCTGTGGTTTTGAAATAAGAAAATAAATTGTAAATAAAAATTTACAAATTTAACAAACACATTATTATTATTATTATTATTGTTATCAAATGGTTGTTAAGAAAAAAATCGTAAAAATAAATTATGGAACTCTAAAATATACTATTTGTTTAAAATCGCAATTTTTTAATACATTTTTTTAAGTCAATCAATTAAAAAGAATTTATATCTTTGTGGAGTTGTGGGTTGAGTTGAGTGATAAATCCTGCAGAAAATTCCTGGATCAAGAATTGAATTATCGCTGAAAATTATTTCGTCGGTTTCCCTAGATTTTTTGTGACTTTAATGTCAGGAAAAAATGTTTACATGAATTTATATGAATAAGAATGTCGCCTTTAAAAACTTGTAATTTTTGTTCGGACGCTTTGATTAAGTCAAACATTACAATGTTAGTTTTACTAACATCTTGTAGTTTGATATTTAACTAATTTAAGTGAAAATATAAATCAGTAAAAATAGTTTCGCCAGCCATTTTACATCCATTAATTGGCTGTATTGTACAAGAATATTCTCATTGTTTAGAAATACCCTAATTTCCGCGAAAACAATCTACAAATCTTAAGCAAAACGATCAGTTTGCCTCATTTGGCAATTCCTGAATTTCTGATTTTTTTTCTTTTATTTGAAGCCCAAGGTGATATAAATTATATTGACTAACTTTGTCACAAAACTTATAATAACATCCAATATTTTCAAATCTGTCTTGGCACATAACGCTTGCTGGCGAATAATGCAATGGAAACCATGAGTTGAATGCCCAATACGTTTTGTAAATAAATTTAATTATAAATGGGTTTAATTGTTCTGCCTAACAATGCAGCCAGCACCGTCAGTTGTTACTGATACAATTTTGGAAATACATATTTCCTTTTCGCCCAATACAAACTCCTTTCGTTGTTAGTGTTAGTGTTGAGCTGAACCTGTTAAGTCGGTGGACTCATCAAGGCGTTGTTGGAAGCTAAAATTCTTTTTCTTTATTTTTGTAATCTTCGAATAAGTATAACGCAGATTGCACAATAGCTGTTGAATCTTGATAACTAGCAGGAGTAGTGTTTGATTGAGTTCCGAAATATTTCATTAAGGATGTACTTGGCAATTTTAATTTTTGGAAACACGTGATATATATATTCATTTTGCTCTCCTCCATTTACATTTTCATTTCCAAGAAAGAAGTCACAATTTAAAAATTCTAAACAAACTGAAATGCAAAAGTAAAAATATTGCTAAAATTGGAAAAATTACCAAGTAATGGAAGGTGCAACAAATTGTCAAAAAAATCTAAATCGCAAACGAAAATTTACATTATTAACTCTTAATATTATTAAAATATAAAACATCAAATTTTCGTGAATATTAAAATTGAATGAAAACACCCAATTGTTAAAAACTAAAAATCAAATTATGAAAATCGTCAAAATAATTATTTTTTAAAATGCATTTTTTTTACAATCTTTGACAGTTACTTCTTCGACCGAATTCATTTGCCAAGATGTTGACATTTTATGAACTAATAAACTGAAAGTTGAATAATTGAAAATAGTGTGGGTGTGGGTGCCCTGGTGTGGGGGCGGGGGCATCTGCTATAAAAACTGAAAAATAAGATAATGCATCTTTGGCACGATGACTACAATGATGTGCCCAACGAATTGTGTAACGTGTCTGCGAAAGCTTGATGGAATACGATTCACACTTGGAAATCGTTTGGATTAAGTTAGTGCTTTAAGCTCGCTAAATATCCTACTTTTGCGATCATAATTTTACATAGCAATAAGCATTGATCCTGAAGTATTTGAAAGCATTTTATCATTTCATTAAAGTCAGTTTTGGATGTCTACGAAAATTTCGTTGTGCACGACCTGCTTTTCGGCCGAGCTTTGGATATCGATCTTCGACTGGTTCAGCGCGTTGCCCTTTTGTATTTCCGCGTTGAGCTTGTCGCTGAGGACGTCCTTGATGCCGCAGACCTCGGCGAGCTCCTCGCACAGGGCGACCTTCTCTTTGATGTTCGTCCGCTGGATGTCGTTCAATTTCCGGACGTTATCTTGCAATTCCATTATGACGGCGTCACGTTCGGCCACTTCCCGCTGCAATTTCTCACCCAGCTGCTTGTTGAATTCGGCTATGAGCTGCAAAGGGGTTTAATATCGTCCGCGTTAGCATCGATTGAGACAAATAACCACCTCACAGATATCGACGATGAATAGAAATGAAGCCAGGAGTATGAAGTTAAGAAAGGAAATTAAACATATTAAATTAAACAGATAAAGATACGATGGTGATCTTGAAAAGGAACGGAAATTGTAGACATATAAAGTAATGGTAGGCTACATGGAATTTAAAGGGAACTAACTACGTAGGAGCATTAAAGGACTTTGAAGCTGAGGCGCGAAGATATAAGATTGAAATGTTGGCGATGTTGGAATCAAAACTGAAGGAGAGGTTTACGTCAGAATTAGAACACTACATATTTCTTTAACAGCGCCACCAAAAAATTTTTACGACTTACTCCCGCACCAACACGAAATTAATATAACTCCAGATTTCAAAGCAAACGTGGGGAGGGAGTGAGCACACTATGGCAAGCGAAAATGAGAAGTTAATTGGGAAACTTTGATGTCACCGGATGGCAAAACATTTAATCAGATAGATTACGTTCTACAAAATCAGTTAACGGTCACACTCACCGCAAGGCGATTGGCTTCGTTGTTCGTCGTTGTCAAGTTCCCCTCCAAACCCTCCACCCTGCCCAATTCCTCCTTAAGTTTCTCATAGACGTTCCTCAAGAAATTCTTCTCGGCCAGATGACGCACCCGTTCGTTTTGCAACGCTTTGGAAAAAAATTATAAACGCTCCTATCGACAACAAAAAATCGTACCTGTCACTGTGGCCTGTTGGGTAACGATCTGGTTCCTTAGCTCCGCGTTTTCAACGTTCGCTCCTTCCAAAATCACCCGCTGGCTCTTGTACTTCTCGACGCATTCCTTCTCGACCTCCTTACACACCTGCAGCTCAATCAGCGACGCATTCAACTTCTCAAACGCACCGTTCTTCTCTGCTAGAATCTTTAATTAAATTTAATGTTGGTGGCGATCGGCGGTCTATTTGCATCACTTGATGGTAAAGCGACTGGAGCATCGAGAGTTTCTCTTGCGTGTTGGCCAATTCGCGGGCGACGTCTCCGGCCCCCGACGATTGCAGGATTTGATTCAGGCTGTTCACTTGGTGCTTGAGGGCGTCGCTTTCGCTGTTCAGGTTGTTCACTTGGGTGGTTTTTTGGGCGAGCTGGAATTTTTGAGTTAAATACGACCGGGTTTGGTTTGTGTGGTGACCTGCTCCTTGACATGCTCCAAGCTTTCGAGGGCGGTGCTTAGGGATTTTCGGTTCGACGTGAAATTTGCGTTCTTCTCGTTGATCACGTCTTGTAACTTGGAGAGCTTTTGTTCTAGCGCTTTCACGTCGGCCACGTACATGTCTCGTTCTTTTAGTACTTCTCGTATTTTATTGCCGTCTTCCACTAGGGACAAGTACTTTTTTTCCAGCTCTTGGAGCATTTGCGTTAATTTGATGCGTTCTTCGTTGTGAGCTTCCCTATTTTAAAAATTTATTGGCCCACATCAATAATTAAGATCTAATGTAGAGCAAGCTCAAAACTGGGGAGATAGCTAACCAACGACGTTGGCGATTTCTAGTTTATTGGATTTTGATCATGTTAATGTATGTGATATCTTCGAGGATGGACAGGATAATTGGATTTGTTTCAGAATTCAAATGTGTGAGTAAAAAGAGTTATTGGAGAATTCTAAATTGGGTTAACTTATAAAAAAAAAATGTGCAGCTGTGCAATTACACTGCCTCGAACTAGGTGTAGATCGGAGGAAATTTGATGCAAAGAAATGAACGATTCAGGTTCACAGCTTAAAATAAAAACGAACATAAATACTTTCACAAAAAACAAAAATCGATTTGCAACAATTTCCTGACAGTCGAGTCCAAGTGAGGTTGGTTTAGAAAAAGGTGTTACAACCACAATAAAAAATATTTACCGTTCCTTTTGGAATGTCGTGGCTTCGCTGTGGGCGGTAATTATGTGCCTTGATAGGCTTTGGAGACACGATCTGCAGATGCGAATGACATCGGTGAGTGTGTTACCATTAACCTGCTAACGTAAAAAATACAATTGCGTGTTATTTTTAATTATAATGTGGTAGAAAAAAATTGAAGTTGGCTGGAAATGATCATCAAAGTTGAGTTTGTTGTTCGACAAACTTTCTTTTTAAATAAAATGACTTGATGCACCTTCAAAAAATGTATGTATGTGTGAGCCCATAAAGGGCAAGAATGTCAATTCTAAGCATAGTTCAGGTGAAAATAAAGGAAGGGATTAAAATTGTCTCAGGAAATGAAATGAAGATAGAGAAACAATAAGAAGCAGTAAAAACAATAAGAACAACATGATTTGATTTAATTTGATCGTACAGGACATAGCCATGCAGTTTGAAGTATTCAGAGGTGGCTTGTTTTTAATGCACCGTTGAGAAATTTTATTTAATGACTCTGAAGTGCAGCACAGTCAGCTATACAATTCATTCTGCTGAAATGTTTTGCATCGTCGCCATAGATTAAGTGCAATGCCAGCAGTTGATGGTCTGGTGAAATTCACGATAGTGGAACCTGCCCAAAATACTGATAATATGATCTTTTTGAACAAAGCCAATTTATTATTCATACTAACCGGAAAATTCGATAGGTATTAATTGAAAAACGGAAAAGTAGAAGACCTAGACTCAGCTCTACGACATGCATAGATGACATAGGATGTAAGGACGTGGAACCCACATATCCGACACCAGAGGATATGTGGAAATGTAAAATGGATAACAGATAGAAAAGATGATAGAGAAATATTAAAATTTTTATTCTGGGTCAAATTTTACGTTGATAATGCTTGCGAGCTTGGACGATTATGTGGTTAAAGTTTTCGCCAGCATGAGTAAGCAATGTTTGGGTTAGGTTGGGTTGGGTTTATGTGAAATCATGGGGACAGGGGAATAAGGATGACGACGAAGGCATATGAGGATTGGAGAAATACACTATAAGCAAGAAAGCTGTAATTTCATTTAAAAATTATTATTTTAACAAATCGATTTTTTTTTGTAATATGTGCGATATTTTTTGTTTTTTACATTTCTGTAAATATTTTTGGCTTTTTTCATTTTTGATTTTGTTGTATTTTTGGACATTTTTTGCCGAGTTGCTGAGTTTTGCAGTTCTGAGTCCTGATTTCTGAGTAAAATTGGATAATTTGGGTTTGGTTCAAAGTTTTGCATTTCAGACATTAATTTTTTCATAATTTTGGTACTTTGTTGCTTTGATATCGAATTTGTAATTCTTTGAAGATTGCGTTAATTTTTGAGTTTTATTTCATCGACTTCATTTTATTTTTATTCAATTTATCCGGTTAGTTTTCATCTCGAATTTTGTGCATATTTTTTAGATAATTTTTGAAAATTTTGTGTATATTTTTTTGATAATATTTGAAAATTGTGGCACTTTTGGTAATTCTAACAATTTCATATTAAACTATAGAGAATTTCTTTTGCTGCAAATTTTTGAATAATTTAAATTTCTCCCATGTCCTCAATTTTTGACTTCAATTCCGTTTTTTTTTTTTCATTTTATTTGGTCGGTTTTTATTTTGATATTTGTAACTTTTAATTTTTAATTTTTTGGATATTTTTACAAATATTGCATTTAGATTTTTTTACATAAAATCGATATTAACTCAACCCAACATCACTGTAATCATTGTGTAGAACAAAATTTGGTAAAGACTCGAATCTTTTGTCGCACTTGTACAAACACATCAATTATAAAATTGTCAAAAAAAAAATAATTCAAAATTTCCAAAAATGCTACAAGTGCCTGATAGGCGGATAAGATATTTCAGCGCCAATAATACAAAAGTTTTTAACAATTCAGGCAAATTGTAACAACTTAAAAAATGGAAATACTGTAAAACTTAAAAAATGCAATAGATTATCTACACTGAAATTGTCGGCTTCAAAAATTTCAGCTGTTGAAAAATGGTAAAATGCAAGAAATCTGCAATTGTATTAAAAAAATATTAAATGATATTTTTGGTGCTTTTCTTGCATTTCTGCAATTTTTTTTTGAAAATTGGTTATTTTGAACTCAGATTTATTTTGCATTTGTAACTTTTCATTTTAACATAGTGGATTTTTTTTAGAAATATTGCGCTTAAGACATTCTTGCATTTCTTTAAATGCCCATTTTTCTATCTAGTCGATATAGTCATTAAATTCGATATTAACCCAACCCAACTTAGTCCAAAAAATTATAATGCAATTTTATCGTTTGCAATTATTAATCGATTGGATTTGTACTAAAATGGGTTGGGTTGTATTGGATTAGGTTATGTTGGATCAGATTGGGTTGGGTAGACTCCATACCTAACGTATTTGAGACTTTGACATTTTTACAATTTTTGTACTTTTTCATTTTCACGTCGAATTTTTGTATTTTTCAAAAATTTTAACAATTTTTTATTTAATTTTAGACAATTGGTTTGTTTCGTTGTAATTTTTTCGAGATTTCGTCAATTTTTGATATTTGTTTTTCATTGGCTTCATTTTATTTTCATTCCATTTGCCCCGTTTTGTTTTTATTTCGCTTTTTCTGCATTAGATTTTTTTTATGTTTTTATGTATATATTAGATGATTTTTAAAAATTAATTTTTGGTAATTAATTTTGTATTAAACATTGGACAATTTGGTCGGCATTTTTTTTAACAATTTTAATTTTTCGCAATTCGTCAATTTTCGACTTTTTTTGCTTTGTTTCCATTTTTCCTTTCTATTTGTCTGGTTTTTATTTTTACCTGAATTTTATTTTGCATTTTTTAATGCCCACATTTTGAACGAATTACTTTTATATATACGTGTCCTAGTATTTTCCCCAGTTCGTCTCAACTAAACGAGACGAACAATGTCCATAATCCCCCCCTTCGTTGCTAAACTTGTTGCAATTATTTCGTTCATTTTTGCTCCTTGTTGTCCCTACTTCGTGATCTTACACCATTTACTTCGAGTCGCTAATACCTTCCGGTGTACGGTTCCACCCTTGCTTTATCTTTTGTTATATTTTCCTTGACCATTCAACCGTCTCTTGTGTCGATCATATTGTCTCTGTTTTGTATTATTTCAGATTTCATGTTTTTTAACAAGCTCTTTATTTTATGTATGTATTTTTAAATGCCTTCTATTATCTTCTTTAATTACCATCTTCATCTAAATTAAGATTTCTCTCAATTGTTCCATCTGCACTTTTGATATTCTTGGCTTCTTCTAGTCTTAGGATTGTACGTAGGTCCTAAATTACGTCAGGTTACAAGTTACAGGTTGCAGAAAATATCTTTGTATTGGGTCACGTGGGGTATAATGTGAAAGGACTTCGCTTAAGGATCTCCAATGTATTTTTCTAGACTTTAATGTTATTTATCGACGACTCTCGAAAATTGACCCCCTGCAATATTTCTGTAGCTGGAACGGCTAAAATTTCGAAAAAATAAGGGTGCTAAGGTGCATCTGTGCCCCGCAGCAAAATTATTACGTATGATTTGCGAGAAATTAATAAATAAATGATCAACAAACTTAATTAGGTAATTTTCAAAATAGCCCATGAAATATATTATTACACAACAGGGCAACTATTCACAGGGTATCTAAGGCGGTATAATTTATTTAGTGCAGTATTTCTTTGTATTTTTTATTTTTATAACCCAACTATAAAAGTCACATCACATCAACATTGTTATCTATGGTTGCGTTGAATTGGGTTGGATTGGCTTGGGTTGGGTTGGGTTGGGTTGTTTGAAAAATTGATGTGGGACCTTTATTCTATATCATTATAATTTCCAAAAACTTTTAAATTCATTTTGGAGAACCTGCCCTGCCTTATACAAATAAAAAAAAAACACCATCAGGAATTGTATGGTGAATAGGTAGATACGTTTATAGAACCTTCGTCAACCAAATCAATCATTATTTTCATAATCAATCATGAACTTTGACATCGTTGGAGCGGATATGAAGAAGATGACGTCAGATTTATGACCAAACTTTCAATTGAAAATTAAAAGATATCATCGAACGTCTCCAAACACCAGCGCATCGTCGATATAATTCGTCAAGCAATCTATATAGACAGTGTGTTCAAACGTCAATTTTATGACAAGCTGTTTCATCCACAATGTCAGGTCCGATAAGCTGCCCCCTCATAATAAAAGGCAAGATGATAGGCTCGCAGGAGAGTTATTTGAGCCAACTGATAGGAGCTGCGGAAACCAGGGTGGCGGTTATGGGCGAATCCCAAGTGACACTGCCCGTAGACACCGAGGCGATAAAAAGGCAGCGCATCTCCAAACCCGCCGCCGTCGCCGCCATGCAAGAATGCCTCGACAAATTGGGGATCTTGAAGTTGAACAACAACGTGAGAATCGAACCGGTGTGGAACAAACCGGTGGAGTACAGGACGCTCGAGGATAGGTATTCGATTGGGGTGCGTTGGACGCGATCTATCCCGGTTTTTTCGCAGGTTGACGGCCGACGACGACGAATACAAATTGTTCAACTACACGCACTTAAAGAAAATGACCAAAGATTTATGCCTCGTCTACAACGCCATTGAAAAAGGCCTCGACGAACTGGTAATGAAAGATAAAGCGACCAGCATCGATGATACGTTGTACGTAGTTGCAACGGAAGACGAAGAAGAAGATTTCTTCCTGATCAACCACTTGGATAGCTTGAAGCATTTGGAGCAGATCAAACATGATTTGAAAAAGATCCCGGCGCGCAACGCCAAAGCCCTGGACAAGAAATCCGACGAGGTTTATCAAACCCAAGAACGAATGGAGGAGATATTAGGTAACGCGCGATTTTCCCCGCGCCAGTGACACGCCGTTGAATTTTAGGGTATTCCCTCGTCGAGATGAAATACGTGAATCGATTCGAGGACAATCGCTTCTACATGAAGAAGCTGCAGAACGAGCAAGACGAGCAGAAATATTTGGACGTCTTGGAGGACTTGGACACGAAGACGGTCTTGGAAAACAGAGTCCATCTCGAAATCTCCAGCTACATGGACACCAGCCGAAATGTGTAGCCTCGAAACAAAATCATCGGTTGCTATTTACAGCTGTTTCAGGAGCGCCAGGCGGAGATCGAGTACTGGATGGAGCACTACGACTCGGAAACGGACAGGATCGACCAGCAGATACTCGACCTGACCATCCAAAAAGAAAAGATGGAGACGGAGTTCGACAAGTTAAAGAAGGAGTACGAGCGGCAGAAATTAGCGATAGAAGATTGGCTCGCGTTGAGGGAGAAGATCAGGGAAGCCGAGGAAAAATTGAGGATTCAAAATGAGGCGGCGACGAGAATACAGGTCATTTAGGATTTCGGCGTCGGTGTTGTATTAAATGCGTTTTGTAGGCTTGGTGGAGAGGGACGATGGTGAGGAAGCATTTGGGACCCTACAGGAGAGGACGGAAAAAAGGTGGAAAGGGAGGCAAAGGTGGGAAAGGTGATAAGAAGCGAGGGAAAAAGAAATAAATTTATGCATATTTATTATTATTTTATATATATATATATTTTTTAATGCAACTTAACTCACCTTCGTTTTGCTCCAATCTATTGTAACGGAAATCGCCGCCAACTGCGCCTTGATGTTTTGCATGTCGTCCACGAGGACGTCGCCGGCGTCGATGCTCTCCCTCAGCATCGAATCGGTGCTTTCGAACTGGTGGCCCAAATCGGCTAGTTCCAGCTCGAAGTCGATTTTCATGTTTTGAAAGGCGACTGTAAACGATTTTTTTACCCCCACCGAATATTATTGCCCGTTTTTACCTTTGTGGTGTTGTATTTGAATGTACGAAGCTCGTAGTTGCGATTCCAGCGACTCGTTTTTCTTTTGCTCCTTCGATAAACGCTCCTCGATGTCGGCGACGAGCTGTTGGACTCCGTTCAATTTGCTGTGCAATTTCTCGTTGTTTTTGTGGAGATGGTCGATGATTTGCGAGTCGACTTCTACGAATGTGAAAATTGGTTGATTACTACAATTATCAATCACGTTTTCATGGGTGTGAACATTTTTTATAATTGTCTGAAATGCAGATCTGTTGAGTGATGAAGCTCACTTAAAATTTCTACGTTGTGATGAATTGGGTCGGGATCCTTAAGTAGGACTTGTGCGCTAATGACTTTAATGATCAAATTTCTTCTTAAAACTTTGAACAGTCCGATGTCACGAACTTCTTTGGAACTCTTATGAATGTACCAAGTTCGTCAGAAAAGTACCCAAAGTTGCCAATCTGTTTTATGGAAAGTTTAAAACCTGAAAAGATTTGCCAATCCATCGAGGACCAAGTTTCCTGAAAATATTCTTATAGTTTATGTTTTTTTTTTTCATTTTCTTGCAGGTTAATCATCGACACATAACAAAATGCATGGCATAAGAAATAAGTTTAATTTTCGATATTTTTTTGGTTCTTTTAGTCTTAGCATTGTACGTAGGTCGTAAATTATGTCAGGTTACGTTACAAGAAAGTTTCATTTTCTGTCTTTTCCTTCAGGTGCAATCCAACCATCCCTTTCTGGATCGTCCCAGTATTCTCTTCGCAAATTTCGATATTTATTAGTTTTCAAGCCAGTTGAAAATTCACAATTTTATTTTTTCCCTTTAGTAATGTTGGGTTGGGTTGGATTGTGGTGGATTGGGTTGGGTTGGGTTGGTTGGAAAATTGATATGAGATCGTCATTAAATGGCAATTTCAAAATTACACACATAACAAAATGCATGGCATAAGAAACGAGCTGGCTTGGGTTGGGTTAGTGTGTGTTGGCTTGGGTTGAGTTGGGTTGAGTTGGGTTGGTTTAGTGTGTGTTGGCTTAGGTTGAGTTGGGTTGTAGCCCACATATTTCTTGTCCTGAACCCAATCTAATCTTTACCAAACTTAAACTGATATCAAGTCTGCACCAAACGTAGCTAAAATATATCTCGCACTTTTTGAACTTTTGAAATTAAAATTGCAGGGTTTTCGATTTCATCGAAATCTATTCTAAATTGCGTAACCATATAGTAAAAGCAGTATTACATATTTTTAATTTTCGTGCAGGTTAATCAATCGAAGAAATAAGTTGTGTTGGGTTGGGTTGGTGTGTGTTGGCTTGGTTTTGACATTGTCGAGCTGGTAGACCCATGGTCCACCACTTTTTTCCCATTCTTTCCTGTTAATGTTTCTTTCACTACCTCTGACATACATCAGTTTCAAGTAAACTTTGTCTTTCCATCTCGATTTAGGGCTTTCAATTATCGCCTTCCCATCTTGCCCTCTCCTTGGTCTTCAATTTTATTGCATTCTTGATATATTTCCATCTAAATGTCAATCAATAGTTCCAGTATCTCTGGCTCGTGAAAAATCTGCTTTCGTTGCATTTAGTTTCTAATTTCTTCATCGATATATTTCCTTCTCTCAGATTGAAGCAATTTTTGTATGTTTTCTTGCGTCCACCCTCTTCAAAACATGGTGCATGGGCTAACGTATACCCAACACATTTAAACATTTCCACCGTTGGTTCATCATTTTCTGGTCTTCCTTTTTGCCCATTTTTCAAGTTTTCTCTTTTTATTTATTTTTTTCTCCCCCATCACAAATTAGTTTACCTTTCGAAGTTTTTCTGTTTTCAGTACTGGACTTTCGTTATATAGTACAACACGTAACGTTGAATTTGATGATTTGACTCATTTTTTTGCCATAATTCTCAAAATTAGTTATTAGTTCATCCTGACAACGACAGTGTTTGCGAGCAAGCGACGAATCGACGATATGATCCAGTCTTATTGGTCAAAATAAAATTACACAGATTTATGTTAGGTGTCAAACGATCCATTGTTTACAATAGAGCGAATACATCAAATTTATAATAACAATTGTCATAACGCAATTTACTGAATTTACACCACGTGACCACAAAAAGAGTTTAGTCTACTGTTATTTTCAAAACATCTCGAATGTATACATTTCTTAACAATTGAATAATTTGAATGATTCCATCGATTGTCCCCACCACCAGTTAATATTAATATATAATTTTTTTGCCACTGTCACTCAAATACAAAGAATAAAAAAATGGTGGAGTGTGGAAAGCTGGAGAATCTGATTTTGGGTAATAATTACAGAGGTGAGGGTTCTATTCTATTTACAGTATGACGGAGTTCGAAATTAATGTAATTTCGACGATTCTGTCGCTTTGAATTCCTCAACGACCTAACCTAGAGAAGATGTAAATTGATAGCAGAGAAGCTGATAAAAACGATTTACGAAAATTAGGGGCGCAAAAGATGCTGTTTGTAAAAAAATGTTAAAGCAGGAAAAATAAAGACGTGATTTTTTTTATTAAAAGAGACATGAAGTCAATGCTCTGATATTCGAAGGAGAATTAATTGATCACGTGATAAGAAACTATTGATGAAAATGTATAGTCGAGCAGGAAGAGATGGTGGAAACAAAATCAAGGTAGGGCTAAAGATAAAGGAAATGTAACAGACAGCTGTTTAGTCCTTTTCTCCTCTATATACTTTAGCAGGTCTTAAGTTTCCTCTGCATCGATTGATTGTGTTAAAATAATTAACAACGTGTTTATTAACATATTGGGTTCCCTACGAGATTTTTCTTTTGGTGATATGAGCTTTTGATTGCTCCCTATCATTAAAACATGAAAAATTATGAAACTTAAATATTTTAAGAATGCAAGAAGTTGACAAAAGTATCAAAATTGTCTAAAGTGAAAAAATTAAAATTGTAAAAATTAACATTAAACAATGACAGCTGTAACGTCCTTCAGGATTCATCTGAAAACCAACGATTGATAATCTGACGAGTCCTGAAAAACGGAACAGCGATCATAAATAACTTCACACATCCGCTGAAATTTATTTTCAGTGGTTTACGTAGTTCACAATTTACGATTTTGTTGAATCTGCTTATTATGTTAAGTTTTGAAAAAAATATGGGGAGGTTACGTGATTGTTGTTCTGACGATTGATTCGTGCTTGACTACGCCGAATTCAATTGATTGGGTTGAGCTTAGTCGATTCTATTTACAGTATCACGGAATTCGAAATTAGTGTAATTGCGACGATTCTGTCCCTTTGAATTGTTGTTTGATTGGGTTGTATTGCGCGTAACAGAACTCATGATTGCATCGGGTTGGGTTGGGTTGGGTTTGATAGATTTAACTAGAGTGCAATTTATGATTTTGTTGATGAGGTTCGTTTTATCTGATTCTGTCCGATCTTTTGAGTCCTATTGTGTTGGGTTGTAGTGCTTTTTAATATGTAACACGTTGAGTATCGTTGAGTCCATCATCAGCATCAGGTTCCATTGAACATTTGGTGGGTGAATCTACATCCACATTGGGTTGGATTGGGTTGGGGAACCCATGTTTGCTATTATTATTAGGTTTGGCATTATCACCACCGTTAGAATTGGTAATTGATAATGATGACTAAATTGTTTGCAACTCTTTGTACGCCACGTCAGTGAATGGTCAAAACGTCGTCTTCGAACCAAAGCACAAAATATGAAAAGCGATCAAACATTGGACTAATTATATCAATCTTACTTCCATGCAGACCATTCGACTGATCATCGGCGAACTTGGCGCACAATTTCTCGTACTTCCTCATCAACGTGTCGTTCTCTCCCTGCAGCTTCCTGTTCTGCTTGACGATTTCCGACAAGTTATCCTGCAAAATTTGCTGCTGGTTCTTATGCATTTCCGACTGCCGCAGCCACATTTCGTTCGCCAAATTCTGGGCCCTGCGTTCAGCCTCGATCTGCAGCCTCGCGTGGCCGTAAAAACCGTCGACTGGAACCAAATAACTCCAAATTAATCAACCGGACGCGATCCACTCACCCAAATCCTTTTTCAAATCGTTATTTCTCAAATACTTGGCCAGGACGAACATCAAGTGATTTTCGCTCGTCTCCAGCCTCGACGAGAACGCGACAACTTCGTGAAGACCATTGGACAAGGTAGGCTCCAACGAAAAATTCGATGACCTGGAATTAATCTGCGTTCAAAGCTAAATAAATTTTACGTCATTTACATGAAGATTGGTGCGTCGTTGTTGGTATCATCCATTGCGCTCAATTCGTTTTTCGTGTCGTCTTTAATGGTGACGTCTTGGCGACTAAACGACGGTGAAAAATCTTCGTTCCCAACGATTTGTCGCTTCTTCAAAGTCTTGCGGAAAAAATATGTTTTCGTCGTTTGACTCTGGAACGTAAGGTTTAGGTGAATTTGATGGAAATTTGACGTCACGTTACATTTTCGCCGAAATTCACTTTTGGAATTTCTTCCAGGGATCCGTTGGTGTCGCTGAGCTTCGAGCTGCTGCAGCGATCTTTATTCTTGTTCTCGTAAAGATAATCGACGGTTTTCGAGTGCGTCGCCTTTTCCTCGACGTGCTTCAATTTTGAGAATAGATTCGAAAATAAGTTCGTCTTCGTCGGTTTCGCGCGGTCGTCGGACGGCTCGGAATTTGGGTTCTGAAACGAGCTTTCGTTATCGATCGTCGAAATTTCGTTCTTTGAAGATTTCCTATGCTTCATACGATTTTCGACTTACGTCGTGCGAATTTTTTGGCGATCGGGCCACAAAGGCTACGTAAACGCGCCCGGAGCTCTCGATGACTTTGTAGCGATTTTTCTTAACGGCGTTCGACGACGCGAAATCGTCGTACGTGAAATTTTCGTACTTACGCAGGAATGTTTTGCAGATGCGGTCGAAAATTTTATTGGTTATGCTTACGTTGTCGTCGTCGGTTTCGTCTTTGCGGGGTCGGCGGTTTGTGTGCATTTCCGACATTTTCCACGTGACGGACGAACGTTTTACCATTTTCTATCGATAGTCGTTTTGCTCCACAGACATATTTGGTTAAATTTCGCAAATTTCGCGGTTTTTGATTGACGCAAACGTCAATTATGAGTAGACTATGGTTTTCAGCAATTAATCAAAATTTATTTACTCGATAGCAACAGTGTCAGTAAACTGATTCAACGAAAAATTGAGAGAATTACTTCGATACTTTTCAAGAATAAAAATAAAAGACACGCTTCATAAATCTATGACTTACAGGTGGCCGACTCTTGGAGAAGGAAAATACCAGGGGAATCAAAACACGATGGCAAAACCAAGAAAATATATGGATCACTCTGCAGGGTAGAAGGTGGGAACGTGGAACATCAGAGGAAGACGACGAATGGAGTAAAAGAAGATAATAGGGCAACGCCAGGACGATTATTCATGTGGGGAGGAGAGTAGGATAGATTCATCTCATCTCATTACAGAGATGAAATGAAGTCGATAAAGCTGAAAACAATGGTGAGTTCTGTGAAGAGCCAAATGGAGTTCTTATTGATTAACATTCCACAGTCGTAACACGTATTTTTTTTATTTATTTCAAATATAACGAATAATTGCTTATCCCCAATAACAGTAATTTCCAGGTTCGAAAATTTGCTAATTACGATCAAACGTAAATTACTTTTAGGTTGAATCTTATTGTAAACAACTGCTCTTTAATTGGTTGAAAAGTAACACTGTTATTAATTTAACTCAAACCACAAAAAAAGTTATTTATATAAAACCTAGTCCTCATTAAAAGTTATCATTGATTAGGTGATTGGAACAGCTTTTGCATCGAAGTAATTGTTTTAATTGCAAAATATTGGGCATTTAAGGAAACTTGCAACAAAATCCTATGATATTGCATGTTAATTAATGCAATCAAAAACATAAATTTGATGTCATTGTTTTATTTATTTAAACGTCATAAAAAAACATGTAAACGGTTGCAGTTTTTTGCAATTGATTTAAATATACGATGTTTGTTGGTGACCAGGATCTGTTTGGATAAAACACGTCCGATTTAAATTGTTTAAATTGTAACCTGCCTAAAAATATGCTATGTGATTTTGTTTAATTGAATGGGTCATAGTCTACGAACCTGGAAATATTTCTCTCTCCAGGATTCTGCCTAATCCTCTGTGTATCAATTAGAAATGTTATAAATAATTGTGAAATGTCAAAACACTATGTGATAGTTGTGTAATTATTTATTAATATATAAATTTTATTAAAACTTTGTGTTTATTTTTTGTTTGAGTTTTATTTCCAACCCAACCCAACCCAACCCAACCCAACCCAACCCAACCCAACCCAACCCAACCCAACCCAACCCAACCCAACCCAACCCAACCCAACCCAACCCAACCCAACCCAACCCAACCCATCCCAACCCAACCCAACCCAACCCAACCCAACCCAACCCAACCCAACCCAACTATAATGAGGCACCAATGAGGGTGCAACACCACCATCTGTCCATGCATAGTCGAACTACGACTATACTTATGAGTGAATTGATGCGCCATCTCTTTTCGAGTAGCTGAACTAAAAATATAAGATTTGCAACAATCAATCCAATCAAACTATATAAAAATATGATATTTGCAACAAAACACAACCCAATCAAACTAGATAATACAATCAAACTATATAAAAATATTAATATTTGCAACAAGATCCTAAGTATGTCTACCTGGAGAGCAGCGTGGCTGTATTAAGTGTGTCGACTGGGTGGGATGAGTAGCTAACTAGACCCCACCCTTAGTACCGCACACCCTAGCGAAATTACCCCCTATATAATACATATTTCGGTATGGAGTACTTACGAGTGAATCGATACGTCATCTGTGGGCAAAAATTCGAACTAATTTCCAAAAAAAAACGAATTTGCAACAACACAGTCCCAGATATAATACATTTTTCTGTAGGAGTATCTGCGAGTGAATAGGGGCGCAGTCTTTTTTCGAGTAGTCGAACTAGGGTAAAATTTAAAATTTGCAACAAAACACAATCCAATCAATGTGGTGTATGTCTACTTTGGTGAGATGAGCGGTTGGCTAGATCCCACCCCTGTCGCTCACCCTAGCAAATTTTCCTTTACCTAATAGAACTTTTGGTAGGATTTAAGAATGTCTACCTGGAGATGTGCGTGGTTTGGGCTAGCAAACGACGCACATCTAACCCAACCCAACCCAACCCAACCCAACCCAACCCAACCCAACCCAACCCAACCCAACCCAACCCAACCCAACCCAACCCAACCCAACCTAGTCGAACTAGGATAAAAATTCTACCATCAGTCTTTACTGACGAAAAAAACACACATAAAGTTCTAATCCTTTATTTATTATACAATATCTACATGATGATACAGATATATTCAAAGATATTAACTAAACAAATGCTTCTAGTCATTAAATATAATCGTAAATGTATTATTTGTTAAAAAGTCCAGAATGTTTGTTAGTTGCAGCACCACACCAAATTTAAAAACGTTTTATGGACGTCACAGTTGCGAATGTTTTTCCCCATTTTTTGGCACGAAAATTAACAATTGAGCGTACATCGAACGAACCGTGCGACGGAAAATTGAACGACGTGATTCGCACACCACAACCTCGTCCGTAAACCTAAAACGTGCAAGTACGAGCGAGAATAATTTAGTAGTATATTTACAAGAGGACGCACAGTTTGCCTTCATCGCATTCGATTGTTCGTTTTAGATTTACGTCGTCGCGGAGAGATTTTAGTCGCCGGGAAGATCTCAAAGCAGATCTGAACTAGAACACTAACATTTTAAAACAAGAACATGGTCAACACCTCGATATATGTACACGTGTTGATATGACATCCACCCTGACAGATTTAAAATTTAATTCTTACAAAAATTTTATTAAATATACAAATCCCGTTCGCGTGGACAAACGAATTGTCCGAATTCAACTTCGGTTAAGATTAAACATTTTGGGCATCAATCTTTGGTTCGTTATCAGTGTCTATAGATATGTATAAATATCTTTGGTTAAGTACAATATTTGGCAGAGAACTAAGCAAAAGTACAAACTATTAAAAATAAAACGCCTTAAAAAATACAATTGAGCTTAAACTTAAAGACCGCCGGTTAAACTTTTTGGGTTTTTGGGTTTTTGGGTTGCGTTGGCAGTAACTCAGAGTAAGTCGTCGTTTTCTTGAAGTTTGTTGTTGTTTTGGTTGCGCTTCATCGCGGCGTAGATCGAAGCAGCCTTGTAGTTGATCGGGCCGTAAGAGCGGTAGTCGACGTCTGCGTAGTCGAGGTCGCTGAATTCGGGTCGGTATGGCTGGAGAAAAACAAAATTTATCTAAATAAAAAGAAATCATAATATGTAATAGATGATAAAATTCACGTCGGACTCAATTGTAAAAATAAAGTTGGGTTGGGTTGGGTTGGGTCGGGTCGGGTCGGGTCGGGTCGGGTCGGGTCGGGTCGGGTCGGGTCGGGCCGGGCCGGGTCGGGTCGGGCCGGGTCGGGTTCGGTTGGGTCGGGTCGGGTCGGGTCGGGTCGGGTCGGGTCGGGTGGGGTTGGGTTGGGTTGGGTTGGGTTGGGTTGGGTTGGGTTGGGTTGGGTTGGGTTGGGTTGGGTTGGGTTGGGTTGGGTTGGGTTGGGTTGGGTTGGGTTGGGTTGGGTTGGGTTGGGTTGGGTTGGGTTGGGTTGGGTTTTGTTGGGTTGGGTTGGGTTGGGTTGGGTTGGGTTGGGTTTAAAATGAAGACTCATTTTAAGTTAGTAGAAACAAGCGGAATATGTTACCAAAATTCGCGGAGGTAAAATTTGAAAGTCGATTAAAAAAACGTTAACGAACATCGTGTAAAATAAAGTTGGGTTGGGTTGGGTTGGGTTGGGTTGGGTCGGGTCGGGTCGGGTCGGGTCGGGCCGGGTCGGGTCGGGTCGGGTCGGGTCGGGTCGGGTCGGGTCGGGTCGGGTCGGGCCGGGTCGGGTTCGGTTGGGTCGGGTCGGGTCGGGTCGGGTCGGGTCGGGTCGGGTCGGGTCGGGTCGGGTCGGGTCGGGTCGGGTCGGGTCGGGTCGGGTTGGGCTGGGTTGGGTTGGGTTGGGTTGGGTTGGGTTGGGTTTTGTTGGGTTGGGTTGGGTTGGGTTTAAAATGAAGACTCATTTTAAGTTAGTAGAAACAAGCGGAATATGTTACCAACATTCGCGGAGGTAAAATTTGAAAGTCGATTAAAAAAAACGTTAACGAACATCGTGTGAACAGTTCCCATTTTATTTTTTATTTGGTCTATTTCCCCGGTCATGTATTTTTTGATATTTGTTGCCACATCAAAAAAAATCTTGTGTTTAAATCATATCTAAGTGTAGACAGTACCGACTTAGTCAGTATATAAACCTCGACACAATATTAAAAAAGTCCATACCGTTACCATATTAAATAAATTCCAACGAAAAACAAAACAAAAAGATCTCGCGTAAAACCACAGATATCAGCGCAGTTTTTCATGCAAAGCCAAGAAAAGCCAACGCGTCTTCGGAAAAGCTCCGTCGGTTAATTGACGCGAAAAATCCGAACGATCGGCGTTCCGGGTCTTCGCGGAACGACATTGATCGACAAAGGCAGCGGTAATTAAGCCTGCGGTAAATTACTGTGCTCTAACTTACAATTATTTCCAACGAAAATGGACGGTTACCTTTAGCGGTTTTAGTAAATGTACGTATCGCTAGATGCCGTTGTTGTCCCGTTAGTCTAGAACAAAATTTAGAAGGTGTTAATCCACGATAATTGTAACTTGGAGCAACTTCGCGGTTCGTGCTTGTTCTGGCCGATGTTGTATCATTCACGTTGCCAGCAATTAAAAGGTGTACATCGAAGATCCCCCCCCCCATCTAATTCTCTGTGATTTCTGTTTTATTATTCATTCTCGTTCAGCGAAAATTTTCGTTGGGTTGGGTTGGTTTATCATGGTCTAATTTCTCTTCTATTGTGATTTTCGCTTCATTTTATTTTGTTCCATTTCTCTATTTTTATAAAAAAAATGCCATAACTGTTGGGTTGTCGTTTCACCTTCATTGAGGTCGTTGAAAATATGGATGCAAAGCGTAAGAAAATTTACACAAAAAGTATCACTTTACGTACTCGCTGCGTAAATAATTATTTTGAAATAGGATTTTTTGAATTTTTAGCAACGGCACCCTATTACTCGAAACGTGAATGATACAACGGTTTGCGGGATTAATAAATGAAAAACTGACCTTATAGATAATTAGTTAGTACAATCACTATTTGTTAAACGTCTATTTCTTGGCCGATGTCGTTAAATTTTAACGTCGCGTACTCGGTGCTGGTTTTCGCCTTTTGAACTTTGCTGAGCAAAGACGCCGCGTCCTGATAATTCTTCTTGCCGCCGCCCTTGGGCATGTCCAGGTCGGCGTACACCAATCCGTTGGGTTTCCCGTTCCTGCCCAACGGCACCCCGCAGCTTGTCACCGCCGGCTGCGGATACTGCAGCTGCACCGAATTCTGCACGTTCTCCTGAAACTGGACGTTCTCCTGGTAATCGTTCGTCCGCCTGACGACCAGCTTCTGCTTGTGCTTCTCCCGCTTGCGGGCGCGGCTCTGGCTCTCCGGGTAGCTGGCGCCCATGTCCGAGACGTACCCGTTCCTCATGAGGTTCTCCTCGTGGATGTTCTTGATCGGTTGGAAGTAGCTCTCGGCCGTCTGGAACTTGAAGCTCTGGCACTTCTGAAGCGGTATCTGGAAGTGCTTTTTCGACTTGGTCTTCGACGAGAACGACTTGCTCTTGTTGATCTGCTGCTCTTGGAAGAGGGACCGCGGTATCAGCTTGATGTGCTTTTGGTGCGGGATCGTCGCCGAGTACTGCTGGGGCATCGGCGATTTCGCGGCGTGTTTAAAATGGGGCGTTGTTAGCGTGTAAAAAGCGTTCTGGAAAATTGTTAGTTGTTAGTGCGAAACAAACGTCCAAATATGCTCAGATGTGAATAATCTGGGTAAAATAAAATCATTTTTATTCATGGCACCACAATCAGATTCGTCACATCTAAGCACACGCCAAGAAACAAATGCGACAAAAAAAACAACAAGGCTAAAGCAAACGAACCTGGTTAGCACACATTAATTCATTCTTCTTTTTGTTATGCATTTCTAAGTCCAACAGCGGCATTTTTGGAACCGGCGAGGTTTCGCTTTGGGAACTTTTGGTCTGGGTGGTTTGGGTGGTCGAATCTTTACTGGGGGACTCCTTGATCAACGCGGCGGTTTGGGTGGACGCATGTTGCTTCGAATTTTTCAACCTGGCCTGCAGCTGCATGTAAAGCGCGCCTTTGGGGCTCACCACCTTCGGTTTGATGAAATTCGGGCTCACTTTTACCGTAGGTGTGGATTTCAGCAACAAACCCGGCGATTTTTTCGCGGAAAAATCGATTATTTTCGGCTTGGGCGATTGTTCGGTTTGAGTTACAATTTTTTCGTTTGCGTCGTTTTTGGGATCGTTCGCATCGTCGGGTTTTAAATCTTTGGATTCTTTATGCACCAGCACTTCGGTGACGGAAATTTCCCCTTCGTGGACGGAGCTTTCGTTCGAGCTGTCCATATTTGCAACCTTCGGGGCGAGCGAGACGTTCGCGTAAATTATTTCCGATTTTCGGTGCTTTCGACAACGCGGCGCCGCCTTCGGGACGCATCGAGTTTCCGCCTTATCATTTTCGGCGTTTTGTTCCAAAATTTGGATGCTATCGGTCAAATTTTGATAGTCGTCCTTCGCTTCTGGAGATTTGATCTTTTCCGGAGCTTTCGAACGTCGCAACACCGCATAAATAATGGGCCTTCGTTTCGCGTGCTTTTTGCAACGCATTGAATAAAAAGTGGGCGAGTAACATTTATGGGCTCGCAGTTCTAAAGAACCAAATGCGCGTCCGTCGAAAGCTTTTGGCTTCTTTTGCTTTTTCAACGGCTCAATTTCCGTCTTATCTTGGGAATTTTTGACACTTTGTCCAACTGAGTCATCAGTTGTGGGTTTTTGAGCGATGTTGATCCCAGACGCAGTTCGTCTTATATCTAATTTATTTTCGTTACGACCAACCACTCTCGCTGGGCCAGAAAATGGATTAGCGGCTCCAAATAATTGCCCTCGATTTCCGAAACTGTTCATTCGATTGCAATTCGTCGTGAAAAAATTCGGATTGGTGCGGATCGCTCCGACGCTTTGATTCCAGTGTTGCTTCTGAACTTGTCCGAAAATCGGCTGCATCAAGTTCGGGTTGGAAAATTGCATCCAGTCGGGAGTCGTACCGTCAACCAGCAACTGATTCTGGTTGTTTTGAAAGCCGTGGAACGACTGGTTGCGCTGTATCCTCGCGCGAACCACCGACTGTTGCTGCAGGGAAACGTTCAAGGGACGCGGCATTAATTGCGCGGAGGAGGGGGACGCGTGGGGTCTGGAATTTGTATGCACCGTTGGTGTTATAATGGAAATTGGCTGCAAAACACATGCAAAAATAATAAAAAAAGAAAACACAACAAAAAGCGAATCGTGCGCGAAAGCTAAACCTCCTCACCTTGTTTGGTGCGTTCTGCATTCCGTGGAAGGGGAGGTTTTCGTAGAAGCCTTTGTCGGGGTCAATTAGAGGGTCTGCTAAACCGCCACTTGGTGGAGCAGCCCCTGAGCCTCCCTTATCTGCCATAGAGGACTGGTTCGGTGCTGAAACACATCAAAGTATTAATGCAACTTTGTCAAATTTTGAGAAACGAAGAGTAAAATGGAGTTTGAACCAATCGAAATTTTTCCTTGAAAAGGTTTGTTGTTATATCTTGGATTGATCAAAAAGTATTTAATAGTTTAGCATGAAGTTTTAGAAGTAGAAGAGGTGGAAGGTTAAAAAAATTGAGCTATCAAGTCACTGTTTCAAATTCACATGTTATTTGGAAGGATATGGGGTTCTGGAACATTTAAAATTGCTTGAAATATATCAACGGAAATATATAACACCGCTCCAAAGTCGTCTTTGGAAGGATCCATCAAATATTTTGTTTTTTAAGAGTTGAGTTGGGTTGGATTGGGGTTCCTTTCTCATGACCAAAGTTATAATAGATCTTTAGATGTATTGGAACAGTGATGGAGGGTCAATGATAATTTGTTGCCCTTCGAAATCTCGTTAGATTTATAAACTTTTAATAACTCAATCCAGCCAGACCCAACCCAACCCTACCCAATCCAACCCAACTCAACTGAACCCAAACAAAACCAATGCAACCCAAGCCAAGAGACACAGACTGAAGCAATTGGGTTAGGATTCGGTTCTAGTTACAATTTACTTGTAACGCAAGTTTAAAGATCCACAAGGGTCCAAGAACCTTTTCGAAAAGAAAATTCTTTTGTTAGTTAAAAGTGACATTGCGTTGGCTTCAGGATTATTTGAATCTTTACATTTAAATGTTTTAATGAGACAGGGCTAGCTAATGAGTCTGTAGACGAACGCAACGATGAACGAGTCCAAAAGTATATTTTAAGGACTGAACGTTGTATTATTTAAGAATTGGGTTGGGTTCTCAATTACGATCCACACTTGATGAGGTCTTAGCGGATCTTTGGATATATCTGAATGTGGTTGGTCAAGGGCATTGGTGGCCTCCAAAGGCCAGATTTTCAAAGATCCATCAAACTTTTTATCATTAAATGAAATAATGTTGGGTTCTGATCTATTAGAAACTTATAAGTGGGTGAAGGGTGGTGGAAGTCCAAGGAAAATCTGTCAGGTTTTCCAAATATTCACCAAACTTGTTGTTACGAATGTCGAAGTATCTTTGGGTTCTGATAATTGGAAATTGAATACAATTTTAATAAACAGAATCCAACGATATTTCATTCTGACCACTCTAGACAGTGTTGGACGATCGATGAAAATAATTATGGGCTCGACAGTCACCTTTCACCATCATTTGGAAGTTTATGACCTTTGGAAATGTTTGTTATTTAATCAAAAAATAATGTTTGACTCGGAACCACTACATTATTTTAGTTGGTAACGTTTTAATAGTAAAATTTTCCAAATGGCGAAGTATTTGATAGGTCGTAGAATGTCAATATGATCTGCATCAATTTTTTATTATTTGAAAATTTGTGACGAAGGGTTCTGATGGTTGGAAGTTTCTAGAGGGTTGTAAGAGTCAATAGGAAGACTTGTAGGTTTCACAGACACATTATATTCAGAACTGTGGAGGAGGATCAGTCGAAAAATTCGCAGGGCAGTAAAGATTGTCATATTTTCAAACATCCATTAAATAAATCTTTTGTTATTTAATAATAAAAAATTATGTTGGGTTGTGTTCATGTCAACAATGTCAACAAAGTGTTAATATTTTGAACCACTAGAAACATTATCTTGAAAAAGCTTTAATGGTGAGTAATCATTTAGAAACTTACGTTGGTTCATGGCGATCTAAATGATGGTGGAATGTTAAGAGAAAGACTTGTGATCTTCAAACGTTCGTCAGATTGGATTGGGTTGGGTTAGGTTGGGTTGGATTGACCTGGCTTGGGTTGGGTTCTGTTCTGAAGCACTTGAAACTTCGTTGAAAAGATTTCAATTCTATTCTGGCCATTAATAATTTTGGAGTTTATGATGGATATTCGAAATTACGTGAAGCGTAATGGAGATGCGAAGGGAAGATGTTGATGGTTTCAAAACTGGTGGGTTGGGTTGACCTGACTTGGATTGGGTTGGGTTCTGTTCTGAAGCACTTGAAACATCGCTGAAAAAAATTCAATTCTATTCTGGCCACTAAAAATTTTGTAGTATATGATGGATCTTCGAAATTACGTGAAGCGTGATGAAGATGTGAAGGATAGGTGTTGTTCGTTTCAAAACTGCTGGGAAAAAAATCATGTAGGAGCTTATTATTGATTTTTGGAAGTTGGTCATTGGAATGGTCGGCAAGGCTCCAAAGACTTGTCATCTTTTCAAAAATCCATCAAATCTTTTCACATTCTTCAATATATTCTTCAAAGGTCTTCGATGGATTATTAATAATTTTGAATTTTATGATTGATTTATAGTATGGCTAAGTAGGGTCGATGAAGGGTCAATGGAAGGATCTGCACCACTGGTCATTTTTTCAAAGCTCTAACAAACCTTTTCAAAAAACGATTCGAATCAAATAAACCACCTGCAGCTACACTACACGGAAGAAGCATGACACGATATGAAAAGACACAAATTGAAAAAAAAATAATCAGTCACATAACACTTACGATAACCAGGCTTTTTCCTTTTCCTACTGGGCGGGTTCTGGTTGTCCCTCCGGGCGAGGTTGGGCGTGGACGCTTTGAACTTTTTAAACGTAACTAAACCACGTGCAAAAAAACCAAATGAAAACGGAAAACGACGAAAGCCGAAAGCGTTACCTCCAGTCGAACCCCGGTAGACGCCGAGCGGCAGCGAGTCCTGGTCCCTGATCCCCAGCATCTCCTTCAGCCGCGCCAGCCTCGCGCAGAGCTTGTTGCGCTTCCTGTCGTACCTGAACCGGTGCCCGCCCTTCGGCAGCGA
Source organism: Geotrupes spiniger (assembly GCA_959613385.1). Lineage (NCBI taxonomy): Eukaryota > Metazoa > Arthropoda > Insecta > Coleoptera > Geotrupidae > Geotrupes > Geotrupes spiniger. The sequence goes on from OY390739.1 coordinate 25,100,830, forward strand.
GGCCGATCTGAACCTACCGAGCGTTGCAAACTGGCAAAGGTTTATGTTGTGCAACTTGGTGCTGTGCACGAGGACTCCGGGCTTCAGCGGCCATCTTGAATTAGCGGAAGTCTCGGGTGATTGCCCGTCGGGTCTGCGTTTTGCACACAATGAAAATCACATCGTTTTCGTTGGCGAAATTTAAATAGGTGTGAAAACGTTTTGGAGAGTGAGAGGGTCTACGTGTGAAATGCAACAGCTGACTTATGGCGGAGCTAATGTCACTGTGAATCGCTTGAATTGAATTTGAATTTGGCGGAGCCAATACATTTTTCACGATTCATTTTAATCGCAGATTAGGTCGTAATTAGGCGTTGCATTTTCCACGATGGCTAGTACGGAATTTGAAGAAAATACAATTATGCGTCAACTACATTACGTAAGCGCAGCAAGGCGACGAACATCATTACCGAGCATTGCGCTTCCTTCCTGCCCGACACAATTCCCGACAATATAAAGATTTCATTCCGTTTCGAATGCGAATTGTAAATGAGCACAATACTCGGCAATGAAGTCGCACAAATACCTTTCATTTGTCGGCGTTTTCAACCCCGGCGTGCTTTCGAATGCTGTTAGTGTGTGCGTTCGCGCGAGGCAATCAATTTCGCTAAATTTACGACAATCTGCACTAAAACTTATAGACATGCGCGTCCTTTTAGGACTTAACCAGTACCTGCGTTTCCTAGGTACGTGACTCTACCGCAAGGCACCAGGGGAAGTCCCAGTACGTCGGGTGTGCATAAAAACCTAAGAATTCGGTTAGTCGTGTTAGCAAGTAGACGGATAGAGGAAGACCTAACAAATTTCTCTGTTTAGAAAATTAAAGTTCAATTTTTTTTAAATTTTTTGTATCGAAGATGTTTTCTAGCTTTCTGTCAAAGGTTCCTTCTTTGTTTAGAATGTTTCAAATTTCAGATTTTTTTCTAACTAGAGTTCTAGTGCTCATACTTCCACTTTGTGAATCCTGTGACATCCTGCCAGTGCCAGTTCGACTCCAACTTCATCGTGTAGAGACTTTCTTTAATTTAATGAATAAATAGCAGGTTGTTTAATTTCTTTTGACTCATTTGAAATGATTTCAAATCAGAAATGTGTGAACCTTATTTTTTTACTTCTTTGCCTACGTCATTAATGTCGTCCAATAGGTTCCTCTGCTTGTAAAAGTAATTCCGGGAAATATTGCTAGGCCTTCCAATATAATGATCATACGGGATAAATTAACCACCAAAAAATATTTATTTTGTAGCTTTCCATAACAGAAAAATTGTAAAAAATTTACAAATAATTTGGAATAATTCAAAATGCAAAAAAAATAATTACGATGCTTGATTAGTTAATGTGTGAGTTAAATATTTTTTGGTAGCTTCCAATAACGTCGAGTACGTCAAATTTTACGAACACATTATTATGTACAATTTCTAAAAGCTATCCTAGTGTGCAATACTAATCTGTGATATAAAACTAAAACAAGAAAAAAAAACATAGGAACCAAATAAAAGGTGCGCAAACAATATGGCGAAAATACTAAAAAAAAAAAAAACAACCAAACCAAACCAAACCAATAAGGATACTTACATCACTAATAAGAAGAAATGCGTGACGCCCACAACCAAATCTTACCTTGTGCTAGTGTCAAAAATACAATAAAAGTGAGGTGGGTGTCGCAACAGCAAACCAAACAACACACGCACGCACACGCAAAATAAACAAAATAAGGGTCGTCATCATATCACAGTTTTTATTGCACAAGTTAGTCTCTACATAGTTTCAATTTTAGTCGTTAATCTACAAGGTAATGTACCACACAACCGACCTAATCAGAGAAGGAGAGAAAAACACTGATTGGAAACGACGTCCGGCGTCGCGCGTCGAAAATGCGTCACACCAACTGGTCCATTTGACGAAGTTCTGGTTATTAGTTATTAGCCCGACAGGAGCAACACGCGGAACCGTTATAACCTCGTAAGCCGTTTGACTGCGCGTTAATCCCCGGTGTAACATTCGTTATCGGATTTTACAACCGGTCGTAACTTCGAACCGAATATTGACATCGCGAGATCGTAAAGTTAATAACGTTTGATTCAGGTGTAAAGTTTTCCGATGTGCAAATGCGCCCTGTTCTAAATGCCATATCGAAATACCGCAACGTGGATTATCGCGAATTTTTTTAGTATATCGAACAAAACATTAGTGCGACTGCGGCAGCCCTCGTGAAATGTATTTACATCAAAGTTTATTTTAATCCAATTAGTTTCGAGTTTGAAGTTGCTACTCGATTCCGACCTTTTGTCATGTGTCGATCAACGCTTGAATTTATTTTACTGCTTAAGCATTAATTATCTTGTCCCCAATATGGTTGATTCAACCCAACTCAACACATAATGTTCCAAACCAGCTCGATCGTTCATTTCTCGCTTTGATATATTCGTGGATGTTCATAGAAAAGGAATGTTTATGAAAATAAAGTTTATTTAGACCCAATAAAAGTTTCGTTGTCGCACTTCATTTCAAGACATTTCAGCACTTCACCTTAATTTCTAACAACATTCATAATCAACGTCCAAATTATCCATTCATTGTAACGTATGATCTACATCATGACTCCTGTTGACGTATGGAAATAATTCATACTGTTTTAGTCTTCAATGTTGTGAAATGAATACAACCTACAACCTAACCAAGTATCAAGGTACCATATTCAGTTCAAGTCGTCTCACTTCTCAGTCTCTGTTTGCCAGTTTTCTTTGCCTGGTTTTATAGCTGTTCGCAGGAATGCAAAACGCATCGAAACGATACTCAATATCGTAAGGTTATTTCATAAAGTTGTATAACGTTATAATAACGCATAACGTTTAATGATATTCTAAAGTTATTATTATGTCCTTTAACTATTTGTGTTAAGTGTTAAACGTCAATTCAATATACGATGTTTTTAGCTATAAGTGACGTTTAGAATATTATCTGATCGGCGGCGATGTTAATGAACGTCGTTGCCATTTATTATTATTTATAATTAGTGGTTCTCTTCAGAAAATATTTGTTCTTGTAGAGATAGTGCAAATGGGCGAAAGGTCGCCACTTTTAGTGCGCATAATTTATACGACTTTCTTTCATTCATTGAAATGAACAAAATTTTTTACATTGGGGGCCATTTTATGGTTCCGTTAAGTTATTTTGGTGCCCTCTTTTTGTTGATATAATGCAAATTTATTTCATGAAAATTAACTACAATTTACTACAACATTTGCGTAATTTTCTTTCGATATTCTTTTCGTCGTACCCAGCCCAACCCAAGTCAACCCGACTTGACCCAACACAACCCAACCCAATCCATTTTTAATGACAAAATTCATAACTAAGTATACACATATTTTTTTATATTTATTCATGGATTGTATTGGGTTAAGTCGGGTTGAGTTAAGTTAGTTGTGTTAGGTTGGGTTGGATTGGGTTCGGTTGGGGTGGGTTGGATTGGGTTGTGTGATCACAGGGAAAATAATGTAAAATTACGTATACGTAAAAGTTAATTTTCATAATAAATAAAACGTGTTATATATACAAATAATAATTCGTATATTTATTTCTGGACTTTGTGAAAATCGTAACTTAACGATGCCCGATGATGTTATAATTATTTATTTACTGTCCGGTAAATTCAATTTTTCCGTTTCGTTTTGAGTCCGGCAAGTGAGCTATAACGGTATCACACCCGGAAAGTGTTGCTAAGTAATACTTAATACCGTTTCATACAGAATGCAAATGCAAAATGTTGACGTTATCGAAAAAATGTCAAATATAAATATTAAAAAATTAAATTATTTACAGTATGAAATAAAATAAACAATGACATTCGTCCGTAAAGTGTTTTAACAGTACACGTTTCGACTTTCAAGACTCGGCTCCTTCGTCGCCTCGTCCTTAACGTAACGTTAATTACTATTTATTATGATAAAGATAATATGACAACGATATTTATTAATAAATCTACGTAATGTTACAATAATCAAAACGGAAGTAATGATGTTAATTTTTTTTAAACTGTTAAAAAATTGTCATTTTCACATGCCTAGATGCGACAGAATTGCTTTCTTAGCTAAACAACCTGAATCAACTTTCTTTTTGAAAAATGTTTATTAAAGGTAATTATTTTAGGCAACTTTGTACTCTACGTTTTACATCACAACACAGTCGTAGAAAAATATTGTTTCTACCAGATGCGCGAAATGTTTTAATGCGTTCGAATGTATTCTCATTTTACAAACAATTATTATTATTAGGATGGCTATACAATGATAATAGAATTGTTCTCCTTTTTTTACATAGGGGCGACTGTGAAATTTCTTATTTTTGATCTGCCCGCTTGGACGATTATCTTCAGTAAGAATTTTGAGGCGAAATAATGCCCGTTCACTTTAAATAAACTTTTGCAATAAAATATGTGGGATGTGTGGAGCAACAAAGTTTTACTTTAATATTATCTTCGTATTTAACAACCAGTTACGTCAATATTAGATGCGATATTTACTTTTTTAAATATTTTTTTATGCACAATTGGTTTTGATTATTACAATATTTATTATTTTGTTGCCCCAATTAACTTTTACTACAACATACGTAATTTTTGTTTTACATCATTTTCCTTGCACCCAACCAAACCCAACCCGACCCAACTCCACCCAAGCCAACCCAACCTTTTGAACTGAACTGATCTTTCAGTGATGGTTCATTGGAAATGACTATTTTTTGGTTTATGGATCGTCAACAAGTTATTGTTCATTGGTGGCTTTCGAAACTTTTTATTTTTGCCAAATTTTTATTATTCAATTTTCAAAGTGTTTCCCGATAGTTACTTTAAACGCTGGTTTGTTGATGTTTACTAATTTTCGTTTTAAGCCTCCTGAAAACTTGTTAATTTGGTTGTAAAACGTAATAATTTTTCCAATTTCCATCGTTTCATGATTTGAAAATTTGTGTGAGGTGCCTACGGTCGTACACGTGACCTATTCCATTGCATTTATATTACCCGGATATATCGACGTCTGTTAGGACGAAACAAATTTGCGAATCAGTCGCAACGTTATATATTTACCACAACGTGGCGCGTGTTCGAAAACTACTTCAAAGTTGAAGTATTGACGAATTTATATGATTGAATTATCGTGCTCGTGATAACGGTTCTGACTATCTAACTAAACCCAATAATGGCTTGAAATAAATCAAGTTGGTACTCGATATGACCAAATAGAGCGTTAATGTGACGCATTTTTCGGACAGCTTTTTGTAAGTTACATGGAGTTACACTTACTTTTCCCGCTCTTCCATTTCCACCGGACTATTATCTGTCGGTTAGCGAAAAGACGAAAACAAACACAGAGTTAGTAACAGGGCCGAGAACTTAAAATATGTACACGTATCATTAAAAAAAAGTGACTGTGCCTAAAAATAAAAGTTCACGGGAGACCTGCGTGAAATTAAATGAATACGTGAATCAAAATCGCCACGCAGGTCCCCCGTCAAGATAACAAACAAAGTGACTTACATTTGTTGCTGGCGCGTTTCCTCCTGCAAACCAGGACGATAATGACGCAGATTATGATGATGCATATTACGACGCCGACCACGACCGCAACGAGAATAATTAGATTCTCGTTGGCGAACTGTTTCCACCAGGGAACCGTACCTAGAACGGTGGCGCACAGTCAGTGGAGGAATCAAACGGCGCCGGGCGCCGGTAATTTGCATGTAACGCGCGAGACACATAAATTTCGACCGAGTTATGATCATAATAACGCCGACGATAACAATCGAAACCTGCTTCATTGCAATACGTGCGAATTACCGCGCCGAATTCGTCCTCGATAAATGGTGCGATAACGTAAAAGTTTGCAAAAACGATAAAAAAAATTTCCGAACTGGCATTCGCATTAATTGTATTCCATCTAAATTGACTTAGATTATGGAACCTAAGATTTTAACGTCAGCGCAACAGGACTGCCATGTTATATACAAATCTTGAAGTTCTCGAAGACAAGGTTATTTATTTATCAAGAAACAAATTAGGCGACTATTCGAATAAAAAAATTCGTATACACGATGCCAACGAAACCAGGAGAAAAGTGTATGGAAAAAAGCATGAGAGAGACATGCGTCCTGCGAAACGAAAAACTTGCTATTACCTGGTATTCCTATCTGACTACTTTGCTCCTGGTACGCTAAATGTAAAAATGGCGGCTATTATACACAAATCTAAGCTAAGGGGGGCGCAAGTGACCAACACTTACCGGCGACGTCGCGTTCGCACGGCGAGCTCGTCCCCACCGAATTGTTAACGAAGCACTGGTACGTCCGGAAGGTATCGACGCCCAAGTCCAACGGGAGGTAACTCTTCAGGCCCTTCTGCACCATCCCGCTCGCGTCGACGGTGTCGTTGTCGCCCTTGATCTTGTACAAGAACGTCACTTCCTGGGGATTCGCGTGTGCGGTGCACTCCAGCGCCGGGCTCCCCGCGTACTCCACAGTCTCCAGGTTGCATTCCGGCGCGTCTACAAAACCGAAATTTAATTCAAATCCAAATTGGGTTTTCGACGTACATTGGACGTTGAGGTAAACGTTCGTGGTTTCGGCCCCGTGGCGGTTGATCGCCTCGCAGACGTATTTGCCCGAATCTGCTCGCGTCACCGCGCCCAGCGTCATTATGTTCGTCTTCGAGAGGAAGTCGGGCGAATCGTCCTTTTTCCACGTGTACGACAACTTCGGGTGGCCCTTTCCGTTACAGTAGACCTTCTCGGGAAGGTGGTTTTCCACGACGGACACCACGCGGTTCGACACCGTGAGATTTTCAGGAGGATCTGAAAAATATGTGGCGATAGTGGGGATGATTAAAAAGTCGTTGTTGATTACAATCGACTGCTATCTCGATGCTGGAGTTGACGCCCGGTCCTATGGCGTTGTGCGAGCTTTGGCAGATGTAATTCGAATTTGGCGCCGTTCTGTCCAGTTGCTCGCCGGGCCAGGCAGTCATGTTCCAAATCTGTAAGGTAATAAATGTTTTAAAGTCTTAACTTAATAGTTTTATTTTATAATGACGTAAAGTATTGAAAACAAATGTTTTTTTTTTAATGAAAAATCTTTCTTAAAAGATGGAAAAAAATATTCGTCGCTATCAGAATTCCAGAGTCTTATTCAATTTGTGTAAAACAAACTTGTGCAATGTTGATTAATAAAGTTTTATTTGGTGACAAAATATTGCACTTGGTTGAAAGTTGAAACTAAAAAAAAAAACTAAGACTTACCAGCGTGGATTCTATTGATTCAAAATCGTTCGTTCGTAAATCTGGCGGATATATCGCAGTCTTCACGTGGTACAGGTGATTCGTTTCGAAGTTCAGCTGCTGTCCATCCTTAAACCAAACTATGGAGCACAACGGGGAACATTCGACCCTGCACGTCAGCGAGATATTCTTCGACGACATCAAGAAACCCTGGTAAGGATGCAGGTTCAATATGAACGCCGGAGGCGCTGCAAAACAAACGATTAAAACGGATAACATTTCTTTGCCAACTCACCCGACACGTCGATGAAAATCGATGCGTTCTCGCTGTTACCACCTTCGTTCGTAGCGATGCAAGTGAAATTGCTTCGTGCTCCGATGGTGACGGGGCTGATGGTCCAATTCGGCGTCGTGACGTCAGGCACCAGATGAACGCCCTTGTACCAAAGATACCTAATCCTGTCCGGTCGTCCTGGATTATCGACGGAACACTCCAGCGTCACCGACGATTTTTTGACGACCTTGGCGGGCGAATATCGCAGCTTGGCGGGGCTCGGAGCGTCTGCGGTTGATCGCGTCGTTGTTAAGCGCGAACTTCGACGCCTAAGTTCTAAGCTACTTACAGTAGACTATCAGCTCGTGCGGTTCGGATTCGGTGCCCCACCCGGCGATGTTCTTCCCCTGGCAGGTGTAGTTTCCCGCGAAGGTCTCCTCGACGGCCTCGAGACTCAGTATGCTCGGGTCGATGTCGCAAAGGGGACCACCGTCGCCTTCCCCGTTTCCGTTTTCATCGAAAGACGTGTAGTTGCACTCCGGAAGTTCTTTCAGCAATTCATTGCCCAAAAACCAACGCACCTAGAAAAACAAAAGTAGTCGAACGTGGAATTTCAGCGACGATGCGTACTTTTAAGAGATTCGATGGATTTCCCGACGCCACTGCGCACTCCAGCGTCACGTTGATCTTGTCTTTGGACTTGACGGGCGTCGATGGTTCCATGTTGACCACTACGATGGGCGCAACTATAAATTAAAATCCAATTAAAACCACGTAAATGGAATTTAGTAGATTTGAATGGAAGTTAATTGTAAAATCTTTACTTGTACAATGAATGGTTTACTTACACTGGACGTTTAAGAAGACGCTGTCGTGCGACTCCTGCGACGGCACGCTATTTTGACAAATGCACCTGTACTCCCCCATATCCTCCCTGGTCACGTTCTTGATCCTCAGCGGGGGGTTGTCGATGTGTCCACCTTCGTACTTGTCATCCGTCAACGTCAAATTCTTCCCGTCCTTGGCCCTAAAGTGGCGGAAACGCGACCCGAACGGATTAATTTATACGGACGACAGCCTGCGGCCACTCACCACACGACTCCCTCCAGCTTCATCGGGTTCGAGATGTACGTGCAGAGCAGCAGGATGTTTCCGCTCTCGTTGGTCGTTATGTTGCTGGGCGAGACGGAGACGACCGGCGGATCTGCGCGGGCGAAAGAGAGAGAGAGCGTTAGGGCGACGGGAAAAGTGGAAATATTTATTCGAGGGCCTGCGGCGGCCCCTTGTTAGATCGCTATGCTTACAATAGACTTCGATGAGCAGGACGCTGTGCAGGGAGGAATCTTTTTGTTCGCGGATAACCGTGTTATCCGCGTAACAATGGAAGGCGTTTCCGTTCTCCCAACGAGTCGCCTCGAACACCAGCCTGCTTTTCGTCGTGAATGTGCCGTCGGGCTGCGAAACACGAACGTGTTGATTATTAGCTAATTGAGCGTTTGGATGTTTGCTGCGTTTGCGTTGCTTGCAACTGCATCAGGTAATTTTTTTAAATTTTTAAATAATTATAATCACAACGACAGTTGGCATCACGTTAAGCATAAATAAATAATGTGTGATGTTTACAGAGATATGTACAATATGAGAATATCGAACCTATTCTAGCCGACTATCGTAAAACTTAATAAAAAATTAAATTAAATATTATAATAATTCAAATACATAGATTCAATGAACATTTGAAATACATTTTTAAAACAATGCAAAATTTCTTCGTTGCATCATAAAAGTGAAACGGCGCGAAACCAAAAAGACGACGACGTAATTCTCATCTTCGACAACTCAGTCCCATTGTCCCATTTTTTTAACGCTTCGAAAATTTACCCAACTACTTAAAATTACTACAAAAGGATCACTAAGACCCTCTCGAGGCAATTGCATGCAATAACTCCTCCTGCGCAGAATGTTTTGCACTTAAACGCTTCAAATGGCGCTGAATTTCAACGTGAACGGAAATAATTGTCGGTATCGATAACTTAACAGATTTCCATGCGCCGTAGGTATTACGCGAATACATTCGTCTGCTGAATATTCAAGAGCGCGGATTTAAATAAGTAAACTACTTCGCCGGCATTCACGTGCATGTAAATTGTGTTCGACCCCGATAATAACGGCTGTAGTAGGTGAAGCGTTTAAGGGGGGTGGGTGAAATTAAATTAATTTAAACCCAATACGAAGACTAGGACAACTGGGCTTTAGAATCTTGTCTTAATCGCGCTGAGAGCAACGTGTCGTGTTGGTAGTGTAAGAAATTTTATTTATAAAGAAGAAATAAATGAGGAGCACGATCTAAATTTTCGCTTGTTTAAACTCACAGTGATAACTAGATAACTAACTAGACTAGGACATTGGGGACAAACTGATTACGACATTAATTAAGGGACAGGAAATCATAAGTGTGTACGTACACAAACTTAATTTACCTGCCACCATAAGAGCGTCGTATAAATAATATATTTGCTGAAGAAGAACACACACATACATTAGTGCAAATAATGTTGCTATCTTTCAGTTTCCTTGACGATTAACCATTCAAATTCTTATGGTTTTTCATTTTGCTTTGCGGGCATTTTTTTTTTTTTTTTGAATGTGTAACTTTACTTATATCGTCGTTGCATGCTTCATCCGAACTTCTCACCCTTTAGATTAAATTCGTCTCCTTTGGCTTAATTGTTATTTGGTTTTATTTTCAATAATCGTTTTAGTTTTTCTTAGTTTCGTTTAGTTTAGTTTTCGCTCATTCTTTTACAGTGTAATAAAGTTAAATCTGAGAGTTCATGAACTAAGTAAAAAATGATAAAAAAGCAAAGGGCGAGAAATTGATAGTACTTCCCCCCTGTTATAGCTTCGTGTTGGGTTTTGGTCCTATGGGTATAAAACTTCGTTATTGTTATTAGGTTGAAATAGTGGAATATTTTTGTCAACCAAATTATAATCCAACCCAACTCAGTTCAATCCAACCCGGTTCAATCCAACCCAAACCCAGATTTATTTCGGTTGCTATTAATTACACCAACAATCTGCACTGTCTCTAAACCCAATGCAATTCCAAACCCAATCATACCTTTCTGGTTAATCGATACGGTTAGGAAAACCTGTTGGAAAATATATTTGAAGTTAACCCAATTCTTAATGCTTGTACATGGAAACAAACAAAAATCTCGTTGCACAAACTCAACCATATAATACCCAAACCCATCCCAACGTAGGATCTAAATCAATGACACTAACACTAACATTGTATACTTTGCATTCCTTTGGGTTTAAGGATGGCTTTTCATGTTGGGTGCCAAGTGTATGCATAGCTTCGCCAGCGATTTGTTTTGTGACTTTAGGTATATTTCTAACTGTCGACGTCTATTTGACTGGTGTGGGTTGGGAGATTTTTATGCAAATTTAATTATAAACCCAAACAATAGTTTTCATTGATTAATTTCCTATCGATTGCAGTTTTATGTTGGGTTTCTTTTCTTCTCAATTGTAATTAAGTCTTCCTCGTAATTTTTGACGATTTCGTTGTCGAGTACCGTTTGATAAAGTCGGGCTAACATATCAATAATTATCCAATTTATTTGGGTATAAGAAGAAAATCATCGAATCATTGCAACTTTGGGTTTAGTATTGGTTTATCAATTTGTCAGAGGCATTTGATTCATTTGGTTAAAATAGTGTTCACCTGGTTTATATTTAATTTGGACAAAAATTGGGTTTAGTTACTGTGTTTGAGTTTTGTTGGATTTTTGACGACTTTTTTGTCGAGTACCGGACTATTCGATTAAGGTTACTTAGAGAGCTTTGGATTTATTAATCCAATTATCAGATACCGCTTGATGTATCTGGTTGAAATGGTTAAAAATGTTGAATTTAGACAAAAATTGGGTTCATTTGCCGCGTTTGGGTTTTGCGATTTCGATTTAGATTCTACAGTCAGTTGCAGCTTCCAATCGTTACGTTGGGTTTAAGGACTGGGTCTTCAACTTTGATCGAATGGGTTTGACAAAGAAAATTTTCATTCACTTGAAATTTGGTTGGGCTTCATATTAATTGGGTTGAGGAAACTCGAGTTGTTTGCAATTGGGTTGGGTGGTGCGAAACCCGAGGATCGTAGATATTAAATTTGTCCCCAGATTTTTTGTTGGGTTCAGAAGTAGGTTTATAGATGTTTAGGTTCCCTCAAAAATCATTACCCCACCAGAATAATCCAATTGAAGTCACCAAAGATCATGCAATCAAAACTACTTAAATATATATATGAATACGAAAATTGTACTGAACGAAGTAGAAAAAATCAGAATCGCGTAGAATCAAGATTTTCAATAAATTCAAATTGGGTTTCGTAATAGTTGGGGTTCAAACAAGTTAGTTATGATTGAGCAGGGTTAGTAAAAGCTACGGTTTCAGGAAAAGCTCGCAAGCTAGTTGATGAGTTGGGCTCAATGCTTGTCGTTTTGTTGCATTGGGTTCGCATGTTGTTAATTTTGACTTTTGACTTAACTTCAGAGTTTTGCTGCAATTTTAATTTCGATTCAGATGTAAACGATTTTATTTGAAAAGCACTCTGTGCTTTTCACCGCTATATGTTGACTACCCAAAGAGGTATGTTATGTTTATAGGGTTGGGTTGGGTTGGGTTAGCTTACTTTGTTGTTAAGAGATTGGGATACGAAAATCGACATCGTTCTAGGTTGAATTTGTTGCATTTGGTTACACTTAAGTTTAAATCAACAGTGAAACCCAAACCAAACCCAACACTTACTTCGTTATCCTTTTATTTCTACGCACAGCGTTGCCCCCCCCCCCCCAGTTTTCAGTTGGTTTTTTATTTAGTCTCCGGAGTATCCGTCGTAACTTCCCCGGGCTCAATTAGTTCAATTGCTATGCTTCGGACATAGATTTACACCAATTAGATTGCACCAGTTATTATTAATCGGGTTTACACACAACCTTTGTATCAATTCATTGAAACCAATTAGGACACAAGAAAATTGTATTAACATTGAGATGCACGTACTTCAGTATCCAGATTTTCATCTATCGTAATTTATTGATACCTACAGCTCTCCTCCCCCCTCCCTTAAGCGCAACCTCCCTCGAACTAAACACTTGCGAGAAACGACCGAGTCTAATTACGAATGCACATTGCATGTATCGGAACGGGAAGGCGTGCAGTTTCTGGGGTCCCACGGCGACAGAGACCTGAAATATCGCCGGTGTACGCAGCTCTACATACGAAAGGCGGCTGTTCCGCTAATTTATTGCGCCGGTACGGATACTTAAGCTCCGGACTATACTTTCGCAATACAATCGCTCGTTTTTTTTTTTTAGGGACGCGATTTTATTTGCTCTCTGCAGACTAGCTGGAATCTTTAGATAAGGCTCCTTTGAAATTGCCAGGCTAGGCGACGGTTTTATTTACCACCAGGGGGCGCTGATTCATACGAAATTCGCACGTAATCAGCCGAAGTACGCTGATAGTTCCAGTTACAGTTCCGAGTTAATGTGCATAAATAACTCTGAAATATTTCTGGATAAAAGAAATTTGAGTGTGAAACTCGATCATCGCGCACCCGGCTGGACTTCACTGAACGAGCCAAATATGATGAAATTTTAAAAAGCGTCGCTAGAGCTTTTTCAGTGGAATTCAGCTTCGTTGTCCTTCAACGAAGTTTTACCGGAAAATTATTTGTGTTTGTGAAAAATTATACGGGCGTGAATTTACTTTAAATTTATGGCCCGAATATACACTCGACGTTATTTTTTAACGAGAATAAGTTATGTCGAACACATTAAAAGTGAATTACTGTCGTTAATGTGCTATTATGAACGGTATTAACTCTGGAATAATTTCCTGAAATATTTAAATGTTTAACGAGGGAAGTTTGGAGTAGCGTCGATAAAACGACGAATTTTATTGTGCGCTACCGCCGGCATAAACCATTACCGGTTTTAGCGTCGCCGTGACCAACAATAAAAGTTATTTAACTTTGTGAAAAAATCGCCGTCGTCGTCACTTTGATTGTATCAGTGGGACGATTGTTTCAAAATTGTCGACAATTTTCGAACTTGAAATTTTAACGGAAATGGACGTTTTGATGTGTATGGGAAGGGGGAAGGGGTAAATTTATGGAACTTGTGTAAAATATACTTACGTTCTGAATGATTTTTGTAACGACGGGCTTCATAATTACGCAGCGTGAAATAAAAAAATCATCGTAAGATTAAATCGAAAAATTCTACGTTCTTGGTGTGTCAAGCCCCTGGTGAAATATTCCAACTTCGGATCTGAACGCGACGCCCGTTCGCAGATTATGCACATATGCGCGTTAACCGCGCGGCACGAGTATCGTAAAAGGACGCCACCAGATGGCACTAAGTTTTTGCGACCTGGGGACCGCTCCGGCGAGTCGTCGGATGCACGAAGAAGATTAGTTGGTGAGGGGCCGGAAGAGGTCGTCACGTCGAGCGGCATGAGTTACGGGTCTTTCTGATGTTTAAAAATTAAGAATTGTTTCTGGGCGACGGGCGCGCGGCCATATCTTTTAATTTAAGTCCGATGTTATCGCGCGTCGGCCGGAAATGGGACTTCGCGCGGCGGAGTTCCGTCGAAACAAACGAAAAGCGGTTTATTAAAGAAACGCGCACAAAACGGGACGAGGAAAAGTAAATTTGCGCGCCGGGGCTCTAATAATCAGAATTGTGTATTTTACGTATACTTTTTTTTAAATTGTCTAGAATCGTCGACGTCGGCCGTGTTATTTTTTACCTCTTATGTAACTGGGAAGGTTGGCTACACTTTAATATTTTATTAGTGATTTGTTGAAAAATTAGCACTATCAGCAACTGTACCAAAATAATAATTAAAACTACGTACCATTTCCTCCGCCGACGAATAAATGTAGTCGTCGTCGGTGATGGGAATGGAATTGTTGAACCATTTCACCTCGGCCGCCGGCTTAGCGCCGGATACGTCGCATGTGAGCAGCACGTTAGTTCCCTGGACAACGTGATTCTTCACTCCGGACAAATGAATGTTGGTCGGCTTCACTGTGGACGCGAAACAAAACAGAAACGTTAAATGCGGACGGTCTTCGATAAACATGTGCTTCGTTTATTTAGCGGCGGCGTTCTCGTGCACGAACGTGCGTCGAGCGCGGTCTCAAATGGGATGAAAATGATAGCCAAACACGTAACAATGAAAACGGCGAAGTATTTGGACAAGCGCGCGATGTACGCAAAAGTACACAATCGTGGCACGGTTTAAAAATAAATATTGGGAAATATTTTGCATTCTCGGGGCGCATTTGATGAATTGTGGAGGTCTTGTTATTGTCAAGTGACGTTTTCGTTGCGCGATGAGTAAAGGTACTTACTAAACAAGATATAGAAAAAAAAATTATAGTTAATAATTAAGAAAATTCTTGTCGATGCTTTTCCTCCCATTAGCTTCTGGTTACTGTTTAGATTTAATTTTTGTTCATTTCATTTTTTAGTTGTTTAGTATTCTTATAGCGTTTTTCGGTTTTATTTATTTTGCGCTAGTGCACTAACGCCATCTAGATGTATCCTCACACTTAAGCAGCTTTGTCATAACAGAGATCTACTACGATTGACTAAGTCGGCACCGTTGGGACTCACAGCTGTTTCGTCCTGCAGGACTCGTTATATCATCAACTACATCCTCGAAAGTGCATGTAGTAATGCAAACATGATTTACGAAATCTATTTTCAATCCACTTGTTTGCTTTCAATTATTTTATGTCATTAGAATTATAAATAAATAAAGGACTGACTTTAAAGTTTGTTTTAATGTTTTATTTTGTCAATTAGTGTTTCTAGGTTTGTTTGTCATTGTTTTCCAAGCGTTTTAATTTTTTTTTGACTGTCATTATTATTTTCTAGTTGTAGTTTTCATTCGTTTGATTTCCTTTGTCTCTTATATGTAATTTTATTTCGTTTTGTTTGTTACGTTTTTATTCATTTTTGTATCATTTTATTTCAATTTGTCATTTCTTGTCTTTTACGGTTCAGTTGATTTATTTTACTGCTCTTTTTAGTCTATTTTCTGTTTCTTAGTTTTAGTTATTTTGCATTAATTTTATCTCTCCTGTTTACATTTGCCCCCATTTGCTTTTGGCGGTTTTAATATTTTCTTTAATGTTCTTCTATCGTTCGATTATTTCTTTCGTCAATTTGGTTTCTTTTTTCTTTTATTACGTTACTTTAATTTATTCGCTTTGATTTTTTTCTATCGCTGTCAAAACTATACCAACACAAACCAATTTCATTTTGAATTTTTTTTATTCCATTTGTTAGTCGTTTCATTGGTGCATTCACTTGCATTCGTTGCACTAATTAATTTTTGTTCCTTATTAGTTTAGTTTGCTTATCTTTTTTGTCTCGATGATGTAAAAACATTATCATTTTTTTCCATTTTGGAGTTTATTGGGTTGGGTTGGGTTGGGTTGGGTTGGGTTGGGTTGGGTTGGGTTGGGTTTGGTTGGGTTGGGTTGCGTGCCTTTTCAGTGTCCTTTATAGTTTTGTTTTGTATTTTTTGTGATTGGTTTTTTAGTGTATTTTATGGTAATTTATTTGCTTTCAATTATCCCGTCGCGCCCGCAATCAGGACTGCGAGATTTTACGGGCAATTTATCAGCATATGTAAGTCTAGTGCGGGACACTGCAGAGTTTTTATGTTGTGTTTATTTTGTAGTTGTTTTTTAGTCGCTTTCGTCATCGAAACTATCTCATCTCGGCCGAACTTTATTTCCTAATTTTAGGTTTTATTTTATTTTGTTGTTTCATGTATTTTACGTTTTTGGTGTCCAAATCGTTATGATCAAATCGAACCCTATCTAGCTAGCTTCACTTCTACAAACCGCACCCACTTTACACAATAGAATGGTTGACTTCTTTGGGCGCTTGGATGGGTTGGGTTGGGTTGGATTCGGTTTAGTTATTGACTTAACTGTTTGTTTGACAATAATAAATCAGACGATGATTTTCCTTTACTTGGGCACTCGTCATGTCGGCATTTTCAAATTGAACGGTGGTAATTAATAAACAACGTGTCAACAATAAATGTATTTTTTTAATGTTTGTTAATTTTTCATCTCTTTTTTTTCATCCAAACCCAATCCAAATCAACCCAATCTAACCCAAACCAACATAACCTAACCCATTAGAACCCAACCCAAACTCTCCCATTGGCAATAATAAATCAGACGATGAATAACAATTTTAGCTTTCCACGATAAATTTTCTCATGAGGGCAAACGAATTACGTGCCTCAATTTCAAGTATAAATTTTTTCTAACTATGTTTTTGGGAAATCTTAAAATTATAGTACATTTCCCCCTCATTTATCACCTTGTCAACGTTTTCAAATTGAACTACCATTGTTCAATTAAATTAATAAACAAAGGCCGTTGACCCAGTTACTTTGAGCAATAAGATTCAGTCCATAAAACAACCAACGCCATCGTGTTACTTAATTAATTGATGAATTTACGAAAAAATCATACATTTGCCTGCGTATGAGTATTTATCTTTTAAACGAGAAAACTACTTGACTTTTTTTTGCAATGGATATGAAAGAAAGTTTAATTTGCTACGTCAGTGGATAAGCCCATTTATCCTGTGATTTTGAAATCGCGTGGTACTACTACTATTACTACTACTAAATAAAATTGATATGAAGAGATGCTTTTTACTCGAAATTGAGGGTAACTGAAAGCGCACGCATAAGGGAGAAATGCTGGAGATGATAATGACCTGATTAGAATATAATAAAGCTTCTGAAATTTTGGAAATCCAGGACAGTTGCTAACGTCAAATTCACGGCCATGACTCGCGATCTGCGACACTAATCGTCACCATTCTCTTTTAATAGGAATATTGATGGGAAATAGGGAAGATCTTGCAACTCAATCAAACTCAACCCAATCTAACCCAACCCAACCCAACCCAAGCCAAATTGTCAAAATTAACTGTTTAAATGACAATAAACCAGACGATGAATCACAATTTTAACTTTCCACGATGAATTTTCCAGTTCAGGTCATCCTGCATACCTGGGGCTTACTGGTTCCTATAATTTGAATTCTCTTGATACCCAAATAAATAAAATTGCGCCTCTGAGCATCACGATTCGATTTTTAATTAAAAAAATATAATTGTGTTGGTGTCTACATCAAGTGTCAGTTTTATATAAACTGCAGGAAACTATGTACTCTGTGTGACGTTAATTCAGGGATTTGTCGCTGTACAGCACCCATCAAGTCAATAAAACACCAATTCTAAGTTTCCGGTTCAGGTATCTGCGGTCGTCATGTTGCAGATGATTTGGCCTCTAGTAGCGGGCATTATTGTTATTTTGTGTTACTTTTATTTCGTGAGTGAATTTTACTGCAGTTTGTTTGGTTTCAGTTATTTCGGATTCATTTTATTTACATTTTAGTGCTCAGATGTTTTTCGTTCTTCCCTTCAGTCTTACAATTTTTATTGTGTCGTTTTCTCGTTCTTTATTTCATTAGTTTGATTTTTTTGTTTGTCGTTTTCATATTCTTCATAATTGTTTTTTTTTAATTTACTTAACTCGAACTTTATTCTCATTTCTTTTACTTTATTGCTTCGCAATTATTTTTCATTATGTTTATTAATTTTATTATTTAATGTCTTTTTCATTTATTGCACCCTTAGTTGTGATATTTGTATTTAATTTATATTTTTGATGCCTTTCATTAATTATTATTTCATTATGAATTTATTTTTATTTTCTTATTTTTCTGGGTTGGGTTGGGTTGGGCTTTTGCACGCACAAGATATCAAATTCACTCTGACACACAAGTGTTAAGTATGTGTGCACCAAATGCTTTCACATCATTTTAACAGAAATATTTACTCAACACATTAAGATTAAGGTATATGGATGGGGCTAATGGTACTAAACAGAAACTAACAGACTTTTCAAAATTTATGGGAAACCCTGGAAATGACCTTTCGTATGAATCCGTGGGTCTAAAATTGGAGAAATGATAATACATTCCAGCAAATCAAGTATTTCAATTCACATAAAGGATTTTATTTATGCAGTAACTGCAGCCGGGCACGTATTGCTACCAAATGTAGTCTATAAACTTATACTGGTACCCGACGTGGATTGAGGGTGGACCTGAACGAGCTTTCTACGAAACAACTAAATCGGGCTGGTTTGATGGCCCAACATTCAACGATTAATTTGACTAGATTCTTCCAATTCCAATTCTTTGAAAAATATTGCAGGAAAAAAGGTGAGATAATTTGGCAAGCAATATTTCAATGTTCTCAAGCGAATAAAATAATACCTATCAGATGTAAAGCATGTTCTCCAGGTCTTTGTTGTATGCGGCATTTTTCACACTCTTTCAGAAATCCTGACGTACCATTCTGACGAAAATATAGTCTACTCACATACAGCTTTTTCAGATTTTCATAGTTTTCAGCTCTCCCCAGACGCATTTTGAAGAAACTTTCAGACGACAGTCAACAAAAAATGGAAACATGTGGGTCAGAAATTTGTAAATTGACAGCTACGACCCAAGACATGAAAGAAATTTGAGGAACGTGAAATAAAAAGGACATGTATTGCAGGAAATTGTTTCAGATGTTAAAGAAGAGGACGAATGAATTTGAAGATAAGGACATTTTAGAAACTGATTATAACATTTCAGTCTCCCACTTTACTAAAACACAATGATCTTACATCTGAATAACAATGATCTAAGCGAGTTGTTTTCAAGTGTTTATTTTAACGACGCTTGTCTATCAAACTTAATTATTCAATATTTTTTGTGCAAACTAATTACTCACGAACTCACCGTTCGTCAATAACCAACCCAACTTTAGTCAACCAAATGTTAATGATAATTTAGTAGTATAATGAGGTGGATTACCGTCAATGTTGCTAATGTGCTTTCACTTTGATAACGCGTATCCGGTTTACACAATAGAATGATTGATGTATTACGCTTGCACGTCATATTTTACTATGCATTCATCGCTTTATATGGGGATTTGGTTTGGATGGGAAGTCACTGAACGAAATCCCTCATCCAATTCCAATTAAATGCGCATGATACACGAAATGGTAAATAACAAATATGCCAATGGAATGTTTGTCCACAAAGTTCGGACGGCTGAATTACTAGGGCGCACCGCCTGTAATCCGCGCGTTATCGCTCAATTTGCAGCGCAACGCATGGTCGCTCCTTGCCGCGGAATCGAAAGCACGAATTCCTCCGGCACGCCCAGCGGCGTTTCCAATTAAAACTTAAAACGGCGTTACGAATGCCCCGTGCGTAATTAGTTTGTTTTATTGATCCGCAAGCTCCCGACACCCATGACATTTGCGTGCGTGTCCGTAAACAGTTTAATAACATTTTAATTAAAATGTTTACGGCCGGCTGTGCCGGCGTTAATCTGAGCATCAAGATGTCAGACGGTCGCTGCACGTCAATTCAAATGCATCGGGCGTTAAAAAATACCAACAATTTAATTCCCAGAGTGTTTTAAATGAACTTATGGAGCACAGTGGTTATTGTCGTCGTTTTTTCGTTGCGTTTAAAAAAAATGCAATAATATCAACGGCAGGAAACGTCGTTAAAATACGAGTATTTGGAGTCATTTAGATAATGGATGTCCTGGGAGTTGAAACGCAACGCGACGGGTAATGCTCGTTGCCTTGTGCATTCACCAGACGACACGTCGCGTATAATAAGCCGAAACCACTCACCTTGATTATTTTTTTCCGCCCTAACGATATTGGTAATTCGTAAACGAGCTACTTATCTTAATCGCACAAATAATGTGAGCGTGAATATTTCAATTTTGAAAATAAATAAAAGAAAATAATTCGACGTCGCTTACCGTTAACGTCAGTAGTGATCCAAGACACTATGGGTTCGTCTAGGGCGTCGCTTTCGACTCTGCATTCGTATCGGGCCATCAGGTCGCCGCGCGTGAGCGACATCTGGAGCTTGGCGATTCCGGACCCCACACCATCGCCATCATCAACCGGTGTATAAGTTGCTGCAACAAAAATAAATCACGTTCAATATAATTCCTCAAATTAAAAAAAAAATAAATAAATATAAAAATATTACTACGAAGAAGTAAAGCTAACGATTAAAATTGCGAAACGATTCATATTTTCTAAAATCGACGCAGCCATTGTCGTTAAATGGGCGAAAGGCAAAGCAATTTAGCCATTTTCCGCGGTGAATGTGGAACTCAATCAGCCGCGGCGCATTCCGAAATGACAAAGTTTCCCCACGGATGCGCCGGGGGCGGGGGGAACGGGGCGCTGAAAAGCGCCTGAAAAATACCGAACTCTCGCAACAGAAGATTTCGACTTATTTATTTTATTGTTCTGTCCGTTTGCGTCGACTGCCACTGGAAACTTTCATTGTGTTTTGGTTTTGTTCTAGTGTCGTTGCGCATCGGGGAGAAAAAAGGAAACGGAGACTTTATTCTCCTTTGTAAATGGTCGTCTTTACTGCCAGTCGCAGTATTACGTCGCCTTTAAAAAAAGCCGTCCTTATTACCCCTTTATGTTCTCGTCGGGAGATGGCATTAATAAAGCTCTCTTTATAAATATATATGTGACGTATGGATTCCCTAGGAGACGGTTAATGTTCTTTATTTTTGTTTTCGATTTATCTCGGACAAAGATACAATCCACGGCGGAAATAATGCCACCAGGTTTTTGAACGCATAACATATACATACATATATAACCTGATATAAAATCCCCATCGAAAGAAACTCAAAAAAAATAAATGCGCCGCCTAAACTTATACGTTCCAATCGAATTTCTAACGTAACCTACTGTAAGAAATACCATGAAAAGCATTACGGTTCCGACGGCCACTAAATTAACTAACCACCGGCGGTCGTTTTCTTCGAGGCGAATTTCTACCGCCCTCTAATTTTCCGGTCAAGTGCGTCCTTCGCCAAATCCCATTTTTCGCTAATTCCTCCGGAGCTTGTACGTCATTAGGAAGCTCGTCCCTCGTCGCGGATCCCGGCTCGGGGCTCGGCTCCCCAGTGGAATGTAACTCGCAGCGCCACCGATATAAATCTAACGATGTCCAGTGCCGAACCCGCTTCGCCCTGCGTCCAAAAATCTCCGATATCGCCCCGTCGCGGTCTTCGCCGCTCGACCCGGCCGTCTACGTCTGGCGAGCTAACGAATGCTCGTGGGACTACGTACCGCAAACGATGACCCCACCACACCCCCCGAGGGCTTAGAGGACAAACTGCAGGTTACTCGGCTGAGTTTCCTTTAAGTCCTCGTTCTTTTACAGTCGAATATCTGGCAGTCTGCAAATATCCTCAACATATTTTCTACGCTCGTGGTACTGAATTGGGAAATTTAAAGACTCGAGCAGTGGTCGCATTGATCGCACCAAGTCTCACATAACCCGGCGACTACTTTAATTGCACAATTAAGTGTAGGAGGTGCTACAGGGTCATCGCAGTGAGAGTTATAAAAAAAAGTAAACCAACGAACAAATGAGAAATTAAAGCCTTGTTAGGTCTCCTGTATTTAGCTGGATGTTTGAAAAGTAGTCGTTTGAATTCTGCAGAACTATGGAGTAGGAGACTGGTCCAGAACGGTTTTCGTTGACTATGTCAGCGAAATGATTTTTGAATCTGATCTGGTCTTCGCTTTGGTGATTTTAGTGCAAGGGAAGAACGAAGGCAAACAGACAGGTTGGCAGCTATCAGCCAACTATTGTTGTTGCGAATTTAAAAACACCTTACATCGTTAGCGAATATGTAACTTTCGATGAAAAGTTGGAAGGATTTAGAGGAAGGTGTGCTTCCAAGAAATAC
The DNA here is from genome assembly GCA_959613385.1 of Geotrupes spiniger. NCBI lineage: Eukaryota > Metazoa > Arthropoda > Insecta > Coleoptera > Geotrupidae > Geotrupes > Geotrupes spiniger. The sequence continues at coordinate 25,123,344 of OY390739.1, forward strand.
GACCTTAAAAACCAAACAAGTATGGAATAAGTATTTTTGCCCTTGTAGCTGCAAAAACGCGCTACATTCTAAATTTAGAAGTTTAGAAGTATTTCTTTGAGTTCCATGGAATATATACACAAATGATCTATACACCCAATAAAATCTAAGACAAGTAAGACTTAAAAATAAATGTGCTCTCTTCAAAATTCATTTTGCCCAATTCAGCAACCTCTAATTTGTTAATTTATGTGACATAAACTTTGAATTGGGTTAGGTTGGGTTGAACCATAAATTAACTTATTCTATGGATTGGGTTGCAACGGGCTTTTACGTCAGCAACCTTGAGTGTACAATTTTCGTTATTTTATTATTGAAGATATTTTGTGGTGGATTATTACGCGGCGTTGCATCCATAGCTCCTGAATAAAAGCAACTCTGACTAGAAATAATGTTTTTACGTTTAATCTCTAAACCTGACGTAGCTCAAACCCAAGTCTATAGAAATGAACAACCAACATAGAAATAATAACCATTGGTAAAATATGTTCCAATAATATAAAAAGTTGTCTGAATTTAGACTTTTTAAAGTAACGGCTGATTTGTTTTGTTGATTGTGCCACGATTGATTTTATTTGATTTGGTCAACATTGTACTTGGACATGAACCCAAATGAACTATGAACATGAACTATGAACTATGAACATGAACTATACAGATCCTAACCTAACTCGATTTCATCAATGCTGCACTTGATCGGGGGGGGGGGGGCAAAAATCCATATTAATCAACCCAATTCAACCGAACTTTCACTTTGCCAACGTTGCACTTGGACATGAACCAAAATATATATCTACATAGATCCTAACCCAACCCAACCCATTCAACCTTTAATTTTGTCAACGTTATACTTGGTCATGAACCCAAATTTTTATATAGATCGTAATCCAATCCAACCCAACACAACTTTGATTTTGTCAACGTTGCACTTGGCCATGAATCGAAATATCGATACAGATTCTATCCTAACACAAGAACCCGACATTTCACATAGTCATGAAGTCATATATCTATATTGATCTTAACCCAACCCAATCTAACTGAACTTTGATTTTGTTAAACGTTGCACTTGCCCAAGAACCCAACCGAACCCAACCCACCCCAAGCAAATCTAAGGCAATTCATATTTCATTGATGATATTAAACACCACAACAAATTGTCTGGCTTTGTACGTTTGTAGGAGTTGTGTTTGAACCTCGCTTCTAAGTTCGCAACTAAAAACAGCAACGATCGTTAACACCCAGTATCGGAAAATTTTAACGAGATTGGGTTCGCCTATGCTCACTTTTGTTGAAAAGTATATTCAGCTCTATTTAACACGCACACGTTGACAATTTAATCTCTAAACTTGATAGAGCCTAACGACGAAAGAAACTGCCAGACGCACGGCGCACGCAAACTCTCCCGCCTGACCGAGATACCGGAACGTTCCCTTGGCGCTCCGTCAGTCAGTCAGCACAGCGATAATTTTTTTTTTGGTAAAGTGCAAGGCATTGGTTTAGTTGTAAACTCGATCTTGTGGCCACTTCGATCTTCACGTTTGAACCAAAGGAAGGAAACTTAACATATTAAGGTCACGCTTTGTCCAAACGTGAGGGTAGAAATATCGATTACAGGATCAAGTTTCTTCAGTGGGGCTGGGTTGGGATCGTTTGGGTTGGGTTGGGTTAGTTTGATTCAAAGCAGTTGCCACAAATTCGAATCGCTGAAAAATCTTTACTGAAAGATTTGCTTGTTAATATTTTAATCCATAAACGTCAAGCGTAATTTTTTAACGAAAGCAAAAATTATCACAATTTAATCTCTAAACATCTGCCATTCTTGAATATATTTCCAAATATAACAATTGGGCATCGATGTATAATTTCGTCGATCTAAATAAGCGATTAATAACAGTGAACATCGATGAGAAATTTCGTCGATCGCATCGGGCGATTCTAAAAATATACATTTTAACGGTTGCATTGGGCGAGTAGAAAGAAGCTGTGTCGGGCTATCCGAGTTTCGCGAGATTATTTGGTTCGATATTTACATAACTTTTTGTCTTTTCAGGAAAGGGTTTCAAACTTCAGGACGAAATGCACGCACAATTCGCGAGTCTTCGACGTGATTTTCACCGGGCTCTACGAGGAGAAGGGTAGAAACAAGTTTTTAATACATTCGGCGCAGACGTGGAATTTCTATTAAAGCGGCATATGTCGGACACCGGTCACTGTCAAATGTAAACAATAATCCTTGTTTTGTAACTTGATATATTAATCTAAATAAAGATATCTATCTATCGATAGATAAAAACAATTTATGCGCTTGTCTTATCCCAATGATTTTTGCCATAGATTGCCAAATTATTTTTCGCACATGTTGTGTTGTTTATTTTTGTTTAACTCGCATAATATTTATTTAATGCAGCCTTCTTTGGTTAAATTTTATTTTATATCTCTGTTAATTTCTTATCCACCTAGTGTGTCGATGAAATATTTTGAATCATTTTATGTTTTCCCTTCATCATTTTATACGTTGCTGTTATGGTTTTCGTTTAATATCGACATTTCCGATAATAAATTTCATTAAAATCAAAAACTATCAATGCGACGCTAATAACTTCGCCCTAGCTTTGGCAGGAACATTCCCATGCAATTGCTTTAAAACAAGATCTATGGATGCATTAGCTCATGAATGATTTACGCAGACGCTGTGCTTCCTTTCCAGATCTTGTTGCATCCTGAACAATCCGCACTAATCTCGACTACTTACCCATACCTGAACAACCGATGTATTTTAATTCAAACTAATCGAACAAAGTTAGTTATAGCTTCAGTGCAAACCAGTACTTTGACAATAAAAAAATTTTGAACAAATTAGAGAACATAATTGTCTCCCAAGGGATTTTAATATTGACTGATGAAGGTGGACCATCTTCAACAACATATTTTCAAATATTTCTTGATTCCATTGGCGTCAAACAAATCATAGATGAATAGACGAGAATGACAGATAAGATGCTTATTGATTTAATAATTACCACATATGCAATTTTTTATTTAGCTGATGCAAGAAAAATTATTGATAATATAAATACTTTCTTTAAAAAATAAGGCATGCAGCTTAGTTTTAATAATAGATACGAATAATATATTTAAACTGCATACTTTCCCTTAAAAAATGTACCCTTGTGAATCAGTATTAAATATAAAAATTAAGAAAACATTGTGTAAAACTTTTGTCCTCTCGTCGATCTATCGTTCACAAAATTAAATTGCATAATCAATAATACAAAAACAGTTAAGATTACGACTTAACCCATAGTAACCCAGTCCAACCATACCCAGTCCAACCCAACCCAGTCCAACCTAACCCAGTTAAACCAAATCTAATACAACTAAACTCAGTCCAACCCACTCCAACCCAACCTGGTCTTACTCAACCCAACCCAGCTCAATCCAATTTGACTGATCTCCACCCATCTCGACCTAACTCCACTCAACCCAACTCAATCCAATTTATTCAACGACACGATACAAATTGCATTTAAACGTATTCTTGGAAGAAAATAAATTCACTAAGTGGTTAGGGCATTCAATGGATTAGGATGCAGGTCAAAAAAATATTACTATTGGATTAGGGATAATCTTAAACATGTTGCCATTTTTTTTCCAAATGTACAATTTTTAAATTAAAAGTAATGTTCCTAGTAATTATTATTTAAATACGCACACAAATGTTTTATCCTGTAATCTTAATTAAATATTCCTATATTTATCCTTTGCGTACAAATGTTTGCAAAGTTACCAAAGTTATTTATTAGGCTCAGTTCGAAAATACTTTAACTAATGTGTCGGCTAAATCGTGATATTTTAAATCAAAATGTCAATTCACGAGGATTAATCTCCCCACCTCATAAAACTGCATTATTAAGACATCATTGTCGTGGATATATGATTATTTTTTGTTTGTCTAATTATATTATTATATTATTTAATTTCTATAATTTTTGTTAGTGTTTTGACTTTGACTTAAATTGCAATCGTCCTGTAAATAAATCTTCACCTCTTTATATTATTATTATACCTCGATTTCGAACAATTTCCCCCACCCGTTGTCTTAGATTTCACCGCATTCGTTTCTTTGCGCGCTTCAAAGATAAACTGCAAGACAGCAGGACTAGGTTTCTTTAAACCCCATCCGAACGCGCGACGCAATATCGATTCCGCACTTATTTACAGGACCCTGTGTTTCGGGGCCCCGAATCGAAAACGTATGTAAATTAAATGGCGCCGATGCATTATCGCAAGGCAGATTAATGCCACGCATATGCAAATGGCGGCGATTTCTTTTCGAAAATGACCGTCCCGAATCGCTTTTGTATTCGCTACTGTTCCGGCCCGGTCGTCCATTACCGGAGCGCTCTTTTCGTCGTCGATGGAACGAAGTTTCGATTTAACTACGCATTTTGGTCTTCGAGAAATATGGGACGCCGATGAAGCGAAGATATCTGGATAAATTCGAGACGAGTTTCAAAACACAAGCAAAACCAACAACACGGACGCCATCGCCATCGCGACGAATTCCACAACATCGGCGCATAAAACGGGCGAAACTGGATGCAGGATGTATTAAATTCAATTACGACGGTACACACGTAATCCGCGCGCTCAGATTTCAGCATGAAGAAAGTCGGGGGCGCGCGGGCGGCCGACGAGATCGTTGTCCCGGCCAAGTAATCCGGCGACGCTGCCGTCGTTTTTCAGCGGTCGTTAGGGCGAGAGCACATGCATTAACTGTTTTACTGCCGCCGCGACGTGACCGTGTGTCCGGGTGGAAATTCGACGAGGACGCTGCGCGACCGCTCGTAAACCAGTCAGTCATTAGTCGTCGTCGTCGTCCAGCGCGAAAATAATTACGAGTCGCGAGTTGGCCGTTGCGCAACGTCGCGGTGTGCACGTGTCGCGAAAGTCGACGGGGATCCGATGTCGGTCGGGAGATTGGATATGATTTGCGACCGCCTACATTAGCTAATTAATCGATCGTAACGTCGGAGTTGTAACACATTTAGGTAATGGATTGGTTTCAATCTATTGTTCAATCGTTGTGTGGGTGTAATGCGCTTACATCGACAAGGCCATTACGTGCTACCGACTCTGCGTGTACTTTCGATACATTGTAACGTTGTTTTGTTTCATTAATATATACGAAACCTATTTGCCACTTTCTATAAAGACTTATTTTGTAATTAATTACGCAATTCACAATTTTACGACTAATTCACATTTTTATTTTCAATCCGGCTATCAGAATTTCTCCAACTCGACAACGATGCGATTAACAACACCGCCTTCTGGTCCATTTACGACCCTCCATCCATCACCGTCGCCGAACGAACCCGATTAAATCACACCGTTCGATCCGAATGTAAAATAAGACAATTATAAAACACGAGGGATGTTTGCGGCGGAAAAACACGTAAAACGAACGACCGCATTAGTCTTTCCTCCTCGGCGACAGAAAAACACCCGGGTTAAAGTTTTCCAGTCCGGGCGCAATATATTTATATATCGGACAGGTGGAACATTTACGTGCGGATTTATGTTGCACTTAAGGGGCGCGGCCTGATAAGTCCACGTGTGCAATAAAATTACGGCGCAAATCGGGGATCGATTTCATCCACAGGTTAATTTGACGGGCGGGGGCGCCGCTGTAAATACACATCCGACGCCCGGAATATATTCAATTGCATCCTACGCGCAGCGATCGCATTGTTAGTTCGAAAATTTTCGTCGAACGCGACAGCGGCGGCACCTTCATGTTTGCGATTTGGAGTTCATGTGAATCGAATCGCTCACGATATATTAAAGTCGGTGCGTACCTGCACGTAGTGGAGTTTGCAATATTGCTCGATGAAATTAGTGCCGACTTATCAATGGCTGAAGTTTGGTATTCAGGGCAAATTGCGATGCAATTAAGTTTGTGATGCTCACGATGTATGGTTGCCGATGTTCCAATATGAAAAATACCTGCAATTTCTCAATTTCTCTCTATAAGTCAGGAACATCGTGAACGAATTAATTCTCCATCAAAAACAAAAACATTCAATTGCAATTATTAATGTGCAGAATGCACAAAACGTTAAGTCAAATGGAGTAGTAATTTTAAAGGTTAAATGGGTATCAATTGAGTCGTTCGAATTTGCCCAGAATATTGAGAAATAATTAGGCATATAATAAAATATCCCTGACAGTAAAATTGTTTTTGTACAGCGAGTATTAAAAATGTCATATCTATAGAGTTACGACGGCCACGGCGATGTTAACTGAAACGTACACATGCCACTATTGATAATGGACAACCTAGTGATTAGATGCGAACATTTTATATGAAAATGTGATTGCAGAATATGAGGAATTAACGAAATGAATGTTATGGGGAAGGGGCAGTGGGGAGTTGGAGGAATGGGGAAATGGAAGGCGACGTGATCACAACCATTTCCACGTTACTTATCTGCAATATTTTTAACAAAAATCTAATCTATGTTCCAATTAGTCGACCTACGATGTAAGTTTGTTCTACGATTAAAATTTAGATTTTGGATAATTTTGAAATTGTTCATAATTTTCACTTTTTTAAAACGTCGATTTTTTCAATTTTTTTCTTGTACTTAGTTTTGCAATATTTGTCAATTTTGAATATTGTTGATTAATTTTTAAGATTCATTACGCAGGCTTTATATCTTTGTTCCAGTTCTTTTGTTCGATTTTTATTTTCAAATTATTTACTATCAATTCTTTTAGATGTCGTTTTATTTTAACCATTTCGTGTTAACTTAATTATTTCATATCACGTAAGTCGTTCTCATTTTTATTTCGACAGACTTTTGCATTTTCATCGTCGTGTTTAGTTACTTTGATTCTGTTTTGTTTATATTTGTTTTTGTTTTATTGCTGTTTGGTTTTCTTTAATCATTGTTTAATTGTTTAATTTAACTGAATCATTTGAATTATTTTAATTCTGTCGGTTATTACATTTTCGACGAGGATTTACATTTCTATTAATTTGACATTTTTTAATTTTGATAATCATTTTTTGTTGATTTCATGTTGATTGCTTTTTTGTTAGTTCGTTGTTCGCCTGTGCTTCGCATATAGTTCTTATTTCTGTTGCTCCATTTTGTATGTTCCGGTTTTAGTTTATTTTAATGATTTATTTTCATTTTCTTCTACTTTAGTTATTCCTATATAATTTTCGTTTGTTTTATATGTTATTTTAGTTGTATTGTTTTGATTTTCTCTTCGTTGATTTTCATTATTTTGCAATTTTTGTTTGCTTTTACTTACATAGTGGTTTGTGTCAAAATAATTCAAGACCGATAATGCAGGAAATATGAAATATCATTCAAACATACCTGAGGGGAAGACTTTGTCGTGTTGCGTCTTGTTAAAATTATTTAGAATCATTTAAAAAATATGTTCCAACATTCCTATCGATGTTGACGTAGACGTAAATACATGGCACGATATTTATAAAAAATATATGCAGAGAGGGATATGAGAAGAGTGTCTGTTAAACAATTCTGTACCAGACAAAATCATGCACAAGAAAGAGACAAGCGCTAGATATCAGCAATTGGAACAATGAACGCATTAACAATTTGGTTAGGTTGGGTTGGGTTAGATAAGGTTGGGTTGGGATGGGTTGGTTTGGGTGATTTGGGTTGGTTTGGTTTTGGTTGGGTTGGGTTTGGTTAAATTTGGTTTGAGATAGATTGTATTTGATTGGATTGGATTGGATTCTAATGGAATGACATGGACTGGGCTGGTAGATTAGATTTGATTGGGCTGGATGTAATTGGATTGAATAGTACTGCATTGGATTCTGTTGGATTAATTTGAATTGGGTTGGGTTTGATTGCACTGGGTTGGTTTAGATTGGGTTGAATTGCATTCCATTGACATCGGTAGTTGCTTAAGAATATAGAAGCCAACTACTTAACTAATTACCTACACGGTCGATAAAGCGGGTTATACAATTAATCTTATAGGTAACTAACCTAGTCTAATTTTTCTAATGACAACAATAATTTAGATCAACTAACGCAGAAATAATCGCATTAACAACGTATTATCAACCAAACAAATTTCACAACACACACGACGAGCTCAAACAGGCAACTTCTAACTTCTGACGAAGAAGATCGTAGATGTGGCAAATCTTACAGCTAGTAGCAAGTACCTAAACTAGCTTAATCGTACCGACTTCTATTTGAGATAATACGACGTCTATACAAAATGTAAATCTGCTGGCTGTCATATCAATCAATCAATCAATGACGTTTTTAAAACATTTCTGATTTAATTTGTATAAAGAAATGATCACGTAACCATTACAATTAGTTCTTTTTTTGAAATTTTACTTTCAATAGATCTTTTATAGATCGTTTCAATTTCCATGCCTCAGTAATGCCAATAGGATTTAGGAATTTATCTCTTAATGTCTTTATGAGATAGCTGTGATTCAATCATTGGTTCTAAAGTAACAATTAGCTGTTGATTGATACAATAGTTTAAATAAGTGGAGTGGAGAAGCATACGCTGGATCGAACCACGTGTTCGAAAAACAAATTACAACCGAGTGAAAACCCATGGGTGCAGAATATAAATTAACCAAGGCGATGTCGACAATGAAGAATTTCAAAGCACAGTGTAGTGTAAAAGAAATATAAATAATGATGCAAAACATTTGAGATGGAATGACATGGAGACGAAAATAAAAGCTGCACTTTTGGAAAAGGAGGCGAAAAATACAAATAAGCTTCAACGAGCGAAGCGAAACTCGTAACTTGATGAGAGAAAATGGCTGATAAATTGTGCAGATGAATGAAGAGGACATACACTCAAACTGGAAGAAAATAAGAAAATAGCAATCGAAGTGGTAGCAACAGATCTTACGAACTTTAAATATTTTCGAAAAGGCAAGTAAATAATAAGCACCAGGAACTTTAACATTGATGTTGATTTATTTAAATATGGCTCCCACAAATATCTATTGAGGAAAAAAACCCTTCGCAATTTGTAGAGGAAGATTAAAATCTGTATGAATTATAGGGGTATTTGTATATTTCACCCTGGATGCAGGAATGTTGTAGATTTTCAGAAGGCGCCTCCTTAGATAGACATGATTTATCTAATGTACTGTTGAATTAAAAATCTTCAGTAAATTGTTTAAAATAATTGACACGACACGAAACATTACGCAGAGTATTTAAATTATGGCCTGCGTGCGTGCCTACGACGCTGTCAATGATGTGGTTGATTTAATCCGACTATGAAAAAATTGAAAAAAAAAACATGGGATAAAAGAAAACTGCAAACAAACTCTGAACTACAGTTTCTTATTACTGAACGTAACAGACTTAGAATATCGTGAAATCCATCGCGAAGTGATTTGTGCGACGAAATAAGCAAACAAAAATGTATAAATGAAAACTTGCCAAGGTGACTAACTTCGAGGCGGTCTTCCAAAATTTTGATAACGCAGCACCCTTGTGATCGATAGCAATCGAAATGGAACAAAAATATTAATTACACTATGCAACACGAAAAAATTTAATTAATGCTAACAGCCTACCACGAATTTGGATGCTGTTAGATGTCCCTAAAAATTCATTTTCTTCATTCCCATTTAAGTTTCGTCCCCGAAAACATGGGCTCTGTTAGCGATGAGCATGGGGAGCGCTTCTACCAGGAAATCGCAGAGTTTGAGAATCGTTACCAGGGCATATGAGAGTCACCCATGCTTGCTGACTACTGTTGGTCCCTCCTGAGGGAATGTTCGATGGCTGGTTATAATAGGAAAGCCAATCGTTCAAAAAAATTTAAAGATTTTTATAAAGAATTATGTTTGATGTAGCCAATTTTCATAAAAAAAATAAAAATTTTCACTATAAAACTAGACGTGATATGAAACATATATTTATCAAACTTAATGGAGGTTGGGTTGGGTTGGGTTGGGTTGGGTTGGGCGAGGAATAATAATTACATACTGTTAACCCAGTAAAAAAGTTTTTAATTTGTTGCATAGTGTTATTAATTCAACTACTTCTCAAGTAATAATTCGAATTGACAATAAACTCAATACCAATTAACAAAGTAAATATTTATCGACGCCATCCCTGTCACAATTCCAATGCATTTCCTGCAACAGCAAATATTTCAATTATCCCTCCGCGTCCACCACCCCACTAACACACAAATTTACGCCCGAAGTGACCGACATTACCCGCACCAAAAAAAAAAAAAAACGAAATTACGCCCAAAGTATCCGATTATGCAAACAAATCGATTGCGTAACGCCACCGTAATCGCATCAAATCCAATTTGAATTCGCGTCCGAGCCCTCAAAGCTCACAGCATCCGCGCTCTTTTTTCCCCCCGACCGGCGATGACGCCAACCCGATTTAACGTGCGATTTGCGCGTCGATCATCGCCGGTTCGTTCCAATTAAGAATTTCAATCCGCCCGCGACGATTCGGCGGTGACTTCTCCGGACGAAATCCGCAACCAAAGCTGCATTTAACGCGCGTTGGTTTTAATACGGCGTCGTTGGCTTCGGACGTTTTAGCGTCGCGGTTGTGTTAAGAAACTCGGATATTAAATCGGCTGGTTGCACGGTACGTGATCGTAAAATTAATTTATTGTTACGGTACCTCAACGAATGACTGCGGTCGGCGTTGACACATATGGCTCCATATGTTATTTAAAGTAGTGATCAAGATAATTATTTTTTCATTAAATAAGAAAAATTCGTGAATCCATTTTAGCGACGTCTTTGACTAATTTTAAAATAAATTATCATAGCCGTGCATTAATCCCGTCGCACCGGCTTCGCAATCCCATTCCCATTTGTCACGGCATATTTCACGGCGGAGTAGCGAATATAAAGGAGCCTTAATTAATTTAGCATACACACACGCGCGCACAGACGCGGACAATTAATGCGCCTTTTCTGATATAAAGCGAAACGTGGAAGGTATCCATATCTTTACTTATGCGACAGTGTGTAGGGTAATGTTAATCGCCACGATTTATAACCGCCGCGAAGTTGGTATCAAAGGAAACGCCGCATTTGCATAAGAAGCCCCGCGAAACACGAGCGACACAGAATCCTTAGTTTACCTCCACAGTTTCGGCCTTAATTCCACACAATCATGTAATTGTAAAGTTGTGTTGTGTCGGCGCTGGTGACACTCGACGGTGCCGAGTGACGGATGACTTGGACCGAGATGACAATGATCCAAGTTTGCGTTAATCTGATTTCATTTGCGAGGACGATGACGATGAATAAAACGAATTCCGGGGAAAAAACCGACCATTAATTTTCCATCCCCCGAAACATCATTTGCACGCAAATGTTGTTTTGGTCGTAATGGGATTCGTAGGGACGAATTGATTTTGTTATAATTACGATTACGTGATCAGATATTTAATTAAATGTTTTGAATTGTTTTCGCTGCCGATACAACTAATTGCGTCGTTGTTTAGCGATTTGGAATCTTGTGGTTGAAAATCGACGTATTTTTAATAAAATATCAAATGCAGTTCGACGTCTGAAATCTAATTAATAATTTTTACTTTTTTCTTCTTCACTTAAAGAAATGTTCCATTCGCGACTTGAATGTTTTTGATTTGAGGCAACAGGGGGCTAAGATTGGTACCCCGGTGGTACTCATTTGAGTTGTCATTTAATTCGCAAGCCAACTGCGTCTTTGACATTTTGTGAAAAAGTAGTCATTGATAATATTTTAATAAAATATCGTAAGAGGATAAATCCGACGACTGTATTTCTGCCCAACAGCTCTCTATTACAGCCACAAGATAAATTCATTTCGGCAATAACGCGAACGTTCGCGGCGAGATGTAAATGCACTTTTTGCTCCCGCAGCTTTCCATTTATGAAGTTTAAATTTATTTAAATGCATTCAAAATTGCGGCGCACTCCGTCGTCGGCGAACGCCCGCTCTAACCGTGTTTGCCGGTTGTATCCGCATTTATTGTTAAGTGACACCCGAAGGCTACCCAAACAGCGGAATCATTTCAAGTGACTGCTCCGCACACAACGCGACCCCGAAGAAAATAAACAAGCGCCGCGAAAATAGCGGAATCATTTAAAGTGACAATTTTACGACTTGCGTCGTCTTGGTTTTTCGGAAAAATCGCGGCGCGAAAAACCAACTCGCGGCCCGTCCGCAAACAAAACTCGCGGCCCACTCGACAAGATTGTTTTTCGCAGTTTCTGCCCCCGCCCGCAATAATTCATTTCATTTTTCGCGTTCCGGCGCGGCTTTTCCGGTAATCCTGGCCCAGGCGAAACTCGACCCGCTCATTTCGGCGCGCCTCGGTAATAAGAAATTCATTTTGTCGTGTTCTCGCGTTTTTTCTCGTATTTCGCAATAAAATGATATAGAAAACGGCGTGGAGCAGATGCGTCGTGTTATTGTATTTGCTCACGTAAGGGGTAAGTTATTTTTTATATCTGCGCTATCACGGCTACGTCTGGCGATAAACAACGATCTTTTGCGCAATTATCTCTAAGCGTGCGTGCGTACCGACGTTGGGCGCCAAATTTATGTACGAAGTGGTGCTGCAATAAAAGAAAATCACATCGAACGGTCATAATCTAAACTGAACCATCTAGACTGTACCTAAGTACCTAATGGTAACGTAATCGTAAAAACGTTCAACGTTATTAAATATCCTTAAAAAAATTTCACAATTTTAATTAAAAAAAAAACGCCCATTATAGTAATAATCTTACTTTTGGTGTTGGGTTTGTATTGTTTTACATCAAAATTAATGGTTATTTACGCAAACTTTTTTATCGCAAGTATATGAATTTTGCAGAACGAGACAGTAGGCCGATTTGTGCAAGTGATGACATTTGGATATCAGCTTCGCTTTATTTAAAACTAAACTAATCAGTCGAACGCAATTTGTCGAGTTTAATTTTGACATTGGCTGGAGATGAATTTCTGTTTTGAAATAATAATGAAAAACAAAGTCAACCCAACCCAATCCATCGCTATTCTTGCTGAAGAAATTAATGATAATCGAACCCAACCTGATATGAATACAATTCTTTGTTTGTAGGCATTAATTTAATTGTAAAATTATTAATAATGAATTGCCCAGATTTTTAATAAAAAGTTTCAAATCAAATGACTTTGTACTGGGACAAAGTTTGTCGTATGCAATTTTTATTCCTCATTTTTTGTGAACAGGTTTTGAGTCTTTCAGAATTTAAAGTATCCCACGACACCCCCTCCACTATAAATCTTTTAGTTTCACATTGGGAGTAAAATTGTAACAAAATTAGATGAATTGAAAATGAAAATATGGGTGATATGGGTGAAGGGGGATTTAGTATGAATTTAGTTGGCGTAAACCAAAAATTTAGTTTATTAGCCAAAAATCGCACTGGATATTAACTCAGTGAATAGGATGGGTTGATTGATCTCTGGAATGGATTTAATATACAATTAATCTTTGGATCCATTTTTTATCCCTGTTTTGCGCCAACCAAGAAAATTTGGGATATTTTAAAATTTTTGTATAGCCAAAAACGTTCGTTTACTTTAAATCACATGTTTAACCAGAGTTTAACCAAATACATTAATATGTGCAAACGTCTACATTGCCATTTATTAAAAAAAAATATTACTAAACCTTAAATAGTAACCAACCCAATCCAACATAACTCAACCCAACTCAATCCAACCTGACCAAACTCAACCATGGCGTATAAATTATAGACACTTTACATTTTAATAATAGTTCGCTAGAAATTTGGTTGGCAACAACTCGATATCGAAGGCAGAGGGTCATTGTCAACAAGTATCGTGCATTTTTTTTGTAATTCATAATTATAAACTAATTATTAATTGTTGTTATATTTATTCCTTCGTGTTATACGTCTTCTTTCAGATAAGGTTATGATGGTTAAGGTTATCAGGTTTGACCTTTAAGGTTATCCTGCATTACAGGTTTTATTTTGTATGGTAATCATTTATTTTTATTTATAATTCCTGTAAATTATAAATAGGGTTTCAAGCGATAGATCGAGTTCGCATCCGCCCCCGTTGTTACTCTCTGTAAGTGTCTAGTTGAAAATTTCCAGGATTTTCCTTATTGTGTAATAAGCATTGAGTTGAGTTGATTTGACTTGAGTTGAGTTGAATTGGGTTGGGCTACTTCGTGTTGGGTTGGGTTGGATTGGTTTAGGTTAGGCCGAGTCGATTTACTGAGTTACGCCGGTTTACTGTGTTACGCACAAACTTCAAAAAAAAAAATGTTTGCACCTTCGTCGAATGAAAGATTGTATTATCTAACAAAAAATCTAATTTTTGTAATTTACAAGAAAAATTTACATCGCCCCCATTGCCACTCTCTCTGTAAGTGCCTTCCTAGTTGAACATTTCCAGGATTTGCCCTATTCTGAAATAAACATTGAGTCGAGTTGATTTGAATTGGGTTGGGTGACTTCGTGTTGGGTTGGGTTGGATTGGTTTGGGTTGGGTTGAGTCGATTTACCGCGTTAGTCATTAGTGGTTGGTTAATTATTGACAATATAATTTTATTTTATTTGTCACACAAACTGTTCGCACCTTCGCCCAATTGGATTATCTAATGAAAAAACGTAATTTTTGTACTTTACAAGATAAATATTGCCAACAATTATTTGATTATATTCCAATTAATTCCGGTTATAAACTTCCAGAGAATTAATTAATTTTAATCAATTCTTTCGAAATTCGTTGAAAAATTTTGAAAATGCCAAACAATCCAACTCAGTACATCCCAACTCAATACACAGAGCTTGAAAAAAAAATTCGTGCTACTTAAATTTTCGTGCTTTTAGTTTTTCTAAATTCGTTGAAAAAATTTACTTGGCAGGTAACAAATACATAATGTTTCTAACAATTTGAAAATGTTTGGCACAACCAAACACACACACAACCGAACCCAACGAGTTTGAAAAATTATTTTGTTTCATGCTCGCATTTTTACTATTTTGACAGAACCCAACCCAACTCAATTTAATCCAACCCAACCCAACGGAGTGCAACAGTATGACATTTTTTATTTCGTGCAAATTTTTTTTATATTTGACAACGTACCAATAGTTTGATTGGAATGGGTTGGATGGCGTTGGGGGTCAGTTGGGTTGGATTGGGTTTCATGCTCATTTTTTTATATTATCAAAATATGCCAATAGTTTGGTTGGGCTGAGTTGGTTTCGATTTGGACATTTTTGCCCAAATAGTTTGGTGCCAAATTACTAAACAAATTTATGTTCGTTTAATTCATTCATTTTTAGAAAATGTACCCATTTTTTCTAAAACACATCCACAACCGCTTTCAACAAGGATTGTTAACAAAAGTTCGTATCAAATTATGTCGATATTATACCAAATTTAACAATGAATCACTGCAATTGTTTCCAAACATTATTCGATACGAATATTGAACATTTCAGCTCATTTTAATGACAACTTAATCAATTAATTAATTAAAATAAAGGGGCAGATCTATATCTGAAACGTAAATTTTATTGATGAAGACGATAACAGTTTAGTTGTCGAAATGTTGCTTTGGTATTCACCGAAGTTCTGTGTGGCAAGGGTAATATTTTTTTAATTAGATCTTACTTTTCCAACACAGCCTTCGATTAATTATTTTAAGAAAGTGCTTATTTACAGCTCTTAAATTGCAAGTGGGCATTATTGTTAACAAACCGTGACACAAGACAATCGTCAAGCGATTCAAAAATCACAATTACTAAAAATTAGCTTACCCACTTATGCAGGGTTATTAAACTTTCTTCAATACCAATTCAAAAAAATGCCCATAACGATAAAAAAGTTTAAGGCGAAGCACTGTACATATTCATTCACTGACGATTTGGCAAATGATATTTCCGTGCAAATGCACGATACAAAGGAACTAAATAACACGACGTAATAGCAGTTGTGTTTATTTAGGAACTGCATCTAATCCATCGAAATCACTGTGTCAACTTGTAAAAGAAAAAAAATTGACGTTGATTAATTGAAGTGATCAGAACGAAGGGGACAGAAAATAAAAATTATATTATTTTACGTACTATTAGCAGTTAAAATTAAGGCCCCGTATTTTTCTCATTAAGTCGTTGATCCAAGTGGTGTTTGTATGGGCTTGTTAGCTCTTACTTTAATGTTTCTAATTATGTTGCCATAAGTACTGTTGGGTGTAATTATGTTGGTAGAATCTATTAAAAATCATCATCTTTGTCTGTCATAATTAAATCACGCCCTTGCACTACGATATTTTTTCTTCTTCTCCTTATAACTATGCGTCTTAGAATTGGGTATAGATTATGTCCTGGTAAGGACATATATCTTCACAACAATGTAGGGGAAGCTATCATTCTTTTTTTAACCTATTTATTTAATATTTGCTGGAGTGAAACTTCTCGTACTCGGAATGGACCGTTTTTATTTCGTCGTTCGTACTGTTGCTTCTTGCAATAATGTTTAATTGTGCCTGTATTTCTTAGCATCGTCCTTTTGATATTTAATTAACAGTTAAGTGACTGTCGATGCAAATAAATATAGACACAATGGAACGTAGTAACGGTGACAGTTAATTAACTGACAGTAGAACGACGCAATGAAACATATTAGGAATCTGACAAAAAGAATTATACAAATATGCTACAATCAAAATTTAGTATTTCTGTTTATTTGTATCGTTCTGCTGACTGTTAGCTACCTGGACTCTTTTAATTCGGACGTTTTGATTATTTATTTGGTTGACGAATCTACATCTTGTGTTCTATACAAATAAGCAATACAACCGCGGATCAATTATTAGTTTACAAACAATCGTGACAGTAAAAAAAAAATTAATAATTACAATTGATTTACGTAAATTAACGACGTTCACGTGAAGTTGAACGTCCCCTTCCACGGAGAAAGCGCAACGGAAAACCCTCCATCGAAAATTAAATCCCACACCCGTGGGAATTACAAATATGATTGCGGTCTAAATTGCCCGCAGGAATTCCCAGGAACGAAGTAAAAAACAACGCGCTTTGTCATCGCCGCCGCCGCCGCCGTATTTCTCGCGCGCCGCCGAAACATCCCTAATCGACGGCGACGCCGCCGCCGTCCAATCGTTCGCCCGTCGATCTAATCTCCGTTCCCGAATCGACCTTAAATATTCATAAAACCCAATTATTGACGTTTTCGAGACGAGCGAATTGAATTATTAACGCGCGCAATTATGCCCGGCTGAATAATTCAGCGCGGGTTCGTCAATTTCTCATAAGAATCGCGAAGAAAATGGACCGTGCATATCGAATCGCGCTTAATTATTGACGTCGGCGGGGGTAATTCGACGGCGTTTGACAGTTCAGTTTTTCAGGTCATTTACATAGCCGCGCGGACTTCCGGCGTTAATAATGGATGCCGCCGGAAAACCTACAAGTTTTCCCACTCGAGATAAACGCCCCAATCGAATGTTAATTGTGCTCGGCGGCGGAGTGAGCTCCTTGAAAAATTAACGTCTGCCAGAGTTTGGAACTGATGGGCAAGTCTAGGAGTCGTTTTTAATTCATGTAATTTTTTTATGTCGATGGGAGACGTGAACAATTACGTCAGTCAAAATTCATTGCAAAATTATTATAAAATTTTCCCCATTGTCTCAATAATTTTATATTTGATTTCGACGTATTTGTGTCGTCGTTTTAATGCTATGACAATAAGGTCTTCGTGTCTCCATCAACGTCACAGCCCCTTCAACTACAACACACTAATTTTTTATTTCCCCGAATCGCAGTTAGGAATCACACACCCGGCTGCGACCGAAATATCCTGAAGTCTCACCCAGGAAAATCGCGCACGCCTCGTAATCGCGTGCGATAAAAACAAAAACGTTTACGGCGCGACCCCATAACGGCAGACGTAACATGTTTTGCGAGCTTCGTGTCGGCTCGGAAGTTTCGCCGTAAAAAATCACCATCATTGCGGTAATTATCGTTTGCATAATAAAACGAATGCCCGGGGGCAATAAAAAAACCTTTTACAAGAACATTTCCAGCGCGACATAAATGTTTATGGCGCCGGGGGCGAGGGCGCGTTTTCAGAG
Source organism: Geotrupes spiniger (assembly GCA_959613385.1). Lineage (NCBI taxonomy): Eukaryota > Metazoa > Arthropoda > Insecta > Coleoptera > Geotrupidae > Geotrupes > Geotrupes spiniger. The sequence goes on from OY390739.1 coordinate 25,141,557, forward strand.
TCGGTGCCAAGAAAAAAATATTTCCAATAATTACCGCAATGCGTGTTCTTTTTGTCTCAAGAACGCCCCCGGTTTATTTGCACGGGTTCAACGAGGTGTGAATTTTACGTTGTCGCGAGGAGCCGATCGGTGGAAACGCGAATTTAGGGAGAGTAGCTCCCCAACTTAAAAAAAATCAACGTCGGGATTAATTCCATGGCGCTCCGCTAGTTCGAATCGTCGAAAATATTAATAAATCACGTCAGCTGACATTTGGTGCAAGGGAGGATTTTTTTCATCAAATAATACTTCAAAATTCCGCCAATTGTGATTAAATGAAATACATTTACGCAGCAAAAATTAATTACATCAAACAGATTTATAAAACTGTTAGATAATTAAAGACAAAAACACGGCAAGGATATTTATGTACATGCCATATATGAATTACCCGAACAATTCCACGTTTGTTATAAAACGGACGAAAAGGAAAAATTCCGCTGCGTAAAAACTTTAACTGGTCGTGCCGGACACATCGAGTCAATCAAACTAACCTAATTATGCCGTATCAAAGGAGCGCCCGCGCCGGGACTGGATGAAATCTGATTGTGACCGACAATGGACGTGTCCGGGTCGCCATTGTGCCGGACCAATGTCCCCGCGTCCGTGTTCCATTTTTACGCGGAGAAAATCCACTTACGTGGCCGCACCTTAATTCCAGTCGTTATTGTCGTGACTGACGGCGGCGGGGGGTCCCATTCTCGGCGAGTTACGGTGAATCGGACCCGAGAAAATTGATTTCGCGTCCGCTGCGACAAATATCGGGACCGGAAATACAATAACGTAGTAATGTAATCAATAAATTGGATAATTCGACGACGGTTTGCGAAACGTTCGCGCGACGTTTGGTCGGTTTGCGGCGATCCTGGAGTGAGTTGAAAGAAACAAAAGTTGCTTCGTCTCCATAGGCAATGAAATTAATCTATTGAGACAAAATTGTATATTTCAACGTCATTTTTGTTCAGTGTATATGCTTTAGGTATAGCAAGTTTTATTAACTCAGTTAGAAAGCAACGGTAGGACTAATAGCAATGTATTATTTCATACTTTTAAAGTACATTTAGGCCACAAATATGCAAATATATGACTTTGGTGTATTGTCACTAGCAAAACACTTCATCAAGACTAGTAGCGTCCAACAGGGGAAGTATGGTTACCATTTCAATTTCATCGATCAAAACGAAACCAAAATTAAAACTTGGACGTAACTATATTTGAAACATCAGGTAACTGAATCAAATCGAAGTATATTAAATAGTACACCGTATTTTCGTATTGTATCGTTCATATAATAGCAATTTTTTAGTAAGAATAGTCCATACTGCTTACAATAAGCATGCTCGATGAAAAAAGAAAAGGTAGTTATTGGATATTTCAACTTGCCCTAACTTTACTGCAAGATCGACGAGTAAGACCGAATTTGTTGACTGCATTTATTACATTATTTCGTGTTTTCATCCAGCATTTGTCTGTACTTTTCGCAACGTACTAAAATCCAATCCATCCGTTTCCAAATAAATTTGTAATGAATGGGTTGGGTCAAGGATATAAATTACGTTTCGCGTTGAGCTGATGATATAAACTTTATTCCAAACTGTAAATGAACCTACCCCAACCCAACCCACCTCAACCCTACCCAATTCAATCCAACCCAACCAAGTAAAATCCAATCCAACAAAGCCCAAGCCAACCATGTCGAAGAATTGTGAAGTAAATTAAACTGACATCAATGTATTTGATCTGCATCTATTAGACTCTATAAGACTGAATTTGCTCAATGGATTTTTTCAAGCAGATGTCCTTCTATTTTCTTCTCAACAGATTCAATAATGCTGGATGATGGACGAATTAAATTTTGCATTGTCAATTTATTTGCCAATAAATTTAGATTCTGTGTTCGATTTCATTATATTTGAAATCAACTGAATCAACTGAATATACAACACAGCTTATTAATCAACGTTGTCATAAACTAAAAGAGAAATAAATTGTATTTTCATTCGGAAATTTCCCACTTAATGCAGCGTAGATTAGATTCGCTATAGTTGGCTCAACAATTCTCGCGAACCACGCAAACGTAATTATATTTTCGTCGCAATCACATTAAACGATGCTGTAGAGGTGATGGGTGAACTGCATTTTTATTATGTTATTTTATATATTATTATTTTATATTTTATATATTTTTAAAATGGATTTTGTTTGGGTTGGATTAAAAGATATTTCAAGCGCGTACTAACTGAATCCAACCCAACGACATTAAATGCTGTTGAAGTGGATTAGAATTATGTCAAGATTTGTGCCATCCAGACGTGTGCCACTTTAGCTCACTCATAAATGTAATAGATCAAAAACCATAATTTACAAGCACAGTAAATATTACAACGCAATTTATGTTTCATGTAGTGTTTACTGTAATTCATAGTGTCCCTGTTTAAGTTACTATTGTTAGACACAATTAGGTCCTAAAAGTCAAGATAAAAGTAAGTGTATTATGAATCATTAGTAACAGTAATCACTCGCCTATCGCGAATACGTGAGCCAATCAAATATCGTTTCACGAAGGACACTTAAGTTGGAGAAGTTGCACGTAACGATGGACATTAACCGTAACTTTACTTTTATCGTTTTGGAAGACGATAGTAGGCTAAAAGTACGAAAGTTTACTACAACAAGAGCCAAATAATTGCGAGAACACGCCAAGTGAATAAACCTAGTGAGTCGAAAGAGTTATCGAAACAGGAAAGTATCGAAATATTGAATGCACTAAGACATGTAAAAGGCGAAATAAGCACTAACAAGGAAGGACAAAAAGTTGAAATGAATCAAATTGTGCATACACTTGAGGGATAAAAAATATATAAGGGGGAATAAGAAAGAGGATGAGAAGTTGAGGGCCGAAATAAGAGAAAAGGAACAGCTATGGAAGCTTGAAAGGGAATAACTCACAGCAAGGACAGAAATATTGAAAGGACCTATAGGCAGAGTGGATTAAGTAATTAGTATTAAGTGCAACGGGAACGCCCTTCAAGGAAATTAAGAAAGGGACAAAGCAAATTAGGTTTGAAAATTGAGATTAAGGAAGTACGCACAACAAAAATCCTGCACAGCGTGAATAATGTGATGGAATTGCCAAATTTCGAGGAGAAAAGGAAGGTGACGACGAATAAAAGTAAATTGCATGACACAAACGTATAAATAGGGAATGACCTAAATAAAGAAGAATGCAGGATACAAAGCATATCCAGCAATTCGTTTTTTTTACTTAGCCACAGTTTTCTAGTAATATTATTTGGGTTTTCTCGGCTAGGTCCTGGTGCAGGAGAATCATAGGATTTTCAATCTTCCTTCCAACCACATTCGTTAATATTGGAAGGAATTAAAGTGTGTATACCCAACGACTTAACAGTGAATTTAGTTGAATTAGTATTTGCCAGGCTATTAATTTCAAGCAACTCCATTAATTTTCAAAATAATTACTTGGTTTCAATTGAAGTCAATCCAAACGAACGAATCATTGCTGAAATATGATGATAAAATTAAATTTGAATCCAGATTTATTTCGACACCCAAAACAGCACGGATTAATTGAAACGGATCCAGCATAGCTAGGAAATTGATAGATGAACCAAATTTCAGCAAATTCTGTTTTATTTTAAGTCAGATTTTCAAAATTGTGAAGTCAAAATTCATATTTTGAAAATAAACAAAAACTAAAGAAAATTTCAAAATTGGGGGAGCCAAATGTAATGCGTCTTCCCAAGCTAAGTGCCCTACCCAACTATTGTAATAAACAAAAACTAAATTAGTCACAATTTAATTTTTGAAGGATTTCCAATGCTCGTTTCGGAAAATATTTCCAGCCATTATTTCTTATATAATTTATGTACTCCATGTTTTTCTTATATCAAACTTGACAATGCCGACCATTTCGAGTCCTTATAACTCCTTGACAGGATACACAAATGTTGCTACACGTTTAACAGTAAAATAGATTCATTCGTGTCTTTGTTTTAATATTACTTGACACACGTTAAATAATAAATCGCAGCGTTTTAAAATTTTACAAACGTCTGTGTACAATTTAAAACGAAACTTAAAGTTTTCAAAAATAATTTCAGTTCAGTGTACTTCATAAATAATATCGGGTTTTAAATCACCGGCTTGAATTTTGAAAGTTAAACATTTCTTCGTTGACATTAACTTTTTGACTTGTTAAGCTCTAATAACCTGACTTTTCCAAACAAACTGTTCGTAGTTGCCTGGAAGAAAAGGATTATCAGTTCCAAAAACTTGTATCTTTATTCTTCATTTTTATTTCTAATTGTGTTCTAAATTTTTAGTTTAATATTCTAATACCCTATTGATTTGGCAAAAGACTCTTAAAGGTAAATCGTGGTAATTACGAATTTCCATATACTCGTATTTTAAGGCCTCACACGATATGATTGTTGAATTAATCCATTAATATTATCAATAATAATTATTTAATGTTTAACTTAAACCCAATTTTAATTTATTCTACTAATATAAAGAGCAACATTTTTAAAAAAATTCTTTGTTATTTAGAACAAATAGATGGTACCCACACAAGAAAGACTAAAAGAAAACATAGAAGGGTTTATTATCGACTACTAGAAGAGCCGATTAAAGTGCACAATAAAATAAACTTTGATAACAACCTGGATTCTATCAGCAGATGCTATAGAAGAAATGTGACAGAAGATACAACACAAAATGAGGCGGGCAGTGGAACGCATCAGGGGCAGTGGAACGCATCAGGGGCAGTGGAACAAAACAACACCAAGACTGATTTGGCGCAGAATGTAAGCACAAGAAAGGGGGAAGTACAGGAAACATTTTGGATAAAACGTGAAGAAAACTGAAGAAATGAAAAAGTGCCAAAGAATACTCCACTATTTAGAACTCTAAATAATATATACCAGCCCAAGAAAATTCGGTATTGCTCAAAACTGTCGAGTAAAGTACATTCTCATCCAGAAAATGCTATTTTATTTCCTGTAATTTGCTGGAAAATCATGGATGAGCAAATTTTTTATCCAGAAAAAATGCGACTTTATTTCAAGACATTGAGCAAAGCCTCGCCATTAATAAGATTTCATATAATTGAGATTTAAGAATTAAGTAAATTTTTATCGAGCTATTTTTATATCACAAATCGTCGAGTAATTCAATGTTACACCAATAACACATTTATGTCTATTGTGTAAACTCGTTGATTATATGTATTATCACTCGCAACCGACCCGTCTCATAGCAGCTACTCGGACCGATACTCATTAAAGTTGTCAGTATTAATCTACCGTCAATATAGACTTCATGTGATTAAATAGTTCTTTCTATTGCTGACGTTGCGTTTCATATTTAAGGTTAATTTAAATTTGTTAATTGTCTCAAACTATAGATTAAAAATCTTAGCACGCATTCCAAAAAAATGCACACACTGTCAAATACGTTAAAATATAAAAAAGGTAACATTGACAAAGTTATAAAAATTTGATATAACATTAGGCATCAGTTCGCCTAGTTTAGCTCATTTTAAATAAACCCCACCATTTTACACCCCCTTTGACCAACTCATTTAAATATTCACGCATGTTTGTTTAATTTCCAGCACAAAAACCAGAAAAGCTCGACATCCAAAGAAGTCGTTGTAGTAAATTCAAACCGCTGGCGTTGTATCACTCTCCGCTCTCCGACGCGCTAAAACCGGCCCGAACGAACTCCCAACTAAAACTCTAATTTGAAATTTAAATTTAAAAACGGCCGCATTCGAAGTAACAGCCGCGATTTGCGCGCCCGATCCCGCCGCGCGACTTAATTCTGAATTCATTAACTTTGTAATGAATTCATTAGGTGGGAGATACGGCGCAATTAGAAATTCAAGATTGTTTATTGTTACTGTGTGCCGCGCGGCGAGGCGTTCACAATGCGGCGAGTTAACTCGATATCACCGGCGAATTGCGAACGTGTTCGACGCCTAATATCGGCGATTAATTGTGTGTGCGCGGCGATGACGACTTGATCATTCGGTCAATAGAATTCGTGCATACCTGAGACGCTGGGTAAATGGGGGCGATAAATTAATATCGCAAACAATTTTGTCGATGAGTAATTTATATTTAAGTACGTGCGTAAAATGAACTTTATGAAGTGTCGTTGTTCTTGTTAGGGGGGGAGGTAAACTTTTAATAGAAATAATTAAAATAATTGCTTACTTCACTGCATCTGATCAAATGTTAAATAATGACAAAATTTTATCTTATAGCTGAAACCTTAAGAGGTTAACTGATCGATTACGTCTTTTCTATGAAAAGCCGTAAACCACTTTTATTGCCCAATTGCGTATACAACAAATTAAATTTAACGGTTCTTAAAATTTTTTACAAGGGTGGGAATCCTATTCATTATTTGTATCGAACTGGTTTTAATTTTACTTATGAAGCCACAAATCTTCCCGTGAAAGTTAATCCATTTCACTTCTACGCGCAAAAATATTCCGATAAACCCTTACTCAGTTTCGCAGCGAAAGCGATAAAATCGCACCAAGCGCAAAAAACCGAAACGCAGAGTCGCGCAAGCCGTCCGTCAACTAATCCCGTAATTGCCTAATTACATTTGTATTCCGTAACCTCGCAGCGCGGCGAGAGAGACGGCGGTTACTTCGGCGAAGTTGAGCGCCGCGTCTCCCAGAGGGAGCGCTTCCCAGCGGCAGTCTGGAAATTGTTAATCCATGTAACCGAGGCTGAATTTAAGACAAGACTCCGCGGCGGTATTTGCAGTACGACGACGATCCGCGCAGACCGGAGCGGCAATTGCGCCAACTTTACGAAGTTAAGATTCCGTTTGGATAGTTTAATTTGTGTGTTTCGTCGAGATTTGTCCGCTTTACGTGCCGCTGTATCGGCGAACCACACGACGTCAACGTCAACGACGACCGGGTCGACGCAATATCCAAACGACGAGTCCGGGGTCGCTTAAAACACCCACTACGACCAATTTTATCGATTCGTCGAAATTATCAAAAAGTGACATCATTTACATCACAACATTTAAGTGATTATAAGCGAGTTTGTAAAAACTTTTAAATAGCTGAGACCACAAGCATTTAATCCAACAAAATGGATTTAATCCGGGCTCGCTGGCCGATTTATACGGACCATGTCGTTATCGCGATCGCCACGTCGCGTTATTGATCTTCGGATCGGTAGGGAGCGACGGCGAGATTTCAGTTAATTACGTCGAGTTGGTTTTCGTCAAGCTCAGTTAAATTTGCCGAAGGTCGCGTTAGAGAAATTAATCCGGCGGGATCGCGTGCATCGCCGTATCGTTCGCCGTACGGATCCATAAAGCAAATTGCGGATTACTTGAAATTACTCCCGTTTGATGTCCCGTTATATTGAGAGACAATGTTGACGTAAGGCCGGACAAGCGTCCGGGCGTCGACACTAATATTTGCCATGGAAATGGTTCAGTAGCGCGGCGTTGACATCGACGGACGAATTTAAACCGGAAACAATTTAAATAATATTTTTTTTCAAAATGGCGAATCGAAAACTTGACATTTTTGCATTTTGATAATGTTGACATTTTTTTAAATATTTTTTTTCGAAATAAGAACCAATTTTTACAATTTATTTACAAATTAGAAATTAATTTTGTCTTAGCTGTGCTATATAAAAAAAGCTCCGTACAGCATCGTACATAGCAAGGATTTATCAACGGCCAGCAAAGTATTATAAAGCAATAAATATCAAATGCAAATAGAACAATAAACTTAATATTTTGTCCTGCCTCCATTAGCTTCATTAAGTAAAACGATTAGGAATGGGAAGGGAAATATTTCAGAAAAATTCTAAGGGAATATCATTCCATGGGCCAGTTATTATAGTCACTTTTGTTTGTTAAAAAGTCTTGAAAATTCTCAATGGGGTTGACATTTGGGCCAATCAAGAACATTTCATATCATGCGTTTGAAACCAATCTGTTACCGTGTATGGTGTTGATGTGCGCCAGTCGTCCTGCTTATGCTAACGTTCGCTTAGCGAAATTATAACCATTATGACCACAGCTATCTTTGTTCGAAATGTTCACTTTTGATTTTTTTTTGTAAATTACTACAATGTGATAATTTTAATGAATAAAGTTTCCACAACACCTGGTAAATTTAGGATTAATACTGAAAAATAATCCCTTGATATTTTCAACAAATCTTTTACCGGTATTTTTTTTTACCAAAATTGATTAATTTTCGACGGTGCCAAATTAGTAAGGAAAGTTAGAAGGTCTTTTTAATTACCCTAACGTCATGGACCACATTTTAACGGGCAGTTTGGAGGAATTAACATATTCGAAGTGATGCCGTTCGATCGCGTCGGTTCGCACAACGAATAAAGTCAGTGTCAATCGCGCCGACGTGTATTGCCATTGCATCTCGTGCTGAGGATTGGATATACACATTTATTGCTACTATCATCCAGCCCAACCCAACTTCACCCAACCGTATCCAACCCAATCCAATCAATCAAAACCCAACCCAACTTGATCCAACCCAACCCGATCCAATCCAATCCAACCCAACCCAAATCAATCCAACATATTTTCATCAAAATCTTGCGCCGCGACACAAAATCATATTAGCAAACGTCAATTTGATTTCTTCGATGATTTTCGATTATTTATTTTCAATTATTTCATATATGCTTCTATTTTTTTTCGCTTTTGGAAAAATAAAAAAAAATAGACACTGAAAGAAAAACAACTTGATATAGAAGCAGAAGACGTTAAACCTTTTAAGCCGATTGTGAACCCGCTAATTTTTACCTAACCATCACTTAAGACAACTTTAGTCGCGTCGTAAAAAAAATTGAAGAAAAGTAGGACATTAGCAGCAAATTTCGAATTATTTTGCATCCATTTATGTTTTTTTACGATACGTATTACACGATTTCCTTATTTTAAATGACAAAGACTGATCGCAGTCATGTTGCGTCTGATGCTGTTGCTTAATAACAGCCTGGTCGCTTTTCCTTTTCCTTGATGAATAACAGTTTAATAAATAGTAGTTTGAAATTACAAGATTGTGAGATAAAATTGTCCGATTTACTCATATGCGTAAACTAAGGGCGCGTGTAGGGTTGCCGCCCGAATTAGTTTATTAAATCACGACCAAGCGTGGTGATTTCAGCGTTGCCATTGCCAACTGATCAAACAACTGAAACTGAAAATACCGGATGCACAGTAAACATATTTTTGCGACCATCTGGGGTTGCGTCCAATAATTGCAATGCCGTTGATCTTTACAAGTTAACTGGAGCGATAAAATAATTTCGGACGATTTCACAGTTTGATTAAGACAGCGATAATTAAATTTCAAGTTTAACTCTTTGTTTTAGACATAGTTTGCGTGAAAAGTTAACGCGTCTGATATAGTCCCTTTTGGTTGATAAACCAATCTGTTCGTTATAGTCGCACACAGCGTGCCTGTCACGAGTAAAACGCGTTACGTGTCTCGTTCCACCAAACATATGCACACAAACCTAGAACTGCGTCGATATCGATACGACCGTCATAACTCCATGATGAGGTCATCTCTCGCATATACATAAATATTACATAGAAAATTATTTTGTTATCTAGTCTTTAGTACGCTTATACAATTATTAATTTTAGTTCATATTATATGTGGTTTTATGGCCATTAAGACCAAAGCCAAGCAGTCTAAGATCAGGACCAGCAAATCTACAACAAACACTAAAAACTCAACAAGATCAAAATCCCAAGGAGATCGATGCTAAGAAAACCATGAAGACCAAGGCATTCGTACGAGTTGATTATGATTATGTGTTGATTTTATCGACATGGGTTGCATTGAGTTGATGAACATGCATTCGATTTTAATGAGGCAGTTGGTGTGGATTGGTTTTGATCTTTTTTATTTTATTCGTCTTCTTCGTATGAATCCAATGAAATCCAATCCAACTTCACAAATAAAACCCAATACAAATTCACCACAACACAACCTAATCCAGGTTTAAACACACGACGAAGGCGAAGGAAGAAAATTAAAACACCAAGAACAATCCAATCCAACTTCACCATTAAAACCCAAATTTTAGTCGTGATTTATTAAATCCATTGTGGACTGGCTCGTCACAGCGCCACAAAAAAAGCGTACGACATTTGCAAATTGCGATCGTATTACGACAAATAAGCTCAAAAAAAATTTACGAATATATTTTGCGCCCATTTAGATTTAGCTGTTCGTATTGTATATCGGTTCAGGTTTGAAGAACATATTTCTGAAACGATTATGTGGTAGTTTGTAAATCCTGAAAAAAGAACCACTGGTTATGATCGAGCTAGATATTAAAGGCGGGGCAAAACCACCCCCTTGAAGTTAATTGGTGAATAAAAATAATAATAGCATCTGGATTTTTCCGAAAGAAAAGAAAATAATACAAAAATACATTTGAGGTGAACTTCGTGTTATATTAACATCAAATAAATCAATTTATCGTGTTTTTCCAAAGCCATCGATTATTTGACCGCTGCAAACATGAAAAGTTTTGCCTGTAGGAGACACAACAGTTAATTATTAACGACCTGGATGAAATTTCACCAGAATCAAAATTGATGATCTCACTTCCTTGCTTAATACGAATCTCCGAATCGGAGTAATTTATGGGCAAGTTTTTCACATCTCGAGCCACCGTTTGACCTTTGCGACGACACCGCGTACATCCACATCAAAGAAAAGATTGTCCGATTTTATATTTTCGCATCCGGACGAACGGAGTTTTTCTCCCCTTGCTCGATCGCGGAGCACTAATGCATCACACGAAAAATAGCAAAACAACGAGCGCGGGCGTGCAAAAAATATGAAACTATTGTTCCGATCTGGGGCGTACGAGATGTAATCAGGAAGCGTCGATAAAAAACGTTTCCAATAAAAAACCACGATAAAGGAAGATGAATACGTCCTTAGCTCATTGAAGAGAGAAGCGTTTAGTGGCGGAACGAACGGGAGCGATTTAGGTCCGACGAGTGGAAAGGGGGGCGAGGGAGACAGCGTCGGCACGAGGGCCCGGGCCAAGCACGAAAATAATTTCAGAATATAATAATAATTTCAAACGAAATTAGACGAAAGTAGAAAAGGTTTCAACTTCTGTATCAATCCTAACCTAAATGGGAATTTAGTAATTTAGTTATTTTTCCAAATTTTATCAAATCCTTGATTTAATTGCAACATAGATTAATTAACGAGTCTTAGTCGTACGACCTCATAAACACATTCCACTATTTTCGCGACAGTTCTGGCTTGTATTTGATCCCAAATGCAAATTTTCAAGCCTTTCGATGTAACAACGTTCGCACCGATTACTAAATCCGCCACTGCGCCGAGCTCACCTTAAACTGGAGCAAGTAGATATTGGACGCCCAAATTGTGCGATAAAAACAGAATAGATGGCTAAATCGTAGGTGAATGGAAAAAATGAGACCATCCATACGTGCCCGGAATAAACCGGGAGTTGAATTTCCGCCCGGTGGCGATGACTCGATTGTATTCGCAGATGAAAACTGCGCGCCGGGGCGCCCGACGTGCGGAAAAACTCGGCGCATTGATTTTCATGGGAGCTTCTCCTCCGTACGTCTGCTCGTTGTAACCTACACCTGACATACACACACTCATCAATATTTAATACCTCGCGCCTTCGGTTCGACGTTGAGCCCGCAATTACTTGCTTCATTTCAACTCGAATTCACCACCCCAAAGAAAAACGCGGAAAGTATCTCGCATTTAACTAATTAAATGGGCGCGGTGGCTAATTAACGACAGACGAAACGCGTTAGAAGCCCCGCCGGTCGTCCCTCGGGGTTCAATTGCGCGCGATCAATTTAGACGTTATACGTCGACTGCGCCAGTCGTATTAGTGGGGTTTCTGGTCGGTCCCGCCAAAAAAAGTCCATTACTCGGCGAGATATACGGGCCTTTCGAATTAGATGAAATTTACTGTCGTAGTTCGGATTGCCTGTTTAATTTCGAATTAGAACCGATGGATGGCGCTGTAAAACGTTCGAATTAACGCCGGAGCGGACGCAAAAATAACGCGAGCCGACGCGATCGTAATGAGATTCGGCGCTGCGTCGAACGTTCGGTAAATTTGAAACCGATGCGCGTCAAATACGTCATTAATGACACCGATTGATTATAATACCGACTAGGCAATGATAATCGTTTCATGATCATCCAACCATCAGTCTAATGCAGTGGATCAGCACGTGTGAGGAATCATCATATCTGAAATTGTAAATAGGAGCAATGCACTCAGAGCGCTGCGTAAATACAAATCCCATCGAATTGAACGAAACCAAAATATTCTTCAATCCCAACCCAACCAACTCAAATCAAATAAATTTTATAACAAACTTTGCCACATAATTTCAAAGATCCAATTAGTATATTTTATAACCACTTAGTTCTTATGGTTGTTTTGCTGAAGTATGGAATTTGAATAAATATAACATACTTCCAAAAACAATCTTGAGGTGATACGTATTTCACACTCTCCCCGTCGTATTATTGTCTTGATTCTGTTCGTTTATCAGTTGGTAGTTGGTGGATATCAGCTTCCATTGTTAGCTGCGTTAATATATTAGGTCAATGGCATTTATATTTTCAGTCAAAATCCATAAGTAAAGGACGTCTACTTCACAATTATTAACTTCGACTCTTATAAGGGAGGAGCTTTTGATTCAATGAAAGCTCATTTGTGATGATTGGGTTCATTCGCAACCGATTCATTTAAATTCATTCGTTGCAATTTTATTATATTCCCATAACGTTTCGAGTTTAAGTTGCAAATTGTATGTTCTAACGCGAAACACCTTAGTGAGTTTTGGAGCCGATGAAGTCGAGTTTGACTTTGTGTATTTGGGATTTTAATTTTTTTTTAACTACTGCAACGAATACTTTTTTCTTGACTATCAAGAAAGATATTTTGAAATAGGTACCAGATCGCGAAGCGTGCAGTTTTTAACTGTTAGCTTTGTTACAGTAAAAAATATAACTTTGATTACTACTAACATCCGATATCGAAGACCCAGAAATATCGAACAAAAAATTTGAAATTCCTTCCGAAATGGCAACCCCAATTCAATCTCCATCGGTCAGCACTAAATCCTATATTCAACCTATCAGCAAAAATAAAATTGAAATGACTACTTCAAAAGGTAATTTTTCATAAAGCCCAAGTTTTCGTATCCGACTTAGGGATCAACCTCTATTTCAAGAACAGCTACAAGTGCAGTGATACAGGAAAGTTTTCTTTGAGTTATGGAAAGATTCAGTACGCGGAGCAACGAGGTTTTTATTAATTATGATTTAAGAAAATTTGTTTTAGAAAATGATCAAAATATTCTTGTCTGTAGAAATTTTTATCAAGTAATAAATATTATTTAAAGGTCACACATGAAGTTTTGTGTTCATACAGTCGTAATAGTGATCGAAGTGGCTTCCTGTGTACTTTCCGGGAGATGGCAATTTTTCCTAAAGTTTAGTTTGAATATCTCTATGTTGACGTTTATTTTTATGGTTTCTCGTATGAGCTCGAATCGTGCCTATTTTTTTAGTTGTTTATTATATGCTTTTAAGCCTTAGGGCAAGGAGAATCCGGGGGATTTATTTTGTGATACCTGTCATGATTTTTAATTCACAAGAACTGCGCCGCACGTGCGTTATCAACTTCTTTAGATCTCCTTTTATGAGCTGAGCTGTCGTCGAATGAAGTATTTTCCAGTGAAAAAATCTTAATTTGATTTTAATTTGTACTTTTTCTTTTCTGTTCTTTACGTGTGAATTTCTAATTTGTTTGTGTTTTAGGTTTGGTTGGATTGGGTTGGGTTTGGTCGAGTTGGGTTGGGTTGTTTCTTTAGATTAAAGAAAAATCTTAATTTTATTTTAATTTGTTACATACGATGATCAAGATTTGATTTGCTTCGTTCACTAGTTTTTGGTTGGCACCACGTGGACTTTTGCTTTTCGAGAACACTTAATTTAAAAATAACAGTGGTGAATACCAACTTTCTTATTTTAAATACAACACCCGGTATATTATCCAATTTTTTGATTCTTCAGAAAATTCTAAACGTATTTCATGTCCTGTTCATCTTCAACTGAAAAAAAAATGCGCAACTAAGAATACCTATCGACGTGTCCGGGAGTTTTTTCGAACACGCCACCATTTATTTATTATCGAATTTATCACATTTGGCTGATACAAAGTGTATAATTTCCCTTCCTAGCTCAGTTACTTTCTGCTAGCTCCTCGTTCCTGCCCCCTTCTCATTTTGCTCGTTTTTCTTTACCCCCTTTGCCTTCTCACGCAATCTTCTTATCTCTTTATCTCCACTCCAACGCTTAGACATCTGTTATAATATTTGCTTCCGTCTCTCTCTTCACCTCATCCAGAGCTATATGCTCTCAATACCCTATCACTTTTGTACAAAATCCTCACCTCGTATACCCTTCATGCATCCAATATTGGTTGCCTTTCTCTTCATTTGCGCATCAAAATCCTGCTAACATTATTTCTTCCACTCCCGATCTTCCTCAAACAAAGAGCAGTTCGTTTTTTAATGTTAACAGTCAACAATGTCAACAACAACCACGTCAATGAAGATTTCAGAATTTGCCACTTAAGATTTGCTTCTTCCATTTCCAATGAAAGTTCAGAACTTTTGATTCATGAAGCCTGGAAAACCATCAGCAAGGCCTATTACGAATCTCATCTACACTTTTTGAGAACGTATTCTTGAAGAGGCTGAAATACGTGCTCATGAAAGTCAATATTGCTCTATAACAACAGTTCAGTTTCATGAAAGAAACAACAGATGCATAGAACATTTCACAAACAACACGAGTATTGGAAGAGACAAGCATTCGATGAAACAACCCAGACATTATTGAAATTGAAAACAAAATAGCATACACATTACTACCAGTCACTACTATCGTTTGACCAACAACTTAACACACAAATGTACTATACACTCAGGAGTTCTACAAGGTAGTGTCCTGGGGCCTCTATTCTATAAATCTCCACTGCCAATTTATCTAATACCACGTTTATACACAAAAAATGTACAGTAGTTCGCATAGAACTTCCTCATACATTTTCCACAAACGGACGTGATCACGTGACAAATCACGAACGTTTCGTGAGAGCCACCGCCACGGCAACTGTGACTACAAAGAAATTTTCAAAAGCGATTTTCAAGTAAATGGTAGATTTTTCGAAACAACATTTCAATGAGAAGTGTTTCCATGACTCGTGCCATTGGGTTGGATAAAAACTGGGGAAAAATGTTAACAACGTTTAGCACTCGGCCAGCTGGCCAGAGGAACTATAAATGATAAGTTCGCCACACTACACCTACTTTCTGAATAACATGAATAAGACCCTTGAGGTGCAGTTTCAGAGATTTTCATTTTGATTTAGAGTTAATGCCCGCGTTCATTTAAAACGGATTTATGTGTTATGGTAGTTTGTATAATTATAATAATCTATTGATATTTTAATCTTAGTTTGGTGCATGAGTGTGTCGTTTAATTTTCGAAAACGAAGTCACCAACAAAATTCGATTACGATTACAATTGACAGTCAAACGTCCTGTACGGTTTAAATAAAAACCTCTAAGCAGATTATGGCCAGCGGCGATAAATCTCCAGCCGGCCAGTCCGTCGGCGCAAACACGTTTACGTTCGTTAGTAAGTTCGGCGTTAGTCTGGACGGAACCGCAGGATAAACGTGGGCGGAGACCGCCCCATAAATTCACTAAATACGTGCAAGATTAAACCACAAATCGCTGTTGTCTTACGGCTAATTCATTTATATCGATCCCGGCGGCGGCCGCCGCTTCCGCCGCCGCCCGGCGGGGAAACGGCAGAGCGCCGAGATCAGGCCCGCCGCCTAAACCCCTCCCTAAGACCCTACGCCAAGATTTACCTTCCACTAATTAAATGTCTACTCGACCCCTACAAGTACCGCGGCCGCTGCAATCTCGTTATATCGTTCCACATTGCGGTTGTTATGTGTACACGTAGTTCGGAATTTGGTCTTTCGACGAACTTCGCGACGCGATGGGGGAGGAGGATTACAACTTTCCACGAGCAATTTAACTATTTCGTCAATGATGTCATTTAGTGATAAAAGTGAACTATAATTCCAAAGAACGATGACAATTTGATGATGACGAAGGCACTGAAGTAAAATGATAGGCACAGTACGAACGCATACCGGCATATCCTAGTCCTAGTAAATTAGTGACCTCAATGCACAATAGATTTCAATAAGAAGAAACGATATTTTGGCGAAAGACGTGATTAATTAATTAAGAATAAGTTACTGTAAAAAGTATCAAATAGGTTCCGTATTATTTCAGTGTATTTTTGACGCGTTGCAATTCTTTAGCATAAATAGAAGTAGGCAACATGTAAGAGCCTTGTCGATGCAAGCACTTCGCATGCAGTAGGAATGAATAAAATCTGTCCAAAGTAAATTGTGATCCCGAAACCCGAAATGTACGGAAACCAATCCATAACATGGTGATCCTGTCACGATTTTATTGAATCAATTTCGTGGAAGGATGGATCAATTTGATCAATTTAAATTGTAATTTCAAACCACATCTTATTACTTAAACCATAAAATAAAATAAAACTCACAAACACGATGAAATCAAAGAATCGCGAAGCCAAGATATATATCTAAAATAAATATCTTTGAACTTTGTAATTCTAGGACGTTCGCCTTATTGGATCCGCCAGCTGATATCACACTTTCGCATTCGAGTCGTTACCCCGTCAGCGCGCACGTTTTAATACTTTCCCTCAGACACCCCCTGACATATCGAATCATCCGGCAAATTCCATCGTCGGCAGTAACGTTATTTTTTATCGCGACGGCTTCATCAAATTGGCCCATTCGCGAATCAACCTAATAACTTTACGCTCCCCGCGAATCGGCGCCTTATGAGGCGGTAAAACGCCTCCTCGCCGCCGCCGCAGCCGCGTTAAAAATAACGCCTCCCATAAATTTAAATTGCACATATAAATTTTCCCGATGGCGCTTATCGGAAATCAAATTTCGCCGGGATTATCTCGGGGCGGCGCGGCGGGGGCTTCCCCGGGCGCGGACGGCCGTTAATGTCGTAACAATCGAGGTGGGCGGCGGATGCGGTGCTGGCACGTCGTTAGTTCAACCACCGTGAAACGAAGCGGCCCTCGCGTCACCGCCACCTATCGGTGAATAGTCATTGGACCGTGCCGACGACGTCTTATTGCCTCTACACATGGTTTACGATGGAGACGTTCGCGCTGAGTGCACGGGACACATTTTACGCGCTATTACCGCGTCGAAATTTCGCGCCGGTTCATTTCTCGCCGTTAATATTTACGAGGCTGTAGGAACTATGTACTAATAAGCCCCGTAATCCTTAAAACGAGATTAGATTTTTCATATCCCTTTAATACCATTTGTGATTTACGTAGCCTTCGCGTTGAAAAAATAAGTATTGATTTATAGTTTAGGTTAATTTACCTTCCAAATATAATTGCGACACCTTGATGTGGTAAGTGAGATTTTCATCCCATTTAACCTAAACAGCAAACCCCATGGATAGTAAACGTATGTGAAGAAAGATATTCTTCAATTTAAGACGTCTTCTTAGCTCAGGTCGCATTAATTTAACATCACCAACTACCCCAGGATAGGGAACAATATTTAAAGTAAGTAAGCACCCAAGTTTTCAACAATAAACATAACTATGTTGACTATATATAATAAGAATCAGGTGATTCAATAGCATTGGCTCCACCATAGGTAATTTTAATAAATTAAGACGAATTATTAGACCAATTGAAATACAACATTTCAGTTCATACAATGAAAATCACACCATAATTTAAGGAATTTAGAGAAAAAATTTTGAAAAATCATTTTTTTTTGTAACAAGGGGGTACCCTTTGAAAATTCTTAGGTTTTCGACCTACGAAAAAAATGAAATTTATAATTTTCTTTTACATTTGATTGTTGAAATGCAACATTTCAGTTCATGCAATGCTAATTACACAACAATTTGCGAAATTTAGAGAAAAAAAATTTGAAAAATCAATTTTTTATGTAAGAAGGGGGTACCCTTAGATAATTCGCAGGTTTTCGACCTACGAAAAAAATTGAAATTTATCATTTTCTTTTACATTTGATTGTTGAAATACATCATTTCGGTTCATGAAACGCTAATTACACAATAATTTGCGAAATTTAGAGAAAAAAATTTTGAAAAATCAACTTTTTATGTAAGAAGGTACCCTTAGATATTTCGCAGGTTTTCGACCTACGAAAAAAATTGAAATTTATCATTTTCTTTTACTTTTGATTGTTGAAATACATCATTTCGGTTCATGAAACGCTAAATACACAATAATTTGCGAAATTTAGAGAAAATTTTTTTTCAAAATCAATTTTTTATGTAAGAAGGGGGTACCCTTAGATAATTCGCAGGTTTTCGACCTACGAAAAAAATTGAAATTTATCATTTTCTTTTACATTTGATTGTTGAAATACATCATTTCGGTTCATGAAACGATAATTACATAATAATTTGCGAAATTTAGAGAAAAAAAATTTGAAAAATCAATTTTTTATGTAAGAAGGGGGTACCCTTAGATAATTCGCAGGTTTTCGACCGTCGAAAAAAATTGAAATTTATCATTTTCTTTTACATTTGATTGTTGAAATACATCATTTCGGTTCATGAAACGCTAATTACACAATAATTTGCGAAATTTAGAGAAAAAAAATTTGAAAAATCAATTTTTTATGTAAGAAGGGGGTACCCTTAGATAATTCGCAGGTTTTCGACCTACGAAAAAAATTGAAATTTATTATTTTCTTTTACATTTGATTGTTGAAATACATCATTTCGGTTCATGAAACGCTAATTACACAATAATTTGCGAAATTTAGAGAAATTTTTTTTTCAAAATCAATTTTTTATGTAAGAAGGGGGTACCCTTAGATAATTCTCAGGTTTTCGACCGTCGAAAAAAATTGAAATTTATCATTTTCTTTTACATTTGATTGTTGAAATACATCATTTCGGTTCATGCAATGCTAATTACACAACAATTTGCGAAATTTAGAGAAAAAAATTGAAAATCCTTGAGATTTCTAGAAACATGTATTCCAGGCGTATTGATTTATTGTTATTTTTATCCCTTCGTTCGTTCATGTGAAGCTTCATTGTTAATGCGCAAAAATGTTCTAGAGCAAAATCTGTTTTAAACGACAAAACGTCGAGCGTCGGACGTGGTGGCATTAAGTTGCGAAAGTCTTGTGGAATGTTCGGTATTTTTTTCCAAGTATCTGTACGGTACTTTTACGACACAGTTTAAAATGAAAGAATTCAAAATGTTGACACTTTATCCTAGTGTATTTTATATCCTTGATCGAAATAAAAATGTACGCCATTTTCGCGAATACTGAAAAACAATTACTGTCGCTTAATTGCGAACGTGAATCCAATTTTTTCTCGTTAGTCGGAAACGTTACATCGACATAAAAAATCTACATCCGTTTACAGCGTTTCATGAACTTCCCCGGCAGGCGCGGCGCGGCGCGCTCGCGTTCGACACTAATTAGAAAATTAATAAGGCCGTAAAGTTCCGGCGGAAAAACGACCGAAATAAGAAACCGTCGCTGCGAGAGAGCGAAGTGTCCAAAGCTCGTTCGCCGTAACGAACGAAAATTTGACGTCCGCGCGTTGTTTTTAATCACGAGTGAAAAATGTTCGGGTTTATCCGAGATTAACGGATCCGGTTACCCTCTTATGGAGTACTTTGCGCAGCCGGGACCGTTACGCGCCGACGAGCCATAGATCACCGGCGGGATACGCTGATTAAAAAGCCCTGCCCGAAAATAACCCCCTTCTCGGCGGCCGCCGCGAGCCGCCTGTCCGCCTGCCACTAGTTCGCCATGTAGTTTAAAGTTATCGCTTTGTGAGCGATAAATTCCCCGCGTGGATTTTGCCTTGGTTTTACGCGGCGACGAAAAAAAATAATTAAAACAAATTGCGTAACTGATTTTATCTGCGAAAGTTGCACACACTGGGGCAACGTAAACCTGAACGTACGACAACAGCAGCAATTAACTACCATCGTTAATCAAAAGCTTCAACGAAAAAGATTAAACATAAAAATCGAAATAATAAAAATACCCACAATTATCAAATCGGCTGCGACAATTTATTAAAGAAGTAAGAATATTTTAGAGACTTATTCCAAGAGCTCAATAATTAATTTAGACGAGTAAATGGCAAGCAAAAAAATATGTACGTCGTCATACACATGCATAACTTATACATTAGCATCGCTGATTAAATTAAAATACCGTACGTCAGTGAGTAACTGCGACCGGAGTTTCTACACAATTTTTTCTGCGTTACGTAGCTCCACCTGATTAATTTAGTTATGCAAGCAGCCTTGGATAATATATATATAATATTATTATTATAATAAATATTAGTTTAAAATAAATAAATATTATTTTTTGTCACAGATATTAAACGACACATTTCCACGAAATACTCCCCAACAGCGGGACACAGCAGGGGACGATGAATGCCTCGCTTTATTAATTTCGGATCACAAAGACGAACGTTTCTGCGCTCGAGCCGCACTCGAAAATATTTTTCATATGCGCCCAGCAAATACTAATTCCAATTGCGGAGTGTTTCGAACACAAAGTAAAAAAAAAACGTTTCCGCCGATCCTCTTGTTAATTTGCGATTGCGTTTGCAAATTAAAACGCCGGAATTGAAATGCAACTGGCACGCGTCAAAGTGGCCGGATCGTATCGATGCGGAGGTATTTTCGGCCGAAAGAACGCCGGACGCTGTCGAAAAGCAAGCAGACGCGAACGGGTTGATTGAAATTCGCGATGGGGTGGAGTCGTATGAGCTCGATTTGTTTGCAGTCGTGGCGATAATTAAAATATTATCACAAATCAATTGGTAATGTAATATCGTACAATTAGATAGACCTTAGATAAGAGTTTACGACGACAAGGATGGATGTGTAGTTTGAACGTCTGACGTGGGTTCGTTGTTATTAACAAGTGAATTATTTCGAAATGTTGTTTTTCAATTCAATCAGTACGGGTTACTGGACTTTTCCAAAATAGTTTCATTTCTTCAAAATGTCGTCTATTAAATAGTTAAATTGTTTATTTTGCAACGACGCATACTTGCATGCATGCATCAGCACACAATTTGAACGGCGCGATTGACACTTGCCTTACTCGTTTTGCTAACAACATAGGAAATCCCGTGTTAATTTCGTGGCATTCAAATATTGGCTTCCCTAATGATTTTACAGCAAGATTTCAATTAAATGTTTTAAAAGATACCCAATGGCGCAAATTGGGCATTTTAAATCAAAACTGACAACAAGTTATACTTATGCAATACCAGCAAAAATATTTAATTTAAAAATATTAGTACATGCCTAGCAATAAAAATAAATCCAATGTTGTATACATAATTTATTTCACGATTTTCCCATCGTTTTTCTAAATGGATTTTTACTGAAAAACAAATTCAATGACTAAATTTTTATTATTTTTGTATCGCCTGTACAGATTATTTTTTCAATTCCGCCGTTGACAGTTATTTTTATCAGACAGTTCTCAACTTTTGCAGTCTATAACCAATGCCCAATTGCTGATATTTATATATAGCTGATATTTTTTTTATTTGCGAAGTGAGTCTAGAAAACCTGCAAAAGTTGCGGCAATTGGACCACCATAGTGTCCTTTAAAAAACTTGGAAAAGAATGGAATTTTGCTGTAAAAGCCACTAATTGAATGCCTCGAAAGTAACATGCGATTTCCGCTGTTGGATCCGCCAATGCGACTCTTGTATGATCTTGCTAGTGTTGATTTTGTTTTGCGTTTGCAATATGTGATGTGATGAATACAACCTACATACGGTGAACTAGCTATTTTACTATATGCAGTATTGCGTCGTTGTGCCAGAATATCATATACAATTTTCAGAGCCGTTATTTTCTTTTCATATTCTGGGATGAATGACACATAGGCTTGGAATGCACGTTTTGAATATATCGCAAATTAATAAACGTGAAGCCCTTATCGTTGGCTGCAGTACACATAAGTATACAAGAGTTTGAAACAACTGAAATTATCCAATTTTAACAAAAAATGTTTGGAGAATTCTTTTTTAAATACTGCTAATGATGAAGGTGAATCGTCATTGTTTGTTGTTCATTTACTTTATTACTTTCCATTCCATTCCCTATTTTTTTCTGGCCTAATTTTTTTAATTATTTCAGTTGTCGATTTTTTTGCTGCTTTTGTTTTGTTTTGTGTATTATTATACTTTAGCTTTTCCAGATTTGTTTCTCGTTCATTGCAATTATTTTATACCGCAGCATTTAAGTTGTTATGTATTAAATCTTCTGATATGGGTAATAACTTTTGTTGTTAATTCGCCGGAAGTAAAACATCAACGAAAATAAATCACACAAATTAGGAACAAATATGTAGGAGTTCTAACATCCATTTGAACAAAATTACGCTAGCTTCTATGTGATTTGGGTTTGATTACGTTGGGTTGGGTTGGTTTGTGTTGGGTTGGATAACATTCAAAATGTGACGGTAAATAAATTATAAGGACTGGAAGTAAAACTGGAAGACGAAGTGGTTGGGTTATGGTGCGTTGTCCAATCCAACAGAACACAACCCAACCCAACCCAACTCAACCCAACCCAACCTAACTCAATGCACATCACATTAAACCCAAGATTGGTTTGTCTATATCAACTCCTTATAATTTTTTTAAATATATATAATCACATTGTGAATGTTGTTCAACTCAACCCAACCTTATCGAACCCGAATTACATGGAAGCCAACGTATTAAGTCCATTGATGCGTTGTCTTCTGTTGATAATTCGCCAGAAATAAAAGATTAAAGAAAATAAATCACATAAATTAGACACAAATAGTCAGTTAGATGGCTTAACATTCATTTAACAAATTGTACGCTAGCGTCCATGTTATTTGGGATGGGTTAGAGTGGGTATGGTTGGGTTGATCAACATTCAAAATGTGATGGGATATAAATCATAGGGACTGGAAGTAGAACTGGAAAGAGAAATAGTTAGGTTACATTAAAAAACCCGATGTTAGTTTATCTGTTTCCAGTCCTTATAATTTATTTCCCATCACATTTTGAATGCTGTCCAACCCAACTAAACCCAACCAAATCCAAGATAACCCAACTAAAATTACAATGAATTACTTGGCTCGTTTTTTCTCCTCCAAGTCCTTATAATTAGAGATTGGAAATTGAAAAGGATTAGAAGTGAATTTTTGGGAAACAAAAATTGCGTGGGTATAAAATTTGAAATATCCAGTAAGAAAATAAATGCAGAAGCTAAGGAACAATATCGGAAAATTGTGAGAATATGAGGTCGTATATATTAAGGGAGTTCCGTTGGTGAAAAAATCGATGAACAGAAACATATTTCGCGATAAAGAATATACTACCCCTTAGCTTAAACCCACCAACCAACAAATTCGTAGCGTATTTTGTCTCTCAGTGCACTCATCGACGAAGGAAATATGCTCAGAATTATGCCCATAAAAAGGAAATCACATACGATTTAGGTGTAAGTATGGTGACCATGTTGACGATATCTCGATTTCTACTTCTACGCCACCGATATGGCCATGTTGAGCAAAGTAAATCTGATTTGGTCACTGATGTAGTTATAGAATTAATTTCAATTTTGGATTCAGAATTTGAATTCTCATCATCAGATATCGTTTTTTTTTTAATGTCAAACTATCCCAAAAGGCCCAAATTTATTATTTAATAATTTTTAAGAACATTGTACAAATCTCTGTATGTTTTCCTTGCAAATATAATGTTCTAGTGCTAGTGTTTGGATATAACACCGGTTTAAGGTAGAAGCCAAAGATGCAAGACAAGCATTATAAGGGGCGTCTCAAGAAAAACTCTATATCTCGTGTTCAAACTAAAAATATTTTTTTCCATCCGCAATTGATATTCACAATGGTGCCAATTTCGACAGATAGGTTATTGTTGATCTACATATAAAAATAGTACAGCACTGTAATAAATTAACTAACAGTTTGTAGATATTTAAATGTAGTGCCTCAAATGTCTATGTGATAAAATTATCCATAATAGGTGACTTGCCTACCAAATGAAATCGCCATGTGTACGATAATGACCACTACGTCAACAGTGTTATATAAAATAGAAAATAGTTAAACGTTCTAAGAAAGTTATTATTATTGGTATGCACTTTAGATTTTTTCCTCAAGTGTATTATTTATCAAATATTATATTTGTTTGTTTAAAATAATTACTGTGGAAAAATATTTTCCAAACAGTTTAAAAACGATATTTGATAAAACATGTAGACTTTAAGAATTGATCATGTGAAAATAATTTTTTGATAGTTGTAGAAATATTGTCATCCTTTAATCCTAATTAATTTTTTTAATATAAAAAGCATTTTATTTAGTCTAAGGAGTCTTACAAAACAAAGTCTTGGTGGCTTCTGTTGGCCAAATGGAAAAACAACGCAACCAAGTAAATTTTGAATGGGTTGCAAATAAACCGAGGTGGTTTTTATCGGTTTTATTGAGTTGCAAGTAACAGGAAGTCATTAAAAGTTCAATCATAAGTAAACGTTGCTAAGATAACGAACTTTTTATTTATTATTATATTATTATAATTATTTATTAAATAAGGGTGGAAATAATCCCTTAAATCCTTGATCCCATCTCAAGTGTGTCTGAAGTATGGGTGTGAGGGTACTGACGTCATGTTAATAATTAAATTAAGCACTTTATCAGAAATATTTTAAAGCGAACTATTGTTGTCAGAATTTCCTGACTTTATGACTGAAATCAATCAACGCACATACAGTATAGGGAAGCTATGGCCCTTTAATAAATGTATACCATATTAAGATGGATTATTTTACATTTCGCGACAGATTCCCAAAACACCGCCAAAACAAACGCCAATCACAATTTCGCACCACAACAGATTCACAAACACCCCAAACCGCACCAAATTAAATACGCCACCTTAAACTTCCACCCCGCCTCGAGACAAAAGCGCGCCGGGCCCCGATTCCCCGCCCGTCATCCACTCAACGCAATTCGGCCGCAATTCGACGGAACGTTTCTCGAGTGGGTTCCAACGCGCCGCAAAAAAGATCGGTAGGAAATGAAACACTCTCATGTATATTTCATCGGGAGCGCCTTTTTCAGCCGATCCGGTGGAAACGGTAAGCCCTCGACCGTTATCTCGTCTCGGATTCCCGAGATCCCCCGCGAAAAGACAACCGGGTTTTACAAGCCGAGTGTTCGACAAACGGACCAAGATGATTTTTTCGCGCGGCGGCATTAAATCTGCGACCCGGAAGAAGAGGGCGGACGGACGTCGTTTCCGAAAGAGAGGCGCCGAGATTCTTCAGAATCTTTGTTTGAGCGAGAGATTCTGATATTGTTGTACTGTGGTCAAGTCTGCACGATTAGGTATTAAGTTGAAAAGTGGGAATCGGAATGATCGACATTTTTTTTGTGTGTCGGACACAACCTGTGAGTCACATAGTTGTTAGTAGGCTATTCTTGGGGGCATTATTAAATAAATCAATCGACTATAAGGTCGTAGATGAGACAAGAACTTAACAACAACATCAAGAATTGATAGAAAATATCAGCAGGTCGACTAAAACATGCAGAGAAATTTTCAGGAACCGAAATGAAAATACGCAACGACTTGGATTGAACAAAATGACTACTATTGAGTTATAGAGAATTTGACATAAAATCCAGACTTAAAAATGATACAAGAATAACATCGACAATTAATGGAAAAAAATAACAGTTAGATTTAGAAAAAAAATCAGGAACTGGAATGAAAAATATACCACGACATGAATTGAACATAATGACTAGTATTGAGTTACAGAGAATTTTGCACAAAAATTAAGAGAAAAAATCAACAGCTTAATTTTCTTAATTTACTGTCAAACATAATTAATAAAAACTTATTTCTATTAATCTTTTATCATCGTTTACACTATTAGTCGATTTAAATCGAACCATAAGAGACTTCATCGATCGTCTCGTTTCCTTACCGGGTGCCACGGCCCCAAAACGAAGACAAAGAGAAACAGATAATTGTAAGTTAGCTTTACGGCGACGGGTCTTTTTCGATTCCTTTGGATCGTTCCCGTCTTATTTACGGACGGGCTTCCGCAATCTACACAATCACACTGGGGCTCGAGTGTATACGGTCCCGGGATTATCTCTAATGGGCCGCGATACAGAATCGTTAATGATATTTCTAAGCAGGAGCAGAGGGAACGCTCGCCTCGTCCTGGCGGAGGGGGCGCGGTGCGTGAGAGATGCGTTACCTCGAGTGCCATCGAACTGAGCGAAAGCCCCCGGGCGCTGGGCCGTAAAATAAACCGCGATAACAAATTCCGTCTGCAGGTTACCAATAATTAATTCGGTTGTTCGGGCGGATAATCAGCTTAGAGGAAACAGATTGCGTTCTCTCATCATTGAGAAATCCCGATTTCTTGAATTGTCTAATTAAATTCACAGCTTCCCATTCACGACGTGAATATATATAAAAAAAACTCACCTTTAACTTCTTCAGTTCCATTGAACCATTTGACTAGTGGTGTTGGTCTACCCCCATGGGCTTCGCAAATCATCTCGACGGAAGTGCCCTCGTGCAACGGACCCAGTACTGACGAGTTGCTCATCGGAACTCCGTTCGCAGTCAACATGCGGACCGATTCCGGTTTCACTGCAACAAAAATAAAACCCAATAACGACGCTGTTTCAATATATATATTTAAAAAAAAATCGTTGCATCGCTTCATTTGATGCAACGCGCATTTTCCTGCTAAAATCCAATCGGAATATCCAGCGCACTCCTTCCATTAATGCATTAAATGTAATATCACGGTAAAATGGAAATGAAAAGCGGCCGTTTCACATGAAACGCAATGTAATGGTATATGTTTATGTAAAACATTATCGTATCGTATTTCGAATTGCATTTTCCATCAGGTAACGCAATGGCATTTTCCGCGGCGATTTATAAACGAATTCACGCACACTGCACATTCCCATAAAAACCAATTGGAAATGTTCGAGTCGAACGGGCGATCGGCAAAACTAATAAATATAATAATTTCAGACGGTTGCCGACGCGGAGCGGAACAAACGCCGCACGCCCAACAATTTAATGCATGTTTTTGGTTCAAAGCGATTTTTTTATTTTCGTTAATGAGACTTTTTAACAAACGGAAAGAATCAATTAGTTCCCACGTCCAATTTAACAACTCAATTAATTCTAGTGCCAAAATTATTTGACTGTCAATTCGCTAGAATAAATAAGTTTGGAAGACTCAAATAAAATAAATCGAAATTCGGAAATGAAGCCGAAAACTTAACAACTAGATCAAGTTCCCTGTGCTTAATTAACCCCATAAAATCTTGAACACAAAACTAAATTCCATGCACGAAGTTAACCCATCTGTTTTTGATTTTTTTTTTTAATGCTTTTAATAATTTTTCAAATCCGGTTGTTTCCCACACGGAACTGCGACGCCGCGCACGCCCCTTGCGTTTCGCGATTACAAACGCAAAAAGTCGAGGCAATCCGTTTCTAATGTGCGCAGGAATGCGGCGTCGGCGGGCGGCGGCCGTGTGAAATTAAATTCCGGTGCCAAGACGTTTACGGTCTCGGCGAGAGGGCGGACAATTCCGGCGCCCGGTCCTGAGTGCGACGGAGACGGGACGCCGCCGGCGAAGTTTAATTACGTAGGTGTCGCCGAATTCCTAAATAACAACCGGTATCAACCGGGCGACCGCACGACCCGGGCGACTCACTTACAGGTCCGCGCGCGCGGCTCGCAAATGAACACCGTTTGATATCACGGACCGAAATTACCGGGCGGTTTTTTCGGTCTCGTTTCGCACCCGCGCGCCGGCACGGGTGAAGTTTGTTCGCCGCCTAGTTTCCCGCTATGGCAAGCAATTTCGTTCCAATTTGTGAGAGTACGCTCGCATATGGGGCGAAACTTAACTCGTCAAAGTTGTTATTAGATACGCATAAAAACTGACTCTTGGAGTGTACCACTGACGTATTATTGAAACTGTAAACTAGTTGATTCGGCGCAGCCAAGGGAAACCGTAAATAAACAATGACAGAAAGAGAAACACACAACAAATGTATGAGATGAAATCTAAGACACAAAGATAACAATAAATTTAGATTAAAACTCAAATTTAATTTAAAACAATGTTTAAGCTTTAATACGCTTCGGAGTTTAAAACTGTAATCAACTTCACCCCAACTACTTAAGTTGGGGTGTGGCCAAATTGAACAAATGCAAGATTAATCTAAGGTAACGTCGATTATGCCAAATCAAACTAGGTCAAAAGTAAACCAAAATTAAATACATTGAACGAAATTCAATTTAGTCTAAGACGGTGTTTATTTTTTGCGGATGCAACCAAACGCAATCAAAGTCTCTCGACTGGACTCAAAGGAAACTCAAATGCGAGATCTCGAACCTGACTCCACTTTTAAGTATGACACCTAATTCTATGTATTTTCAAGTTGGTAACTAATTAAGGAAGTTTTGGAGCCAATCGGACCCCAACAAATGCATCTAAACCAAATTGACCAGAAAATGCAATTTTAGATTTTTCTGTTTGTCTTATTTTAGGACGCAACCAAAATCTACTCAGATTAAACATTTTTGAGTAAACAACGAACTACAGAATAATTTCACGCTCAAGTCATTGCCAATCAGAAATACGATTCAGTTTCAACCCCACCACCATTCACATCTCAATGTTGTATTTGTTTAAGTTTCGAAATTCGATTTTTGGTTAGATTAGGTTGGGGTTGCTACTTGCTAGTAATGTAATAATGATTTACGAAGAAGCATTGCCTTAATTATTTATAAGCAAAGAAATACTTCTGCGAGTTAGAGAGAGCAAATTGTTTATAATGTCACTGCGATGCATTTCAAGGAAAATCATATAAATAATTATAATTATTTCAGATTAGGAAAGAAGCATGGTTGAGTAGGCGTATGAAACAAATTAGCACGAAACGTGTTCATAGCAAAATCGGATCAATTAATTTTCTGGTAGATTCATCTGACATTTTAAATAGCACATTTCAAAATTACGTAACATGATTTCGGCGGTTTTCAAATTGTGATTGCACTTCACCTTCTTCAACTAAAACGACCTGCCTCAGAAACAAATCAAATCCAATACTTTGAACCAAATGCGAATTAATTTAATGTAAAGTCCATTCGATGAAATTTATTTTAATATCTCAATTAGGTTCAAAGTAATCGCAAATGATTTTTTTTGAATCCAATTCCACATTAAAGTTCAGAGTCATCCCAAATACAAAATTGCGCTGATTTCTGTTTTCAAAACTAGTAACTCGTACGAAATCCATAGAAAATCAAAATGGAAATATTCAGACCAAATTAAATTAGCCAACAGGAAGGAAAAGTCCAATTGAACAATTTGGTACTTAAAGCTCACGTGCAATGAAATTCGATTTCAGATCCACAGTAAAAATTTAATATCTCGAGTTGGTCTAACGTAAACTCAAATGCTATTTTTTGAAACAAATTTAACTTTTAAGTCAGCTTTTCAAAGCCAATCAAATTGGCGAAAACGTTTATCTTAACCAACGTTTAAGTTTATTGGGTTTTTTGAAAATCTTATTTTCGGATTCAATCAAAACCTACTTAGATTTAATATCTCATACCCAAGAAAACTCCAATTAGAAAATTCAATACGAAATTCAATTCAAATTCAATCCCACCGTAAAAATTAAAGTTAGATTTTTTTGGGATTTTGAACGCCATTATGGGTTCAGGCATATGGGGCGAGTTGCGTTGGGGTGGGTTGGGTTGAGGTGGGTTTACGTACCCCCATAATAACCAAGATATCGTCGCCCTAGTTAAACATCTACCTTATAAGTTTCGTGACGCAACTATAGTTGGCTCGTTCAGGATTAAGCCTTAAGAAAAAAACTCCAGAATAAAATGTGAGTAACGAAAAAAACTCCATGACAGTTAAAATGACTACAAACAATTCGTTTTAACTGTATCTTCCTCTTATTTTTTTTTAATTTAAAGATTTTAAAGAATCAAATATAACCTATTTGCCATTTTTGCAAATTATATCACGTGTACAAAAAACTTTGGAAAGGCTCTACAGAATCCAGTATTTTTGAATTCACAAGGATTGTGACATGTGATGTGTATTGCTGTTCAAGATTAAAGTAAGAACTAAAAAAACTAGAACCATGTCCTAATAAAGTTGAAGACATTCATGAGGATAATGTCAGCGGGACTGTAAACATCATTGCTATCGAGCCACTGCAAAATGAAGATCCAGATTACGAACCTATCGTAGATCAACACCACACCACGAAGACGTTGTAACCATCATTTCAGATGAAGAAGAAAAAAGTAGGGAGTATGGAATTCACCAAAAAGTACAGTTATTAATTTTCTGAATCGGACAGAAAACTGACATTTGAAAATTGCTGAAAACTAAGATGATATTTCTGAAGTTATAATATTAAGAGTTTGCTGCTATTGAGATCATCGAGGTATTACCGAAGCACTTGAAGATAAAAAAGTTGAAGAAAATTATGAAAAATATCTTCGATGAGGCTATTTTCAGCTATTTTTCAGCAAAAAAACTTGGCTGGAAATGTTTTTTTTTTCTCTGAAGATAACAAAAATGTGGAATTTGAAAACTTCTGGAAATGAAGATGGCACGCACATAACTTCTCTGTTTAGCTAAATATGAGAGAATGTAAAACTTAAAGACACAGATATCGAAAAAAGGAATAAACATATTGAAGGGTTGATCATTTTAATTACTATTGAAGGAGGGACAACGAATCCAAAGTATGCAAAAAATGTCTCAATTCCCCGCCTATTAGGGAATGGATTACACGAGAAAGATGAATATGACGAATACCAAGAAAAATATAGTTATGATAACATAAGATGGAAAAAAATTGCTTGGAACTATTTTTGAAGCCCTACAAAGCATGACTTATTGACAACTGAAAATTTGTTGTTCACGGTGACGAACATTTGGAATTGTTGCTCAAAATTTTGCAAATGTGTCAATTTGGTTCGAAGAAGAAAACTTGTCTGTATTACGATAAATGAAATAAATCTACATCAAAATTAAATGCTATGTTAATGGAAGGAGGGACAATACAAATAACGAGATCTGGAAGGTGTGAAGGGTCTTAGCGGAGTACTTGAGGAGGAAAAGTGGGAGAAAGAGGTGGTGGAGACTATAAACATATGGGAATGGATGTGTTACTTTTTGAATTTGTTAGAAGGGGAAGAGGGCATGAAACAGGTTTGCAGAAAATTTCTGAATATTATAAAATG
Source organism: Geotrupes spiniger (assembly GCA_959613385.1). Classification (NCBI taxonomy): domain Eukaryota; kingdom Metazoa; phylum Arthropoda; class Insecta; order Coleoptera; family Geotrupidae; genus Geotrupes; species Geotrupes spiniger. Next base: position 25,173,223 of record OY390739.1, read on the forward strand.
TATGGATGGGGAGAAGGGAGTTGAACGAAGGATGGGAGATGGGTGTGATCGTTCCGATATGGAAATGGATGAAAGGAGCAGATTGGAAGAAGGAGTTGAGGTCATGCCACCAGAAGGCCATGATGGATCAGATAATGTAGGGGAAAATAAGATGAGTTATATGTGGTCAACTACCTTGTGGGGAGGGTAGAATGAATAAAGGAAATTGTACACCATGTTTATAGACAACACTTGATTAAGTGGACATGAAACGATGTGGTGGTGACGATGAACAGAGTAGGGATTTCTGCAGTGGTAGTCAGAACAAAGGTGGAGTTGTACGATGAAACATAGGGCAAGGTACGGGTGTGTAATTCGCTACGTCAGGGTTTTGTAACGACGAGAGAAGTAAGACAAAGGAATTCGCTGAACCCCTTACATTTCAACAAGTTGTAATTCTAGCGGAGACTTAACGCTTAAGAAATTAAATTGAACTGAATGCAGAAGCATGAGGGGTGTGAAAGTAGAATAGAAAGGGGGGAGGATTGACGTGGTACACGAAATAACTACAGTGCGTGCGAACTGGAAGCAATATCGGATTCTTGAAGTACGTATGTGGGATAAAAAAGTTTGAAGAAATGAGTTTGAGGCAATGCTGGAGCGGGAACTAAGTGGTGCAGAAATGCCATCGTACATAGTTATGCAAGACACATGGATGCAGGAAGGATGGCTAATACGAACTACTAGCAAATTGGTGGGGGGAGCAGATATTGGTAAAGTGGTGCAGGGGGAGTTTGGAGAAGCGAATTATCGAGATGGGGAAAAAAAGAAAGCACGGATGTCGAAGGTAAAGGCAGACACGGAGAGAAGAATAGGATGAGGTGGAAAGGTGGAAATAGATAGATGCACAGGAAAGGTAAAGTAAAATGAAGGGCGCAAAATATAATAATGCAAGGGGAGATTTAGAAACGGAAATGAGGAGAACTGCAACTCATATTTGATGGATACGAAGTACATGTGACGAAAAGGTGGAATCTGAAGGATCTGAGGAGGAAATCTGAGGAAGAGAGAACGAACGGAAGTAACTGGAAACATTTCAAAAATGCAAGTGAGGAAAGAAAGAGAGGAAATACTAAGGCGGAGCACGACAAAGTGGGAAATGGAAGATGAATTTAATGTATATATTGTATGATTTTGAGGCTAATCAAACTGTCATATGAAACGTCTTTCTATCGGGTTCGCAAAATTACATCTGGCCATTTCATTGGTCGAAGCGGGACGAAAACGCTAACGAGTGCGACGCCACGATTTCTCAAAATACCGCCTGAACGAAATTGCAAATAAATGAAATTGTAGAGTAATAAATTTCCGACGGACATATGTACATCTTTTTTAGTTTAGAAGCAGGAAGACGTCAAAGTTGCAGCACTGCATTTCGCAAAAACATTTTCTACTTTTTTACAATTAATTTTCATATAAATCCAATTGACATTTGAAACGAATCAAAATCAATCAAATAATAACAATAAAATTCTATTCAAAAACAGAAATTTCAAATAAATTCTATATGCAGATAAACTCTGAGTAAAAATCTCAATATATCGACCAGATTGCCCAAGAGAAACCGATATCGTACTGCGGCAACGACCACAGCCAGCAGTCGCGCCCCCAAGTGTGCGTAATGCACACGAAAAACGACCCAATATCCCGAGCACTGTTATCGTAAAGGCCCTCCGCGTATGAAATTGAAGAGAGTTGCGTCGCCCGACGCAGGCGCACTTCAGCCGCCCCCGAACGAACGCGACCCGGCGCCGTCTTCAGACAATTAAAGCGAGATTCACTGTCACGCTGCAGAGCGCATAATTGAAACGGTCGCGAATTCGGGTATTTAGCGCCGAAATGAAGACATCAAGAGCGCGTTTCTCTGGCGGCTGCCTCGCCACTTTAATGCCTTTCAATAAAATATGCGCGAGACTGTAAGACGTCGGGTGGAAACTCCCCCGAAGCAGTTTACCTCAACAATCCCGATCGCGAACGACGCACTCAACGATTTGATCCGCTACAGCGGCGCGTCGTTGATTCAATTAAACTTTCAACGCGGGAAACGTCTCTTTTGTTTTCGGGACCGCGACACCATTACCATTTTAGAGCATTCAATGGATGGATATTAATTAATATCGATAATGTTTGTTGAACAAATCACATTATTACAAAGTGGATTGTTGAATATTAGTTATTTAGTCATGAAAATATAAAAATTGTTTATCATATTAATTGACATTCGTGTTTGATAAACGACAGGTTTTTTTTATTTACTAGTTATGGGTAGAAGAATATGTTGGGGAGTAAAACATGCATATGAAAATGGAGTCTTATAGTCTAGGGGGAAGTATTTTAAGTTCGTTAATATGGGGAAATTTAATTAATTTTTTTTTCTCCGTCGACTACGTTTATGCACGAACACAAATCTGTTAACAACTGGAACGTAATCGCAACATCGACGGAACAGAAACGTCGACCACCCAACATCACACCACCATTTCGCGCAGATTTGAGCAAACGCGAACGCCAACAAAATAAAACACGCTCGCCCCGACGTCGAAAGCTCGACGGCGGAAATTACACCTCTCCGTACATAAAAGACAAGGCACGTGAAACGTATAATTCAGGGCAACACACCCTCCACAAAGTACTCTAACTATGCGCGACGCCCCATTTCGCATCGCATTTAATTACTTTCGCGTAAAACACGAGAAATTCGCCGCAATGTTTTAAACGGTCGAAAAATACGTACGACGACGTTAACCACGTCGGGCATCGGCGCGCGACAACGGACGCATTCTGCATCGGGACCCGGGCGGGGCAATTTCGCTTCGGGATCTACGTAATTTACGCTGAAATTTTAATTAAAATTTCCTCAGGAGTTCAAATGCGCCGCGCACTTGCTTATCTGGTCGATTTATCGGCGCGCCGGAGGAGGTGTATTTTTATGAAGCAGTAAAATCCGGGAAACTTTGCTTCGCGAGCGGTTGAAACTACGTGCTGTTGCTGGATGGGACGGGCACGTCGTGGATAAGCTTCGGCGACGTGTGCATTAGTCGCATGTCGATTTTTACGATCGAATGATTTATGTATATTTATGTTAATTCACACAGAATCCACTCATAGATAACAAAGAACTCGCCCCAACTCACTTCGAGTCACAAATATTAATTGGTGTTCACTTCTCATGATGGATTTAAACAATCCCAACCACTCCGATTTATCGCAGATATCCGCGGTAAGAACGTCGCTTCATGTTACGTCCACTTGACAATTATGACGTGTCACGGGCTTTAGGTCCGTACGGGCAATTTGCGCCGCAAACTTGACGCGGACAAATACTCGCCGTCAATTTTTCGACGGCGGCGACGGCGAGAACAGACAGCCGGAAGAACGAGCCAATTGCTTCAATTTGTCGGCGAGGTAGTCGACTGAATTTTTCGGACCGATCTGACTGGGAATCAATCCGTGAAATGTCTGCATTTTCGTTTGCGTTATTACGGGCCGCGGTGAACACACTGCAAACACAATATCGCTTGTAAACATAATTTCGTGATTAATTAATTTTTGAAACGCTATCCATCAGTCGTATTGGACCGCCGTGATGTTTGCAATCGTAGAAATTAATTAATTATGCGCATTTATATTTAACAAATGTACATACGAAGATACAATTACATTACGGCCATTATTGGTTGCGATTAATTATAATGTAGTTTGCATAATCTACAGCGGTTCGGTAATGAAAAGCGGATGGCCCTGCAGCAGTGGTCGCGGATCTGTTGGGGGTTAAATCAGTTAGTCGTGAAATTTCGCACTTAGGTGATGGGTTGCTTAATTAATGGCAGTGGACGTAGAAATTAAAAAAATTGGCCCAACGTTAGACTCATCCAAAGAAATAAAATTTGAAAACAAAATCTATGGAAGCGGAGTTCGATTTAAGTTCGATCAGACAGTTCGATTAGTGCGACGATTTAGCGAGTTATTTCGAGCAATTCGATCGAATAGGTTAGTACAACGTTAATGTGGTAGACTACAAAATCTTTAAACACCAGCACTACAATTGACTATATAAACCGAATGCAAGAGATGTCAGGGTACTTCAATTTAACTTCGATTATAAATTAGAGTAAGGTCAATGTCAATCGCGTCGACAATGCAATATCATTGAAGCGCGTGCTGACATATGGATTTGATAAACAAACTCAACTATGTCATACACCACTTATAAAGATTATAAAATTTTGAAAAAATTGTATTATTGGAGCTTTCTTAACAATGCCACCCATATCGGTTCAAGTGTAGGAGACACAATTTACTTCACAGCCAAGAGCAGAACTGTCAATAATGAGTGACATTCCCTCTTGGCTCTGAAGTAGTCTACCCACACTTGAGCCGACGTAGGCGAGTTCTAATAAATTTTCTTACATACATCGTCCACCAAATCTATTCAATTAGTGGCGTTGCCCTCATTGCTCTATCACTCTGTCCATATCTCGCCATTGATTGCATCGTTCAATCCGGCATAAAATTAATTAGCCCTAATTACTACTTTAACAGTTGAAAAACAACCCATGAGACTACGATATTTCATTTTGAGCAAATTCAAACCAATCAATCCCCGAGCTATCTTCTTGATAATCCAATGAAAAACCGTTTGTGTATACCTTTCCTTAATAAGTAGATTACTTATCTTGTTAATAAATGGCTAGCCACAGAGACATTTCCGTCCTCCATCACATCTTCGAGTGCTAGTAAATTTTCTGACGTGCGCCCCATTCTAATTTTACAAACGTTGTACAAACTGTTGGAAAAAAAATATGAATAAGCAGTTGAAGGATTATGTACTTAAATGTGACATTGTCCCTCATACGCAATCCGGTTTCAGAAAGGGACATAGCACGGCTATCGCATTATTATCCATAACTGATAGCATTTTCAGGGCAACAGATGAGGGAAAGTTTACTGTTTTTTCACTTCTAGATTTTTCTAAAAATTTTAACACCATTGACCATAAATTACTCCGCATTAAATTATCATAATATGCATTAGATATGCTACTAATATTGTTAACATTTCCTTATCAGGTAGAAGACAATATGTGGTGGTTCTTACTTAGGATGAGTAGAATCTGGAGTTCCGCGTGGGTCCATTCCTAGACCTTTATTCTACGTGATATATACGGCAGATTGTCAAATTTACTTTTATGTCGATGACATGATTTTTTTTCAATCTTTTTCAATAAATATGCTCAATTGTATCGGTTTCACGTTGTGCCGCTTTTCTTTTTTGTTTTCCTTTTCCCATCACATTTTTTTCTTTTTCTACATATTGTAATGAGATTCAGTCGAAGAACGCCTTAACTTCGTCTCAACTTACTATCTTCAGCTCTGTTATGATATCATTGGTTACTTTTGTTAAAGTAATAGTAAAGCGAGGTTGCATTTTTTGGAAGAATAGTATACTCAGATATGTGCTTAGAGTTGTCTGTTCATAATCTTGTCTAAGACGCAAATTACTGTAGTAAGTTTGATCTTTTTTGTAAGGGAATAACACGAGCTTGCTTTCAACCTGAACGAAAAACCCAATCAAACTTAAACCAACCCAACCCAACCTAACCCAACCCAGCCTAACCCAACCCAACCTAACCCAACCCAACCTGACCCAAATAAAAATCTGTGGTAAGAATTTCAGTAGAGAGAGGAAACACAAACAAAGTATCTTCGTACTAATCACCAACGTGACTGCTTCAAACCTCTCAGACGGGTAAGAGCCAATCCAACGAAGCAGTACACCAACCTCAGTCAGTTTTTGCAGAAGAATATTATGATTGACTTTATCGAACGCTTTGCTGAGATCGGAGGACACGTATACTTTTATCAACGGTTTTCAGAATAAAATCTGTGAACTTTAAAAGATTTATCTCGACAGTTCGGGATGCATAAAAACCATGCTCGTATTGTTGAGCTTTTTATTGATAAAAATAAGTAGTCATGGAGAATTGATTCAAATATTTTAGGGAAAGAAAACAAAATGGAGATGAAGCGAGAATCATTTACGTAACATTTATTTCCTGTTTTAAATATGAGGATTACAGGACTTTTCTTCCATTTGAGTGGATATATTTCTTCTTTAAGAGACATGTTGTACAAAGTTGACAAAGGACAATAGAATTTGATACTACAGGCTTTTTTAAAGACTTCAGACTCTTCTATAGGAAGAGTGCTTGTCGATTTAATTACTTGGTAAATCATGTTTGGGTAATGTTCTAATAAATACAGATGAGTGTTCAGCAAATAGCTGACATATGTCGGGTCCATCTCTACTTTCTCATCATTAGTAAGTAGTGATATGTGGTGTACTAGAAGTTCCCTTATTTGTTCGAAAAAGGACCAGAAATACTTACTTATTGAATTAAATTGAATTGAAACTGACTGAGTGATTGCAAGAAAAGTACATGGGAAGGATTAACCAAACAGCAAAAAAAAAACTTGCCGAAGGAAATTCATCATCTTAGGCCTGGTATACGTAAATTCGTAGATTTATAGCACTATGCATCCTGCGCAGATTAAAATATGGAGTAACCCCACATGCACTATATAAAATATCGCCACCCTCTACTGATGGATATGTTATAAATGGCGTAGTTATTTCACTAAATTGCTCCGCCATAATCAATTAACCCCAGCATTTATTATTCCCCAATTTGCGAAATCACCCGGACATAATTGATCGCCGGCGAGACGTATTTACACAGACTGTGTAAACAGTTGTTCTTGAGCCGGGCATCGGGTACACAACTAAATTTCAGAAACTGTTTGCCGGGACGTGTTTTACTAAACGCGCATATTTACATTGTCCGCGAGTCGCCAATGTGTCAAAATACGCGGAGCGACAATATTATGACAGCCACCATATTTGTAATTGCGCCCGGAACCCGCACGTTTAACTCCAAATTTCCAACAATTTGCCAGCGTGACGTCGCGTCGCTGTAACGAACATAAATCGGCGCAATAATTCCGAAACAAAACTGGGGGCGCTCGCGGCGAACTCGCCCCCGATCCGACTTTGCATCCGAGTTACGACGTCGTAGTTTAAAGAGCGCATCGCCGACCGCGAAGAGGTCGAATAAATCGCACTTTACGAAAGAAAATGAATTAAGTGGAGGAGATTGGTTGCGGTCTGGGCACAGATGAAAATTTCAATATTTAATTTATCGTACTTCCAAGTCGCCTTGATGATAAAAAACGACTTAGTTTCAATTCCCACAATTAAAAAAAAATCATTTACAATTATGACAATGAGCTTTGAAAAAGCTTAGCTATTTATTGGAGTTGACGCATTTTCCACCAACTTCGAATCAATCGATCGATTATATTTAACGCCAACATCCACTTGTGGCACTCGCCGCTTTAATTAAAAAAAAAAAAACAACAAACATCGAAATAACAAACACAACACAACACCTCCACAACTCAACCGGCATTCAAATCCACTGGCGGATTTCCGCGCTTTTACGTCCGATTGGAATTCTAATCGTCAATTATTGGAAGTGCACGTCACATTAATGAGATTAAAAATCGCTGCGACCGGAGGTCGATTCCGAAATTGCGAATCGATGGGAAAAATCCCGCGAACCCCCGTCTCGTCCCGGGATAATCCTCCCGCGGCGGCCGCAATTACGTCGAGGGCGGGCGCACTGAAAACCGCGAAACGCAAACAAAACACGCCCGATGAAGATGAGACGGCCGCTCGGCTCGCGCATCTTAAGCCCCCGTGGGTTTAATAATTGCGCCACTTTGATTTGTCGAATTCGTCAAGTTTGTTTGCACTTTTGTGCATCGTCGGCGGAGCCTTGTTTCGTCGTAATTATTAAGTTTCGAAGTTGCAGTTGGAAATTTTGGAAAATAAACGATGGGGACTCTTCAGGTAAAATTGCGCCGGTTTATTGTTGTTGTGCGGGAAGTTGTCGCGATTGTTTTTGTCTTGGGAAAAGTTTTCGTTGATCCTTAATTAATTAGCAAGTTTGATTTAGTTGAAAAGAAATACAGTATCTGGCTGGATGACTTATACGTATTGCTATAAATTAAATCACATTTCGTGTAAAATTCTCAAACATTTCGGAAAAACACATAATTTCTAATTTCATGAGAAATACAATAATAGAAATAAAGATTTTCTTTAATAATGTGTTGGTCCGCCCCTATTTCTGATACACTCATTGACCCGCCTTGGTATTGATTCCAGCAGGTGATCAATGTCTTCTTGGGGTATGGCATCCCAAGCAGCCTGTACTTCCTGCCGTAGAGCTTCTATTGTCAACGGTGGGTTCGGTAGATTCCTCAATCTTCTACCCATCATGTCCCACACGCGCTCAATGGGCGACAAATCGGGAGATCTTGGCGGCCAAGGCAAAAGATTAACATTGCTCTCTTCAAAGAAGTCAAGAGAAACCCTTGCTACATGAGGTCGTGCATTATCTTGCTGGAAAAGTGGGTCTTCCAGCCCTCGAAGATATGGAAAAACATGTGGTTCTACCACTTCGTCAATGTAGCGTCGGGCGGTCATACTGCCCCGAATTAAGAGCAAGGGTGACCTACTACCGTAAGCAATAGCACCCCACACCATCAACCCCACAGTTCGGTGAACATGCCTCGCAATCGATAAATCAGGATTGCGCCTTTCTCCACGTTTTCGTCTAACAGTCATCCGACCATCATTCATTCCTGAACATAATCGTGATTCGTCACTAAATACAACTCGATGCCACTCCAAGTTCCATTGAAGTCTTTCCGTGCACCAGGCGATGTTGAGCAGTGAGGGGTAGCACAAGATGTGGACGGTTAGACAGCAAGCTAAAGGTTCTTATTCGACGATAAATTGTTCGCAAGCCTATCGGACGACCTTGTTCACCTAACCATTGATCAGCTATTGATCTAGTTGTAGAGAATCGGTCTCTCAAGGCCATTAGTCTTAAGCGGCGATCTTGACGTTCATCGGTTCGTCTTTGAGCCCCAGTGCCTCTTCTCCGACGTTCAACCCCATGTTCAGACCACGGTTGATAAACACGCATTATTGTTGAGTGGTGCCATCCCAAACGGTTGCCGATTTCTCTAAAAGAAAAACCTGCTTCTCGTAAACCAACAATCCGCCCTCGGTCAAAGTCACTCAACTGCTGGTAAACTTGAGGTCTCCTTCCTCTAGGCATCATTAAACACTTGAAACACTTTAAACTAAAGAACGGGATCCGAAAAAGTGGAACAAATTCGAAAAATGACTCGATAATTGCTTGTCTATCACCACCTCTAAAAAATGATACAAACGTGAAAAATCCCATGACTACTTGATGATTGGGTTTCAAATTTTAATCAACTATTTCCCTGGACTAGTCCACTATTCCTGCCAAATTTGGTCCAAACATTCCCACCCCTTCTAGGTGATGCAGTTTATATGTCACTGAGTATACGTCAACCAATTAAATATAAGCAATGCTTATAAGAGAAATATTAATAAAAAAATCTTATTCAGAATCAACAACGACCCTTGGATGCCCATCAAATCCTCGATCGTGTTCAGAACACGATATTTTATATCTGGTTTATACTTGTCGACGACTCTTGCATGCACGATCCCATTTATTGACCAAAGATTACTCTTGTTTGTAATTTTAATAAGAAATAAAATATAATTGACGATGTGCTTTTGAGATAATGGGTCCATCCCAAAATGCAAACAGCATACGCCCATACCGTTTTTTTTTATTAAAGCATGCCTGTCATGAGTCTTCAGCAATAATCAGTTTCGTCTAATTTTTCGATTTTTCAGAACAGCTATTTATATTCAGTAAACTCAATTGGTTGACCAATAAGAACACACTCGCATTGTTTTAATTGCCAGTTTCTCCACATTTCTCCGAAAATGCATGTATCACGTTTTGATTTCATAACACGTCGACACACACACACACATACGAATGAAGAATATTTTCAATTTCATTAATTCCTAAACTCAAATTTGCTTAACCTCAATCAATAAATAATTTAATTAAAAAAAAAAAACATGCACATCGAAAAGTCATCGGTGAATCCTCGCAGGATTAATTAACCCGCATTAGTTCGCAGTCTGTAATCTTCCGATAAGCATTCGAGTTTCAAATTAGTGGGATAAACCAACGTGAATCGACCTCGGTTTGAGTAAGCACTCGGTTAATGTAGCAATTTATAATGCAGTCTTTGATACGTCTATCACGACGACGTTATCCAGCACGTATACACAACGTTCAACAAACGATGAAATGTTTGTGCGATTTGAGAGCCGTGCGCTCTCTCGTGTCTGATAACATTCGTCATTCGTCTAATTATAATCTAGATGGAGACGTAATTACGAAAGGATTTTTTCCACCGATACCAATTTGATATTAATTAACGATAAGTTTGATTCCGAGTCCTGGATAAGGGAACGAATATTGTATGGGTTTGGATTAATTATAAATCGTTTGTTTGGTTTTAATGGTCGCGTAGTTAGTTGCATCGCTACAGATTTTTTTTTTTTAGTTTAGTCGATCATCAACTATCGGCCATCGACCATCGCCCATCGATGGATTATCTATGATTACTAATATCAATCATTTTTGAAGGAAATCACAATCTCTTTACTCTAACCTAACAAAGTTTTTCTTGCAAGAGTTGCATTTCTCCACAACCGCAAAAAAAGCAGACTCCCCCAAGGCAAATTCCGACGAAACCTTTTCGCCACTTCAATTCGCACACATTTCACCGACGACAGCGTGCACGCCAAACATTCGTTTAATTCAATTGGACGCGATTGAAAGGCTCGGCTCGTGCGGATGTGTGCATTGTTTCAGCGGCGCAATTATGAATTCAAAAAGCGTTAAATTACGACGGTCTATACGTTTCCAATGCGCGACGTGTGTGTATATTCGCGCGACGGGTTTTCGCGTGTTTTCGTTTCGTAAAAAGGCGACACTCAATTATTGACGTTTCGCGTCCGACGTTTTATAAATTAATTTGCGCGTAAGCCTGGAATTAAAAAATAACGGCGATGCGACGTCAAAAGCTCCGCCGATTCGTTTCGTTCAAATTGTTTGACAATTTGCTTCATTTTACGTTTGGAAAATGATGGGCGTGAACAACCCCAAATGAAACGTAACGATTAGTTCTCCGACCTCGACGGTCGCGTATAGCGAAAATGTTTTGTTTGAGAACTTGTCCTACGGTGACTGACAAATCGGGACGTGTAATATTAAACCGTCGGATATTCGATATCCAGAGTGTTTGAACAGCTCGTACGCATTATGTATAGACCCGTCTACGGTAGCTGTTCTTAGTCATGTTCTGTCAACATTTGCTGAAGGGTACTTGATATGTCGGTCAACAGAATCGCTGCCAGGGTGATTATTATCGAGGACCACTCGATGTTATTTATTGGACGCACGAACATGATCGTCTCGTTTATCAAACAGTAGTTGAATTTTGCCCCGGTTTCCATCGAAACGAAAAACGGATTATTTTTCAATACGAGGTCCTATATTTAATGAAAAGATCGTGCCCTCTAGGAATAGTGGTTTCATTGCGGTTATAGTCCATTTCAAATTAAATTCCATTATCAGCAATCCAACGTCTCAGTTTTAATCGTTAAAACGACGTTAGCTCTTTCATTTATATAACAAAACAACAAAAAATTAACCTAAACGTAATACAAAATAATATAAAAATAAATGGTTACTCTAAGCGCAATTATAAAATGTCTAAAATTTTTATACATGATTTTGATATAAATAAAAGTAATTTTAAGATTTTATATATTTATAACCAACCCATCACCACCCAAGACAAGCCGACCCAATCCAATCTAATCTAACCCAACCCATTACCAACATAGAAGACATGAACATTTATTTATTTTATATAATTTTCCATAATTTAAACTCTTTCGTTAAAAATTCAATCAAGCCCATCATACTGCGTCCAGATTAGACGCAGTATGATGGGCTTGACAACCCAACCCAATCCAATCCAATACAACCCATCGCCAACATATCACACGAACATTTAATTGTTTTATATAATTGTCCATAATTAAAATATTTTCGTTAAAAATTCAGTCGAGCCCATCATACTGTGTTTAATCAGATGTACACGGAGTATTATGGGCTTCACTGAATTTTTAACGAAAACTTTAAATTATGGAAAATTATATAAAACAAAAAATGTTCATGTCTGTTATGTTGGCGATGGGTTGGGTTGGGTTGGGTTGGGTTGGGTTGGATTAGATTGGGTTGGGTTGGGTTGGATTGGATTGGGTTGAGTTACATTGGATTGGGTTGGATTGTTTTTGTTTGGTTTGGTTTGGTTTGGTTTGGTTTGGTTTGGTTTGGTTTGGTTTGGTTTGGTTTGGGTTGGGTTGTCAAATTCATTATACTGCGTCTAATCAGATGTAGACCCAGTGTAATGAGCTTGATTGAATTTTTATCGAAAACATTATTAAATTATGATATAAGGACTAAAAAAATTACAAGCCCTTATGTTCCAAAACAGTCCCAATTCAAATATACTAAAACCTAGCTTTATTTTCGAACTGGGTTTTGAGACAAAATTAGGGTAGAAATTGTAAAAATAAAATTATAAAAATGTTGGTGCTATATAATACCCTTGCTAATGATAATTTCGCCAAATATAATTAAATGATGAAAAATTGAAACAGTACTGCATTTTAAACCAAATTGCATAAACAGCATTGGACAATTGCTCCGACCTACACATTAAATTTGAATGCATCGTGATTGAAACGATGAACTAAGTGCATCAAAACAATGTATTCCGTCCGAGTTTAAAATCGATGATTAAAAATAGTGGTCACTGGATGCGAAAATTTCATGTCAAAAAATAATTTAAAGGATTATCACGGCTTGAACCCACAAGGAAGCACGCTGACACCCGTTTCAGACTTAGCAAAAAGGAAGATGGTCACAATTTGGAGCACTAACACCATCTTGTGGAACGTTACTCTTCTAATTGAGGCCGAAAACCAACTTGGCCACGCAGAATGACATAGCCTAGTGTGTGAACACCCGTGCCTTGGATACAAGCTGCGAAAATGATTTCATGTTGAAGAAAAAAAAATAACAACTAAAATAATATTAAATTACATGCTCGAAAACAAATATTTCTTAAGATACAAATAAAAGTACACCCAATTTCATCACAAAACCCTGGCAGTTAGCGCACGTAAAGTTCGCCAGAGCAATAACTTTATTTTAGTCAAGAACTGAATATGCATAGAAATTCATTCATTGATGTGTATAATGCCGGTGTCATCACGACTCAACCAAGTAACCTTGCGGATATTAAAGGAACACTCTAGACGTTGTGGAGTACATATTTACAGTTTTGTGTCTGTGTCGATTGATCTCATGAAAACCATTGTATTAAAATTTCATTTTTAGTGAATTGCCTTCTTCACGTTTTTAAAATAAATAATACAGTTTAGATAAATAGATTTCTAATTTAAAAGAAAACAAACAAAACCACACAAGAAACAATTACTCCGGAAAATACAAACAAATAAGTATGTAGTATGTGATGGTTATTGGGTACCATCACTTACCACATAAAATTCGAATTTAATATACACGACCATTTCGGTTTTAATTTTACTACGAACGTAGTTATTAGTGCACGTAAACTAGATCTCAGCAATAACCTTGTTTCAACGAACTTTGTATAATTTTGCAGTCATGCATCGTCGTGCCGAATGTCGGTGTCATCACGACTCATCGATGTAACTAACACTACACGACGATGATATATATTCTAATTTTTCTCCCCCAACTTATTCCTTTATTTACGAACATTTAATTTTCGAACATCCGACCACGCTCACCGCTAAAAACCCGACCGAACGAAACGCGACGATAACTTATCGCGCCCAATTTCGCTGATTAATCGCGACGCGTCCCGTCATCGCCGCCGGAAACTTTTTCTCGAACAGTTGACGTATTCGCAAAAACGCGAGCCGCGCGGCGGGCGTCCGAAACTTTGAATAATTATCCACATTAATTAAACACCGCGACCCAGATTTAAACTTACGGCGACGGCGAGAACGCAACGACGGCGGAGGGGGGTGTAGCGAAACGTGTTGCGGCGTGCCTTGGACGGCGTCGGCTGCGCCCTCCACTGACAAATTCGTCTTACGTCGTCGAGTCTATTAGCAAAGCACCCTGGTTTCTTGTAGCGCAAGGGTTAAAGCCTTGTCCGCTTACTGTCATCGGGTACCACATGGCTCTCCCCCGCGCGGACCTAGACGCTGATTAATCGATGAAGACATTAGCGCCGCCAGTCTCATTCATCGCTCATGTTTTATCACCAGACGAGGCGAGCGCGAAATTGAATGAAATGCAAGTTTAAACGCGCTGCGTGAAAGGTCCCGGCATTAACGCGACGTTTAGTGCGTTAACTTGGTCATTGTGACCACAGTTATTATGAATTTAGAATTGAGCAAACAAATTTAACGGCGACGTTTCTGCCATCCTATCGTCGTCACGATCACATTTGACGAAGTCGTGTGGGCGCAACCGTCGCCGATGAATCTTACGAATTTTAATTAATTGCTTTGCGGAAGAGTTCCAAGAACGCCGGTACGCCGGTACGCCGTCGACGAAGGAAACTAAAAACAAATGTTTGCGCTCCACATAAAATTATAAGTGTAATTGATCCCCCCGCCGATTGCCCACGTTAATTAATGGCGTGGGCAAACAAGGCCAATTTCTTTAATGGAATATTAAGTTCGCGTGAGCCGCACAAATACGGCCGCGTTTGTGCAGACGTTGAAAAAAGACGCAGGGAGCTAATTTAGAAATCAATTGCGTAAAACACTGGGGGTATTTCAATTTTGTTAAATTGGAAAAGGGTGAACAAAATCTTGTGCATTTTAAAACGATGATAAGTCTTTCACTATTTTCATTTTTTTATTTACCGGACCCAACTCTTTGGATTTTTTTGACTATGAATCAAGCCAACCTATCTATTCTGCTACGATATCGACGGAACTAACAGAAGAGCTACGTCTGTTGGTATCACCAGTAAACAGGTGAGTTGGGTTGAGTGAAGTTAGCAACTAGACAATAAAACACTGACGTGGTAGGTAGACTTATTGTCTAGTTATTGCCTAAGGTCACTCAACCCAATTCACCTATTTACACCAACAGACGTACCAACCTGAGTACCAGGTTTCTTTCCTTTCCTCTACATATCGTTGTTTCTTCTTTCAGTTTAGTTTCCTTTCTCCTTATTCATCTCATTCATTTGCTTGATTTTTTTGCATAAATTTTTACGCTTTCTGTACATTTTCAAATTTAAATGGAGGACCATGAGTAGCTGCAAAAGTTGTGTAAATTCAATTAGGTCTATTATCCTGAATAAGCAAATTGCTTCGTCTATTAGTTCATCTGTATTATATCTGGTTCACTGGCATTTTGATTTCCATTGTTTTTCTTCATATAGTTAGTCAACATTGGATATCTCATGTTCACTCGTATTTGTCAATTTATTCCCCTTTTATTATTTTAATGCGATATTTTATCTAACATTTTTGCAAATTTCTTATTTCTTTCATGGTTGACTTCATATCATTCATCTCCACTCTAGATTGTCAACGTTGTTTTTTGTAAAATCTGACCAGAAGTCGTTTGCTTTTCCCAAATCTTTTTCCTCGTCTTGCAAGATAGACATTGAATGACAGTGTGATGAAAGACAATATGACAATATGACATATTCAGGTTTCGAATTGAATGGCGTGATTGAAAAGTTGGGATGGCATATGTTGGGTTTCGTTAAGTTAGCAACTTAAACCAAAATAACTTCGTCTACAAAAAGTTTTATTACCACACGGTTTGGGCGGATACCCAACCCAATCTATCATCTATCGAAATGAATGGCGTGATCCAGAAGTTGAAATGGGATTTGTTGGATTTAGCAGGATTAGCTACTTTAACCACCATAACCCACTTCTTCTGCAAGTAGTTCCATCACAACAGTTCAAAATGTATAATTATAATTAAAGGGTATCGATGATAACTCAACCCAACCGAACCCAAACCAACCCAACCGTACTTAGACCAACCCAAACCACCCCAACCGAACCTAACCCATATTTGCTAGCGATTGTGTATGATTTAGTTCAGCAGGATAACAGCTAAATGCAGCCAAATATTGCTCACCAACTATATTCATCGAAAACCAGTCGACTCAATCCAACGCAATCCAACTAATCTAATGGTTCTGTTGACTCACCAATCCCAACTAGGCCCCTTTCATTACGTTAGGTGCTAGTTAAAATCGTTGGAAAAGGAATTGGATTGGGTAATTATCGCAGAGCTCGAGATTGATTCAAACCAACGAAATACAATTCAGAAATTCATTTTCCAGCAATTTTACATGACATGACTTGACTTGGCTCTAAGTCAAGTCGAGTTAATCCACAGTAAACTTAAACCAACCCGACCGCATATCATTATTAACATCACGTCAATAATATTTTTTAGATTAATCTAATTCTTTTAATTATTTCTTCACATTTACCTTGGGTTGGGCTGGGTTGGGTTGCATTGGGTAGGGTTGGACTAGGTTTTAATTTTTATTCTTTCATTTGATTCTATTCCTTTGTCAAGTAGCTTAGTTTCATTTATGGCTGTGATTCAATTTTTTTAACATAATTCATCAGACAATCTATTTGATGATTTTCTTCCTATTCTATTGGAATTTATATGTCTACGATTTTGGACGACTTTTTTGTATAATTTAGTCGTTTCGATCTTTTATTTCATCGATTACATGTTGGTTAGTTTTTCAGACGGCATTTAATTCCATTTTAATTACCAGTTTGAATTTTTATTTTATTTCATTTTTATTGTACCGTTGCCTTGTTTTTTCACTTCCGTCCATTTCTGCACTTTCTTCGAGTTCGTTGGCCATAATCGATTCTTCATTTTACGTATGGCTTTAAATATCCTCGTTTACTTCCCCATTTCGTTCAATTTATATATTTTTTCTCTTGACTGTGTCGTTTATTATTCTTCGTAATTTCTTCTGCTTTTCTACTTCCCGACACATACTATTTAAATGTTCACATCACAGTCCTTTGCCATCGACGCCATTGCCGTCGACGTCTTAATCTTAGAGAATCGATCGGATAGTATTTGTTTGTACAACAATGGTGTAATATGATCGAGATATCGGCACAACAATCTAAAACTACTTAACTCGCTGCGGTGCGTGGTCCATTAGCGGTCAGCGATCGCGATAGGAAACTGGGTCAATCATCGACCACATTTGCTTAACCCTCTGGATGCACAGCTTTGTTTTAAGGTACGATATTAATTATAACAACGTTTGAGTATCACATGTGTTTAACCCTCTGGACGCGTGGATTTGTTTTAAGGTACAACATTAGTTACAACAGTGCTTGAATATCGCAGTGGCTTATTCCTAAACGGAGCTGGGGCCAAATATGTACATATTATATATAATGTTCCTAGATGCCCAACCGCAATTGATTATTCGTACTGCCGTTCTTAGGAGTTGAGGTTGGAGGTTATCGAAGGAAAATTATGGGCTTACGCAAGTATAGCGTCAATGTGCTGTTTTAATTTTTTATTTCATTATCTAAATGATTAAGATTTTACGTTCGTTGAATTAATAAAATTTCGATTTTAAGTCTATTAGATCTCAAACAGAAACACACAGACGCGGCCATCCCACTTCACGCCACCCACGCCAACACTTCTCCACATGATAACTCTACTACTACTCTACTAACTCGAATTAATTTTCAGATGTGGCGTATTGTATTCATCGATATTCATAAGTTAAATATTTAATCTTGGACAACAACTGAAACCCAAAGAGCTTTCATCGACTTCACCACCTGAGACATCGCCGAGAAAATCGACCCACCCATAATCCAGTTGCAATATTCACGGAACATTTGCTGTATTTCATATTAGCATTACATCGTCACATCGCACCGAACAAACATCACCCCTACATAAATAAAAGCACTCGCGTGTGACACATAGAGCTTATTTTCCCCGTTCGCAGATATAAACGTATCTGTCTACGCCGTTCGCTTGTCATTTCAGATCCCCCGGGCGCAGACGACGACGACGGCGGGATGTTTCCAGCCGCTTGCTTGTGCGCGCCCAATACACAGTACCCACTTACGTATACACCGCGCTTGAATATCGCAACTGCAGCAAACACAACGAGCGCGATCGGATGACGAGGGTGCGACGTGAACAGGCTTCGCGCGGCCGCTTCCCTGAAATTAATTGGCTGTTCGCAGCGCGAGTGCACCCTTACGTGCAAGCGGGGACGCTCGAAACGGTGCGTTAGCCTACGGAGTTACGTACGCGCGCCCCTTGTGCGGAACAACAAAAACACGATGCACCGCACAGGTGAACGAGCGAGCGAGGCGCTCCATTGAAAATCACCAGTGCATACTCACACAGACGCACGCTCGCACACAGACACATGTACTTACATAGTAAATATTTTAGATTGGCTGAGTACGACTGCGAGCGCTGAAACGCTGTTCATTATACATTGTGTGCGTAAGCAGTTTTCCAGAGATGTTAATTTCATTATTAATTATTAGCTCGTTAGCAGGATTACATCCTTCAGATATATGGGCATATATGTAGGTTGTTATGCAATTTAGATGCATTACTATTATAACGGAGTTGTGGAGAAATCATGCATTGTTGTCCCAGGTACGTTGGGTAAAGTTGAAAAAAAGAGATTCTTTTTAGAAATGTGCTTCATAAAATAGAATTAACTCTAGGCAAGACATAGATGGTATAAGCGTCATATATCGTAATCTTATGGATAATCACCCATAGTATTTTTTTTTAACTCTATGCTTGTTTCGCATCTTTCATTAATCATTTTTTTACTTCAATCTTTGTAATATACATCGTCATCCCATTTTCATACTTTTATGACCCAACCAGGTGATCCCCCCTTGCCGTCCAGCACGATTCATTAACCCCACCGTTGCTTATGCCAACAGGAACTCCATTGCGCAAATCAAATTAAATCGCCGACCGAAATTCGCAGATTTATCACCTCAGACCGAACACGGTCCTAATCTATGTGACCATTCTAATGGCATAATAACGTCGCGTTTGCGGTGATCGGTGGGAAATTGCATTGTTATTCCGCGTCATTTACGTTGTCTGCGGATATTTATGCCGTCCCGGATAGAATCTGAGGGAATCCGATGCGGGGCGCGTCTAATGTCCGCGTTGCGGGCTAAACGCGGCGTTTCCACCGCGGGCGCGCGAAAAACAATCCATCGAAGAGGCTCCGCGAGGAAATGAATTTTTCCGGAGATTGATCGACTTCGAACTATTATTAAGTATGCGGGGGATTTTTTTTTTGGGCGATTTATCACCGCGACGATTGGGGACTTACGCGAACATTCTTTCCATTTTACATAAATTATTATCAGTACCGTTTGACCCATTTGGAATTTTGAATAATGACTAAGTCGACTTTTCCGCGACGAAACAAACACCTACATCTATTCTTAATTTGCATTAAATACAAAGTATAATAATAGAAATGATCAACAACAACTTTACAAATTTGAAACTGACGCTTATTTTTCCCCAGTCATCTCACACAGTCGTTTAACATAGCCTGGATAAATTACAACAACCCGTTCGAGCGCATCGCCCCCGGTTAAACTCCACCCCTCGCGTCCAACCCCAAACAGACGGACGTAACAAGTGCGTCGTTTCGAGTGTTTCATTTCGAGAGATCGATGACTTTAAAAACGGGCTGCGCACGTGAATTAATAAAACGGCAATTTGCAAATCCGCGGGCACGTCGAGGGCGAAACACAAAAGGCCACTTACGTGCGACGTCGAATTTCGCAAATTGCGCTGCCCCCTGCCGACTGCGCCGCGCCATGCGCGTTTCATTATTTGCCCGCCGATGCCGCGATTAAATAAGCGACGCGGGCGCAAAAAAAATCGCATTGGGCGAACGCGACAATGTCGAGCCCGCGGAACGTTCGGAAACGCGCCGCAATCAACGTTTAATCACGACGCCGATAGGTCTTTCGTTTTACGGCCGACCGTAATCGGGGCCGTAAAATCGGGCAGTTTGTCTCGCGGAGTTTCGGAACGTACGTAGACCGTGTACTGCAAACAATGTACGCGGGTTTATCGTCCGATTAAAGTCAAGTAGTGAAACATTGTCGTCGTTTCTAAGCCACGGAAAAATGAAACGATGTTTACATGAGGAAAGATGATTGGCGAACACGAACAATGTAATTGAAGGAAGTTAAATCACTATTATATAAAATTTAAGCCCTAGCTTTATAATTTGTTGTCAGTGTCTCTGCCTAAATCAGCAGTTTTTAATTTAAAATTATTTCTAAATAAAAAATAGAAATGGCCCAATAGGTCTCTGATTTATTATGAAAATCGCACAAGAATTGAAACATGTCTTTGAATTTTATTCCACACCCACGTTGATTTTAAAATAATTAACTCAACGAAACGTGACTTACACACAAAGTCCCCAATATTCCAACAGCTTAATATTTCATTTTGTGGTCGCTGTTAATGGAGGGCGAAACATTTTCCTTTAGCTAACGTTTCATATATTAAATTTATACTTTATCAGAGCTGTAAATACATCAAAGTTTACAACTCGACTCAATAACATTGCATCACATACCTAAGAGGCCTTCAAAACTGACTTTTTGTTTTTTATAATTTCATACCTCTATATAATTTTGTAATTTTTAAGTCATTGCTTGTTTGAAATACTAATTTCACTCGAATTATTTATTTATAACTTTTATAACTTTTGTATTATTTGATCAATATAATGAACATACAAATAAAAACAATAAAAAACCAATTACGACCAGTTGTGACTATTTGTACATTGTTCTTGATTGCATGAAATGAATATTTTTGCATAACATTCGCATTCGGTTATTTACATTCACTGCCCGCTGACAATCGAAACCTCGACAGGCAACTTGTGGCGCGCTGATAGTTTTCAATTCAATCAGTCCGAGCCACAACAATATAAAGGTATTGGAAATTCAATAGCTGCGCTCCACACTACAAATTCCCCAATATTAATTATCAACTGCACCATTTTCTTCATGCATAATAACCACCCGACCAAAGCAATAACGACGTATTTGTTCGCATTTCCCCGTCAACAGGAAATAGAAAAAATCCTCACTTTGACGATGTCACACAGGCATCGCCAGTTCAAATATTAATTAGATGTGCGCCGA
Organism: Geotrupes spiniger; assembly: GCA_959613385.1. NCBI lineage: Eukaryota > Metazoa > Arthropoda > Insecta > Coleoptera > Geotrupidae > Geotrupes > Geotrupes spiniger. The sequence goes on from OY390739.1 coordinate 25,194,586, forward strand.
CATGGTTCAGCGGCCACAGAATAATCACGCGGTTCATTGGATGTATATTCCGGCATGAATATTACGGCAATTAGTAATATGTACATGTTGAGTGATGAGAATTTATAGCCGAATGATCGATAGACCGTCGTCGTATTAATAATTCCAGAAACGGGATAATAAATCAATGACATTAAAAAAAAATTAATCTTAAATTTGATGTGACAAAGTGTCTGCATTAAATAAACAAATACGAACGTGAACCCGACACACGTTCGCGCGGCAAAAATCGCGTAAACAAAAACAAAACTCGCGACACGGAGAAAGCGTACATAAATCAGGCCAGGAAGGGAGGATAATGAAAAAGCGTATGTATCGCACCGAAAACTGCGATACGCCTTAGAACAGGAAATTCAAACAATTTTCTCTCGTCTGCATAACGGAAGGTGAAAATAAACCAAGAGATAAACGAAATTTCCTTCATGTAGTTTCAATGGATATTATTTAATTATTTATTCGACTTGCGCAAGGTCACATGATTATAATCACACGTGTAAAAATTTTCTTTAAAGTGGTGCGTCGTGATCGAAGTGGTTGAGGTAACGTCTGCTACAAGAGTCGTCTTAGAGTTGCCGCTGCATCTAAAACTACGCCATCAACAACACGATCGTTGGAACTTCATTGATGAGGCGATGACACCGTAAAGATATATATAGCATACAATAAAACCATTCGACAACTACTAATCAAAATGTTACTTGTAGCTGTTAAGAGGAGATGAATTAAGTCGACCTATATCACGGAGTATGAGACGCAGTTATGTGCCTCAAATAATTATTTTACCTCCATTACTCAAAAGGAAAAAAGTCTACAACTATTTGGGAGTTAACTTTGATCTATTACAACCAAGTGAATATTTTCATAACCCACTTATTACAAAAAAACATCGAAGTCGACCTCGACATTGAACAAAAATTACACGTCGGGCGGCTCGATCGCCCCCGTAATCTGAAATATTCAGTTCGGGGCGCGAGGGGCTGTGTGTTTGTGTGTCGCTGTAGCCCGAGCGTGAGAACTCTGCAGTTGTGGATATCGGACAGTAAATACATCAAACAGTATTGATGGGTTCCGGTCACTGCGTCCGGCCAGCGGCAGGACGCGGGACGCGAGAGAACGGACGGGGGTGAAGGGAGGCAGGACGACGCTCCGCCAGGATATAGCGTGGTTTGTGTACACCGTCACTTCATCATGCGTCAGATAAACGCGAGTGTATTAACAAGTGAAATGTATTAACGACCGTGCGCGGCGAGGGCGATCGATTGCGTGCACGGACCCCCAACGCGGCGGAATAAGATTGAGGACTTCGGACAACTAGTGCATTGCCTGCAAAAACAAATAAATGACAAGACAAAAATGGATTAAATCTGATAATTTGTTAAAATTTTATTAATGGCTCAGGTTTGGTTCAAAGTAGTGCCCATAATAAAAAAATGATGTCAGGACCTACTAATCCTAGTTGTGTTACTAGTAAAAAAAAAAAACATATTCAATTTCTAATAATCCTTTATATCATTTCTCTCTAAAATCTCCCTTCGGCTCCACTTTTCTCTCCTTCCAACTCTTCCTACCTCCTCCTTTTTTCCAGTGTTTTTTCCCTCTTTTCTCTACATCTTTTTATTTTCTATTACTTCTAGCTCCTCATCGTTCTCTCCCAAACTTTTTATACAGTCTTTTCCTTTCTTCTTTTCGTCTTCTTTCAAGCTTACCTCTTCGCAATCTCCCAACCAACCACAGAACTCGCACCTCTTATATTTCTCTCTCATCCAATCCAATATGCTAACATATTTTCTTCTTCTGTTGGTCTCCCTCCCCTTAAATAACTCGGCCCTCTCCCGTCTGTTTTAATTCTTTTGTATTTTACGGTATACCTAACATTTACTTTCCCTTTCCGGAGCTTCTACCTGCTTCCATCTCTCTACTATCTGTCCATCTGTTTCCCTGACTTCTCATCCTTTCCGCCTCTCCTACGAATGTCTCTACCATTTCATACACTTTTATCCTACTTTGGATATACTTTTATTGTTCTTTTTCTCTTCACTGCCTGTCGCCAGCCTCATTATGTAATATGGCGTTGACTTCTTCAGTTTAATTGCCCCTCTTCGCTGTCCTTGGTCTACCCTAACGTCGGGTTTTGACTTATTTGAATCTTTTCATTTACGTTTTAAAGGGCTTTGGTTTGTCAATAACTATTTGGGATTTTACGACAGGTATTTGGAAGGGGTTAATGAATAGATGCCTATAAGAGATCATTCCCTTTTGTTGTTTAAGAGTTGATTTGGGTTTTGTTTTATTCTTCAAGACCAAACACACTTGGTGATGGTTATAACGGAATCTATTCGGAATTTTCAAACATCAAAGTTTTGTTATTTAATAGTTGAGTAATTCTCACATTTGTATCCCCTTTTTTTTATACATTGGACAATCATCTCCTCTGGCATTCTTTGTTCTTCCGAAATCTTTGTCAACAGTTCCAATAACAACTCCATTAATTTCGTCACTTAATTTTTGATCATCTCGTTGAATCTGTTGTTTTCTCCTAGACTTTTCCAGATTCCCCATTTATTGAAAGAATACGAGGGAATCCCAAAAGTAACAGGATTTTTTTAATATTATATATATTATATTATTAATAATTTAAAAATACTCCTTCAAAGTAATACCCATTATCACTAATTCACGTTAATTCCGTTGTTGGAAGCACCTACCAAATTCATCATCTTTGATACCTGCTAGCGCCAGCAAGATAATGCGTGTTACGTCATCATCATCAACAAAACGCTTGTCAATCTAGGGCACTGGAAGAAGTGCGAAATCTGTCGAATAACCTCAAATATAATTCTTGGTTTACTGTCTGGTTTTTGGGACAAATTCTGTGTCATCTGATGAGCTTTTTTTTAGATGAGGTTAACCAGGTGACTTCCATTGACTCGACGGTTGATTACTTTATGGATCGTACCCTAGTATCCCATGTGACAGTTTTGTTGAATTGTTCGGATCGTCTTTGAATGCGTCCTTCATTTCAGAGTTCTCAATAAAATCTACATTTTTCAAAAAATTACTAAAATTCATGAACACGAAAATTACGGTCAGAATTTAATTCTTCTTAAAAGAAAATTCCTGGCACAAACGTTGCTGCAACTCTTCGCATTCCCAAATCAACGTTCGAAATGCGCCGACTTGAACGCCAGGACAACCCCGCTAAGTCTTCGAGTTGGACGATTGTACGTTCGATTCGAGCAGTTGGAAATCGATCAGAACAGGACTGATTTTAAATCGCAATTGCCCCATTTTTAAACCGAGGAAACCATTCGTGCACTTGAGTAGTTTTGCTAAGAGCGTGTTCTTTGTAAGCTCTTTGCATTATCACAGCAGTTTCTGCTACAATATTTTACTGCCGCACGTTGCTCGTGAGTCATTTTTTCATGTGTAGTAAAGAGACACACACAGATCTGTCAGAGAAACTACGCTCGTGGTAGACTGACTCAGGAGAGGTCCTACACCTGCTCCTTAACGGCTAGCTAGACCTGGTGCTACACATACACAGCCTCTATCTCCTGGATTGTTGGTAGCTTGACTTGTTCTTGCTGTTCCTCCCGATTATCATCCTTCTCTATCTAATTTCTATTGATATTCAGAAACCTTTGAAAATATCTACCTCATCTACCCAGTCGTTTCTCCGTACATCCTCTCAGCTTTCTATCATTATCCTTAAATTACACCTCAGTGGTCTATCCGTTTCTGTTATTTTCTCACCACACTTCCACTACGTACATCAACACTACATATGTTCCATATCACCATTGCTTCGTAGAATTTCTCTCTCCGCTTTTCTGCCCATATGCATCATGTGCCCCTCGCTGTTATTACATCACTGCAGACCCTAAATAGCCCATTCCTTCACCTATTCTATTATCCCCCCTCTCCATTTCACTTGTACTTCCGTCCTCTTCCCTCATCATTTTCTAAACATCACCACTTTTGTTTCATTTGTGTTGAAATCCACCCCATTCTGGCTAGGAATCCTTCTAACGTTTTTACAATTCCTTGCAGTTTTATCTCTGTATCTTAAAAGGACTACATCGTCTGCGAATGCCAGCGATCATATTTTAGTTTTTCCCAATTTTACACGTGTAATACTAGTAACACTAGCAATGCAAATGCTAGTGCTACTAGTAATACTAGAAAATTTTTGTCCATCTCCTTAAAGTCTTTTTTAGGCTATCGAGGTATCTGATTTTTCAGTTCTTTATTTTTGGTGTTATTTTCTCTATAGAATCGATCTTTCTAAAATAGTGTACGTCATTGTGTACACATTATTTTTTATTGCGTATCATCTACGTTGGTAATAAGCCAAAACAGATCATCAGTTGGTCAGTTACTCATTTGGCTATTATTGAACGTCTGGTCTCATTTTCAGACTCCTTCCTCAGCTCTTCATATGATGGCATGGGTTCTCGTCTAGATGTCTTTGGCTTCCTGGTACTTTCTTTCCCTTCTTGTAATGGCAAACGTTCTCGTCTAGATGCATTTGACTTCCTGGCACTTTCCACGCAGCTCTTCCCGCGACTTATATGTTTTTTTTTCTAGTACCTGTTTTGGTAACCAATTTCTTCTTCTTCTCCACTAGGATTTATAATCTCTAACTATCTAACAACCGTTTACGACTTGCAAAAGTAACGATTCATTGGGTGGAGCTTTTATTGACACGTTCATAAGCAAAAGCAACATTTAAACAAATGTATGAGACAACAAATAAAAAACACATGAAGCGCAGGAAAGCATAATAGCGAAAAATAAATCTAATCTAAAAAATTGCAGGGGAGAAATGAAGAAAGCTTGGATCGGTTTAACATCCTTGTCCTATTTTTGTTGTTTATTCGCTTCCCCATTTGTGTTGTATTTAGATTTCTAATAATTTTAGTTAAACTATCTCGGTTTCCAGATGTTTGTAGTTTGAGTCCTCCCATCACGTGTTACTCAAAAAAAAATCTGAGCAGATAACAACTATTTGTCTTTCCATTTGAAATTATTTATTTCACTTAAACGAGGTTGACGCATTGAATAATAAACAAAGATAAGGCCAATGGATAACCCAAAAATTGTAAGACACAAGCTAAGATAAAATTGGGCAAAATATAAGATTTAATGGATTTAATTTTATTTTGTGTTATCAAGAAAATTACGACTCCAGCCAAATGAGCAAGTCAGGTCAGAAAACGGGCGATAGCGCCGAATCACAGTAAAATAAATGTTGGATGTTAATCAGAATTTATTTTATTTGAAAAAGCGATCAAAGTGCCCTCATATACACTTCAAACAATTTCAAAATATTACCAATCGGTATATGTTCTATTGTCTTGATTTAAGGAGAATTTAAAGTAGTCCTTAGAGCTTACGTCATGTACATTGTTCTTACTTTCGATTACCCCATTCGTTTACTAGTTTTACGTAAAACAGCGTAAATATTTAAAAGGTAATTTAACGGGACATACGACGCCCTTAATTAAAAAAAGGCCACGATGGCGGATAAGTGCCACCGCGCCCTGTACTCAAATACGTTTTAATGAAAGGCAAATATTGATAATAAAACGCCGGATTTACATATTCATCGTTTTTCACCGACTCGGTTAATATTTAAAAATGTTTAAAGTTAGTGTTTGAACAGACCGACTCATATTTATACCTGCCAGCGTCGGGGATTCCATCAAAATGAAGCCGTGCGTTCGGCGAGTCCGCCAGTGCACGCGATTTACATTTTAATCGCTTTTTAAACAAACCAATCGACGCGACGGATACCATATAAGAAACGATTATTTATTAACAATCAATCGATACGCCCGATTTACATATAAATCAATGGATTGTTTTTCAATCCACGTCGATGTTAATAGATGATCTTCGATAAATTGGACGATGGGTCGTCCTGCGAACGCAGTGACCGGAAAAAGCGAGGATTCGCATATAACACCACCTGGGGTCTAAAAATCGAATCTTTTATTAAGCATTCGTTCGCGATCCCGTAGGCCCCAAACTGGCGATTAAGGGATAAGCTCCACGACAATTTCAAAGCCGCCTTAAAGCCCCGCGCAAATTTATTTATGAAGAAAAACTCCTGTTCCGCGCGAAACTTCATTACGGATCGATTAGTTCCGCCCGCGGATTAAAAAGCTCCCAACTTTTATCGCGCGTCTTATCGTTTCGCCCCGGTCGCGGGCCAATCCGCATCGGGAGACAATAAACCGTCGGCGGTAATTGTTTTTCGTCCGAAGGGCCCGAGGCGACGCGCAACAAATCAGTGGGTGGGCGTGCCGCATATAGAACGAGTTTTATCTCTACGGTCCGACCCGAACTTATCGATCAAGGAGGCGCGCGAGCTACAACTTTCCGCCGGATCCGATAGCGCGCTAATTACATTTGCGAATTAGAATCCGCCGCTAAGAGGGTTGAAACGCGATAGCGGCGGCGGCGGCGGGGAAAAAAGAGAACTGCGTCAAAGAACGGCTAATTTGCGCGGATAAATCGCCCCGCTAACCGCGAAAGTTGAAGATTGAGAAAGGCGCCCCCTCTTATTAACTCCGAAGTTGCGAGCGATTCGATTTATTCTGGTTGGTGGATTTAGTTTAGTTATTTCGATTGGCGTGACGTAAAATATCTGGTAGATTGAAAGTGCATTCGAGAATTGCATTAACTTAATTTTTTTTTCTGTTTCGAGTTCCACAATTGGCACCACTTCTCGACGATATATTTCGCATGGAAATCAAATCGACGTCGACGTTTTAAATCAAGCTTTAAACGAAAGCTCCGAATTGCAACTAATGACACACGTCGCCGCGGTTCCCCCTAATTAATTTCCGCTCAAAAGAAACGACCCGAACGTTAATAACTGCCGTTCGAATCCGCCGAGCGGTTAATTGCGTTTTCATGCACACACATCTCGCCCGCCCGTCGAATTCGAAAAATTATTTACGGCCGCCGTAATTGATACGAATCGGGCGCGCAAAGGAACATATCTGATCATCGACGAGCGCTAATGCGACCGGGCGACCGATCGCAATTTAAATTAACGGACGCCACCGCAGACACTGCCCGTCAATCAGCGGCTATTACGGATTATTTCCTTATCAATCCGTTTTAGTGGTAATTGGTGTCGACCGGAGGGACGAGCTCGGTAATGAGACGGCCCGAGCGCCATCTGCTTTCGCGCCGCCGCTCGCAGTCCATTGTTCTTGTAATTTTAATTCCAGTGTTTTATTTCACCGCAGCGGCCATTCCGGGACGATTGTGTAGCGCCGGCAATTTACCCTCCGTTTATTTGCGCTGCGCAATTTAAAAGCTCGAAAGTCAATGAAAACATTATTAGCGCTTTTGGGGAAACGCGGAGATCTGCGACGAGAAACTGCGCGATATCGAATTACTGTATATACGAGGGGAGATCATAATTTGGCGTCCCTGACATTATGACGTACTACAGTTGTGTCTCACATAAATGTTTAATTAAAGCTCGTCTCTTATTTCACCAATTTGTCTAGTAAATTCTTTTCTAGGTCTTTTTCCAGAACGTTTCTTACTTCTTGTCGGCACCGATCGCCGACGATAGAAACGATTAGACCGGTAGGCTGATCCGCGGAGCGGGGTTTACTAATGCAATGCATGTGTTGTTTTCCCGGATCCATTTATGCCGGTACGGTGAACCGTGTCGGGTTAAGTGCACAACGGAGTCGGAGACGACCCCGAAATAAGTTCAGGACGTAAGCAGATTTGCCAACTTCGCGTAATGCGTTTTCGCGTTTACCCGCACCGTATTTCTCGACGGCTTTGCAAAATGACGTTTTTAGTCGTCCTCCGACAATCGTCGGCCCCGTAAAAACGGTCGCAAAACAGTTCACCCGACGGCAAGTTGCAAAAACTAGTTCCGCGTTAATATCTCCACTTCATTAAAGCATTCGAACACCACCCCAACGCCGCAATAACAGTTGCAATCAACAGCCGCCGAGTAATCATCTCGTAATTCCTGCCTAGTATGGATCTGCTAAGATCATCGTCGGTTGTGTAAGCCGCTTCATTACCCAATAACAATTATTCCGGTGCGTTGGCTTTATTGTTAATACACTTCGGAGGGTCGAGTAAGCGCAGGAGAGCCGCTAAAGCGGCCCCCGTTACCAGAATGCTCCGCGATTATTGTCCCACCTTATAACCGAAGTCCAATATTCCGGTGCCTACACGGCAGCGCGATTTATATTTATTTCTCGGCTGTTTTGGTCGTAGCCGTAAGAGCAGTAATCCCTTCAGCTCTTGTTAACGCTCATAGTTACAACTGCGGGTGGCGAAACGACATGGTCGTTGATGTTGCGACGAAACTTTCACGCGAATTAAATTGTTGTGAAATCTACTTGGGGAACGGTGGGATTAATTCAGATCAGCTTGGGACGCACACTGATGCAAACAGTTGCATTTTATAATAAAATTTGGTTCCTTGCATCCAGTTTAGATTGTAGAGGACTGGGAGGTTTCAAGTACTAATGATATTTAAGTGCATTCATAGATATTATTGAATCGTCGGCGCGATTGGCACTGACCGTACTATGTCATCGCGCGATCGGACCTATTGATCGAAGTCAACTAGCCGCACAATTTCTTGAATTCTGAAGCAAGTAGTTTTGTTGATTGTTGTTGTTTTGTTGATATGACTTTCGATTTTATAGTTGCCCTAATAACCGTTTGAATAAAAAAACATTGAAATATATGAAATTTATCGAAACTAGCTATCAGTTTAAAATAAATTCCCAGAGTAAATATTTATAGAGCACTCATATTTTTATTCTTCAACCAAAAGATTTTAGTTGTCTAAACTTCTCTAACCCTGAGTGACAAGTTGTGAACATATAATCCTTTTAAATTGATCTGGGCAACTTGTCGGTAATTTTTTCTCAATTTGTTTGATTGATAATTGAAAATGATTGCTATTGATGACCCCGCATCTTTGGATGGGCTAATTTTTTCAACCTCCGTTATTTCAGGATTGGGTACAACTTGCTATGAAGATTCTTTGGAATGTCTTGTGTCGTCAATTAATTTACTTATGTATGTCTTATGTCTAAATTTTTTTTTTTTGATTTTTTTAATGACCTGTATTAGTAATTTCGTAATAAATATCTCGTTTATTCTGTTGAAAGTATTCCACTCCATGTCATACTCAATACAATTGCAAGTATGTCCAGAACGAACCTTGTCGTTAAATTGGATTTTTTCTTGGTGGATTCAGAGATGTCATGAAAAGTGTAGATTTCTTATCGTTACTGCAAGTTGGCTTAGGGTAATAGAAATATTAATCTACATTTTTTTCTATCAAATTGTTGGGTTGGACTCGAACCTTAACCCAACCTAATTCAAACTTAATCTAATGACACTGACAACAAGTAATATTTCCCCAACCCAACCCAATTCAAACCCAATCCAATTTCCAGCCACGAAAAAATGAATATTTCATTCCTTTTTCGTGACTGAAAACATTCCACTGGATTAGGCTTGAAATGGGTTGGGTCAGCGATCGAATCTAACACAACAAGTAATTTTTTCGTAATGGCAGGTTGGATTGAAAAAAATATTTTCTTTTACTCACTAGAGAGTTATTAATCAGCTAATGTATAGAGAAAGTTACTAATTATTACATATGGGAATTTCCTACGCAGTCTCTCCTTGATTGCTTAGAGGAGTGTCACTACTCCCACGACTCTTTCATAATTCTCCACCAATCTCTGCTTCCTTTCCATCCAATGCATCCAACTCTCCACAGCACATAATCTACTGTAGTCCATCCAATTTTTTTTTTCTTCAATTTTAGTTTCTGGAAATTGGACGCTATTCGAATGGGTTTGCGTTGTTTGATTGTCAATCCAAAAACTCCAAGTTTCATGCATCGAATAGCTTACAACCGATTTAAGATTTTGTAAAAATTGTAAACAATCGACTGGCTTAATAAGTTAATTATTAGTAATGAATGGGTCTAATTTTCACGTTTCAAGATCGATGGTTGGGGTGGGTTGGGTTGGGTTGAGTTTAGTTGGGTTGGGTTGAGAAAATCAATTTTTTTGGGAATGGAGCACTTTTTGAATGAAGACATCAATTTTCAACCTCCAATCTCCAAGCTTTATTGAATTGGGTAGGTTTCAGTTTTTAAATTATAAATATTGGTGTCGTTGACGATTACTACTGTGCATCATCTTTGATTGTCAACCCCGTAGCTTCATGCTTATGTTGAACATCGAATTTAGTGTGAGTTGATACAACATTTCTGCGTACTTTTTTAATATATTTGCATAATAATTGTCAAATTTGAATTGACGATAATATTTGCGGTGGGGTACTGATTGTCAACATCCTGACTCCAGATATCAGTTGAGCTGCGACTTGATTTCTACATCTTTATTTATAGAGCACTCATATTTTTATTCTTCAACCAAACGATTTTAGTTTTCTAAATTTCTCTAACCCTGGGCGTCATAAATCATATAATTACTGAATTTATTTTCGACGAGTTCAATATGCTTCCTATTTATTTTTCCTTTTAATGCTCTTTCCGCCAATTCAAATAGATAAGCACAAATGCACCCCTATCGGTAACAACAATCAACATTCTCCTCACGTCATCCAGATCCCCATGTGTTTGTATATCATGGACGTCGATCGTATCGCAACGCCCCATCCTGCCGGGAAAGACGCGGATAGAAATTAAAAACCGCTCTCGGTCTATCGTTGCGGGTGCGATATCTCGAAATGATTTATGTCGGCTCGGCGTCGGCGTAATAAATCGCCCCGGATTTTCTACTCGCCCGCCGCGTTGCTCGACGCTTTCAGCGCCGACGCCTTTCTTTTCGCCGGCGCGATTTACTCGGCACGCTGTAGATATAGATACACCGACGACGCCCCGCGCGATCCATCGCCCTTCTTCCCCATCGCCGACATCCGTCATGGAAACTAGCGCGGTGCACGCGTTTGGCGCCGAAATTCGCGCGAAACGAACCTTCGCGTTATCAAGACCGGCGATTTTTTTTCCGTGGCCCCTTTGTTGGAGCGCGATCGCCGTTGTCGGTGACGTGAAAAATAAAACCGGCGGCCGCACGTTGCGCTCCCCGTGCGCGACATGAAAGAAGGGTTGCTCGCGCAAAAGTCGTTCCATAATTAATTATAAAAAAAGCGTTTTATGTGGAAGTTTCCTTTGAGCGCCGCGACGGAAAATGACAGGTGCTTTGAAAATGCGCGTTTCGACGAAAGATACAGACGAGTATGTTACACAATGCGATGAGCTTTAATTACGGATAATACATCAAGGCTTGAATGTCGTTATAATGCGACTGAATAACGACGGTCTTTGTTTGATATTTACGGAATCGTTCGCTTAGTAGATTCACCCCATCAAAATCAGTCCGATAAAATTCGTTTGAATTGAGGCAATCGATAGTAAAAGAATATAAAATACCTCTGCCCTATATAATAATAAAAAATGCTTTATGATCATATAGTAGGTCATTAATAATAGTTCACATTTCAACAACTATGTTGTCATCGTGAGAAAACGTAGGTAACATAATCTGAATTAAGTAAATTAAGTCTGTTCTTAAAAATAAAAATACTCTCAAAGGAATCTAGTTGATTGTTAGAGGATACATTTTTTATACAGATATGCTGTCATGCTTTAGAAGGCTCAAAAAAAATTTTTTATTGCTCAAATCTATGCCTAATATATCTAAGAATATGTATAAAAAGTTATAGCGGCTAATTCGCAATATTTTGAAAGATACAGCACTAAACACAGTGACGTGTCGAGAAAAAAATATACGAACGCATGAACGCTCGGACAAACGAAGCGCGCCCCCCCTTCCCGCAGACACATAACGCCGAACTATGTACTGAAAAAAGTTCCATCGGTCGTTCGAAACAATAATATTTTGAATTCGTAAGAGCTATAGTAGGATTATAACGAGATATTCCGTAAGTAATCGACAATTAACATTTTTCCTGATCGTAAACTTTAGAGCGCGTTTTCTCGAGTTTTAGTTTTTACGATTTTTCTAAACTGGTGGGCGTGATTGCGAGAAAACTAGACAAGCAATCAAAACGAAACAAAAATTTTCTTAGCTTTAGTAGCATTCTCTTCGATTTGAACTAAAAACATTAATGAAAAAAAAATTCTAAACAACTTTTTTAGCAAGTTGAAATGATTTTCTCTTCCTGCAAAGAGCACATTCATTTTCAAACCTGAGAAAAATATTGAATTTCAAAATTTTGGGTTTTTTTTTTAGTTCACATAGGAGAAAATATATGAGAATTACAATTTCTTTGGTTTTTTTTGTTTCAGACAAAAATTACGAGCTACATATTTCCCACCGATTGTAGACTGCAACTGAAAGGTGTTGCACAAATGTGCATAAAAATCGGTCCCGTTTAAATATTTTTCTCTCGAAATATTTTTTCTTTAATGCTCAAATATGTAATAAAATGCTCTAAAAAGTTCACTAGACTTGCTCATTTTTTTCTGTCCTAAAAAAATTCCCCCAAAAACGATATTTTAAGTCCTCCTAAAGGAGGATCCCCCTTAAGAAGGGAGTATTTTCTGCGTAATCATTTGGAGACAATTTTTAGGAATTGCATGTTTCGGAAACAATCTAAGTCACATTTCGGCCGTTTTGAGATATACAGGTCCCAAATCGTTTAGTGTAAAAACAACCAACGTCGCGACAAGCTGTACCGAGTTAACGCTATTCAAAGTTTACGTTTAGTGTAGAAACAACCTGTCCTGGACTTAGGTTTTTTTCTGCAGGAGGTGGATCAGAGTGGTGGTGCTGCTGCGCAGTGGTTCGCAAGTTGTTTCTAACCCCTAAATTGAGCAGTGGTCGGAGTTCTTTTTGTTGCTGTTTTGTAAGAACAGTTTGGCGAATTAAGTGTTTATTTTCTATTACCATGAATCACGACGAACCAAATACATTCGGCAACATTGACGAGGAGCCACGTCGAAGACGAAAAGGTGTAAAGAACACAGATGAATACAAAAGAAATGTCAAAATTTAAAGAATATAGGAAATTTTTAATTATTGGGTAATATATTTTTTATGCTCTAGATGTGCCACGAAATGCTTTAAGGTAGTAAGCGAAAACCGCAGACAGGAAATCTTTGCAAATTTTTATAACACGAGTACAAAAAATGAACAGGATATTTATCTACAAGGACAAATTGCCATGAAAGGCGTGGCTCGTAAACGTAAAGAAAATGCTCAACATTTTTTTCCCATACGAGGACATTGCCATGCGATCGTGCATTTGGGTTGATGAGAAATTTTAAAAGATTCAATAGAGTTTATGATATTCGTATGTTATTCATATGCTTCACCATAAAAGAGGTTGAAACAGAAAACATCATAAACTTCAACGATTGGTGGCAGATGTATTATAAAAACAACTCTATATCCACAGATACACAATCGATGCCTCGGAATGCACGAATGCATTTTGATATTTCCAAACTTCGTCATTTTGGGTATACCACAGAAACTCCAGGAGCCATCAAAGCTAACGAATATATCAATGGGTTTATACGGAATACGTTGAAAACATGAATGTGTTAAATTTCCAACGGGATTAGCATATTCAGGAAGACTTCCAATTCTTGAATCAAAAATAGAACATCTCAAAACCTTGCCTCGGTGGGTAAAAGAACCATACGAGCTGTTTTTTGAAGATATCATTGCCAATAGCACAACAAAATTTCTTTAAACTCTCTTATATATAGTTTTATTCAATTTTCAATAACCATTTAAATTTGTTTAAAACTTTGTAATGTATTATTGTTTTCATTCCTTAAATTAATTTTTGATCTAACAAAATTTTTACCAAGTACTACTAAGCGTTTGTTTCAGAAACAACTCGAGTCCATATTTTCAAATTTGATTCTTTTATTTGTTATTACACTTTATAAGGTGTCACTATGAATTCTCATTCTATATAGCTTAAAAATGATCTCTACAGAAATATTTTGTTCATATTAAAAACAGTAGCACAATAATATGTTTTTTTTGATTTCCTGAAAATTACTAAAATGTGACTTAGGTTATTTTTGAAATAAGCGATTCAATTGAACGTCACACGTGATTTTTTGTAAATGTCGATGTTGACTCCCAAGACCCGGAGATGGCTTTGACAGCGCCTCTGTCGAAAGTGAAGGGTCAAACTGTGTGCAGGATTGGGTTCACCCTAGTTATCGGAAATAAGAAATTCAAGAATCGTTGTGATGTCAGCAAGGTCCTGATCGTTCACTTTATCAAAATTACGATTTTTCGCTAAATAGGGAACATTTTGCCAAAAAGTCATATTTTTGTTGTTTTCTGTCCCATTCGAAGCTGTCAAAAATCATTAAAACGAAATTTTCCAAAAATGATCGATCGGAACCTTGGCAAGTGTTTCCTGTGAATTTCAAAACAAAACCGTAATCGTGCACACCAGTTTGAAAAATGTAACTTTTGGGAAAACGCGTTTGAAGTCGAGATGTTCGCAAAGTGAAGAACCGTTTAAAATTGAGGGACTCGGAGAATCCTCCCGTTAAAACAATCTTGGACAAATACGTTGACAAAAGAACACTGGATGAGCTAAAAAAAATCATCCACAGCAACATGTGCAATCAAAAATAGCGCCAGGACGGCCTCAAGGGGGCGCGAACAAGCCACACACCGTTATATTAGATATATTTTTTTTTGAAATGGTCAAGGTTTAAGTCCCCCTTACGGGTGGCGAAATGTTACTTCGAACTAAGCAAGGCTGAAATGGGATGAAAAGGGAAGTGATTTTTACGTCTATACGAATAATATTGCAGAGGTTCATGTTAATGTCACATATAAACAAAACGCCAAATTAACACATAAGGTATTGATATGGTACGCCATTTCCACAAGGGGCGTATTCCAGGTCTTATGTTTGACGAGTAAGGGGCGAACCACTGGATAGCTAACGGTATATCGATTATTGTCTTATGAAATTGCTTAATTTTGTTATCCCAACACAAGATATATCCTGGCCACACTTTACGTTCTGTCACTATGCAAGACAAACTCCAAATTGGCTACGTAATGTAACATACCAAGTTATATATTATTGTTTATGATGGAAAAAAGCAAGTCGATATTTTCCATGACGTTCGTAACATATACCCAAAAATAATCCTTTTAATATTTATGGTGCATGCACCTATGAAAACGTCTCCGATTTTCTAAGTAAATTTTTTGGGCGCGAAAAACACTAATGTCCGCCTACACAACGAATTCGACAACAGTGCAACACTCACCAGTTTATCCCAATTGCCACCTTTTCCGTTTAAATTCAAGAACGACGCCGCCATCCAAAAACTTGATAGTCCACTAAACGCTTAAAGTTTCTCAGTTTATCGATAAACACAACGCGAACACAAACCCGAAACACTAAACGCCCACTTTTCAAGTTTCTTAATTTATCGGCGGTAAAATATATTTTAATTTGACGCGAAATGCCCGAAAACGCCGTTTAAACGTGCGTAGCAAGTGAAAATACGTGCGTCCGAAGCGACGCCGAGCTATCAATTGTGCGTCACCGGCGATTGAATAATCGCTTTTTTGGAACAAAAACTGCAGATTTTATGTCGTTATCATGCGGAAACAATTATCGAGTGTATTTGATGTATGTGACATCAACAATTAAAAACGCAGACGGTTCCTTCAGTGGGTCGAATATTTGAATATATTTGAAATAAATTACACCTCTGTTAAGTGCGTGGATTTATTTTTCAATATTCCTTTCTGTTTTGATTGTCCAAGTGCTGCCGAACAAGCGGCACACTTATATATCAATATGCAATTTAAATATTACAATTCATGCATTATTTCATTATTGGATGTTATACGTAAATATATTAACCCCTTAATGCATCCCAACCCAACACCGCACAACCTTTTAATGGAGCATTTGTCATAACAATTCTGGACGAAAAAATTTTTTTATATAGAAACCAACCTCGTATGGTCTCATGACTACCAATTCACGAATTTATAACAAATACCAACATTATTGCGTTCTTCAAAATTCTTTAACTCAACTTGGATTTAAGGAAAATATGCGATTTTTTATATATCGACTAATTTATTTAATTCAAGTCCAATAAGAAAGTACTATGACACGATGACGGAAATTATGAAACTAATGAAACAATTGTCAGTATACATAAAGGATATTAAGATAAAACAACAAGTACAAGGGGAAGATACCAACGCTCTAAGGGAAGAAATACAGACGTTAAGGAGAGAACAGATAGATTACAGGGAAAAAGTAAGAACATTAAAAGAAATAAATGGAAAAGTGATGGCAGAAATAAATGAATTAAGAGGTAAATTACAACTAAATAATGAAAAAATTGAGAAATTGGGAAAAAGAAGGAAAAACATAGCAATACAGGGACAAAAAATTGACAAAGAGGACAGTAATGCAATAAAAGGAGAAATGGGTAAATTTATAGAGAAAAGTAATAATTATAACTGCTCGTAAGCTGGGTACAAAAACATGCATAATGGAACTAGGCAGCGAAAATAATAAAATAGAGGCGACGCAAAATAAAAGTAAACTAAGGAATATACTAGGTGATAAAATTTATATCAACGACGACTTAACGAAGGAAGAAAGAGACTCAACAGAAAATTAGACAGAAAGCAATAGAAGAAAGGATAAATGGAAAACAAGTGAAGATAGGATACTTGAAGTTAATAATAGACAGACTAGAACGAAGTTGATTGTTGTAGGGAAACGTTCGAACCTGAACGTCGTGCTATGACAGGAGTGACGTACGGAATGCGAATGCAGTTGCCGAGCAAAAAAAAATCGCATTGAAGTTAGCTGCGTCAAAAACGACACAATGACAGGACAAAAACGACGATTGAATGCGAATGCAATTGACGAGCAAAAAAAAAATTACATTGAAGTTAGGTGCGTCAAAACTACATGACAGGACAAAAACGACTTCTTTGCAAAAAAAATAACAAACAGGCGTACATTGGCGACGACGTGAATTATAAAAACACTGGAAGAACATGAACTTCGCGTAATGACAGGAATGACATGATATGGAAGCGAATGCAACTGACGAGCAAAAAAAAATCGCATTGAAGTTAGCTGCGTCAAAGACGACACAATGACAGAACAAAAAAGACGACAGTACGAAACTCGAACGATGCGAATGTAAGTGACGAACAAAAAAAATCGCATTGAAGTTAGGTGCGTCAAAGACGACTCAATGACAATACAAAAATGACGATTTCCTAAAAAAAAAAATCAAAACAGAAATTAGGTAGCGACAAATTTGGAAATGGAACAGACGAGATAATATTCTGGAAAAAATCGATAGAGTGATGATATGTCAAAAAAAACTAAATAACGCAACAATGGATGGCAATTTGGAACTGAACAGGCATCGAAATGTATGTTTGATATTTCTTTAATTTGTTTCCTTCTAAGTTATAGGCCGCAAATACTAATCTGCCCTCGTAGTTGTTGAAATGCATACACATTGAACTGTAAGTCGATAACTCCGATTCCCAGCTTTGGATATTTTAACGTGTTGAATAAATCTCAAAGAAGGCCAGTTTACCAATTCCGATAATTGATCATTGATGACCACTTTGCCCCAATAATAAATTTACTCGGATGCGCCGCCTCTTGGGGCGAGTAATCACATCGCAATTCCGTTAATTAGTGGCAAACACTGTACACAGACTGAACGCCGAACAATACTCCAAATGCGCAATTGTGCTCCGAAATTAACATTTCTCCGCACTCGTTTCAAACATGCCGAACGTATATGAGCGTGCACGTTAGCGATTTAACGAAATCTTATTTGCCAATTAACGGGATATTTCATCAGCGGCGCAGCGCACAGACGCTCGACGAGCGTTCCGTGAACGCATTGCCGGTTCCGCAATTACCGGTTGATTTACTACAAATACAAAGGCACAATGTCGGCAAAACTGGGGAAATGAACATGCATACACAGTTTCCAATAAGATAAATTGCGAACATGAATAAACCCTTCGAACGCAGCTCCGCGCCGACGCCGACGCCGCCGCCGATTCGTCGACGTGACACAAAATCACCGCAACGTATGCGCCGTGAACATTTTTATTCCGAAAATGCGGAGGAGTCGTGAATTTGCAACGTGTCGACGTTTGAGTTTGTCGCCCAGAAATGAAATAAAATTTTTGCGAGGTTTCGAGGTAAAGAATTTCATGTAAAGCGAGGTGAAATTGTATTGTAAAATGCGGTGGAGAAAAAAATCCGCACTGAACTTTCTTATACTCAGATAAATTCGCGATGACAAGGTTATTATTCAAAAGAACGTTTCTAATAAAGTTGTTTAACATTAATTAACTTATTAAAAACAATCATAGGAATAATTTAAATATCACCACTTGTCATAATTGTGTGAGAGTGGGGTAGAACAGAAATGGAAATGTATTAAAATCATTGCATCAAAATGACATCTTCCAAAGAATAACCCATACAGGTTTCCCTATGTCTCCGCCAAGTGCACTTTTGGCTGCGAGCCATTCCGAACAACTTCGTTCCTTAATGGAATTCATAATTTATCTTCCTTTGTTTCAATTAAGTAAATGTACGGAACGTAAGCCCGTTCGACACCGGATGATCCGCATTTCTCTCTCCATTTATGCACTACCATTTTTCCTAATCGACTTTAGCACTCATTAAAAATGTATTCAGCTAATTCATACACGCAAACGCACTAACGCTAATGAACTAACGATCGATACGTCTTATTAACGACGTACTTTTCAATGTACATATTAAAGCGCGCTCTCGTTACCTGAAAAGGGGAACAAATACAAACGTTATCCAGGATCGCATCTACAACGAAAAAAAAAACGCTCGCTAATTGCTTATTAAAATGCATGCTCGCTGGCTGGCGTCGCGAGACGCGCCTCTTAACTCCCAGTAATTACACCTGACGTGATTCTTCACTGCGCAACGTCTTCGGATCTTATTGGCACTCGGCGTAATTCGAGGCCAATTACACGCGAAATGCGTCTTACGCGATAAATATGAACGGCGACGTCCGAGTGGGTTAGTGGGCGCAAACTTTCGAACTTAAACGGGGCTTTGAAGCGAGCGCGCGCTGGGGCACACTCAAACACCCCTTTAAGCCGGCGCGTTTCGGCGAATAATGTCCCTTGTAAAGCTACACAAATGCGTGGATTGCGTGACCGTATTTATGCCTGCAGCCAAATTATCCCGCAGGCCCTCGCGATGGGATCGACACGGAACGCTAAGCTGTAAAATCAGGCGGGTAAATAACCAAGCCATCAGATAAATCGGCCACGTCGCGACTCGTAACGTAAATAAGTGGCGATTTTTCCTTCGATTACCTTTCATTTGAATTTATTACGAGTTGAATGAGTTACACGATTCGCAATCGCGCTAAAACACGTGTATTAAAAAGCTCACGTCGTGAAAGTTAATTAAGAAATCACGTCTATTAAAGCTTTCGTGTAAATTGACTTCAATGTCTTTCTACAATTAAATGTTTAAATAAACAACATGAATGTATGTTTTACATCATCCTTGTGAATCCTGTGGAAGTCCTTTGAGAAAATCTATTGTACATTACTTTGTTTTATGAAGGGGGCCATTCTCAGGTTTTCGACCGTCGAAAAAAATTGAAATTTATTATTTTCTTTTACATTTGATAGTTGAAATAAACATTTCAGTTCAATGCTAATTACACAACAATTTATGAAATTTAGAGAAAAAAATTTTGAAAAATCATATTTTTATGTAAGAAGGGGGTACCCTTAGATAATTCGCAGGTTTTCGACCTACGAAAAAAATTGAAATTTATCATTTTCTTTTACATTTGATTGTTGAAATACATCATTTCGGTTCATGAAATGCTAATTACACAATAATTTGCGCAATTTAGAGAAAAATTTTTTGAAAAATCCATTTTTTATGTAAGAAGGGGGTACCCTTAGATAATTCGCAGGTTTTCGACCTACGAAAAAAATTGAAATTTATCATTTTCTTTTACATTTGATTGTTGAAATACATCATTTCGGTTCATGAAACGCTAATTACACAATAATTTGCGAAATTTAGAGAAATTTTTTTTGAAAAATCCATTTTTTATGTAAGAAGGGGGTACCCTTAGATAATTCGCAGATTTTCGACCTACGAAAAAAATTGAAATTTAACATTTTCTTTTACATTTGATTGTTGAAATACATCATTTCGGTTCATGAAATGCTAATTACACAATAATTTGCGAAATTTAGAGAAAAAATTTTTGAAAAATCCATTTTTTATGTAAGAAGGGGGTACCCTTAGATAATTCGCAGATTTTCGACCGTCGAAAAAAATTGAAATTTATCATTTTCTTTTACATTTGATTGTTGAAATACATCATTTCGGTTCATGAAATGCTAATTACACAATAATTTGCGAAATTTAGAGAAAAAAATTTTGAAAAATCAATTTTTTATGTAAGA
Organism: Geotrupes spiniger; assembly: GCA_959613385.1. Lineage (NCBI taxonomy): Eukaryota > Metazoa > Arthropoda > Insecta > Coleoptera > Geotrupidae > Geotrupes > Geotrupes spiniger. The sequence goes on from OY390739.1 coordinate 25,215,186, forward strand.
AGGGGGTACCCTTAGATAATTCGCAGATTTTCGACCTACGAAAAAAAATGAAATTTATCATTTTCTTTTACATTTGATTGTTGAAATACATCATTTCGGTTCATGAAATGCTAATTACACAATAATTTGCGAAATTTAGAGAAAAAAATTTTGAAAAATCAATTTTTTATGTAAGAAGGGGGTACCCTTAGATAATTCGCAGATTTTCGACCGTCGAAAAAAATTGAAATTTATCATTTTCTTTTACATTTGATTGTTGAAATACATCATTTCGGTTCATGAAATGCTAATTACACAATAATTTGCGAAATTTAGAGAAAAAAATTTTGAAAAATCAATTTTTTATGTAAGAAGGGGGTACCCTTAGATAATTCGCAGATTTTCGACCTACGAAAAAAAATGAAATTTATCATTTTCTTTTACATTTGATTGTTGAAATACATCATTTCGGTTCATGAAATGCTAATTACACAATAATTTGCGAAATTTAGAGAAAAAAATTTTGAAAAATCAATTTTTTATGTAAGAAGGGGGTACCCTTAGATAATTCGCAGATTTTCGACCGTCGAAAAAAATTGAAATTTATCATTTTCTTTTACATTTGATGGTTGAAATACATCATTTCGGTTCATGAAATGCTAATTACACAATAATTTGCGAAATTTAGAGAAAAAATTTTTGAAAAATCAATTTTTTATGTAAGAAGGGGGTACCCTTAGATAATTCGCAGGTTTTCGACCTACGAAAAAAATTGAAATTTATCATTTTCTTTTACATTTGATTGTTGAAATACATCATTTCGGTTCATGAAATGCTAATTACACAATAATTTGCGAAATTTAGAGAAAAAAATTTTGAAAAATCAATTTTTATGTAAGAAGGGGGTACCCTTAGATAATTCGCAGGTTTTCGACCTACGAAAAAAATTGAAATTTATCATTTTCTTTTACATTTGATTGTTGAAATACATCATTTCGGTTCATGAAATGCTAATTACACAATAATTTGCGAAATTTAGAGAAAAAAATTTTGAAAAATCCATTTTTTATGTAAGAAGGGGGTACCCTTAGATAATTCGCAGGTTTTCGACCTACGAAAAAAATTGAAATTTATCATTTTCTTTTACATTTGATTGTTGAAATACATCATTTCGGTTCATGAAACGCTAATTACACAATAATTTGCGAAATTTAGAGAAAAATTTTTTGAAAAATCCATTTGTTATGTAAGAAGGGGGTACCCTTAGATAATTCGCAAGTTTTCGACCTACGAAAAAAATTGAAATTTAACATTTTCTTTTACATTTGATTGTTGAAATACATCATGTCGGTTCATGAAACGCTAATTACACAATAATTTGCGAAATTTAGAGAAAAATTTTTTGAAAAATCCATTTTTTATGTAAGAAGGGGGTACCCTTAGATAATTCGCAAGTTTTCGACCTACGAAAAAAATTGAAATTTAACATTTTCTTTTACATTTGATTGTTGAAATACATCATTTCGGTTCATGAAACGCTAATTACACAATAATTTGCGAAATTTAGAGAAAAAAATTTTGAAAAATCCATTTTTTATGTAAGAAGGGGGTACCCTTAGATAATTCGCAGGTTTTCGACCTACGAAAAAAATTGAAATTTAACATTTTCTTTTACATTTGATTGTTGAAATACATCATTTCGGTTCATGAAATGCTAATTACACAATAATTTGCGAAATTTAGAGAAAAAATTTTTGAAAAATCCATTTTTTATGTAAGAAGGGGGTACCCTTAGATAATTCGCAGGTTTTCGACCTACGAAAATAATTGAAATTTATCATTTTCTTTTACATTTGATTGTTGAAATACATCATTTCGGTTCATGAAATGCTAATTACACAATAATTTGCGAAATTTAGTGAAAAAAATTTTGAAAAATCAATTTTTTATGTAAGAAGGGGGTACCCTTAGATAATTCGCAGATTTTCGACCGTCGAAAAAAATTGAAATTTATCATTTTCTTTTACATTTGATTGTTGAAATACATCATTTCGGTTCATGAAATGCTAATTACACAATAATTTGCGAAATTTAGAGAAAAAAATTTTGAAAAATCAATTTTTTATGTAAGAAGGGGGTACCCTTAGATAATTCGCAGATTTTCGACCGTCGAAAAAAATTGAAATTTATAATTTTCTTTTACATTTGATTGTTGAAATACATCATTTCGGTTCATGAAATGCTAATTACACAATAATTTGCGAAATTTAGAGAAAAAAATTTTGAAAAATCAATTTTTTATGTAAGAAGGGGGTACCCTTAGATAATTCGCAGATTTTCGACCTACGAAAAAAATTGAAATTTATCATTTTCTTTTACATTTGATTGTTGAAATACATCATTTCGGTTCATGAAATGCTAATTACACAATAATTTGCGAAATTTAGAGAAAATTTTTTTGAAAAATCCATTTTTTATGTAAGAAGGGGGTACCCTTAGATAATTCGCAGATTTTCGACCGTCGAAAAAAATTGAAATTTATCATTTTCTTTTACATTTGATTGTTGAAATACATCATTTCGGTTCATGAAATGCTAATTACACAATAATTTGCGAAATTTAGAGAAAAAAATTTTGAAAAATCAATTTTTTATGTAAGAAGGGGGTACCCTTAGATAATTCGCAGATTTTCGACCGTCGAAAAAAATTGAAATTTATCATTTTCTTTTACATTTGATTGTTGAAATACACCATTTCGGTTCATGAAATGCTAATTACACAATAATTTGCGAAATTTAGAGAAAAAAAATTTGAAAAATCAATTTTTTATGTAAGAAGGGGGTACCCTTAGATAATTCGCAGGTTTTCGACCTACGAAAATAATTGAAATTTATCATTTTCTTTTACATTTGATTGTTGAAATACATCATTTCGGTTCATGAAATGCTAATTACACAATAATTTGCGAAATTTAGAGAAAAAAATTTTGAAAAATCAATTTTTTATGTAAGAAGGGGGTACCCTTAGATAATTCGCAGATTTTCGACCGTCGAAAAAAATTGAAATTTATCATTTTCTTTTACATTTGATGGTTGAAATACATCATTTCGGTTCATGAAATGCTAATTACACAATAATTTGCGAAATTTAGAGAAAAAATTTTTGAAAAATCAATTTTTTATGTAAGAAGGGGGTACCCTTAGATAATTCGCAGGTTTTCGACCTACGAAAAAAATTGAAATTTATCATTTTCTTTTACATTTGATTGTTGAAATACATCATTTCGGTTCATGAAATGCTAATTACACAATAATTTGCGAAATTTAGAGAAAAAAATTTTGAAAAATCAATTTTTATGTAAGAAGGGGGTACCCTTAGATAATTCGCAGGTTTTCGACCTACGAAAAAAATTGAAATTTATCATTTTCTTTTACATTTGATTGTTGAAATACATCATTTCGGTTCATGAAATGCTAATTACACAATAATTTGCGAAATTTAGAGAAAAAAATTTTGAAAAATCAATTTTTTATGTAAGAACATTTGATTGTTGAAATACATCATTTCGGTTCATGAAATGCTAATTACACAATAATTTGCGAAATTTAGAGAAAAAAATTTTGAAAAATCAATTTTTTATGTAAGAAGGGGGTACCCTTAGATAATTCGCAGATTTTCGACCGTCGAAAAAAATTGAAATTTATCATTTTCTTTTACATTTGATTGTTGAAATACATCATGTCGGTTCATGAAATGCTAATTACACAATAATTTGCGAAATTTAGAGAAAAAAATTTTGAAAAATCAATTTTTTATGTAAGAAGGGGGTACCCTTAGATAATTCGCAGATTTTCGACCGTCGAAAAAAATTGAAATTTATCATTTTCTTTTACATTTGATTGTTGAAATACACCATTTCGGTTCATGAAATGCTAATTACACAATAATTTGCGAAATTTAGAGAAAAAAATTTTGAAAAATCAATTTTTTATGTAAGAAGGGGGTACCCTTAGATAATTCGCAGGTTTTCGACCTACGAAAAAAATTGAAATTTATCATTTTCTTTTACATTTGATTGTTGAAATACATCATTTCGGTTCATGAAATGCTAATTACACAATAATTTGCGAAATTTAGAGAAAAAAATTTTGAAAAATCAATTTTTTATGTAAGAAGGGGGTACCCTTAGATAATTCGCAGATTTTCGACCGTCGAAATTTATCATTTTCTTTTACATTTGATTGTTGAAATACATCATTTCGGTTCATGAAATGCTAATTACACAATAATTTGCGAAATTTAGAGAAAAAAATTTTGAAAAATCAATTTTTTATGTAAGAAGGGGGTACCCTTAGATAATTCGCAGGTTTTCGACCTACGAAAAAAATTGAAATTTATCATTTTCTTTTACATTTGATTGTTGAAATACATCATTTCGGTTCATGAAATGCTAATTACACAATAATTTGCGAAATTTAGAGAAAAAAATTTTGAAAAATCAATTTTTTATGTAAGAACATTTGATTGTTGAAATACATCATTTCGGTTCATGAAATGCTAATTACACAATAATTTGCGAAATTTAGAGAAAAAAATTTTGAAAAATCAATTTTTTATGTAAGAAGGGGGTACCCTTAGATAATTCGCAGATTTTCGACCTACGAAAAAAATTGAAATTTATCATTTTCTTTTACATTTGATTGTTGAAATACATCATGTCGGTTCATGAAACGCTAATTACACAATAATTTGCGAAATTTAGAGAAAAATTTTTTGAAAAATCCATTTTTTATGTAAGAAGGGGGTACCCTTAGATAATTCGCAAGTTTTCGACCTACGAAAAAAATTGAAATTTAACATTTTCTTTTACATTTGATTGTTGAAATACATCATTTCGGTTCATGAAACGCTAATTACACAATAATTTGCGAAATTTAGAGAAAAAAATTTTGAAAAATCAATTTTTTATGTAAGAAGGGGGTACCCTTAGATAATTCGCAGATTTTCGACCTACGAAAAAAATTGAAATTTATCATTTTCTTTTACATTTGATTGTTGAAATACATCATTTCGGTTCATGAAATGCTAATTACACAATAATTTGCGAAATTTAGAGAAAAAAATTTTGAAAAATCAATTTTTTATGTAAGAAGGGGGTACCCTTAGATAATTCGCAGGTTTTCGACCTACGAAAAAAATTGAAATTTATCATTTTCTTTTACATTTGATTGTTGAAATACATCATTTCGGTTCATGAAATGCTAATTACACAATAATTTGCGAAATTTAGAGAAAAAAATTTTGAAAAATCAATTTTTTATGTAAGAAGGGGGTACCCTTAGATAATTCGCAGATTTTCGACCGTCGAAATTTATCATTTTCTTTTACATTTGATTGTTGAAATACATCATTTCGGTTCATGAAATGCTAATTACACAATAATTTGCGAAATTTAGAGAAAAAAATTTTGAAAAATCAATTTTTTATGTAAGAAGGGGGTACCCTTAGATAATTCGCAGGTTTTCGACCTACGAAAAAAATTGAAATTTATCATTTTCTTTTACATTTGATTGTTGAAATACATCATTTCGGTTCATGAAATGCTAATTACACAATAATTTGCGAAATTTAGAGAAAAAAATTTTGAAAAATCAATTTTTTATGTAAGAACATTTGATTGTTGAAATACATCATTTCGGTTCATGAAATGCTAATTACACAATAATTTGCGAAATTTAGAGAAAAAAATTTTGAAAAATCAATTTTTTATGTAAGAAGGGGGTACCCTTAGATAATTCGCAGATTTTCGACCGTCGAAAAAAAATGAAATTTATCATTTTCTTTTACATTTGATTGTTGAAATACATCATTTCGGTTCATGAAATGCTAATTACACAATAATTTGCGAAATTTAGAGAAAAAAATTTTGAAAAATCAATTTTTTATGTAAGAAGGGGGTACCCTTAGATAATTCGCAGATTTTCGACCGTCGAAAAAAATTGAAATTTATCATTTTCTTTTACATTTGATTGTTGAAATACATCATTTCGGTTCATGAAATGCTAATTACACAATAATTTGCGAAATTTAGAGAAAAAAATTTTGAAAAATCAATTTTTTATGTAAGAAGGGGGTACCCTTAGATAATTCGCAGATTTTCGACCTACGAAAAAAAATGAAATTTATCATTTTCTTTTACATTTGATTGTTGAAATACATCATTTCGGTTCATGAAATGCTAATTACACAATAATTTGCGAAATTTAGAGAAAAAAATTTTGAAAAATCAATTTTTTATGTAAGAAGGGGGTACCCTTAGATAATTCGCAGGTTTTCGACCTACGAAAAAAATTGAAATTTATCATTTTCTTTTACATTTGATTGTTGAAATACATCATTTCGGTTCATGAAACGCTAATTACACAATAATTTGCGAAATTTAGAGAAAAATTTTTTGAAAAATCCATTTGTTATGTAAGAAGGGGGTACCCTTAGATAATTCGCAGATTTTCGACCTACGAAAAAAAATGAAATTTATCATTTTCTTTTACATTTGATTGTTGAAATACATCATTTCGGTTCATGAAATGCTAATTACACAATAATTTGCGAAATTTAGAGAAAAAAATTTTGAAAAATCAATTTTTTATGTAAGAAGGGGGTACCCTTAGATAATTCGCAGATTTTCGACCGTCGAAAAAAATTGAAATTTATCATTTTCTTTTACATTTGATTGTTGAAATACATCATTTCGGTTCATGAAATGCTAATTACACAATAATTTGCGAAATTTAGAGAAAAAAATTTTGAAAAATCAATTTTTTATGTAAGAAGGGGGTACCCTTAGATAATTCGCAGATTTTCGACCTACGAAAAAAAATGAAATTTATCATTTTCTTTTACATTTGATTGTTGAAATACATCATTTCGGTTCATGAAATGCTAATTACACAATAATTTGCGAAATTTAGAGAAAAAAATTTTGAAAAATCAATTTTTTATGTAAGAAGGGGGTACCCTTAGATAATTCGCAGGTTTTCGACCTACGAAAAAAATTGAAATTTATCATTTTCTTTTACATTTGATTGTTGAAATACATCATTTCGGTTCATGAAATGCTAATTACACAATAATTTGCGAAATTTAGAGAAAAAATTTTTGAAAAATCCATTTTTTATGTAAGAAGGGGGTACCCTTAGATAATTCGCAGGTTTTCGACCTACGAAAAAAATTGAAATTTATCATTTTCTTTTACATTTGATTGTTGAAATACATCATTTCGGTTCATGAAACGCTAATTACACAATAATTTGCGAAATTTAGAGAAAAATTTTTTGAAAAATCCATTTGTTATGTAAGAAGGGGGTACCCTTAGATAATTCGCAAGTTTTCGACCTACGAAAAAAATTGAAATTTAACATTTTCTTTTACATTTGATTGTTGAAATACATCATGTCGGTTCATGAAACGCTAATTACACAATAATTTGCGAAATTTAGAGAAAATTTTTTTGAAAAATCCATTTTTTATGTAAGAAGGGGGTACCCTTAGATAATTCGCAAGTTTTCGACCTACGAAAAAAATTGAAATTTAACATTTTCTTTTACATTTGATTGTTGAAATACATCATTTCGGTTCATGAAACGCTAATTACACAATAATTTGCGAAATTTAGAGAAAAAAATTTTGAAAAATCCATTTTTTATGTAAGAAGGGGGTACCCTTAGATAATTCGCAGGTTTTCGACCTACGAAAAAAATTGAAATTTAACATTTTCTTTTACATTTGATTGTTGAAATACATCATTTCGGTTCATGAAATGCTAATTACACAATAATTTGCGAAATTTAGAGAAAAAATTTTTGAAAAATCCATTTTTTATGTAAGAAGGGGGTACCCTTAGATAATTCGCAGGTTTTCGACCTACGAAAATAATTGAAATTTATCATTTTCTTTTACATTTGATTGTTGAAATACATCATTTCGGTTCATGAAATGCTAATTACACAATAATTTGCGAAATTTAGTGAAAAAAATTTTGAAAAATCAATTTTTTATGTAAGAAGGGGGTACCCTTAGATAATTCGCAGATTTTCGACCGTCGAAAAAAATTGAAATTTATCATTTTCTTTTACATTTGATTGTTGAAATACATCATTTCGGTTCATGAAATGCTAATTACACAATAATTTGCGAAATTTAGAGAAAAAAATTTTGAAAAATCAATTTTTTATGTAAGAAGGGGGTACCCTTAGATAATTCGCAGATTTTCGACCTACGAAAAAAATTGAAATTTATCATTTTCTTTTACATTTGATTGTTGAAATACATCATTTCGGTTCATGAAATGCTAATTACACAATAATTTGCGAAATTTAGAGAAAATTTTTTTGAAAAATCCATTTTTTATGTAAGAAGGGGGTACCCTTAGATAATTCGCAGATTTTCGACCGTCGAAAAAAATTGAAATTTATCATTTTCTTTTACATTTGATTGTTGAAATACATCATTTCGGTTCATGAAATGCTAATTACACAATAATTTGCGAAATTTAGAGAAAAAAATTTTGAAAAATCAATTTTTTATGTAAGAAGGGGGTACCCTTAGATAATTCGCAGATTTTCGACCGTCGAAAAAAATTGAAATTTATCATTTTCTTTTACATTTGATTGTTGAAATACACCATTTCGGTTCATGAAATGCTAATTACACAATAATTTGCGAAATTTAGAGAAAAAAATTTTGAAAAATCAATTTTTTATGTAAGAAGGGGGTACCCTTAGATAATTCGCAGGTTTTCGACCTACGAAAATAATTGAAATTTATCATTTTCTTTTACATTTGATTGTTGAAATACATCATTTCGGTTCATGAAATGCTAATTACACAATAATTTGCGAAATTTAGAGAAAAAAATTTTGAAAAATCAATTTTTTATGTAAGAAGGGGGTACCCTTAGATAATTCGCAGATTTTCGACCGTCGAAAAAAATTGAAATTTATCATTTTCTTTTACATTTGATGGTTGAAATACATCATTTCGGTTCATGAAATGCTAATTACACAATAATTTGCGAAATTTAGAGAAAAAAATTTTGAAAAATCAATTTTTTATGTAAGAAGGGGGTACCCTTAGATAATTCGCAGATTTTCGACCTACGAAAAAAATTGAAATTTATCATTTTCTTTTACATTTGATTGTTGAAATACATCATTTCGGTTCATGAAATGCTAATTACACAATAATTTGCGAAATTTAGAGAAAAAAATTTTGAAAAATCAATTTTTTATGTAAGAAGGGGGTACCCTTAGATAATTCGCAGATTTTCGACCTACGAAAAAAATTGAAATTTATCATTTTCTTTTACATTTGATTGTTGAAATACATCATTTCGGTTCATGAAATGCTAATTACACAATAATTTGCGAAATTTAGAGAAAAAAATTTTGAAAAATCAATTTTTTATGTAAGAAGGGGGTACCCTTAGATAATTCGCAGGTTTTCGACCTACGAAAAAAATTGAAATTTATCATTTTCTTTTACATTTGATTGTTGAAATACATCATTTCGGTTCATGAAATGCTAATTACACAATAATTTGCGAAATTTAGAGAAAAAAATTTTGAAAAATCAATTTTTTATGTAAGAAGGGGGTACCCTTAGATAATTCGCAGGTTTTCGACCTACGAAAAAAATTGAAATTTATCATTTTCTTTTACATTTGATTGTTGAAATACATCATTTCGGTTCATGAAATGCTAATTACACAATAATTTGCGAAATTTAGAGAAAAAAATTTTGAAAAATCAATTTTTTATGTAAGAACATTTGATTGTTGAAATACATCATTTCGGTTCATGAAATGCTAATTACACAATAATTTGCGAAATTTAGAGAAAAAAATTTTGAAAAATCAATTTTTTATGTAAGAAGGGGGTACCCTTAGATAATTCGCAGATTTTCGACCGTCGAAAAAAATTGAAATTTATCATTTTCTTTTACATTTGATTGTTGAAATACACCATTTCGGTCCATGAAATGCTAATTACACAATAATTTGCGAAATTTAGAGAAAAAAATTTTGAAAAATCAATTTTTTATGTAAGAAGGGGGTACCCTTAGATAATTCGCAGATTTTCGACCTACGAAAAAAAATGAAATTTATCATTTTCTTTTACATTTGATTGTTGAAATACATCATTTCGGTTCATGAAATGCTAATTACACAATAATTTGCGAAATTTAGAGAAAAAAATTTTGAAAAATCAATTTTTTATGTAAGAAGGGGGTACCCTTAGATAATTCGCAGATTTTCGACCGTCGAAAAAAATTGAAATTTATCATTTTCTTTTACATTTGATTGTTGAAATACATCATTTCGGTTCATGAAATGCTAATTACACAATAATTTGCGAAATTTAGAGAAAAAAATTTTGAAAAATCAATTTTTTATGTAAGAAGGGGGTACCCTTAGATAATTCGCAGATTTTCGACCTACGAAAAAAAATGAAATTTATCATTTTCTTTTACATTTGATTGTTGAAATACATCATTTCGGTTCATGAAATGCTAATTACACAATAATTTGCGAAATTTAGAGAAAAAAATTTTGAAAAATCAATTTTTTATGTAAGAAGGGGGTACCCTTAGATAATTCGCAGATTTTCGACCGTCGAAAAAAATTGAGATTTATCATTTTCTTTTACATTTGATTGTTGAAATACATCATTTCGGTTCATGAAATGCTAATTACACAATAATTTGCGAAATTTAGAGAAAAAAATTTTGAAAAATCAATTTTTTATGTAAGAAGGGGGTACCCTTAGATAATTCGCAGATTTTCGACCTACGAAAAAAAATGAAATTTATCATTTTCTTTTACATTTGATTGTTGAAATACATCATTTCGGTTCATGAAATGCTAATTACACAATAATTTGCGAAATTTAGAGAAAAAAATTTTGAAAAATCAATTTTTTATGTAAGAAGGGGGTACCCTTAGATAATTCGCAGGTTTTCGACCTACGAAAAAAATTGAAATTTATCATTTTCTTTTACATTTGATTGTTGAAATACATCATTTCGGTTCATGAAATGCTAATTACACAATAATTTGCGAAATTTAGAGAAAAAATTTTTGAAAAATCCATTTTTTATGTAAGAAGGGGGTACCCTTAGATAATTCGCAGGTTTTCGACCTACGAAAAAAATTGAAATTTATCATTTTCTTTTACATTTGATTGTTGAAATACATCATTTCGGTTCATGAAACGCTAATTACACAATAATTTGCGAAATTTAGAGAAAAATTTTTTGAAAAATCCATTTTTTATGTAAGAAGGGGGTACCCTTAGATAATTCGCAGGTTTTCGACCTACGAAAATAATTGAAATTTATCATTTTCTTTTACATTTGATTGTTGAAATACATCATTTCGGTTCATGAAATGCTAATTACACAATAATTTGCGAAATTTAGTGAAAAAAATTTTGAAAAATCAATTTTTTATGTAAGAAGGGGGTACCCTTAGATAATTCGCAGATTTTCGACCGTCGAAAAAAATTGAAATTTATCATTTTCTTTTACATTTGATTGTTGAAATACATCATTTCGGTTCATGAAATGCTAATTACACAATAATTTGCGAAATTTAGAGAAAAAAATTTTGAAAAATCAATTTTTTATGTAAGAAGGGGGTACCCTTAGATAATTCGCAGATTTTCGACCGTCGAAAAAAATTGAAATTTATCATTTTCTTTTACATTTGATTGTTGAAATACATCATTTCGGTTCATGAAATGCTAATTACACAATAATTTGCGAAATTTAGAGAAAATTTTTTTTGAAAAATCCATTTGTTATGTAAGAAGGGGGTACCCTTAGATAATTCGCAAGTTTTCGACCTACGAAAAAAATTGAAATTTAACATTTTCTTTTACATTTGATTGTTGAAATACATCATGTCGGTTCATGAAACGCTAATTACACAATAATTTGCGAAATTTAGAGAAAAATTTTTTGAAAAATCCATTTTTTATGTAAGAAGGGGGTACCCTTAGATAATTCGCAGGTTTTCGACCTACGAAAATAATTGAAATTTATCATTTTCTTTTACATTTGATTGTTGAAATACATCATTTCGGTTCATGAAATGCTAATTACACAATAATTTGCGAAATTTAGTGAAAAAAATTTTGAAAAATCAATTTTTTATGTAAGAAGGGGGTACCCTTAGATAATTCGCAGATTTTCGACCGTCGAAAAAAATTGAAATTTATCATTTTCTTTTACATTTGATTGTTGAAATACATCATTTCGGTTCATGAAATGCTAATTACACAATAATTTGCGAAATTTAGAGAAAAAAATTTTGAAAAATCAATTTTTTATGTAAGAAGGGGGTACCCTTAGATAATTCGCAGATTTTCGACCGTCGAAAAAAATTGAAATTTATCATTTTCTTTTACATTTGATTGTTGAAATACACCATTTCGGTTCATGAAATGCTAATTACACAATAATTTGCGAAATTTAGAGAAAAAAATTTTGAAAAATCAATTTTTTATGTAAGAAGGGGGTACCCTTAGATAATTCGCAGGTTTTCGACCTACGAAAATAATTGAAATTTATCATTTTCTTTTACATTTGATTGTTGAAATACATCATTTCGGTTCATGAAATGCTAATTACACAATAATTTGCGAAATTTAGAGAAAAAAATTTTGAAAAATCAATTTTTTATGTAAGAAGGGGGTACCCTTAGATAATTCGCAGATTTTCGACCGTCGAAAAAAATTGAAATTTATCATTTTCTTTTACATTTGATGGTTGAAATACATCATTTCGGTTCATGAAATGCTAATTACACAATAATTTGCGAAATTTAGAGAAAAAAATTTTGAAAAATCAATTTTTTATGTAAGAAGGGGGTACCCTTAGATAATTCGCAGATTTTCGACCTACGAAAAAAATTGAAATTTATCATTTTCTTTTACATTTGATTGTTGAAATACATCATTTCGGTTCATGAAATGCTAATTACACAATAATTTGCGAAATTTAGAGAAAAAAATTTTGAAAAATCAATTTTTTATGTAAGAAGGGGGTACCCTTAGATAATTCGCAGATTTTCGACCTACGAAAAAAATTGAAATTTATCATTTTCTTTTACATTTGATTGTTGAAATACATCATTTCGGTTCATGAAATGCTAATTACACAATAATTTGCGAAATTTAGAGAAAAAAATTTTGAAAAATCAATTTTTTATGTAAGAAGGGGGTACCCTTAGATAATTCGCAGGTTTTCGACCTACGAAAAAAATTTAAATTTATCATTTTCTTTTACATTTGATTGTTGAAATACATCATTTCGGTTCATGAAATGCTAATTACACAATAATTTGCGAAATTTAGAGAAAAAAATTTTGAAAAATCAATTTTTTATGTAAGAAGGGGGTACCCTTAGATAATTCGCAGGTTTTCGACCTACGAAAAAAATTGAAATTTATCATTTTCTTTTACATTTGATTGTTGAAATACATCATTTCGGTTCATGAAATGCTAATTACACAATAATTTGCGAAATTTAGAGAAAAAAATTTTGAAAAATCAATTTTTTATGTAAGAACATTTGATTGTTGAAATACATCATTTCGGTTCATGAAATGCTAATTACACAATAATTTGCGAAATTTAGAGAAAAAAATTTTGAAAAATCAATTTTTTATGTAAGAAGGGGGTACCCTTAGATAATTCGCAGATTTTCGACCGTCGAAAAAAATTGAAATTTATCATTTTCTTTTACATTTGATTGTTGAAATACACCATTTCGGTCCATGAAATGCTAATTACACAATAATTTGCGAAATTTAGAGAAAAAAATTTTGAAAAATCAATTTTTTATGTAAGAAGGGGGTACCCTTAGATAATTCGCAGATTTTCGACCTACGAAAAAAAATGAAATTTATCATTTTCTTTTACATTTGATTGTTGAAATACATCATTTCGGTTCATGAAATGCTAATTACACAATAATTTGCGAAATTTAGAGAAAAAAATTTTGAAAAATCAATTTTTTATGTAAGAAGGGGGTACCCTTAGATAATTCGCAGATTTTCGACCGTCGAAAAAAATTGAAATTTATCATTTTCTTTTACATTTGATTGTTGAAATACATCATTTCGGTTCATGAAATGCTAATTACACAATAATTTGCGAAATTTAGAGAAAAAAATTTTGAAAAATCAATTTTTTATGTAAGAAGGGGGTACCCTTAGATAATTCGCAGATTTTCGACCTACGAAAAAAAATGAAATTTATCATTTTCTTTTACATTTGATTGTTGAAATACATCATTTCGGTTCATGAAATGCTAATTACACAATAATTTGCGAAATTTAGAGAAAAAAATTTTGAAAAATCAATTTTTTATGTAAGAAGGGGGTACCCTTAGATAATTCGCAGATTTTCGACCGTCGAAAAAAATTGAAATTTATCATTTTCTTTTACATTTGATTGTTGAAATACATCATTTCGGTTCATGAAATGCTAATTACACAATAATTTGCGAAATTTAGAGAAAAAAATTTTGAAAAATCAATTTTTTATGTAAGAAGGGGGTACCCTTAGATAATTCGCAGATTTTCGACCTACGAAAAAAAATGAAATTTATCATTTTCTTTTACATTTGATTGTTGAAATACATCATTTCGGTTCATGAAATGCTAATTACACAATAATTTGCGAAATTTAGAGAAAAAAATTTTGAAAAATCAATTTTTTATGTAAGAAGGGGGTACCCTTAGATAATTCGCAAGTTTTCGACCTACGAAAAAAAATGAAATTTATCATTTTCTTTTACATTTGATTGTTGAAATACATCATTTCGGTTCATGAAACGCTAATTACACAATAATTTGCGAAATTTAGAGAAAAATTTTTTGAAAAATCCATTTTTTATGTAAGAAGGGGGTACCCTTAGATAATTCGCAAGTTTTCGACCTACGAAAAAAATTGAAATTTAACATTTTCTTTTACATTTGATTGTTGAAATACATCATTTCGGTTCATGAAACGCTAATTACACAATAATTTGCGAAATTTAGAGAAAAAAATTTTGAAAAATCCATTTTTTATGTAAGAAGGGGGTACCCTTAGATAATTCGCAGGTTTTCGACCTACGAAAAAAATTGAAATTTAACATTTTCTTTTACATTTGATTGTTGAAATACATCATTTCGGTTCATGAAATGCTAATTACACAATAATTTGCGAAATTTAGAGAAAAAATTTTTGAAAAATCCATTTTTTATGTAAGAAGGGGGTACCCTTAGATAATTCGCAGGTTTTCGACCTACGAAAATAATTGAAATTTATCATTTTCTTTTACATTTGATTGTTGAAATACATCATTTCGGTTCATGAAATGCTAATTACACAATAATTTGCGAAATTTAGTGAAAAAAATTTTGAAAAATCAATTTTTTATGTAAGAAGGGGGTACCCTTAGATAATTCGCAGATTTTCGACCGTCGAAAAAAATTGAAATTTATCATTTTCTTTTACATTTGATTGTTGAAATACATCATTTCGGTTCATGAAATGCTAATTACACAATAATTTGCGAAATTTAGAGAAAAAAATTTTGAAAAATCAATTTTTTATGTAAGAAGGGGGTACCCTTAGATAATTCGCAGATTTTCGACCGTCGAAAAAAATTGAAATTTATCATTTTCTTTTACATTTGATTGTTGAAATACATCATTTCGGTTCATGAAATGCTAATTACACAATAATTTGCGAAATTTAGAGAAAAAAATTTTGAAAAATCAATTTTTTATGTAAGAAGGGGGTACCCTTAGATAATTCGCAGATTTTCGACCTACGAAAAAAATTGAAATTTATCATTTTCTTTTACATTTGATTGTTGAAATACATCATTTCGGTTCATGAAATGCTAATTACACAATAATTTGCGAAATTTAGAGAAAATTTTTTTGAAAAATCCATTTTTTATGTAAGAAGGGGGTACCCTTAGATAATTCGCAGATTTTCGACCGTCGAAAAAAATTGAAATTTATCATTTTCTTTTACATTTGATTGTTGAAATACATCATTTCGGTTCATGAAATGCTAATTACACAATAATTTGCGAAATTTAGAGAAAAAAATTTTGAAAAATCAATTTTTTATGTAAGAAGGGGGTACCCTTAGATAATTCGCAGATTTTCGACCGTCGAAAAAAATTGAAATTTATCATTTTCTTTTACATTTGATTGTTGAAATACACCATTTCGGTTCATGAAATGCTAATTACACAATAATTTGCGAAATTTAGAGAAAAAAATTTTGAAAAATCAATTTTTTATGTAAGAAGGGGGTACCCTTAGATAATTCGCAGGTTTTCGACCTACGAAAATAATTGAAATTTATCATTTTCTTTTACATTTGATTGTTGAAATACATCATTTCGGTTCATGAAATGCTAATTACACAATAATTTGCGAAATTTAGAGAAAAAAATTTTGAAAAATCAATTTTTTATGTAAGAAGGGGGTACCCTTAGATAATTCGCAGATTTTCGACCGTCGAAAAAAATTGAAATTTATCATTTTCTTTTACATTTGATGGTTGAAATACATCATTTCGGTTCATGAAATGCTAATTACACAATAATTTGCGAAATTTAGAGAAAAAATTTTTGAAAAATCAATTTTTTATGTAAGAAGGGGGTACCCTTAGATAATTCGCAGGTTTTCGACCTACGAAAAAAATTGAAATTTATCATTTTCTTTTACATTTGATTGTTGAAATACATCATTTCGGTTCATGAAATGCTAATTACACAATAATTTGCGAAATTTAGAGAAAAAAATTTTGAAAAATCAATTTTTATGTAAGAAGGGGGTACCCTTAGATAATTCGCAGATTTTCGACCGTCGAAACTTATCATTTTCTTTTACATTTGATTGTTGAAATACATCATTTCGGTTCATGAAATGCTAATTACACAATAATTTGCGAAATTTAGAGAAAAAAATTTTGAAAAATCAATTTTTTATGTAAGAAGGGGGTACCCTTAGATAATTCGCAGGTTTTCGACCTACGAAAAAAATTGAAATTTATCATTTTCTTTTACATTTGATTGTTGAAATACATCATTTCGGTTCATGAAATGCTAATTACACAATAATTTGCGAAATTTAGAGAAAAAAATTTTGAAAAATCAATTTTTTATGTAAGAACATTTGATTGTTGAAATACATCATTTCGGTTCATGAAATGCTAATTACACAATAATTTGCGAAATTTAGAGAAAAAAATTTTGAAAAATCAATTTTTTATGTAAGAACATTTGATTGTTGAAATACATCATTTCGGTTCATGAAATGCTAATTACACAATAATTTGCGAAATTTAGAGAAAAAAATTTTGAAAAATCAATTTTTTATGTAAGAAGGGGGTACCCTTAGATAATTCGCAGGTTTTCGACCTACGAAAAAAATTGAAATTTATCATTTTCTTTTACATTTGATTGTTGAAATACATCATTTCGGTTCATGAAATGCTAATTACACAATAATTTGCGAAATTTAGAGAAAAAAATTTTGAAAAATCAATTTTTTATGTAAGAACATTTGATTGTTGAAATACATCATTTCGGTTCATGAAATGCTAATTACACAATAATTTGCGAAATTTAGAGAAAAAAATTTTGAAAAATCAATTTTTTATGTAAGAAGGGGGTACCCTTAGATAATTCGCAGGTTTTCGACCTACGAAAAAAATTGAAATTTATCATTTTCTTTTACATTTGATTGTTGAAATACATCATTTCGGTTCATGAAATGCTAATTACACAATAATTTGCGAAATTTAGAGAAAAAAATTTTGAAAAATCAATTTTTTATGTAAGAACATTTGATTGTTGAAATACATCATTTCGGTTCATGAAATGCTAATTACACAATAATTTGCGAAATTTAGAGAAAAAAATTTTGAAAAATCAATTTTTTATGTAAGAAGGGGGTACCCTTAGATAATTCGCAGATTTTCGACCTACGAAAAAAATTGAAATTTATCATTTTCTTTTACATTTGATTGTTGAAATACATCATTTCGGTTCATGAAATGCTAATTACACAATAATTTGCGAAATTTAGAGAAAAAAATTTTGAAAAATCAATTTTTTATGTAAGAAGGGGGTACCCTTAGATAATTCGCAGATTTTCGACCTACGAAAAAAATTGAAATTTATCATTTTCTTTTACATTTGATTGTTGAAATACATCATTTCGGTTCATGAAATGCTAATTACACAATAATTTGCGAAATTTAGAGAAAAAAATTTTGAAAAATCAATTTTTTATGTAAGAAGGGGGTACCCTTAGATAATTCGCAGGTTTTCGACCTACGAAAAAAATTGAAATTTATCATTTTCTTTTACATTTGATTGTTGAAATACATCATTTCGGTTCATGAAATGCTAATTACACAATAATTTGCGAAATTTAGAGAAAAAAATTTTGAAAAATCAATTTTTTATGTAAGAACATTTGATTGTTGAAATACATCATTTCGGTTCATGAAATGCTAATTACACAATAATTTGCGAAATTTAGAGAAAAAAATTTTGAAAAATCAATTTTTTATGTAAGAAGGGGGTACCCTTAGATAATTCGCAGGTTTTCGACCTACGAAAAAAATTGAAATTTATCATTTTCTTTTACATTTGATTGTTGAAATACATCATTTCGGTTCATGAAATGCTAATTACACAATAATTTGCGAAATTTAGAGAAAAAAATTTTGAAAAATCAATTTTTATGTAAGAAGGGGGTGCCCTTAGATAATTCGCAGGTTTTCGACCTACGAAAAAAATTGAAATTTATCATTTTCTTTTACATTTGATTGTTGAAATACATCATTTCGGTTCATGAAATGCTAATTACACAATAATTTGCGAAATTTAGAGAAAAAAATTTTGAAAAATCAATTTTTTATGTAAGAACATTTGATTGTTGAAATACATCATTTCGGTTCATGAAATGCTAATTACACAATAATTTGCGAAATTTAGAGAAAAAAATTTTGAAAAATCAATTTTTTATGTAAGAAGGGGGTACCCTTAGATAATTCGCAGATTTTCGACCTACGAAAAAAATTGAAATTTATCATTTTCTTTTACATTTGATTGTTGAAATACATCATTTCGGTTCATGAAATGCTAATTACACAATAATTTGCGAAATTTAGAGAAAAAAATTTTGAAAAATCAATTTTTTATGTAAGAAGGGGGTACCCTTAGATAATTCGCAGGTTTTCGACCTACGAAAAAAATTGAAATTTATCATTTTCTTTTACATTTGATTGTTGAAATACATCATTTCGGTTCATGAAATGCTAATTACACAATAATTTGCGAAATTTAGAGAAAAAAATTTTGAAAAATCAATTTTTTATGTAAGAAGGGGGTACCCTTAGATAATTCGCAGATTTTCGACCGTCGAAATTTATCATTTTCTTTTACATTTGATTGTTGAAATACATCATTTCGGTTCATGAAATGCTAATTACACAATAATTTGCGAAATTTAGAGAAAAAAATTTTGAAAAATCAATTTTTTATGTAAGAAGGGGGTACCCTTAGATAATTCGCAGATTTTCGACCTACGAAAAAAATTGAAATTTATCATTTTCTTTTACATTTGATTGTTGAAATACATCATTTCGGTTCATGAAATGCTAATTACACAATAATTTGCGAAATTTAGAGAAAAAAATTTTGAAAAATCAATTTTTTATGTAAGAAGGGGGTACCCTTAGATAATTCGCAGATTTTCGACCTACGAAAAAAATTGAAATTTATCATTTTCTTTTACATTTGATTGTTGAAATACATCATTTCGGTTCATGAAATGCTAATTACACAATAATTTGCGAAATTTAGAGAAAAAAATTTTGAAAAATCAATTTTTTATGTAAGAAGGGGGTACCCTTAGATAATTCGCAGGTTTTCGACCTACGAAAAAAATTGAAATTTATCATTTTCTTTTACATTTGATTGTTGAAATACATCATTTCGGTTCATGAAATGCTAATTACACAATAATTTGCGAAATTTAGAGAAAAAAATTTTGAAAAATCAATTTTTTATGTAAGAAGGGGGTACCCTTAGATAATTCGCAGATTTTCGACCGTCGAAATTTATCATTTTCTTTTACATTTGATTGTTGAAATACATCATTTCGGTTCATGAAATGCTAATTACACAATAATTTGCGAAATTTAGAGAAAAAAATTTTGAAAAATCAATTTTTTATGTAAGAAGGGGGTACCCTTAGATAATTCGCAGGTTTTCGACCTACGAAAAAAATTGAAATTTATCATTTTCTTTTACATTTGATTGTTGAAATACATCATTTCGGTTCATGAAATGCTAATTACACAATAATTTGCGAAATTTAGAGAAAAAAATTTTGAAAAATCAATTTTTTATGTAAGAACATTTGATTGTTGAAATACATCATTTCGGTTCATGAAATGCTAATTACACAATAATTTGCGAAATTTAGATAAAAAAATTTTGAAAAATCAATTTTTTATGTAAGAAGGGGGTACCCTTAGATAATTCGCAGGTTTTCGACCTACGAAAAAAATTGAAATTTATCATTTTCTTTTACATTTGATTGTTGAAATACATCATTTCGGTTCATGAAATGCTAATTACACAATAATTTGCGAAATTTAGAGAAAAAAATTTTGAAAAATCAATTTTTATGTAAGAAGGGGGTACCCTTAGATAATTCGCAGGTTTTCGACCTACGAAAAAAATTGAAATTTATCATTTTCTTTTACATTTGATTGTTGAAATACATCATTTCGGTTCATGAAATGCTAATTACACAATAATTTGCGAAATTTAGAGAAAAAAATTTTGAAAAATCAATTTTTTATGTAAGAACATTTGATTGTTGAAATACATCATTTCGGTTCATGAAATGCTAATTACACAATAATTTGCGAAATTTAGAGAAAAAAATTTTGAAAAATCAATTTTTTATGTAAGAAGGGGGTACCCTTAGATAATTCGCAGATTTTCGACCTACGAAAAAAATTGAAATTTATCATTTTCTTTTACATTTGATTGTTGAAATACATCATTTCGGTTCATGAAATGCTAATTACACAATAATTTGCGAAATTTAGAGAAAAAAATTTTGAAAAATCAATTTTTTATGTAAGAAGGGGGTACCCTTAGATAATTCGCAGATTTTCGACCGTCGAAATTTATCATTTTCTTTTACATTTGATTGTTGAAATACATCATTTCGGTTCATGAAATGCTAATTACACAATAATTTGCGAAATTTAGAGAAAAAAATTTTGAAAAATCAATTTTTTATGTAAGAAGGGGGTACCCTTAGATAATTCGCAGATTTTCGACCTACGAAAAAAATTGAAATTTATCATTTTCTTTTACATTTGATTGTTGAAATACATCATTTCGGTTCATGAAATGCTAATTACACAATAATTTGCGAAATTTAGAGAAAAAAATTTTGAAAAATCAATTTTTTATGTAAGAAGGGGGTACCCTTAGATAATTCGCAGATTTTCGACCTACGAAAAAAATTGAAATTTATCATTTTCTTTTACATTTGATTGTTGAAATACATCATTTCGGTTCATGAAATGCTAATTACACAATAATTTGCGAAATTTAGAGAAAAAAATTTTGAAAAATCAATTTTTTATGTAAGAAGGGGGTACCCTTAGATAATTCGCAGGTTTTCGACCTACGAAAAAAATTGAAATTTATCATTTTCTTTTACATTTGATTGTTGAAATACATCATTTCGGTTCATGAAATGCTAATTACACAATAATTTGCGAAATTTAGAGAAAAAAATTTTGAAAAATCAATTTTTTATGTAAGAAGGGGGTACCCTTAGATAATTCGCAGATTTTCGACCGTCGAAATTTATCATTTTCTTTTACATTTGATTGTTGAAATACATCATTTCGGTTCATGAAATGCTAATTACACAATAATTTGCGAAATTTAGAGAAAAAAATTTTGAAAAATCAATTTTTTATGTAAGAAGGGGGTACCCTTAGATAATTCGCAGATTTTCGACCTACGAAAAAAATTGAAATTTATCATTTTCTTTTACATTTGATTGTTGAAATACATCATTTCGGTTCATGAAATGCTAATTACACAATAATTTGCGAAATTTAGAGAAAAAAATTTTGAAAAATCAATTTTTTATGTAAGAAGGGGGTACCCTTAGATAATTCGCAGATTTTCGACCTACGAAAAAAATTGAAATTTATCATTTTCTTTTACATTTGATTGTTGAAATACATCATTTCGGTTCATGAAATGCTAATTACACAATTTGCGAAATTTAGAGAAAAAAATTTTGAAAAATCAATTTTTTATGTAAGAAGGGGGTACCCTTAGATAATTCGCAGGTTTTCGACCTACGAAAAAAATTGAAATTTATCATTTTCTTTTACATTTGATTGTTGAAATACATCATTTCGGTTCATGAAATGCTAATTACACAATAATTTGCGAAATTTAGAGAAAAAAATTTTGAAAAATCAATTTTTATGTAAGAAGGGGGTACCCTTAGATAATTCGCAGATTTTCGACCGTCGAAATTTATCATTTTCTTTTACATTTGATTGTTGAAATACATCATTTCGGTTCATGAAATGCTAATTACACAATAATTTGCGAAATTTAGAGAAAAAAATTTTGAAAAATCAATTTTTTATGTAAGAAGGGGGTACCCTTAGATAATTCGCAGGTTTTCGACCTACGAAAAAAATTGAAATTTATCATTTTCTTTTACATTTGATTGTTGAAATACATCATTTCGGTTCATGAAATGCTAATTACACAATAATTTGCGAAATTTAGAGAAAAAAATTTTGAAAAATCAATTTTTATGTAAGAAGGGGGTACCCTTAGATAATTCGCAGGTTTTCGACCTACGAAAAAAATTGAAATTTATCATTTTCTTTTACATTTGATTGTTGAAATACATCATTTCGGTTCATGAAATGCTAATTACACAATAATTTGCGAAATTTAGAGAAAAAAATTTTGAAAAATCAATTTTTTATGTAAGAACATTTGATTGTTGAAATACATCATTTCGGTTCATGAAATGCTAATTACACAATAATTTGCGAAATTTAGAGAAAAAAATTTTGAAAAATCAATTTTTTATGTAAGAAGGGGGTACCCTTAGATAATTCGCAGATTTTCGACCTACGAAAAAAATTGAAATTTATCATTTTCTTTTACATTTGATTGTTGAAATACATCATTTCGGTTCATGAAATGCTAATTACACAATAATTTGCGAAATTTAGAGAAAAAAATTTTGAAAAATCAATTTTTTATGTAAGAACATTTGATTGTTGAAATACATCATTTCGGTTCATGAAATGCTAATTACACAATAATTTGCGAAATTTAGAGAAAAAAATTTTGAAAAATCAATTTTTTATGTAAGAAGGGGGTACCCTTAGATAATTCGCAGATTTTCGACCTACGAAAAAAATTGAAATTTATCATTTTCTTTTACATTTGATTGTTGAAATACATCATTTCGGTTCATGAAATGCTAATTACACAATAATTTGCGAAATTTAGAGAAAAAAATTTTGAAAAATCAATTTTTTATGTAAGAAGGGGGTACCCTTAGATAATTCGCAGATTTTCGACCTACGAAAAAAATTGAAATTTATCATTTTCTTTTACATTTGATTGTTGAAATACATCATTTCGGTTCATGAAATGCTAATTACACAATAATTTGCGAAATTTAGAGAAAAAAATTTTGAAAAATCAATTTTTTATGTAAGAAGGGGGTATCCTTAGATAATTCGCAGGTTTTCGACCTACGAAAAAAATTGAAATTTATCATTTTCTTTTACATTTGATTGTTGAAATACATCATTTCGGTTCATGAAATGCTAATTACACAATAATTTGCGAAATTTAGAGAAAAAAATTTTGAAAAATCAATTTTTTATGTAAGAAGGGGGTACCCTTAGATAATTCGCAGATTTTCGACCGTCGAAATTTATCATTTTCTTTTACATTTGATTGTTGAAATACATCATTTCGGTTCATGAAATGCTAATTACACAATAATTTGCGAAATTTAGAGAAAAAAATTTTGAAAAATCAATTTTTTATGTAAGAAGGGGGTACCCTTAGATAATTCGCAGATTTTCGACCTACGAAAAAAATTGAAATTTATCATTTTCTTTTACATTTGATTGTTGAAATACATCATTTCGGTTCATGAAATGCTAATTACACAATAATTTGCGAAATTTAGAGAAAAAAATTTTGAAAAATCAATTTTTTATGTAAGAAGGGGGTACCCTTAGATAATTCGCAGATTTTCGACCTACGAAAAAAATTGAAATTTATCATTTTCTTTTACATTTGATTGTTGAAATACATCATTTCGGTTCATGAAATGCTAATTACACAATAATTTGCGAAATTTAGAGAAAAAAATTTTGAAAAATCAATTTTTTATGTAAGAAGGGGGTACCCTTAGATAATTCGCAGGTTTTCGACCTACGAAAAAAATTGAAATTTATCATTTTCTTTTACATTTGATTGTTGAAATACATCATTTCGGTTCATGAAATGCTAATTACACAATAATTTGCGAAATTTAGAGAAAAAAATTTTGAAAAATCAATTTTTATGTAAGAAGGGGGTACCCTTAGATAATTCGCAGATTTTCGACCGTCGAAAAAAATTGAAATTTATCATTTTCTTTTACATTTGATTGTTGAAATACATCATTTCGGTTCCTGAAATGCTAATTACACAATAATTTGCGAAATTTAGAGAAAAAAATTTTGAAAAATCAATTTTTTATGTAAGAAGGGGGTACCCTTAGATAATTCGCAGGTTTTCGACCTACGAAAAAAATTGAAATTTATCATTTTCTTTTACATTTGATTGTTGAAATACATCATTTCGGTTCATGAAATGCTAATTACACAATAATTTGCGAAATTTAGAGAAAAAATTTTTGAAAAATCAATTTTTTATGTAAGAAGGGGGTACCCTTAGATAATTCGCAGATTTTCGACCTACGAAAAAAATTGAAATTTATCATTTTCTTTTACATTTGATTGTTGAAATACATCATTTCGGTTCCTGAAATGCTAATTACACAATAATTTGCGAAATTTAGAGAAAAAAATTTTGAAAAATCAATTTTTTATGTAAGAAGGGGGTACCCTTAGATAATTCGCAGGTTTTCGACCTACGAAAAAAATTGAAATTTATCATTTTCTTTTACATTTGATTGTTAAAATACATCATTTCGGTTCATGAAATGCTAATTACACAATAATTTGCGAAATTTAGAGAAAAAATTTTTGAAAAATCAATTTTTTATGTAAGAAGGGGGTACCCTTAGATAATTCGCAGATTTTCGACCTACGAAAAAAATTGAAATTTATCATTTTCTTTTACATTTGATTGTTAAAATACATCATTTCGGTTCATGAAATGCTAATTACACAATAATTTGCGAAATTTAGAGAAAAAAATTTTGAAAAATCAATTTTTTATGTAAGAAGGGGGTACCCTTAGATAATTCGCAGGTTTTCGACCTACGAAAAAAATTGAAATTTATCATTTTCTTTTACATTTGATTGTTAAAATACATCATTTCGGTTCATGAAATGCTAATTACACAATAATTTGCGAAATTTAGAGAAAAAATTTTTGAAAAATCAATTTTTTATGTAAGAAGGGGGTACCCTTAGATAATTCGCAGATTTTCGACCGTCGAAAAAAATTGAAATTTATCATTTTCTTTTACATTTGATTGTTGAAATACATCATTTCGGTTCCTGAAATGCTAATTACACAATAATTTGCGAAATTTAGAGAAAAAAATTTTGAAAAATCAATTTTTTATGTAAGAAGGGGGTACCCTTAGATAATTCGCAGGTTTTCGACCTACGAAAAAAATTGAAATTTATCATTTTCTTTTACATTTGATTGTTAAAATACATCATTTCGGTTCATGAAATGCTAATTACACAATAATTTGCGAAATTTAGAGAAAAAATTTTTGAAAAATCAATTTTTTATGTAAGAAGGGGGTACCCTTAGATAATTCGCAGATTTTCGACCGTCGAAAAAAATTGAAATTTATCATTTTCTTTTACATTTGATTGTTGAAATACATCATTTCGGTTCCTGAAATGCTAATTACACAATAATTTGCGAAATTTAGAGAAAAAAATTTTGAAAAATCAATTTTTTATGTAAGAAGGGGGTACCCTTAGATAATTCGCAGGTTTTCGACCTACGAAAAAAATTGAAATTTATCATTTTCTTTTACATTTGATTGTTGAAATACATCATTTCGGTTCATGAAATGCTAATTACACAATAATTTGGGAAATTTAGAGAAAAAAATTTTGAAAAATCAATTTTTTATGTAAGAAGGGGGTACCCTTAGATAATTCGCAGGTTTTCGACCTACGAAAAAAATTGAAATTTATCATTTTCTTTTACATTTGATTGTTGAAATACATCATTTCGGTTCATGAAATGCTAATTACACAATAATTTGCGAAATTTAGAGAAAAAAATTTTGAAAAATCAATTTTTTATGTAAGAAGGGGGTACCCTTAGATAATTCGCAGATTTTCGACCGTCGAAATTTATCATTTTCTTTTACATTTGATTGTTGAAATACATCATTTCGGTTCATGAAATGCTAATTACACAATAATTTGCGAAATTTAGAGAAAAAAATTTTGAAAAATCAATTTTTTATGTAAGAAGGGGGTACCCTTAGATAATTCGCAGATTTTCGACCGTCGAAATTTATCATTTTCTTTTACATTTGATTGTTGAAATACATCATTTCGGTTCATGAAATGCTAATTACACAATAATTTGCGAAATTTAGAGAAAAAAATTTTGAAAAATCAATTTTTTATGTAAGAAGGGGGTACCCTTAGATAATTCGCAGGTTTTCGACCTACGAAAAAAATTGAAATTTATCATTTTCTTTTACATTTGATTGTTGAAATACATCATTTCGGTTCATGAAATGCTAATTACACAATAATTTGCGAAATTTAGAGAAAAAAATTTTGAAAAATCAATTTTTTATGTAAGAAGGGGGTACCCTTAGATAATTCGCAGATTTTCGACCTACGAAAAAAATTGAAATTTATCATTTTCTTTTACATTTGATTGTTGAAATACATCATTTCGGTTCATGAAATGCTAATTACACAATAATTTGCGAAATTTAGAGAAAAAAATTTTGAAAAATCAATTTTTTATGTAAGAAGGGGGTACCCTTAGATAATTCGCAGATTTTCGACCTACGAAAAAAATTGAAATTTATCATTTTCTTTTACATTTGATTGTTGAAATACATCATTTCGGTTCATGAAATGCTAATTACACAATAATGCTTTGGGAAATAGGAAAGGGGTGAAAATTCTCAGGTTTTCTGCCGTCGAAACAAATTGAAATTTATTTCAATTTGTCAATTGTCAATTCGCCCCCGTTCTAAATATCTCTCTGCTCAAATACATCAATCAAAAATCAAAGTTTATATAAGTAATTAATTATAAATATCGTAAATAAACTAATCACAAAGTTATATAAAAAAAAAAACAATCAAAAATTATAAATTAAAAGCACCAATTTATTCCATTCATAACCCATTGTGTCGTGCGAATATATTTAAGAACCTCGATGATTCTTGGAACTGGAACGACCTTCACGCGAATTGTAGTAAAAGAATAGCAAGGGTTTTTTATGTCGACGGACGATGTGCACTGCGTTTTTCTTGGAAATGTGAAGCGGCGGCTGATCTATTAATAGAACCCATTATTTCGGTGCGTATACGAAATCATGAATGAAATCGATCTCAACTATTCGTGGAATTTTTTTTTATGACCACACGTACTCGTTAAAAAAAGGCAAGGAAGATAATTATGAATGAAATCCCCATCTCGTTGTTTTTACTCCACATTGAACGATCGCAAGGACGGACACTTCTCGGAAATCGCTCGAGACGAGCCGGCGTGTCTCAAACGGTCGACACCCGACAATTATATTAATAAATTTATTATTTTAACTGCTCGCGTACTAAAAATCAAATTTCAAAGTCGATAATGGAGGGCATAAATACAGAGTGTTATACGTGATTGTATAAAGGAATTAATCGAAGTGTATCAGGAAAAAAGTTTTGAGAAGCGATGCGTTACTGAGTTGTGAACCTTTGACTGCGGTCGAATGAAATATTTTTATTACGCTATTTTTTCCTACGAATTCTCTACAACGACCTTTAGCGTAAACGTAGTAAACATATCGTAAGAAATTATGAATGAAAATGTGCACGTCTTGATATAAATGAATTTGAACTGTTGGATTTTTTTTTTGAGGATTGGTCATTACAAATATTTTTTATTTGTTAATTTTATAATTTTTTCAATCTCGACAATTGTGAGTTTTTATGAAAATTTTTAAATATTTTGTTATATTTCAGGCAAGTTTTATGACATTTTCAACACGTTGACTTAGAAATTTAATTTATAAAGTATTTATTCGTGAAACTGGGGACAACAAATTTTTTTGGTTATTTCGACAGGAATCAAAAATTGTTCGTCGTAATCTAAAAAATATCGTACGTTTAGTAATGCAAGGAATTTTCGTCGTCGTAAAAATAAATTCTCCACAATATTGGGTAGAATTGCTTACAGGCTCGTCCCAAATAAGAATAAAAAATTATATATTAACCAACGCTAATAAATTCATAGCATATCTGCGATAACATTGATGGACTTGTAATGGATTCTAACGTTTATTTTCAGAGAATATAAATTTTATTTGATTTATACATCATCGTAATGGGGTCACGACTTCGTCTGATTCGATGCGACAATAGACTTCGCGTCGAGTAGAATATTGGTGAATAAATACATAAACAATCAATAACAATTTATATAAAGATTGCATGGGGAATAAATAAATTAATTGTTAGATATTTTATGCAATTTTCCTGAAGCGCGTTAAATAAGTAAGACTTCAGCAAATTAATCAAAAAATGTATATCGTAAATCATTTGTAACATCAGAGTAATGTCTAGTGAAATTTTAATAACCGTTTTGGCAAACTTTGTTTATAGTAAAATAGCAACTGTTTGAGCAGGCCTTGTTTAAGTAAGTAAGTAGATTGTACAAGTCGCGAAATAGGTGAGATTTACATAATTTATCTATAAGACCAACATAATTATTCCATTATTAAGTAAAACTGTCAAAAAGTATGCAATGAATGAATAGACAATCAATTGTATTTTAAAATACGCCGTTTCATTACGTATGACAATGTAATGGAATCTAGTCTAGTGTTGTAGTATATATATTTTTTATTTTTGTAGACAACAATTTGCATTAAATACCCACACACGTCGCCATTCTTCAACGACAGAGGACAAATCAACGTGCTACATCGTCGGTTGCTCGAAAGCGAAAGCTCTGCGAGGCGACAAGTGTCCTGGCCGTTAGCCCCCGTAAAAAAAAGGTTTTTGCGACCCCATCCGCGTTCGAGCCGGTCGTCCCTCTCGCCCGACACTGGCGCCATTATTCTCACGGCGCTTCCTGTCGGTAGTTTTGGCTCTTTGTTAATTCTAAATAAATATCCCGGCTTTATCGCCGGCTTTTATTCGCCAGACACTGATATTGTCTCTATAAATCAACTCGCATTATTTAAAAATTAAACGGGCTTTACGAGGCGTGGTCGCCCATTAATTACCTTAATGATCCCGGCGCTGCTTTTAAATCGATGGCGACGTGCCCGTTAAAGTCACTTAGTACGCGTTTCGTGTAAGTAAAAGTACGAGACATGATAATGCTTGCGCGTTTGACACCCAACATCACATAACTATTTATTTCAATATATTTATTGCAAATTATCTAAGACTGGTCTTGGACTTCGTGTACTTAATTTGTTTACCAACTAAATCAACGCATGTTATTCGACGCGCTTAGCAATTCAGCACTTTTACTCGGTACGTACGTCAAATCCGCTTATTCGGCTCGCGGAACGTCACAGATAGCAAAACGAGATCGGATTAATTAAATCTGGCGACTCACCCAAAGTTGTCAGCTTGATGATCTGCACGACGTCGCAATTCTCGCGCACTTCCAGATATGTAATTTCGCACTTGTAACTGGCCTCGTCTTGTATCTCGACGGGAGTGATCTTCAGCAGCGCCTCGGTGCTCGTGGGCGTGTACTCAACCTTCATCCTGCAGCAAGAGAAAACGCATTTGTACGATCGGGTGACGTGGGGTTAATTCGTGTCAAGTGGGGCGCCTTGGGTGAAGTTTTGTTTTGGGGCGTCGTTTCGCCTGGGTGTTTAAGAATTAGGTGGAAGGGTTAGTTAGTGGAGTGGCACTTTTGTTTTGCGTAGGTATGAGAATAAATTTAAATATAAAACTTTTAAATTAAGAAACCTCACCACACATGATTTTTGATCTTAGATTTGTTAAAAATCAAGTGTGGCAAGATTTTTTTAAATTTATGTTTATTATTATTATTGCACTTTAAATATTTCAAATTATGCATTTTGTATTTTTGCTGGTTCTTTCGTTTAGTTATTTTCATTTCGATTTTCTTTGGTCTTCAAATGAGAGACATCTTTATAGTTTTACGGGAATTGACTCGTCCTTAAATTCTGAGTTTAATCAAGTCATAAAGAAGTTGTAAATTTATTGAAACTGAAACAACCTGGAACGTATTCGCTCTTTCAAAAGAAAACTGTTTTGAAAATAAAAGCTATATTGTTTCCAGTTGCAGTAAATTATTCAAGTGTTACCAATTATGCAGGGACATTAAACTCACGTTAAAATATACAGGATGTTCAATTTGAAATAAAAAACGGCAAGGGATAAATTTCCGGTTAAACCGGAACGCTAGTAAACATCCACATGTCTTTTATGTCCTAAGCACACAACGACAACGTTAATGAAGGCCACTGGAAAAATACAAGATATTTGAGTTGTACAAGAATTCAGCTAAACCTAGCAGAATATGTGAGTACAGCCATGTGTCGTAACTTTAGTCAAACGCATGTAAAAAAAAGCTTCAAAAAATTGCAGGAAATTACAAGAAAAAATAAGTTAACGGCAGGCACATAAAATGTCAAACTGGCAAAGTTGCAGAAAAAACTATATGCATACCCAAAGTGTTGACAGCTCGTTCTCTCTCTGAGCTCGTCAGATCACCACTCTCACACCCGTACATAAACATCATCTACTGCTAACAACGTCGCATAGCTGTCTCGGTTAACATTGGTACTACTAGCTTTATCCATGCGGCATTTTAACACGTGCCTCATCAGGACTAATGGCTTTTCTTTTAAATACTGATTCATTTGTATTTCAGTTATGTATGTATGAGGCACGTTGATAAATTTGCTCTGGAATATTTTATTCCACATGGCAACTATCAAGGGAATACATTTCACCGAATGCATACAATAGATGATGACGAAGCACTTCACTATGGGATCATCAAACCACACAAACATCTGTTGAAAGTGCACCAATTCACGCAAGCATCATTGACAAAGAATTTGTGTTTGAGTCTCAACTCACACTCGAGCAGCTGTGCAACGTACTGTTAACGATAAATTTATCAAAAATTGGAAAAATTGGACTGACGTACTAATAAAATTACGAACTGGTCAAATCGCAGAAAAATTATATGCATACTTGGAAATAAATATCAGTGAACGTATCAACGTGATGACAGCTATTTCGATCTCTCTCTCTGAGATGATCAGACTACCACACATATCATTGCATATAAAACCATCATGTTCTACATCATGTTCAACATCTATGGTACTGTCGGAACTAGACCGATGTGACATTTTAACATATATCTCATCACGACCAAGAACTTTCCTTTTAAACACTGAAGCATTTAATTTTATTTCAGTTATTTATGTATGAGATACGTAAATCAATTTGGTCTGGAAACGGGTAAAATCATACATAATCAGTAAAAGTCTATTATTCGACTTCCAAATGGTTCGGTTGGGTTAGGTTGTGTTGGGTTGGATTGGGTTAGATTGTGTTGGGTTGGGTTGTGTTAGGTGAGTTGAGTTCGGTGTGGTTGGGTTATGTTTTTGTTATTTATATATAATTCCTACATAAATAAGGGAAACACAACCAAGCCCGACCAACCAAATTGATCAATTTGGTCTAGAAATGTGTAAAATAATAGATCACTTAAAGTCTATTATTCGATCAAATGGTTCGGTTAGGTTATTTTATTCATTGAATTGTGTTAGGTTTTGTTGGGTTATGTTTGGTTGGGTTGTGCTGGGTTGTGTTTGCTTGTGTTGGGTTGGGTTAAGTTGTGTTGGGTTAGGTTACGTTGGGTTGGGTTAGGTTGAGTTCAGTTCGATTGCGTTGGTTTGTATTTCAATTATTTATATAGGAGGCACATAGATCAATTTGGTCTGCAAATAGGTAAAAGCATACATCAATCGATGTATATTATTACCGGTTAGGGCTTGCAAGAAATAATAGTGTAGCACGTGAAATCAAAACAACGACCGTTTGCAGAATGCGAATTACTAATCGGCGAGTGTTGTAATTGGGTCGATTGTCGATTAGTTCATAACCCAATTATAGCATACTATTACAACGTGATTGCGGACCGTTTCGTCTTCTATGGTTTCACCAAGTCACCATACATACATTCGTTGTAGGCTCATTAAGTCATGCAAGCATGTGTGACAAAGAGATGTGACACTATTAACGCAGTCAAAAATTTGAAAAATGCCACAATGAACAGAATTATAAAAACAAAACAAATAAAAACATCAATATATTATTGTTTAACCTACCAAATAAATTTAAAATTAAAAAAGATTGTCAAATATTAGAAATAAAAAATATATCCAAGTTACAAAAAAAGGCAATGAAAGATACATATACAGAAATTTTAAAGACGCAAAAATTATAAATTGACAACATTATCAAATGGTAACTAAAAATATGCAAAAATATCTAAAAATTGTCCAAATGTCCAAATATAAAAAGAGCTAAATGAATATTGCAATATGCAGTAACTAGTCGTCGATACAATTAATTGCCTTCATTATTAGCGATAAGATAAACTCATCTATCTCGTACATGTTTCAGTTGAGCATCGACTTCATATGTAACAAACATATCTTCATTTAAATGAGTCAGTTATATTATTGCAGGTTTTGTAATGCTGAATAATCTAAATAAATTGCGTTGTGTTGGGTTGGGTTTAGTAATGAATAGATGTTAATTTAAAATAATCCTGAGCTTTTCTTCGATCTCAGCAATATTTATGAGAGTGGTAGGCATAATTTCAAAATTCAATTATTTCACTTTTTCAGTTTTTTCTAAGCAATAATAACAAAAATGGAACACTTTGTTTAGTTTCACAAATGTAATAAATTTTTCGACAGCTCGACGACGGTTAAGTCATTTTCAAAAATTCCAAAAAGTAGCGAGTTCGGTAATAAAGAGTATATTACTCTTTGACAATGGCTTAAGCGCCGAAACAGCTGCCGAGCAGTCTATTAAATGTGTGAAAGTAAACCAAGTGTTTTATTTTTGTTATTATTAAAAATCTTTCATCAAATGCCCAGCGACCAGTCAATCTCAATAATTTCTAATCAATGTTCATGTATATGTTCCATTGCGCACTGACAGTGGCCACTCGTGTCTAGTTCAGGTGATCGATCAAATGGCATATGCCAATCTGAACCTGAACTTATTAACTATGCTAATTTGGTTAAATTATTATTATATGTATGCTCCTGTTATATATATTTCTCTTTTTTCTTCTTCTCTCTGTCTTATACATATTACGTATTGTATTATCAATTTAGTTAATAGAGTCCTTTATGACTAATATTGTTATTATTTAACAATAAAAACTTTTTTCGATACGGTAAAGTCTCGTTGAGTATTCAAATATATTTTTTATGGATTTAAGGATTAATAGTTAATTAAATAGCAACACCTTAAATGGATCACGACATATATTTCAATACCAGTGAAAAGTGCTAGCTTATAAAATAACGAATTTCGACGACTTATTTTCTTGCACGTAAAGCATATGATTTTTTTTATTATTTTAGTAAATATTTTCCAGTCCAGTCCAGAAAATGTATATAGAAAATATCGACAAATGTGAAACAAATATATTTCAAGAAAATATCAATAACATGTACTTTTAAAAAATACACAACTTTGATTTGAAATTACAACCGAAACCACTATTGTCGACTGTAAGGAGCAAGATAATTAATTTCTAATTATAATTTTTTTATCGCCTCCTCGTCCATGCCACTGGCGGAGAATCGCCCAATTCAATCACCCGAATTAACTTCGCAACGATTGCATACCCCACATGTTATTTTTTGCGGTGACGACGAGCTTCATCGCGCAGCCCGCAATTTCAGTTCGCGGTTAATTTCCGCTACACGGCTTCGCCGAAACCATTTGTTCCAAAATATCCGTTTCGACGGAGCGCAGTTTTATGCCGGGCGCGCATTCATCGCGTTTCGAAATTAAACCCCGAACATTGACGGAATGAAAACCTAATGTTCCATAGTTCTGGCGTTTGTTAGGTGGCCGGCGCGCCCCCGGGCATTAACCATAATTCGAAATGGAAACGCCAGGGCGCCCGTTTAAACAATCCGATGCATCGGAAACGCATGCACACACGTCGTTACATTAATTAAATTTTCCATGGACTCGTTACGCATATGTTAAATAATCTAGCAATTGTCAAATATAAAGCAAACGCAAATTACATACTTCGTGTTTCATTGTAACGGCCGCGGCGGCCATAACGTTAATCGTAAATCGAAACGGACGTGCGCAATTTTGCGAATAACTTCGACGGATATTGGATTTGGATCGGAGTCGATAATTTACGTCAAATTCATCGCCAGAAAATATTTATAAATTGCTGAATTGTACATTTTTCACAAATATAATTCCTTTGAATTAAAATTACTTTAAATTAAATAGTTATTGTTACAAATAAAATATGTATCCGTCCCCGCGTTTTCCTAAAAAGGATTCGTATAATTCGGTAGTTCATTAAAAATATTTTCGAGCAATATCAGCAACTTAACCTTTAAATAAATACGAACGTATTCATTGCGATAACTTTCAGGCGCCGCTGCTTTTTATTGCCCCTCCGATTAATCCGGACATTCCCGGCCCCATAAAAAACCCGAAAGACCGAAAATTACGAAGAACGTGGCGGGGCACTTTCCGCCGTTCGGACAAACGTGTCGCACGTACAGGACGATTTCCCGAACGCTTTACGATTTCGAGGGCCGGGCCGAACCCGCCGCACACGTCCGCGCCGACGAATTTCGATTTACGACCGCGAACTTTCGGTTTTCCAATAACCGTAAATTGCGCCATAAAATCCACATGTGGACGTCCGAATAAAAAACGGGCGCTTTTAAGGAAGCCGCCGTTAATGGGTCAGAGGATCCTCGGCAATACGGGGCCGTCCCATCAACAACGCCTCTAATGTATTGCCGGCTCGACGTCGCGTTAGCGTCTTATTTATTAGTTTACCGGGAACGGGGCGAAAAATACGGCAGGAATGTTCGGTGGGAACGTCGGGTGGTCCTTGACTTGCGACAACCAGAGAAATGTGAACTCAGTTCGTCGTTGAAATATTTTACTTGGTGTTGTACAATAAACATACGAATTTGTTTTTATTGCTACATAAAATTTAGTCGATTATCGTTAACTTAGCTGGACATCTCATATTCGTATAAGATGACTATGACTCAAAATATCCCATCACAATTAAGTTCATATATTTTACACGTCCAACGAAATTATTTTCTGTACCCCTTACATAATAATAAGGACTCACACGCGTAACTCCATATTTACCAAACAGTCGCAAAATTTCTTACACACGACAAAGCCAAGGTCCATAAGACAAATTTAAAGCGGGCCGACACAAACAATCGTAATCCATTGTTTTCGTAGCTAAGTGGATTATTATCCCGGTCCCCTCGCACATTTCGCCATGAAACAAAACACTGCCTGTCGGCGCCGAAGCGACCCCGCTCGATATCCCCGTGGTAAAGTTCCCGAGTTAATTATTCATATTTCTTCAAAAAATCGCCCGTTTTCGGCGTCAATCTGCCCCCACGCGACGGCAGATTAATCATCGAAACGTCCGGAACCGTTAATGCCGCCGAAAACTTCTCAATTATGCGCCCTTTGTGGCCGCACAAAGGTCAATTTGCAGGCTATTTGCATACATGGCAAGGTAGTCGCTAACATCGGTACGCGTGCTTATAAAGCAGAACGAGCAGCTTTCACGGGGAATGTCGGGCCGTCAGGTCCGGGAGGGTTTCCGCCGGCCCAATTCGTTACTCGCTGGATCGCGTTTAAGGGCGACGCTCGGATGTCGCTGGACCGACAGCTTTTGTCGGGCAGGTTTTCTTTCGTCCTCTACCGGCAAACGCGAGGGGCTGTTTGGTTCCGCGTTCGTCCGTCGACGTGGGGCTGCACGGGCGGCTTTGATTCGTGTCGGGGGATTCGATTTGCATCCAACTCAGGAATTCATTGTGAAATTCTACAAACTAATGATGTCAACTCGTGTGTGGGAAACTTATTGAATAACTTTTTCGGTGGGTTATATTTATTAATAAATGTATACGAGTCCCGTCCCAGAGCTGATGTGGCCACTTTTTTACATCAAAAAAAAAATTTACCCAGAAATATGGAAATTATCAACGTAATTATTTTTAGTATCAGTAGGTAGCCCTTTTACTGTTAAAAATAAAAGATTCTCTCAATTATATTCCAACATTTTTTGATATAAACGAAATTAGGTCAAAATATCAATTACTTTCAGAAGATTACTTCGATTGTCACTATACAGCGTTAGGAAAATCGCGAACTTTTACAGAACGAGTGGTTCGATTGCATCAAAGACACGACGTTCGAATATCAACAAGAGGGCATTGAAGAGAATTATTACAGAAAACGGACATACCAATTACGGACAATTGAACGTTCCACGGAGTGAAGCTATTAAACGCGAATCAAGTTCAGCGTGTGTGTCATTAAAATGTTTGTCATTTGGTTACTTTCAGTTGGTTACTTTCAGTTATTGTTTGAGTAAAAATTTGGTAAAATCAACACAATTTTTAGACTAAGGAGAAACCACTGGCTCGGCTCTGAAGTGGAGACTTGTTTCAAAGTTTATGTGGGTGATAGTCGCAGAAGAGTAATTCGACATAAACACGAAAGGAGTTTTCGTCCTCAAAGACAATGCCAAACCAACAAACAGCCTGTCCACCACCTTCAACAACCTGGCCTGGGAAACTATTGAGCACCCAACATATTCGCCAGATCTTACTCCATCCTACTTTTACCTATTTCGGTTGTCACAAACCTTAATTTTAAAATAATGCTAGCCCAGAAGACGCGAGGGTGGAGGTTGATGATTTCTTAGACTCTAAGCAGTCATCTTACTTTGAGAAGTGACCAACCGGAAAGGGGTTCCACAAACATAATGCCAAACCAACAAACAGACCGCCCACCACCTGCAACAGCACGTCTGTGAAATTATTGAGCATTCACCATATTCGCCAGATCTTGCGTGATCCGCTTTTAACTATTTCCAGTTTGTTTGAGCAGAAAAGTGAAATTTCCATCCTTTGTCAATGTCTGCAAAGGGCGTGGGAAATCTTTATATTATTATTATTTGTGTTACATCTTGGAAGAATCTTTATTGCCGACCTTGCAAGACGCTGTTGAATACAACTTCCATTTTTAACAAGATGGTGCAGCCAGGTTTCAAGTAGTCCCGACATGTCGCGCATCGAAAGTTTATGGAACAGAATGAAAACAATCTTTTCATGGTCATCCTGCAAGAACTGTGCCGGAATTAAAAGAGAGAAAAAGACTTTATACTGCATTTTTATGAAGATCGAGATCTAGTTTATTGCAAAGACTTAGCTTAGTGAAGATGTCGCGAACGAATGAAGATTGCTCATAGACTCATCAATGCGAAGTTTGAAAGCAGTCCTTTTGCACAATGGCAATAAGTACGCCTCACTGCCAGTACATTTGAATGAGTTCTACGATAATTTGAAAAATATGTTGAAAAAAAATAAACTACGTACAACACGGTTGGATTGTCTGAGGATATCTGAAAATTGTAAGTATGGTACCTTATCAACAAGCTGGCTACATACAATACTCTTGGTTTCTCTGCAAATAAAGGACAACATTGGACGAGGAAAGAGTGGCCTATAACTGAACTAGTTCCTGGAACCAAAAATGTAGCGCGAGAAACTGTAGCTCACTGGGGAAAAAAAATTGCTACCCCCTACACATAAAACTGGGAATGATGAAACAATTTGCGAAGGTGCTGAATAAAGAAGGGGGAAGTTTTAATTATCTAGAGCAAATTTTTCCAACACTACACTGAAAGATGGTATTTTCGTTGCCCGAGGCATAAGAAAATTGAAGAAAGACACGAATTTCGTTAAAAAAAATAAGTGAAATTGAATAGAAGCCTGGAAATCTTTTAAGGAAGTGGTGAACAATTTTCTAGGAAACCACAAAAGACCGAATTATGAGGATATTGTGAAGAAAATGATTGAAAATTTTGCAAAAATGGGTTGTTCGATGAAAATTAAACTTCACTTTCTTAATTGGTACTTGGCCTACTTTCATGAAATGAAAGCTGTCCGTGAAGAGCAAGGCGAAAGATTTCACTAGGATTTGAAAGAGATAGAACGTAGCTATCAATGGAGGTGGAATACAACGTCGATGGCTGAAGAGAGAGATGATCCAAGTCGTAGTTTTGAGATTCGGTGAAAAAATAAGATACCACGAAAATATTTACTATTTATAATTTGTATATTTGCATAATTTAAATGCATTTATAATATTTTAAAATTTATTATTCTAATATAATTTTTTATCTTAGGAAAGTTGCCTTGTTTTGCGATTTCATGTAAAGGGTTTTTCTAAAAAAAAAAAACTCAGCACGCCAAAATACTTTAAGATCAGTTATCAAATCGAAAAGGGGAAAATAATATAAATATAAATTAATACACATTAATGTGCAAAATTATCAAACAAATAGTAATCAACAAATTTCAGCCCACTCACGTTGGGATGGCTGGGGTACGAGTA
Source organism: Geotrupes spiniger (assembly GCA_959613385.1). Lineage (NCBI taxonomy): Eukaryota > Metazoa > Arthropoda > Insecta > Coleoptera > Geotrupidae > Geotrupes > Geotrupes spiniger. Next base: position 25,254,463 of record OY390739.1, read on the forward strand.
AAATTCTGAAATCTATAACTGAAACTAACATCCAGCCATGTATGGACCTTTTACAAATATAGACCACAACTTTTTGTACATTCATCCCTCAATTTCTAACCTTAAAGCTGGTGTTTTATTCCCAAAATGGGAACTTATTCACAAACTGTGATAGCGTTAGCAATTTACGTAATCGTAAATACACTAAAGAGTCGAAAACGTGTTGAGTGTTGCCTGGTGAAGAGATGTGCATCCTCAGATTATTTCAAGAATCCATTTAATTTACAGCTTACTAGGGGATTCGCAAATTCAATCTTTTTAACAAAATGGTCTAAACTTACCAATTAATTTACGTAGCCTTAAATATAGAACTATAAAACCTGTTTAGTGTCGCATTATTTATTATTTATGTCCCGATAATAATACTAATAATAATAACAAGCGAGTATTTCGAAGAATCGGATTTAAAAATCAGGTATTCAGGACCGAGCAAGAAATGCAAATATTCCCAAATTAACCCAACCCAACTCAATTTAATCCAACCCAACCCATTGCACACACCATGAGAATGTATTTTATTTTATTTTATGCTCATTTTATATAAATCTTGAAAATTTGTGGCTCGACCGACCGTATCCTATCCAACACAATTTAATTTAATCCAACCCATTCCAGTACACCCATCATTATTTTGTGCAATTTTTTTGTTATAATTTGAAAATGTCCCTATAGTTTGGCTGGGTTGGGTTGAGTCGGGTTCGGTTGGGTTGGGTTGGATCTTCATTATAATATTAAGAATTGATTGATTGCAGTAAAATTATATAACTAAATGAATTCATGATCGTTCATTTTATTTATTTTTATAAAATTTTCCCAAATTCTTTTAAAACGCGTCCACAACTATTTTAAGCAAGGATTATTAGTTAACAAACGTTTCATGTTGGAAATATTATACAATAGCTGTGTTAGTCGACCAATTGACCGAATTCAATTATTGCCAAATATTTTACAACAAAAAATTGTTGTTATTTTTCTCTTATTTTCCTCTAATTTATTAATACACGATTTTTATTAATTATTAAACTTATTTTACTTGAGTTTAAGTAAAGTAAAGTAAAGTAAAATAAAGTAAAGTAAAGTAAAGTAAAGTAAAGTAAAGTAAAGAAACTTATTTTGTAAAATTTTAAATTTATGTATCTAAGTAAAACCAGCAAATGAACAAATATCACTTTTTTAAATACTTGTAAATGTTTCGAAAAAATCGCTTCACATTCAAAAGAAATTTTTTACAAATTTTACAAAAAAAAACGCTCAATTAAAAATATTCATTGTGTTGTGAAGCAAATTAAATTTTTTGTTATTTTTATCCCATCCATCATTTTTCATTTTTCTTCTCCACAACCAAATCTAATACATTTGGTGCGGATCTTTTTATTTTTTTAATATTTCTTCAACCCCTACTCCAACCCAACTGAACTCAACCCCAACCCAACTGAACTCAACCCAACCAAACCCAATCTGTCTCAATTTCATATTTTTAAATTTTCCTCATCTCCACTCCAACCCATTAAAATTTTGCATAATGCTTTTTTTAATTGTAATTCACCACAACCCATTTTTTCTCCACATTTTTTTCAATATTACTCCACCCCCAACCCACCTTTTGTAACTTTTTTGCTTAAATTTTTCATAATCACAACCAAACCCAAAAAGAAATATGTAGAACATTAAATTTTCAAAGTTTTCTTCACACTTACCCAAACCAATAAAATTTCGTGCAGATATCATCATCAATTTTTCTTCACCCTAACCCAACTCAAACGGCGTTCGGAAAATTCATCGTGGAATATCAATCGTAAGAAAATTCATCGTGCGATAATTCATCGTTTGGAAAATTCATCGGGGAGAGTTAAAATTATTATTGGATTGGGTTGGGTTGAGTTTGGTTGGGTTGGATTGGATTGGATTGGGTTGGGTTAATTTTTTTTCCCAAAACAATTGCAAAAGCATGTCAGTAATTAATAAAAGAACTAATGTTATCGATTTCCACTCAACATAATCCAACTCGATTGGTAATTTTTATTTTAAAAATATATTTAAAATAACTTCAAGGATATTTTATTTAATAATAATTTGCTATATATCAAATATGTTCTTCGTATTATTATTTTCGATTAATTCGTCAATCGCGTGTTCCATTTTTAACCAAATAAATAATTAAATGGAACGATAACATCAAAAGATTTACTATTGACTTTTTACTTAACAAAAAAACGATACGAAACGCAACACGTCCCAAAATAAACAATCCTTGTTGCCCTACTTAACAGCCGCCGAAAAATCCCCGCCAAAGAACACAAACATTAAACACTTTTAATGTAAAAATATGCACACGTCGTATTTCTAAAAGGACAAACACTCAGAACGCTAATGCGTCAAAGCAACAACATTTTTAGCATATAAAGCGCGCTCACTAAGAGCTTAAAAGCGCGGATTTAAAGAGCGCAAACACATCCTGGAAAATGAACCGCCGATTGAAGGGGCAAAAAGCATCAACAGAACGCAACGGAAATATTAATTAATTTTTTTGTTGTTAACATAATACAATGTTTTCAATGATATTAGTAATACAAATCGAGTGCACTTTAAATTCGTTGTGCAACGACGTCAGGTGATAAAATCGCCAGGAAATCAATCGGCGATATTTGTTGCCGCAATTTACGCCAATAAAAACTAATATCCCGAACGGCTCAAAATGGAGCGAATATCGCGTTTCACATATAAATGAGGCGAAGCGTGGCCATTTAATCTGTTTGTCGAAATATCGCCGGTTTTGCATTATTTCCACAATTAAGGGATAATGATCGCGTATGACGCGTCGCCATTGCAAAGTTCGAAACGGCGTCGAGTTACAGCCGCTGCAATTTTAACGCTGTTAAGTCCCCTCGATAAATAAACCAATATGAATTATCCGAATGGGTCAAATTTTGTCACTTATTTACTTGTTTGGCATGGCATGGAGATTTTGGCACGAATAAATAAATACATGAGTTTTGCATATCAGGTTTTTATTATCACCCAAGTCACATTTATTTATTCATGATTGTCGTAGCTACCGCATCCTAGTAAAATACTTAATCCTGCAAGCGAGGAAAATTATCGGCACCACCACAGCGCTTGCCAAAGTGAATTCTTCAAGGGCTTCTCAAGAGATTAAAATTGTGAGGGCCAGAAACGGCGACGTCTTTTCTTTTTAATTTCGCGGTAATTTCTCTCCCAAATTGCGGCGATAAATTGGACGTTATTTACATGGCGGGTACGGGGGGGAGTCCGCGGGAAAAAAGCGCCCGAACGAAAGTAGTTAATAGTCCGGGCATCGGCGCGGCGTTTTCGCCGAGTTAAATCGCCTGTAAGTTTTCGGAATACGGCCGCATTAGTTTGGAGAGACGGTGGCGCAGAGCTCCTGAAAAGGAACCTATGCGGGGCAATTTTTCAGCGCGTATCCTGGCGCAGGAATTGAATGTACTCCTTTATGTCCCCTTTTTTCGCCGCCCGCCTTCCTACAACGTGTTATCAATTCTTATGGGTAATAACACTCGAAGATATCGACTAGGAGGCGCTTTTATAGCGCCGAACATTGCCAAGTTAATGGCCATATTTCCGAGAAATGAATTACTCGCGCGCGCCTGCGGATTTATTCCTTCGCGTTACCGATTTTAGTTAAACTGGACACAATCTTGAAGCCTCATTTTTATCAATCACAAATGTATATATTTATACGATTACGATACGATTTTCAATGACAATCAATTTTTGAGGTTAATCAACGATATTAAGAAGTCGAGATTTGTCACGGGAAGGAACGATATAATGACGTATGTATGCAAAGCGTAAACAAACACAGGTTACTCAGCATGTGCGTCATGACGTCACATAAAATGTACAAAACTGTAATATATCACATATCACGATTTATAGAATAATATGGAAGATTTCGTGCTATCTTCGGCGTCGAATAAATTCTAATTAATATCAAAAATGTTTGCTTAGACTAAACGATAATGAGTGTGAAATGCAGTGGGAAAAATGTTACGTAGCAATTATTCGAAAATCATGCAAGATAAGTAAATGCGCGATGTGGCAATCGAGCATAACCTTCCTAAAAACAAAGCGAGGTAAAACACTTTCGTACAGGAAATGTATCACAGTTCATGGATAAGTGAAATAGAAACAGATTCAAAAAGAATTAATGCACAATAATAAGTATGTTTAGATTCACCGGTTAAAGTAAATTAAATTAAAAGGTTTATCAGAGTTAACAATATCGATAAATCTAATGCAATGTGTCGAAGTAATTCACTGTGAGTCAATAAAAATCGTTTGGTTCATCGGCGGTAAAGGACTCTAAAAGGTAAACGGGGTTAAATTTCAAAATCAAATTAATTGATCTGATTTTGATCTGATAATGTTCAATTTTAGGAATTTACATATGAAAATGCTAATAATTAAATCCCCGTTTGATTTCAGCTCGAAAACCTACTGTTTAAGTACACGTTAAAATTTTTTGAAACGATTAATCAAACGACACTTTGGGTTCAGAGCGATTGGTATCAGAATGTCGAAAAAATTCTAATTTACTTATCGATACCTAATATTTTCCTTTCCTTTTAACCCAACCCAATCGAACCCGACCCAACCCAACTAAAATTCAAATAGAACCATTTTTATTCGAAATATTCTAATAAAAATGTTGGTAGATACAATTATTCGAATAACATTAGCAACTAAAAAATTTTATTCGAATAAAAAACCAACCCTAGCCAACCCAACAATCTCAAAGGCAAGAAATGGAAATGGAAATTTTCGAAAAAAATTAAGTCACAGAGACGAATTAGTGAAAATCGTCGAGCTGCCAAAATTTTCAAATGAGTCCAAATTGATAAAAATCCGCAAGAAATTAAAAAATACTAAAATTCTTAAAAGATAAATTTCAATATTTTGAGAATTGTTTAAAACAAAAATTGTAATAATGTCCAAACTAGTAAAATGTAAGATTGTTTGATATGGAAAAAATACGAATTAGCTTAAAATACAAAAACATGTTATTGATAAGTCGACAAATTTGTCTGAAGGGAAATTCAGTTCCCTCTTTATGTCGGCAAAACATTTTTGTTTTTTGGTTTGGTAGAAGTTCCTTATTTCTTTCTCATTGTAATCTTCTATTGCATAGAGTCATGGGTCGTTTGCTGTGCATATCAAATAATTTCCCACGTTCATGATATTCAACTTCATCGATTTTTCTTCTTTGTTTTTTTTCTATCGACTTCTTCATCGATTTCTAGTATTTTCCCAGCTACAATGGGAATTCTATTTAATATTGATGCCTGCTTGCTGCCTGCTCGCTTCTTGGTTTTCTTTTTTACTTCTGTATAGCACCTCTTCTTAGTTGCCTCCAACGTTCTTTCTTGTATTTTGATTCTCACGAAGAAGTAGTCAGTATTTGCTGAAGGTCCTTCGTATGTTATGTTATGTCCCTTATGGATGGCTATGGCTATGGCTATGGCTATGGCTATGGCCAAGGCTATGGTTATGGCTATTTTCTTTTCTTAGTTCGTGTCACATTGTTTTCCATAGCTTTACTTTTTGCAATATTTCGAACTTACTTCTCGCATAAACTTCTTTTCCATTTTTTCTTTGTTTCCATCTTCAGTCCTACCTGCCTTCTTCCATCTGCTATTTGCATCCAGCTATCATGTTTTTTCTGAACTGGCATCTCCTATGCTCACCATCCATCCAGTTTCCATCCTGGTTTTACTTTCTCTTTCATGGACAAATATTTGCGTCCATCTCTCCACCATCTCCATCTCTCTTGTTTCCCATTTCTTTTCTCTTCCTTTCGACCTCCCCAACGCATATCTTTGCTTTCTAATACCTAAACCCTTTGTTGCGTAACTTCCTTAATACCATTTTATCAAGGTGTACTCTTCGACAATCATATTTTCGCATTTCGTATCTCACGATTATTTTCCTTGCCTCGGCCTTCATCCTTTCCCACCCGGTTTCTTACTTTCTGGTAGCATTCCTTCCATTCACTTTTGCTATTTTATTCCCCCTACTTCCGCACCACATATATCAAGACAGCGCTAACACACATTTTCCATATACTAACATCCTTGCTTCACACTTTGCGTACTTGCATTTCTTTTGCTTCACAGACTTGGCATCGGCGTCAGTGTTTCGCTCTGTAGTCTAAATTAGCATCGATAATAGCCTATTTACATTTTAAGGTAGATATTGTTCTCTTCTCCAATGTTGGTGATCACTACGTAATGATCATCACCAATTCCCAACCAATTTCTCATTTTTATATCCGTTTCCGATCCCCCCATCGATTACCCACTTCTTTCCTTTTACGTTAAAATGATTATTTACCATTAACACACAAATCCAGTCAATTTGAAATAACCCCGAAAATAAATGATCGCCCGAAACCGTGACTGAAATAATCAAAGCCAATTACGCGTCCATATTTACGTCCCTCGCCTTTGATTTTCGACCGCAAATATGGCCGATAACTCACCCCACCTGGTTGCCGGTTGGGTTTAATGCCCTATAAAGAATCCGCGTTGCGATAAATTGTCCATTACGGCAAGGATCTCGATCAAAACGTGCAATTTCGCCGCTTTTAGTGTAATTCGACGGATTCACAACGCGCGCTCTGATGGCCATTTCGGTTATTTGTGCATAGGCGGGCGGTTCGCTCGCCGCTGCACTGCCGGCCCAATTTAAAACGGCCTGCAATCTGACCGTGCCATCGGTATTTATTGTAAATATTCGTGCGGTCGGACTATTAATAAATCGGCGAGGCGAATGGGTGGCGAAGTGGCTTTAATGTTTGTTATAACTACGAGCGGTATGTGGTCGTAACGTGCCTACAATGTAATTATTTATTGGATATCTCAATCATACCTTTGTCGTCAGTATTTATTTTAAAAATATTGCACCCTAATTAATGAGCAAAAACTTACTATGAATTACTAATAACCCAGTTTCGTCGTCTATTATGATATTAAATAGAATTATTGATTTATTAGCTACGTTTACACTGCGTATTTTATTAAATCTTTACATTTATTTATTTTAAAGTTACAATTATAATAACATTAGTCATTTAAGGCTTTATTTGTCCTTTTACGAATTTACAAACAACCCCCTCACAACGTCTCTCCGATCCTTACCCGCAACATTTATATTTCTTGCCCACACAAAACCCAACATTAACAACCGCGCAAGAGCGACACGATTTAAATAGTCCGTCCGCTTACGTCGAAGCACTCAATACACTGACCCGTCGACCCCCGCCCCCCCCCTGGCGGCGAAATCGCACTCGACGTCGCTCCGGGACGACTTGAATTTCTGCGAAGAGGTTAAATCCAGTTGAGCTGAAACCCGACCTGATTAACTGAATTTTTTCGCCCGCCGGAAACTCGAGCTTCTCTCGCTTCAATTTGCCAGATACCTCATCACTCCGGAGCCCCGATACCATCGGCGACCGCTTTTTCCGGCCGCCTTTTTTGCGCCCCCGTCGCCGGATCTACATCGATCGGCTTCCGATCGCGACGTGCGCGACGTTACGTACGAAACATCCGTTCGGAGGATAATTGCATCGCTCGGGGTCCGGCGCAGATGGAGATAAGACCAAGGAGATTCGTCAGAAATTAAAGGCGATGTTGATGATTCCCATAGTGAAAACATTTTAACGCGAATGGAATTATAAGAAGCAAAAAAATACTTACCCTAGACGCGGGGTTGATGTACAGATTAACGTATGTCAACGTATAACCCACCGGAAAATATAAAAATCGAGAACAGTTTAAAGTGTTTTATAAAATTTGTACAAATTAAGATCGGGAACAATAAAGAAACGTTGTCAAGATTGGGTCGAGTTGGTCGAGATTTTTTATAATTGCAGATTAAGATAAGATTTTATAAATAAATATGTGTCTAAGTAACCACGATACGTTAAGATCACAATTATTGCTAGATAAAAAAAAATATTACAGATAAGAAAACAATGGTATATTACACGATAAGAGTACGAAGTGATTGATTATGAAAACAAGTATTCAAACTGCTGCCAGCACATCATATTTATGACACTTTCTTCACACACAAACTTATTTATAATTTGGTGCATCAGTTCGTCGATTTGTTCATTCATTGGTTGATTAGTTTATTAATCGATTCGTCGGTTCATTGATTGCTTCGTGCATTCATCGATATGTGTGGATTGGTTACTAATTAATTTATTGTTCAATGAATTGATTAATTCATTCATTGATTGATTTATTGGTTTATTTCTTCATTCATTGACATATTCGTGGATTTGCTCGATGATTTATTCATTCGTTTCCTGATTCGTTGATGCATCGATTCGTCAATTTGTCAATTCAGTGATTTATTGATCGATGGAATAATTAATTAACTAAAACAACATATTTATTTCCCAGCTATGATTAAAAATCGATCAGCGCAAAACACAAACTCCCCCAATTAAATCGTTTTAATTAAAATCCCAAGACCTGAATCGGCGAAATTAGGACGACGTTCCCGGGAGAACTAAAGGGATCGTATCGTCGAACTTTTTTCGTCCACTAATGCTCGCAGGCCAATCGACTCGAAGGCGATAGGTGAAACAGATTCATCAACGTCCGTTTCTTTGGGGCATTTAAGTCCGCGACAACAAAGGATCGACAATGCTTCATTACAAGGAGTACTGCGATGGTAAGTCAACAACGACGTTTAAAGTAGTCACGTTTGCGATGAGGAAAAAACCACCGTTCGGAACAAGAACGGCGAAGTAATTTATTTATTGAAATTATTGTTAAATATTTCAAAGCTTTTTGTGCTTTTTTTGTCGTAACACGATCAGTTAATGAAGACAGACGCGAGGGCATTAATTCAGTTTAAGGACCCCAGACAGTGCACATACTCACACTCGCACACAAAGTAAGTGCACACAGACAAACTAACGGCACCAATTTGGCGGGTCCGTGTGCTCCGAGTTCGCTAACGAGGTGTGACACTTGCAAATGTCCGCGGGCGTCAGGATACGCGATAGGGCCCGGCGGGCGCAGTCCGGAGTGAGCGGCGTATCTCCGCCGATTCCCCCAAGAACGCGCCGTCGTCGTCGCCGATATCGAACCGCCGCCTCGCCGATCCCGTGCGACCTACATATCACGATAATTATATCGCGTTCTCCGATGGATCGGATTCACCCTCTACATTCTAAGTAAGCGTAATGCGAAAACGAATTTCGACGGCGGAGCTGGCACATGACTAGCCTAGCCAACGAATCCGTAATGATAAAACAACTGCTACGAAAGATTGTCTCCATCGGCGACGGTTAATTATCTACGTCGATCAAGAGTATTGCTGAGAATATAATTCGTAATCCATATAATTTACTGGAACACGGACATATAATTGAATCACTAATCACTCGACGCTCAACGATTTTTTTCTTTTATTTTAAATTACAACTATTCCTACCACTTTAAGTTTCTTGGTTACTTAGTTTCTTCGTTACTAACAGTGTAGATCTTCTTCCCATTAGCCACGATATATTTTTAAAATTTTATATTAAATAATTTTTCTTCATTTGTTCGTTCTTCCTCAATCTAAAATCTAGGTTCATTCCTCAATTGTAGGTTGTTGTACGGTCATTGTATGAATGAATTAAAATTCGCCTTGAAATGCCGTTGAAATTGCGACAAATTTATATGCCTAAATTATCGTATTCGTAAGAATTTACGTATCGAATAAAAACACGAGATCCCAATTCATGTTTCCTGCTCAAGTTAATAATAATTAAACCACGAGATTATGTACACAAACGCCAACCCCTCTCTACATCACTTTTAGTAGAAAATTATTATAAATCCTCTTATTCGTTAATAATTGCCAAACTGCAAAGATAAATAATTTTGCAACTTTGTGTGTAATTTTCAGCAAATTGAGCTTAATTGTTGTTGCTCAGGGTTTATGTTGTAATTTGGTTTTTTTTTTATTGGATTTCAGTTTGGTGAATTTTGGGTTTGATTGAATACAATGCAGTGCGATTTAATTGCACATACACAGAAACGAAAACGAGTTCCACTTTATTACAAACCGAATCCAAATTTGATTGTAACCAACCCAACAAAACACAACACCAATAAATTCTAATTTATGGGGACCCCTTCGATGATCCTTTGATTTTTATATCAACTTTTCTGGTACCTTAACCTCACGTTTGTTACAGTTATTATTTGAAATATTATTATTTCTTTATTTAATTTTTATTTAACTTTAAAAAAATGCTACCACACGTGCTTATGTTCGAAATCCTTTTATTTCTGGCCCCTGGCTGTACTTGCGTACTTTGGTGGCGCCTTAACCTAGCATATTATTTATATTGTCGACGAAAGTGCAATAAATCCGATTGTGGAGCCGGACTTCTGAATATCATTTGAGCAACGGTGGGTCGTAGGGGAATTTGGCGTCAGTTAGATTGGGCTGGGGTGGTTTAAATGCCAAATTACACCAATTCAACCCAACTCACGTAACCTGATGGATTTTATGGGGAACAAACATCGCTCAACTGGTAGAATTGGTTGTGATTTTGTCATAAAATTAACAATATGCAAACAGTAATAATTATAGTAATAAATCAGACGCGATGTTCAAAATAATATTCTAGAATTTGCAAGCACTAAATTAAAAATACAAAATCTATAACTCGACGTTAAGAATAACAACTGTTATAGACTTTTAGTGAATAATAGTTGATAAAAAAATCAGATATGCTGAAAGATTCGAAGGTTTATCTGTATGTTAGTTTACCCGTTGTCACATGTCAATCTGTTTGCCTATTTATGTAGACTATCCATCTGCATGTTAATGTATTTGTAATCATCACTCATTGATTTCTATGGCCCATTAGTACTTATAAACTACTAACCTAACCCAACCTAACTCTACCCAACCCAACCCAACCCAACCCAACCCAACCTAACTCGACCGAACCCAACACAACTGAACTCGCCCCAATGAATCCCATTCGCAGGCCAGATAATTGTTTCGAAACAAAAACCAACCTAACCTAACTTCAGGATTCAGGAATCCAACTGCTTCGAAGCAAATTTAACGGAGATTTTAGAAATTTTTAATGGCGTGGGTTGGGAGTCTCTTTAAACGTAGTCCAAAATAAGAAGTTTTTTAATATTATTGCTACGTCATAGTGCACATCGTTGTTTGCCTTTTCATATCTGCTATTCTAAGACTTTTCCGAGCACAACCCAACTCACCCAAGAAATCAAGTTCGCAGGCCAGGTAATTGTTTCAAAACAAAACCGAACCTAACCTAACTCAAGGAATCCAACGGTTTCGAAGCAAATTTCATGGAGATTTTTTGAAATTTTTAATGCCTTGGGTTGGGAGTCTTTTCAATGTAGTCCAAAATAATTAGTTTCTTTGATATTGACACTACATCATACTGCACATCATTGTTTGGCTTTTCACATCTAAGTTTATATTTGTATCATTTTTTTTTACCTCAAATCATTATTGTAAAATGTCATTTTCATTTTTCTAAGCTTGTTCAAATCTAATTCTGAATCAAATGCGTACTGTAAACTGCTCCCAATTCGCAATAAAAGCTCAGCTGATAATTTTGTTGGATAGGATTGGATTAAGTTGAGCTGGGCTGGGGTGGATAGGATTGGGTTAGGTTGGGTTAGGTTGGGTTAGGTTGAGTGGATATGATTGGGTTCGGGTTAGACTTCTAATATCCTCTGCTCTTTAATTTGGTAAAATCGTTGACGACAACGTAATTAACAGTTTTATCAACTTTTCACTTTATCACGACACATATCTCTGGTACTGTCTGAGAGGACGTTACAACATTTTCTTGTTTTGAATCGTTTGAAAATGTAACAGTGTCTACTTGTAAATGTTTTATAATTCAATTAATTTAATTAATCGGGATTTTTGATTGGATAATTTAATTGCACGATCAATCAACTTTGTTTTTATTTTCCTTCATGAATGTGTCATTGCGGTTTCTGTTGAAAATCATTAATTAATTGATCCTGTCGATATGGATTCGTCCATATCGACAAATGGTCATTATTTATGTCAAAGGACATCTCTATTGATTAAAAAGCTTTGACAACTTAAAGTCCATATGAAACTATTAAGTAGAAGTAAAATGCCTTTGCAACCTAGCTTCTTGAAGAATTTTTTTTCTCATCTGAATCGAGCTGCTATTTTTTAATTTATTTACTAGTGGTTTTAAGATCAGCAGCTGCTTTGGATTGAATTATGTCTTTCTCTTATGATGCAAGTTTAATGCAGCATAAGGCGAAAATATCAACGAGTTATTTGTCTGCAGGAATAATGTATATCAAGAGTCTCCTAAGACATGTTCAAGTAACAGCATGTTTTCGCCTTCAATTTTCTCGAGGTGTCGACCTTAACTCCCGTCCCCTAATTTCCTAAATTCGTGATATTTTCCTACATATCAAAGATCAGATTCGATCGAGACGACCTCGCAGCAAACATTCGCAATCACAACGACATGCGCATCTCAACTACCGAGCAAGCATCGTAATCCGATATTCGCACGACCTCGAGGAAAACGAGCTCCTCATCAGTCGTGACGACGCAATCAGAATCATTCGCAGCGGCCAACGCGAATAAAATCAATACACTCGCCGCGCTCGCGGAACCCTCGCCGAGCCGACTTCATTAATTCAAGTTTCGTTTAATGATGTTTCGCGACAGGTTAACGATTTCGCTGCGATCAGATTGGACGGGCGCCCTGCGTTTCGGACGACGAAGCCAATCAAAGAAAATCCATTTACGTTCGAAGCGCCCTTGTTGTTCAGTTTCGCCGTTAATTATTCGCGCGTCCTCGTCAAGTCGAGGCGGAAATTTCGCAACTGCAATTCAACGTTTTAATTTGTTGAAAAAATTAAATGTTAGTGCGTTTCGTCGCACGCCGCTGAAGACCACTCGAATAATTAACGGTTCTCCACCGGACCGGACCGGAGCGATTGGGCGATTGGGCTTCCGCCATCACTGTGCTCACCTGCACGAGAGTCGAGAACTCGAGATTTCCGTTTCTTGCGCGGCGCGGCGCGCTCCTAATCCCCCTTGCCCCGGCTGATTGCATAGTTTAATTGAATTCGAACCGTCCGAAGTTCGGCGCGTTTTTTTTCCTCCTCGTTTCTTTTCGCACGGCGTCTACGCCAGCTCTAAACTGTTTGCAGAACTTTTATAGCGAAGTTACGATGAGTTTGTTCGAGTGCATGGGCAGTTTCCCGTGTAATCGTTTTAAATTAATTGCACGTGGCAACAGATTGCGTCCGGGCTTCGTTTTCTGCACCCCTCTGAATCATTATATCAACCCTTAATCGCGTCGGATGTGTTTGTTAGTCTCGACTTAGAGACTTAACATTGTAACCGAAATCAAATACAAGTTGACTTCGTTCAAGTTTAAAAGGTACATCATTTCCAAGTAACTCTTTATAATTATTTTATACACTCGTTGATTTTTTTAATCACCAATGTGTATGGCCACATTTAGAACTTTAGTTCCCTTATACATAAATAACCATTATCACACCCCTCATTATTTACATACCCTATTTATTTATACGCCCACAAAAGGTGCATTTGACCTATTTACTGCCGCCGATTTTAGAGGAGCCGATCGATATCCGCAAAACTCATTTCGGAACGTTGAGCTCCGTTCGAGACGCCTCGGGGGGCACCTGGTCGTCCTTTTGCTTTTTATCGGAGTAAATCTTCTCGTCATACAACCCATTACTGGTATCGGTTATATCCCGTGTGCAGAAGCCCTGCAAGGCCAACCGTTCGCAACGCGTACAAGCACCACCCATTTCCTGCTCCGCAGACCCTTTGAGCTCGAGGCTAGCGCTCAACGACGTGGAAACACCATTGTCATAACTAACTTGATCCGCACGAACGAAATAAAAGAGCGTGTCGAGAAAGGACGCGAATTTTCCCTTCGATATACTCGCGAAGTTCGAACGTGAAATTCTTGTCCAATGGATAAAAATTCCCTATAAAACTGTAAGCCAAGAATTCTCCGTTTTGTCAAATTTACATAACTTTTTACATAATTTTTTTTCATAAAACTTGGTTTTATTATAATTACCGGTATAATAGTACGAATAGTAATTAAACATAAAACTACAATTTATGACAAATTGATGAAATTTTCAAATGGTATTACAAGAGTTGTTAATGTCGATTCATCTTGACCTACAATATTTTGCTCAATTTCATAGATCACTGACATCACGATTGTATTGGCTCCTGATTTTTATTTCGAAAATTCGTTAATTTTGCCAGGGTTTTTCATATCATTTCACCATTAATTTCAATTGTAATTTTTACAATACATCCAGATGCAATTATAAACAGTCGTGCAGAACGTCAACAGCACTGCGACTCAACAAAGTCACGTTGAGGTAGGCCCCGATTAACCCTCCCCGAATTCATACAATCAACCCAACACGACGATCCGTACGAACAATTAACTTGGAGATTCATCACACGGCGAACCAAGCCAGCGGAAGTTCATTACATTACGAACAACGAAGCAACTAAATTCGGCGCAGTCGACACATGCAATAGAACCGTCGATGTCGCAAGTAATTCCCAGCGATTAATTCATCGGAATCGGCGCAGTTAAAACGTCGCGCGTCGCAGGAAACGCGCCCGAACGGTTTCATCTTTGCGGCGTCGCGTCGCGTTTTGATTAAATCCGGCCATTTACTTATTGCGCGACTTGGAGCCGCACCGCCGGCGTTGTTCAAGTTAACCTTTGTATCGCTTCGGCGTAATTGCGGGGCGCGTGTCCTCGAGGCGTTGGAATCCGTCTCCGTCGGGAATTAATTGGCCAGGAAGATTCGCGCGCGGTTTTCGATGTCGATGTCGCGGGACGATTCGATTGCTGGAAACGCTATTAGAAGCGGAAAATGAGCTGGAATGGAATTAACTCCTTTGAAATCGCGACGCGTCGTTTATAACAGTGATACGAAAATTCAGCATTAAAGTTGGCGGACGTGGATAAAAAATGTACATGACAAGTATAACAATTCATTTCGCAAAAAAATGTTTTCGTAACAAACAGTCATTTGCTCGCTTAAACGTTTAGATATTTATGTTTTTATGGACATAAAATAAATATTCGCTACCGAGCCACGCAGTTGCGATACGAACTGTAGAGGGTATTTGTGTTTAAAATTTTACGACCTCGGATCATTGTGGACAAGTCCCATCCCTTCGCTTTAATTAACGTGAAAGATTTATCGTAAGTTTATTGCCAACATGTCACCGAACTTTCTTATCATGTAGGAATTAATTCCGTCCCTTCTTTATCGTTAGGTCGACAAGTTGTAGTCATCAGGCCACGTGGCCTGCCAGGTTGGCTGGTGTCACACACCCCTTGACTTCTTACACCACTAGATCTACACCAAAAAAATAATTATAACTTGCACTGTATTTCTGTTTGTAATTATTGTCACGTGTGATCCAATTAGTGGCAGCTGTACATTTTCGTTAATATTCGTGCGCTTGTCAATTTAATTAGGGCAATCAGAACATTTCTGGAAATTTCAAACGATTTACGATTCATTTAAGTCGTTTCGTACGAAAAATTTTAATTTCCCTTCCAAATCTTGTATTATAGTTTACTTAATATTAATTTTATACCATTTCATCAAGACTTGTTGACCTTCGTTCTTTGCCAGACGAGCCAGCTTTTGTTTATTTTTATTGTTTTAATTGTTGGTATTTGAAAAATTGGATTTGTTTACGACAATCAATATTTGTTATCACGTTGACTGAAAATAAATTTCAACGGATGCTTCAGGCGATGACAACTCTTTCACTATCTCTGAGCTCATCAGACCACCACACGTGCATCCGGTAGGTTTACGTAGCAACACCAGTGTGTGACGTTGACGTCTAGATCGCGCTAATACTCACAATGAAACTTGTTGTCACCAAGTTAAGTATGTAAAGTATTTTTTTAACGTTGTACGTTTGCACAACAATTAAGAATTTTCATCTGGCTGACTTTTTGTGTATCAATTTAGATTCTCTTGGCATTGTTTTGATTTTTTGTTAAAATAAGTTTCTGCAAATGTATTAAGCACTCTCTGAGCTTTTACCATTCTTGCCCAGTTTTTAAATAGTTAGTAGTTAAAAATTTTCTTGCATTGTTTAGTTTATAAAATTTCTTCTAGTTGTTTTGTTTTTTGGTAGTTGAAAACGTTGATGTTTGTGGTCAATGTTTTTACCAGGTTGACTATTTAAAATATTTTTTCTGGCACTGTGTACTTTCTGAGTTTGTGTTAATTGTTCTTTGTTTTTATTCTGACAAGTTTTGACAACTTCATCAGTGAAGTTTAATCAATTTTGACATTTCTGTAATTTGTCACTATTTGTACATTTTTACAATTATTTAAATTCGTTGTATTTGAAAAGTGTAACGTTTAGACAGCTGTCAATATTTTTTTTCTTTCTACTCTTAATGGCTCTTAACATTCTTTGCCAATTGGTTACATCTTCAGCAGGCCTAAAGGACGAAACAGCTGTGATCACTCGTCAAAATTTTCTACAAAGTTGACTATTTAAAATCTTTTCTCTGGCATTGTGTACTTTCTGATTCGGACATTTTTTTTTAATTTCATTAGTGAAGTTTTGACGTTATTGTAAATTTATCGTTTTCTTTCCATCATTTAAATAGGTCTTTTGGTAATTTTTACACGTTTACCAACATTTTTGTAAACCTTTGCTATATTTATATCTTTTATATAGTTGATTTAATTTTTGTATTGGAAAAAAAATCAGTAATAATTTTCAAGATATTGAATATTTTTCCTGCAATTCATATTTTGACTTGCATTTTGCAATTGTTGGGACTACTCTTCATTTTTTTGCAATTGTTTAAATCTATTTTGCAGTTTTGACAATTTTGCTATTTTTATTAATTTTAACTTTTTTAACATCTGTTTACATCTGTTTCGCTCTATCTCTGAGCTCGTCAGACCACCACTCAAGGTGCAACAAGTCATGCAAGCATAAATGACAAAAGAGTTTGTGTATGAGTATTAGCATCATCTTGACGTCAGTGCCGATGGCTGGACAGTACTCACTTCGATACAGACCACTGCAACTGCGTATCAGCAAAAGTGGTGGTATTGTCGTCTAGATGGCGCTAATGTACGCAGAAAGTCTTTATCACACTTGTTTGCATAACTTGATGAACCTTCAGCGGATGTACATATGTGTGGTGATCTGAGGATCTCAGGGAGATAAACGGCTGTCATCACATTAAAGCATTCGCAGAAATTTATTCTCAACAACGCGGCCTTTACTGACGACGACTGGGAAGTAGTTGCAAGTTTGTTCAGTACCTACTCAGTAGGTTGATACTGCAAGTCTTTTATTCTTGGTATTAAAAAAAAAATTACCACAGTCAACATTTTTATCATACTGATTATTTTTTCTTTTATTTCATTGTATTTTTTTTCATATTTTACATCTGCAGTTATGCTAATGTTGCTATTTTTGTCAATTTTTACCATGGTTTTAATCTTATGTATTGCAAAGAATTGATTTTTACACACCTGTCAATAGTTCTTGCGGCGCGCGGCGTCGACTATATTTTTCATTCATTGTTTGGTATAAATCAAGAGAAGTTTAACAAATTTTGATAATTTTGAAAATGTTCACCAATTTTACGTTTTTACAATTATTTAATTTTTTTGTAATTGAAAATGTTTACATTCACAGAACTGTCAAAGAAACCCACATTTTCCCATTTGATTCATTAATATCTATTAGGATTAATTAATTACATTAGTGTTTGCGATTCATTTTTTAAATTATGTTCTCAACGCCACTTTCATACAAAATAATAACCGTCATAATCAGCGCAATTTTTCAGTGTGACGTCGCGACGCTTTAGAACCCAAACACGCGATAATTGAGCGCAATTGCGGCAAAGCCGCCGAAAATAATTAAAACTGATTGATTCCGGGCAAACATTTTGATCGACGCGTTCACGAGGCAAATCCGCGCAAAGTCCCCTGTTAATCAGCGAATCGAATGGACCGGGTCCCCGGCGCGCAACAAAAGAAAACACGCCGCCGACAAATCCGCTTACGCGAAACAAGTGACAAATATCGGACGTCCGTCGGTTCGTCGAAAAAGTCGGAATTTATGGCGAGAGATTTATCCGCACTGATCGCCCGTTAACCGATAGATTGGGGGCTAATAATCCATCTTGCGAGCGCGTCCTCTCCGCGGTCGTTAATTTCGAACGACGCCCCCCCGCCGCCCCGGCGCAGACCCGAAACGAGAACCAACCCGCCGACTTTGAAATCGAACGTCGAATTTATTATTGACCGCGCGAGACCATTAGTGGCCGTGAAAAATTTAACGCGTCGTTCACGAAATGGCCGTTTGCACCCTGAGGGTGATATTTCGTTCGAATTGTCGTTGAAATAATTATCTTTCAACCACTAATGATGTCAATAATTGCGGAGTCGTCGGTGAAATTTTATTACAACCCTTTTGTCTTAGTTGTGAATAAATAATTAATTTTGAATTTGTGTTAAATTTTTATGAAACGTAATCATAATGAAATATATTTTCAAGTCAATAAATGTACGATTAGAGTTCAAATAATCGACATTCGATTGTCCCTGACCGACCATTACGACTTCGACAGTTTGCTACGGTTCCAAAAATTGTTTACTATTAAATAACTTTTTGGAATCATCAAAGATTTTATTTAAAAAAAAAACTAAGAAACGATCATTAAAATTTTGCTCTTAATTATTAACAATTTAACCTCAAAAACAGATTTCACCGCAGACGTTAAAGCTAAAGCAAATTAGCATAACTCGTTCCCGCGCAACTTAAAGCGATAAACGTCGTCGCCAACCGGCGACTGAGAGCCAACCTCAATTAAAAATCCCTATACCTCCAAGTAACGTGTCGCCAGTCGAGAAAAACGATACGTTCAGCGTTACCTGCATCTAGACGCTGGTGAAATCGCTGGCAAGAAAGTGTGGAAATGATCGAGGAAGCGAGGATGCAGCAGTACATCAAGAAAATGCAGCGGCAAATGCACGCCGCCGTTAAATTTTATGACTGAAGTTGGAGGAGATCGTTAGTTTTGTTTTGCCCCACTCCCCGCCGCCGCGTCGTAGCGGCAGATACCGCTTTCCGTGTGCCGTCGTATCCATCGCGCAACCCTTAACAATGTAGTGGGAAAGATTTTTAGTGCTAATGACGCTATGAGTTGAAATTATGGGGAATTTTCGACGAGGTTTTTTTTCTTAGTTTTTGTCCAATAAATGTGTGCGTATTATTTATTTTGATTTTTGAAAACATGTTGCGTGCAAAATTATTATGATTGGAGTTAATTTGAAGAACGCCGTTGGGCGCTAGGTTGATATGAATTGAGAAATTTTTAATGTTTTAACAACGTTTGAGTTACATGTATTTTTTTCTGCAACGCTCATTCTCTTCTTTAACACTTACACCTTGGAAGTAGTTATTCAATGACGTTGTAATTATTTTGAAAGAGGTTATGTAGAACGATACGCAGAGTGCGAGGCAGACGTGCATTCTGTATGCTCCGATGTCCAGCCTACGAAAAGTATTTATTCGGGATAATGGCTCTTCTTGTAAAAATAAATAACCAATAGAAATAAAAAATAACCAACACTTCACTTTGACCCTGCTATTGATATATATTTATTGCAACAATGTAATAGTTTAAGGAGGAAATGATCAAATACATCCAAGCGAAAGTCTGAAGAAATGGTGAAAACTTGTCATGTGAGCCCGTCTCCCTCTCTAAAAATCTTTGTTGTCCAGCTCTGCCAGCTTTATGAAAATTTTATTTGATAATATTAAGGATTTTTATTAAAAAAAAAAAACAGATAACAAAATTCATTTAGAAGAAAGTAAAACTACAAGAAAACCAATCAACAAACAGATAGTTTATATATAACGATTATTGATATAGGATAAGATTGTAGATAATTCATAATAAAAATTGTTAAAAAACAAAGTAAATTCAAACAGTGGTAGAAAAATGCCGTGCGTTTATAGTATATCGTTTTCTCTCTTACGTTCTTACGATAATTACCGAATTTTGGCGCCATTTAAAAATAGGCTTAAAACGGAAAATTTCAATGATTATTTTAACTATTTTAACCTAAACTTTTGACATTTTTTTTTATCAATATCAGACCTCACTCAATGTAACAAACAGAACGGTATTCGGTGGATGGCTGTGCTTAATTTTTATAATGAAGGACACACTTTGTCAATATTATTATAAATGAATAATTATTTATAATTATTGTTGCACAGACATTTGAATTGTTATATCTTATCAAATTAAATTATTTGTGATGGATATGAATGACAATTTTGATTTTTTATTCCGGAAACGTTTACTGGTTCCTTTGATAGGTCCAACTTCCAACGCCCGTTGATGATTTAAACCGCTTTCAGGTTAATTTATGTAATTTCATCGACTTTGCAATTTGAAATAACATTGAAATAAGAGGTTACGTAGAACGATACGCACAGTGCCAACCAACATTAACGATTTAACCGACTTGTGTGAAAATTATTTCATGGCTAACAGAGATGTAACAAACACACATATTTTTTGTATACAATTTCTGTTTTTGTTATACAAGTTACGGACTCTTTAATTGTATATTCGGAACGATGTTTTTTAAATCAGATTATTCTAAGAAATGTGCTTTTTACTCGAACGAACCCTACATTTTAGAAATTGTTTTTATTTGGGTTTTAGTTGAGCTTTGGATACTTTAGTTTTTAGCTCAAGTTAAACAGCTTTTAAGTTAATTCATTTTCATTTCATTTCTTTGACTTATTTAAATTTAAAATATGAGGTTACGTAGAACGATACGCACAGTGCAAAGCAGCATTAACGAGTTAACTGACTTGTGTGCGTATATATACCAAGAAAACGATTTCACGACTAACCGAGACACAACCCACGTCCATGCACGTAATTCACAAACTTTCAGAGATGGATACAATTTGCTTAATTATACAAGTTACGAAATTTTTAATTGCATACGACGTTTTCTGTTTCAGATTCCGATCCAGTCATGTTCATTTATTGCCCTGATTGTCTACATGTTATATTTTCTAGAACCCTATATTCTGTAACTTTTTGAATCGAGTTTCGAATATCTTAGTCCTTAGCTGAGCTTTATTGACGACGCTGAATGTTTATCTGGTGTAATTGCTGACCAGCACAAAAATGACATCTACCTAATGCTAATTATTTCGAAATCATTCGAAATTAAAAACAAAATTTTTAAAATCAATTTTTTGCGAAGAAGGTATAAGATATATAAGATATAAGTAGTTTTCGATCGTTGACTTTTCTTTCTTGTAGTCCATGCAATGCTAATTATACATTTTAAAATTCTTAATTGGTATCAAATTGTCTTTAATTAAATTTTAAAAAATTGTAAGTTATTATTTCTGCATATTGGGTTGGGTTGGGTTGGATTAGGTTACGTTGGGTTGGGTTGGGTTAGGTTGGGTTGGGTTGGATTAGGTTACGTTGGGTAGGGTTAGGTTGGATTTGGTCAGGTTGGATTGGGTTAAGTTGGGTAAGGTTGGGTTGATTTTACGTAATAAGACTTATTTTCAGATCAAATTAAAACCTATAAATTTCAAAATAAAATTAAAAAATTAAAATTAAAAGATGTAATTGTGTGTTAACTTTAGTCAAACGTAAGAGAATAATTAAATAGAAAAATGAAATCCGTATATGAATAAACGGAGATGTCCACCTCATCACCCCTGGCACTAAACGCACGGCACTGTGTCCCTTATCACTTGGTAGGGTTGGGGATTTAATTTTCAAACACGAAACCTATCCAAACAATATATATACAGGGTGAATCAGTTCTTCACGAACTATCAAAAAAGGTATTCGGTATGCAATTTATCCCAATAGTATAATATAACTATCGCAACGATTTAATAGTGACACGAATTTTGACGACGCTCACTTAGGACTCACCTCCTTAATCCAGACATTATTTTTGTACATGTGATTCATGCATATTATTCATATTAATATACGTAAATTAAATTCAAATCGACATATTTCAATTTCGGCCAATCAGATCCGAGAATTCACAGCCAAATCGATTACATCTATGCACCATTTTCTCAATATCTAATCATAACAAAATTCAACAATTCGACCCAATCACCATCTTCGATTCAACTAAAAATATAAAAGTATCGCAAAAATGCTATCGCCCACGCAAAACGCGATTTTCTACAATTACCCGTAAATCATTTCGAAAGGACGTCAAGCAAAAAACGAATAAATCACCGCCTAATGCGGAAATTTGCAGCGCAGTTTTTCCATATAAATAATATTTATTGCGCCGATAACCGCCTGTTAATAAACGTCAGATTGGGACAGTTTTATTGTTACTTCTAGGTCGTATATTCCTCACTCGAATTTGCATTTTTAATTGCTTCGAAGATAAAACCGGCGCGTATTTAAATTTGACGTGTTTTACGCGGCGCAGATATCAAGACAGCAACGACGCAGGAGAGGCGATGGGGCAGATAACGAATCGATCGGGAAAAGTTCATACAAAGTTTGGTACTAAAGTGTAATTAATTATTAATCGCGGGTATTCAAGTTTATGGTTGTCGTGACGGTAATTTTCTTTGTGCACGTTCGATTTAAAAAGTTTTTAAAACGATTTTTTAATTTCAGCAATTGACGGTAATATAAAAAAAATCGACGTTCACGCTTGAAAACGACGTTTGGCATCGTTTGAAATTATAATAAATTATACTAAATTAATCGTCGTTTCATCTAGATTATTTCTGTCGTTTCTTTATCAGCGAATTGTTTATATTTGCGTTAGTAGAGATCATTGAAATACATACAAAACTAATATTTTCTCATTCATTTTTATTTCCTAGAGTTTTTCCACACGTAACGTTACATCATAAGGTATTTAGAAACCAGGACGTCCCTCTAACGGCAACACCGACCACGAAAGCATCAATTCCGACCGCAATAGTCGAGAAATTAAATTTTAAACCAACAAACGGGAACGATCGCGGAATTACAGCGACATCACGACCTGCAATTCCGCCGGCTAAAAACACTCTCGGCGCGCGGCGTAAAAATTCGCGAAATTGCCCGCCGTAAAAGCTAATGTCCGCCGTAATTGTTACTCCCAAAACGGCAGTCAGACAACCGGCGCGATTTTCCGAAAACCCCCGTCGCGGATTTGGAATAACGGCCGCCGGAACGACTCGACCCCCTCGTTGCACGTAACTTGAGCGATCGGCCGCCCGCGTCGCGGCCAAAGTTTCTCTAATTTCATTGAATTGCATCCGCGCGAATCCCGTGCAGCCGGGTATCTTTAGTGCACAAGTTTGAATTTTATTGCGACCTCGTTATGCCTAAGATACAACCTCGTAACGCTGCGTTATAACTCGGTTTATGTAATCTAATCCAGGTGTAAAAGTGCACGAACTCAAGAAACCTCAAAACTCAGCGAAGACGGCGACGTACATCAGCTGGGCGCCACAAAATTCATTAATAACAATCATAAATACGCCATAAAATGACTGCGTAACCATCAAACGCAAGCATGCAATTATTATTACACACATTGGCAGAATTAATACACATTTCACAAAACCATAATAAAAGCAAAAACCAGACCCGATCCAATTGAATCCAACACAAAAACTATCGACGAACACAAAGAGCAAATATTTGTTCAAAATATTTCACACTGGCCATGTTTTTATTGAACAATTTCGGACCTTTCAAGTGCTTACGCGTCGCTGAATAAACACGATGTTAAAAAGAGCAATGAACTCGTCGACAAATATCATCCATCCGTAATAAATTAAAAATATTCCATTTGCGAGGTTTCTATCGACATTTTAATTAACGTTGCATGTGCACGTAAATGTTTTTCCAATAGAAAAAAAAAAACATTACGTGTACCTCTTCGTTTTTAAACGTCGTCGCATTATCGAAATTTATTTACTTAAACTAAATATTCTTTCACCGATAGGTGTCGCTGTCTTGTGCTTAGGTCCTTATCTCACACCACTGCATTTTTAATTTTTCTGCCGCTCGTCGTACTTGTTTTTCTCATCTGATTCTACGTCTTGTTATTCAATTCTTGTTTGGATATTATATTTTCCTTCATTCGGTAGAGGTGCCTCTCTTCAATTATTTTATTAACCGATCAATGACACGTCAATCATCTTGGGCATTCCTTGAAATCAAATTTGCTAATATTTCCACACGTGTGCAGCGCTCACCACACGCTCGCAATTTAGTCCACGTATGTAATTATCTGAACTTTTCTCGATTCACCAAGTGGTGTTATCTTATCATTATAGTGGAAATTTTGCATCGAAACTCCATTTCAATGTTTAGCCTAACCACGCGCGTACTTATTGCATCAAAGTCTCGACGCCACCCGATCGAAATTCGAAGCATTTTGCTAACAGGCGTTCACATGCTGGATTTCCCGACCAGAAATTCCGACGATAACGCCCGCGGGAGAACATCGAACGTCGCCGATAATAAATAACGCCCTAATGACGCTAATCGGCCCTAATAAACCCGCGAATATCGCCGGCAAACGCCACTCTACATTAACGCGTTAAATATGAGCGCAGGATGTCCATGACGTTAAGACGCCGCCATTGTCGTCGTCGTCGCAGCGTCGGCGAACTTCCGGTGTTCAAGGACGGGGCGATTATCGCCGGCACGCGCTTCCGCCCCTTCCTCGCCGCCCGAACCGTTGGCCCATTTTACGTAACGTGTGATTAATACAATTTGCCCCTCTTGCCATTAATTTATCGTTTTTACATACATTTAAATAGCATTTAGAGGCGAACTTTATGAAGGATCAGGATAATCCACAAAGAGTAGCAGACGTTTATGACTTGTAGAGGACTGAGCCTATTTTGCCTCTGAAGGTTTGAATATCGCAAACGTTACAACGACAATTAAAATGGCCGCAACTGATGAAGCAAAGCTGCAGTGAATGAATAACAACAAAGTGGATCCCATTGTACAAATTCAAAGCAACGATAGCAACCCAACCCAACACAACCCAACCCAACAGAACGTAGTACAAACCCAATCGATTACTCATGCGAAGTACCAACATTTTGCATTTTTTTGATGACTTTCGATTTCAATTACTGGCCATAGACTGGCTTGAAAACTAATAAATATAAAATATATGGAGGAATGAGCGAAGAGAACACTGGGACGACTCAGAAAGAGATGGCTGGTCTGTAGTCCAGTATTATAGATTTGAGGCAAAAGACAGAAAAGAAAATTTGAATTTTCTTGTGACCTGGCGTAATTTACGACCCACTTACAATGCTAAGACTAGACAAACCGAGAAGAAACCATGAATATCAAAAATGGAAGAACTGAAAGAAATGTTAATCACGATGAAGATGGTAATTAAAAAAGATTTTAAAGACATACATAATACAAAATATGAAATCTCAAATAAAACAAAACGGAGAGAAAAACTGGAAAAAATAATAATCTGCTTGGCGATAACTAGAATCGACATGGATATCCATAGTAAGGAAGAAGCTATAGAATCAGTGGAGACTATGATCCAGAGAGAGAGTTAGGCGTCACAATGCAAAGATCGCGGAAGCACACGAAGCCACAAGAATAACAATGGAGGCAAACAGATGGTAGGGCCATACCATCCATACTTGCCATATTAACAGAGAAGGACAGACCAAATGACAAGGCTATTTACGAAGTACTCTGAGTTAAGGGTCAAGGAAAATATAAAAACAATTAAGAGACATAGCAAGGGCAGAAAGAAGTAAGGTTGGAACTGTACACCGGAAGGAATCAACGACTGGAAGTAAATGGTCAGATCAAGTAGGGACAACAAACATCAAGAACTGGTGGAATTAAAAAACTACTACTATTTTAGTAACGAAAGGGATGAGATTATAATGGGAATTCTTGAAAAAATGACACGAAACAAACCAATTGTCTAAAATTAAATACAAAATTTTGAAAAATGCAAGTATTCGATGTCAAAATCAAAAAGTACAAAAATTATATAAATGTCTTAAAGTCTTAATTGCAAAACCTACCAAAAATTCTGAAAATGTCTACATTACCTAAAAAATTGCAAAATGCACAAAAGTCGAAGTAAAAAATAAATTAGCACCAGACAAATAATGAAAATGAAAAAGAAAATGTCAATGAAACACAAAATTTGGCAAAATTGACTCAAAATCTCAACCCAACCCAATCGAACCCAACGCGTGACGTGTTTAGGAAAACGAAATGAAAACATTAGCACCAGACAAATAATGAAAATGAAAAAGAAAATGTCAATGAAACACAAAAATCAAAATTTGGCAAAATTGACTCAAAATCTCAACCCAACCCAATCGAACCAAACTCGTGACGTGTTTAGGAACACGAAATGAAAACATTTTTACTTGATATCTTTAATTAGTCCAAAGAAATGCCACTATGATAAACGAGGAATGTGAAGGGTGTACCTTTTAGGGCATTATTGGTTATGTACGAGTATCACATTTAAAACCAGCCGTAAATCCTTTTAAAAGCATAAAAACACTCAACATACACAATTTTTTCAATGATTATAGTCATATGAATGTAGTCATAAATATTTCATATTTATTCACTATGACAATTCTTTAAAGAAAACTACTTTATTATAGGGTTTGTTTGAAAAATTATTTCTGAAAAGTACGTACGTACTCAACCCAACCCAACCCAACCCAACCCATTTTAGTACAAATCCACTCTATTAATAATTCGTAACAATAAAATTGCATTGTTATTTTTTTATGAAATGTTGTTGGTTTATATCAATTTTAAAGATTCTATCGACAAGTTTGAAAAATTACAAAAAATATGGGCATTTAAAAAAATGGAATATTTGTAAAAATTTCCGTGAATGTTAAAATTAAAAGTTACAAATGTCAAAATAAAATTAAGTTAAAAATAAAAACTAAACAAATAAAATAAAAAAAGGATGGAAGTTAATGAAGCACAAAATTGACGAAACGAGACAAATTAATGTCATTCAAAAAATTGTACCGAAACAACCAAATTCTCTAGAGTTCAATACAAAATTGATGGAATTAACAAAAAAATCATAATCTTCAAAAATTGTCTAAAAAATATACACAAAATTTACCAATGCACGAAAAGTCGAAATAAAAACAAAACGGCATAAAGTGGATAGAAATAACACGAGGTCGATGAAATAAAAATTAAAAATTAACGAAATCTTCAAATAATTACAAATTCGATGTTTAAATGCAAAATAGCACAATTACAAAAAAAAAATGATGCCTTTAATGCAAAACTTTGAATCAAGCCTTAGTTAGTTGATTAGAAAACAGGGGAAAATTATATTACTAAGGGAGCCCTTAAAAAATGTGATGACAATACTGCATAATACAACAGAAATGTGAAATTTTAATTATAGTCACTGTTATTATTAAACATCTGATACCTTCCTTATTTCGATCTTTCGCCGATTGTATTTCATTTAGTTCTTTACGTCAACAATTTCATTCGCAGCTCCGTACTTATGATCAATGTTAACGAAAACCTCTCTGTTCAGAGACACTAAATTTTAGCAAGATTGCCAAATTTGTTTGGATTATAAAATTTTCCAGTGTAGTTATTTTTTGTTTAATGACGTGAAGCTACATCAGGCTGGAACATACTATTGCAGTGATGTCCATTTAAAACCTGAACCAGTTTAAATAGGCATCTTTATAAAGTTGTGCAGTTATGACTTCTCATCGAACATGACCAACTAATTGTACACAACACTAAAAATGTTGCCCTCGAATTTAGATTTACGTTTCAACTTGGCAATGCGTGGTTTGTTTTCTATGTTGTTGACATAGAAAACCATTGTAACCTTCACTTCCGAATGGGACAACGCGAAATGTTCCTCAGCGCTTGAGGTCACGACATCAAGAATTTCTTTCTAACTGAGAGCAAATTGAATATAAAAAATGAACGAGATTTAAATTTGAAACAAAAATAAAATCTACCGAAATATTTCAAAGTGAAGCACAACGAAATTGAAATCGTTTCTAAAAAAATCAAACGTCCTCACGTCCAAAATTTAAAGTTCCCAGTCGCGAAATCGCTCATCCGACAGCGCAAACAGCCCTCGCGTGTGCATTTCCCCGAAACTTTCGCAGATTTGCATTTCTTCGTCGACTTAGTCACGCATTCCGACACACAAACAAATCGCGCAAAATTCAAAGTTTCGCTAAAATATCGGTTTCGGCGAAGTTTCTCTGCCCCTTTGTATCGCCGGCGGTAACGACCGAACGTGCATCCCTATCGGCCGCATTCTTCACCGGCCATTGTGTCGCCGCCGATAAAAGAGCGGAACGGACAAAACGGGGCGCAAATCGCCAAAGTTTCGGCCGATGCTTATTTCGCCTCCGGTCGCGAGATTAATTTTTTCGCCGTCCGCCGATGGATAGATCGATTGCGAATGGGTCGGGTGCATGCGCGTCGGAGGCCCGGCAGGGGTTGTAATTTAACTCGCGAGCCCTCTTGTTAGCCGAGCTCCCGCATTATCGCACCGTACTCCGAAACTCATTGGACCTGTCGAATACTTGATTGGGTCCTCGGAATTTGTACAAAGTTTGCGATTTCCGACGCTGATTTAATCGCAAATTGCCGGAATTACTTTGACCTGATTTCGGGGCCGGTAAATATTCAATTTGGACCGACAATCGACCCCATCTATGTTTCACGGGATAATAAAAAAAATAATCCCCCAATGTTGTCAAATTTAATCAGTCGATTAATCGTAAATTTGTAAAAGTGATCCGATTGTCATAAATGTACGAGTTTTTAATTAACACCCACATAGAGTAAACAGTTCAAAGACTGGCT
Organism: Geotrupes spiniger; assembly: GCA_959613385.1. NCBI lineage: Eukaryota > Metazoa > Arthropoda > Insecta > Coleoptera > Geotrupidae > Geotrupes > Geotrupes spiniger. Next base: position 25,283,561 of record OY390739.1, read on the forward strand.
AAGAAAATTGTCATCTGCAATGAAAGTTCGAATCCACTGATATAATGGATTTTTTTTATTTTTATTGCAAACAGCTTTACCTGCTTATGAATGAAATCGGGGGGAAATAACAACCCTTGACTGATAATCCAAGTAAAAACTTTGAGATATAATTCGCCTGATAATTCATCGCCTCATTTTTCTTGCCCATTACAAATTTCTGGGCACATATTCTAACTCGCGATCACCCAAGCCACAAAATCGCTGCTGTTCCACCTCGTCGTACACAAACAACCAGTCATTTGCATCTAAAATCAATTTGCACATAAATTGCGGCGAGCTGTTTATTAGGCGTAAGGTAATTAAGCCCGGATACGCCAGAAATTCGAAGGTATCATATTTGCGGTCCCGATGCGGCACGTCGCCCCTTAATATGCCTGTACGGAATTAAACTATTATGCACGCAAACTGCCTCATGAATACGTTTATTAGCTGGTTAGCTCCAATAACAAATCGCCCAGCTACTTATCCAATTTCCCTCCCGAGACAAACATTCTGCTGAACGGAAATTATGAATTCCTGCCGGTGGGAGGGTCGGCGGCGGGAGCGCGTGCGATCCGGGGGCCCCGAGAACGAACGGCGCGATTTAATGTGATCCGATCCGATTCCGCCCCGACGAAAACGCAAACCGGCAAACTTTCGGATTTTTTTCCTTTCGCGAGCTCGATTTTTTCGGTTGTACGTTATCAATAAAAGCATTTACTGCTGCAACAGGAGCGAAGTTTCGCTCCCCAGGGTCGGCTAAACTTTTCGATTAGCTCGCGCCGTTGAAAATTAAAAATAGCTCCGTGGGAAACGAGAATATCGACCACGTTTGAAATCCGAGCAAACGACGATTAAAGGGGAGCTGATGTTTACAGGTGGACCTGTATGTAAATTTTCAGGAGGCAACCATATGAAGCTTAACTTGAGAGATTTTTTTTTAGATCAACATCTATGGGCCATTGCGGGCATAAAAATGACCACAACAATAATTAACATTTTCATAATCTTAATTAAATAAATATCGTTAATAATACATTACCATCCCCACCACGGAAACAAATCAACTCGCTTACCTGAAACAAAAAAAAAACCATCATAAACTTACTAGTTACCACTCGAGAACTTCTCGGGCAATGTAGAAGTAATTATGGTAATATTCGCAGCAAACTATCGCTGCGCGTTATTAAAACGCCATTGTAGTGACGCCACTAGAACAACAACAGCTCCGGCGAAGTTGCCGGTTTTAATAAAACTTGCCCCGAACTTCATACATGTTAATGGAGCCGTATAAATTAAATCCTGATTAAATCAATATGTTCGAGTGCGCTCGGGCTGAAACCCACTTCCGCTCCGCACGAGTGGAGCGGAGTTTGCAGACGGCGGCGGCGGCGGCAGGTCGAAGGAACCTGAATAACCGGCGGCATTATCAGTTTAACCCTTTGCCCGGAGATGATACTCGAAAGTCCCGCAATCTTCGGGTCGGACCGGGAGCATCGCGCGCGCTCCTCATGGGCGCCTAATGTACGGCGCCGTAAGTGAACATCCGGTAATTGCGTCGTACGTCTTATCGGGGACGATTAAATATGCCGCGCGGCACGCGTTCGGAGGATAATTGATCTCTGATTGGATGCGTCGCGGGGATTCGTTGCGATTATGTCTTACGAACGATTTGGGTAACGATCTTTGCGTCGCGTCTGTGTCCCAGCTATGTCAATGCTTAGGACTTAATCGGCGAACCCATCATGTTATTTCAAACATCGAGTAACTATCCCAACTATTTTGGTGCAAATCAAATTTATTCACAACCCCATGGAATTTCCATTTATTAAATTGAAAAATCAAAATGTTCGATAATAAATCAATGATGTGATTTGGAGTAGCGACTGACGTAGATTTACAAGGACATCAAGGAACTTTGGATATTTGATGGCACCCACGTTTCCAATCAAGCCACACACTGCCATGACTTGCCAGATATCACCGGATGAGTTAACGTTGACCTGGTGAGCCGGTAGACTCGGCGAAACAATTTTCATCACAATAATAAATATTAATTGATATTAATTCATTAACGGAGTACATATCTAGGTACTAATCTATGGAATTTTCCATAAAAAAAAAACAATGGGAATGGAAAAATTTAAACACTGTACAGGCCGTACAAGTACAATACGATTAAAATCGTTAAAAATAATAAGCAAACTATTTAGTTACTTTTGAAGGTACCATCCATAACATTTTATTTCAAACTGGATTCGGTTGAAACGAAATGTGATGTTAACCCAACCCAACCAAAGCCAACCCAACCCAACCAAATCGTCATCAATCGCAACCCAACCTAATCTAATCCAATCGATTTATAAATATAAACAATCAAAAAAGTACTACGCTTAGAAATTATCAAGCATTTAAAATTTCCAGGAAAGAAGCCATTGGTAGATTCGAAGACCTGTGCAGTACTAATTTTTCATGCAAAGTATGCATTAAAATTTATAACAGAAACAAATCTTTTTGGCAATTTTAATTTTAATTGAGTGCACGAGCGTGCTGTCTTTTTGGCTCTAGACTGTGGACTTAAACTGGAAAGTTCCCAAACACAAAATTAGTGCACGCTAAGGAAGTTGCACTTGAAAGAGTTGTCCTAAATGTGTGAATCAATGTGACACGTGACATGAAGATATACTACATACTAGATGGTCAAAAGTTTTCGAAAATTGTGAATTATTTTGTACTTGTTCTTGATAGTTATGGGCCGAGGATTGATAGAAATGACGTTGAATTTCTCAAATTTGACTAATAGTCGACTACTATCAATGGGCGCAATAAAATAATAGAACAGAACAGCAATATAAACCTACCTGAGGAAAAAATAGTTGGTGTTAGTGGGAGATAAAATGTTTTCCACTGGGTCACTAAAGTTCACAAATGACGATGTATAGCGTTATTGGAACATATATTGTTTAATTGGAAAAACGTAAGAGGAAAACATGATATACAATTATCCCCATAGGGTTAAGTTAATTCTTAGTTTTTGCCCACGAAAAATAATTTCCTTAAAAAATGTGCTGCTAGTCTTGCAAGGGTTAGGTTGGGTTCAAACGTATTGCATAGTGAAGTGCAGTGATGGGCGATATATTCAGAATAATTTTTAATAAACAAAAACAATTCAATTTTTGAAATTATGTCGACACATTGAGCTATTCGTTGAAAGTAGAATCAACGACGATGTCCCTCTGCACTAGATCTTGAAAGCTTTGAAGCATTAAACACAAATGTGAGCCAAAGTAGCATATGGTAAGTTTTGGGAAAAATTGGGAAATAATTTCTGGTATAATTTTTATGTAAAAAGATTCGAATTTATTAAATAATTGGGCTATACTTTATACGCATCTTTCAACTACTTCTAATCACCGTGCATTACTAACATGTTAGTCCTTAAATAAGTAGAATTATAGCTAAAGTGTTTATAATGTTACATTTTTATTTTTCTTCATAAGTTTTTTTTTTCTATTCAGTTTTATTTCTCAATCGTTTCTGATATAGTTGTCATTAATTTTATTTATTATGTATATTTATTTATTTTTAGTATTTTTTATGCTAGGATGAAATTTGCGACAAACGATCAAAATGATGCTAACTGACGCATGTATTGTTCCGAGATGAGCCAAGCTTTGACCTGATGGGAAACAGTGTGAGGATGTGACGGAGACCGCTATGCCCAGTGCAATTTTAGTTCCACATAAACTTTCCAATGAGTATGGGGGAGGCTGTGGCATTTTTAAAGGGTCGCGCCGAATTATTCTGTGTACCATTGGCTCACTGAGAATTACATTATCCACAAATTTGAAGAATTTATGATACCATAGTCATTATTTGAAATAATTTTCTTCTCTTGCACGGTAATGCTCGCCCAGGCATGTAAACCCAGTAAATATTCCACAAACAGTTTGGCCCGACATACATGTTGATTAGAAGGTAAAGAAGTCGTGTAACTGCTCCAAGAACGCTTGAAGATCTTCAAATTGCACTTTTAAAGGAGTGGAAGAATATCCGGCAAGATGACAGTGCAAACTTAATTCAAGGGATGGCTAGAAGAATGGATAGGTTACACAGACTTGGGGAGGGGGCAATATCCATTATTAATTAGTGTTAATGTGGAAGGACGAAACACCACATAAATCCATTACGTTGCATTGGGTTGGGTAGGGTGTGTGCGAGCTTTCATAAAATGAGTTGTAGAGAATTTCAATTTTATGCTTAAAATAAAAATATTTCAGTAAACAAACGTAAAATTTTTAAAATTATTTCAACCTTACGCAAGTTCAGGAAAAACGAGGACAAGTTGATAAATAACAAGTTTGTATCTAAAAGCTCCGAACAGATAAAAATTACAACGCACGACAGAATAAGAAATCTCGTCGGTTTTGATATCGTTTCTAGAATTTTTGGGATCGCTGATCACGAATATGTACTCAGTTCTTCCGGGTCAGGTCAACTTTCCGAGCTTAGACGCTGAATTGCACGTGGAAACAATTATTTTATTATTGCATTGTAAAAGAAAAACCTAAATAAAAAATCTACATCGTTAGCACTGAACTCTCTTAAACTTAGATATATTTTCCGAGCAAACTGCGCCAGTTTGCGATAACAGCATTTTTCGAAAAAAAAATCAATGAAAGTTATTTAAAATTTCATTAACTTTAACTTTTAGGTAAGTACAATGAAATATGGAAAATGTGACAAGAGTAAACCATCACTTCCGGTTGAGATATCGCTTTGAAAACATTCTACGCTATAAAATATGAGAAATTAAAAATATGGAAATATAAGTAACGTGGATAAAAATGTGAATAAAGAAATTCATCCAACCCAAAGTTTTTTTTTAACAAACTTTCTGAAAAAGAAATTTGGAGAAAAACAAAATAACAGAAGACGAAATTTAGACGAACAAATGATTAAATTGACAAATACCAAACTCGTCGAAAATGGGCAACTTTGCAAAAATTTCCAGAATGAAAAAATACGCAAAATAAAAGAATTAAAACATTCAAAACTTTGCTGAAATTGCCACGAGTAACAAAATTGTCGAAAAATGGCAAATGTTTAATTGAAAAAGTAGTCAATAATTGTCTAAAATACCAAAAAAAATATAAATTTCAAAAATTTCAAACGGTGCATTATCAAAAATTATGGAATACTGAACCCAACCCCAAACCATTTGAAATGAATTCAACCCAACCCAATCATTTAAATTTGGGGTTTTAGGACACAATGTACACGTTACGTAATAATCTTCAAAATAATTCAAATAATCAAGTCTGGATGTCTGTTATTAAAGTAATTTTGGAAAAGCTCCATTTTGTTACCTAAGACGAAATTAAAAAAAATGTGTCGATAGGTGAGAGAAATAATAAATAACTTAAAAATTTTTGAGACAACAAAATATCAAAATTGTCGAAACTGTGCAATTTTTCATTTTTTATTCATTTTATGTTGGAAACGACGATGTTATACCAATTCGTTTAAAAATTGCAAATAGCATTCACTCTATTTTCATTCATAGAATTTCGATGATAGCTTTGTAGCTTTTTCTTGATCATGCACAATTTCACGTCTACATTCACTATAGAGGGGGTCAACTTACCCCCGTCTAATCAAACAAGTTAAATAGTTTTTTTTAATTATTTGTAAATATTACAATTTATCTTTTTATCGATTAAGATGAAAACCATAGATTTTTTTACCTACAGTAAATCTCCTTTTGTGTCGATCGCATTACGGACATATTATTAATCGTAATAAATCAGCGTCGTACCTCGATAAATATTAAAACGTAAAAGTCGGTGACAAGCGGGCGATATTTTCGCGTTCATCTTGTCTACTTTGCGCATCATGTATATTACGTTTACGACGGCGATTATTGCGCGAACATAAATCACAATGCGTCGTCTATTTTTCTCCCGGTCCGCGACCGACGAACAAGTGTAACGGCGGGCTGTGGGGGGTAACGCTGATCTAGGATTGTGTATCGTTCCGCAAGGATGCAGAATTCCACGTCACGTGTTGCGGTAGGCAAGCGTACAATTTTTCGTTTTCCGCGCGACAGTTCGTATCGAATGCACGGAAAATGACGTACGAAAGTCGGCCACGTCGGGCTTTATGTGGGAACGCTGTAAATGTTTAAACGGTTTGTTTGCGAAATCGTCGCGACTCTAAAATGCAATCGAATTGGCACGAAATACGATAATAAATTTAGGAAAGATGAACTGAAACAATATTAAATGAATCTGTAACGGATGTTGAAAGCAAATGAGAGTCAAGAAAACTGAAATATACCGAGTCCCGACTATCCACCCTGGGGGCTTAGGATTAAGAAAAGAATAGCTAGGTCTCTGCATCGTTATATAATAAATGGTTGATTAGGTTTGTGTTTTTTTTTTTAAATACTTGCACAAAATATGTCTTCATTTTTAACGCCTGAGCATATAAATATCCTTTTATAAAAACTAAGTAAATAAATGCAAAAGTGAAGCAAATGAAATTAGACCAATCGAAAAGTAATTAAATAACACCGAACGACAGGAAAGAAACTGTCAAATGCGATATTTAAAAAAGAAACGCGATTGATCGACGTCCAAATAACCGACATTTTTAATGTAAAATAAACTCCAAAATCGATAAAAACGTTTACTCGTGAGCAGCGACGCACGAACGAAACTTCACAGGGACCCCTTTGTTTCGTGCGGAGCCCGTCTCATGCAAACCGCGCCATTTACGTTTAATTATTAACAGGAAATCGCGCTCCCCCAGTTAGCTCGATAAAGACGGATCGTCTCGACGGGACTCCCTGAGCGCGCGATCCGCCGCACGACCTCCGCCGCGCCGTTTATTGCCGACAGTACACACCTGCACATATTGCTCTCCGTCTAATTTGCGGCGGAATGGGGCGCGCGCGGAGGCCGCGCAATTAAAATTTAATTCGGCGTACGGTCGCGTCTCCGAAAGTTTAATTTTCCGAACGGGAAAACCTGCAACAATATTATTCTTTAAGAGCTTTCGGGGCTTCGGCCGGGATTCGGGGGCGATTTCAATTGGCCGGAAAGTTTGCCACATTTGACGCGGAGTCGTGTGTCTCGCCCGAACTCGGGGAAATGTTAAAACGTCGAAGTTTCGGCGAGTTAATGGTTGTGACATTTCGACAAACGCGACTGATAAATCTGCCGTGCTGGTGGGTTTTTTTTTTCGCGAAAGAGTAATCGAAGTCGACTGGTTCAAATTATAAGCGAGAGTACCTGACTGTGAAGGAGTTAAAATGCAATAAAAGTCATTTATTAATTTAATCTATTTATACTTCTATGCATTTTTTTACATCTAGCAATTAACGAATAAAAAATAATAAATAATAATAAATAATAAATAATAAATAATAAATAATAAATAATAAATAATAAATAATAAAATAAAAAAATATCTTGTTCTGCAAAAAAATCGATGGTTCTTCGTTGTTTAGAAATCTTTGCGCCCTCAACTGATTTTCGAACTTCCTGAAAGGAATGAAAGCTACATGGTGCAAAGTCAGCGCTGAAGGGTTAGGGTGGACCATTAAATTATGTGAACTGCAAACCCTTCAGAGCATCCTGGACAACAACAGCCTTCTGCGAAAGCAGAATCTCATTTTTATTTGAGCTTCTCTATTATAGCCAGTTGCAATTTTTGTAAAGTATTATCATAATCGTTACCCTTCATGGGCAAGTAGTTTATTAGTAAAATTCCTTTATAGTGGTCATAACTTTGTCAACTAAATGTTTGACCTTAAACTTCTTTGCTGGTGGCGAGCCCTCGTGTTTCCATTGCATTGACTTCTGTTTGCTTTAAGGATCATCACTACGATCGTTTCATCACCAGTTACAATTTTCGCCATAATTACTTCCTCTTGTACTTCTACTTTTCGAACGTTTTGTACATTAAAACTGAATTTGGTTGAATTTTCTTTCCATTGGATTATTTACCTCTTTTGTAAGATATTTTCCATTATTTAATAACACGCCACTAGAAAAAAATCTCCATAAGACCACAAGCAAAATAAAATATCGACTATTATGAGATAATATTCTGTCAGTATTTCAGCAAAGTTTGAAATTTTGTTATTCTTTGCATTTTTTCATTGCAGGCAGTTTTGCCTGGTAATTCACAGCTTTTAATTTCTCCAATTTTTCCTCTGAGAATTTTGTCGTTTCGTCATTTCCCTTTTTCCAAGTGACATAGAAAATCGAAATCGACCATCACAGCCATAGAAGACATAGTAAATTTGCAACGCCTTTGAAAGAAAGCAGAAAATAGCTGGTCTCTTCTTCGACATGACAAGAGCATCAAGATCACAATTTATTGGGCTACAAACTCCTTCAGAAAGGAATTAGAGGGGTAGCAAACCAATGGATCTGTTCATACATTTCCGGTAGATCCCAGCGCGTATCTGTGAACGACACTACATCGGATCCAAGATCGATAAACATAGGGGTACCTCAAGGAACTATTTTATGACCCCTACTGTTTCTAGTTATGAAACGTGCTGCTGCGCCCAAAATCGGATTGTACGCAGATGATACTAGTCGTCAAACCGACAATAGAAAAGTTGATAACCTCTGCCGATGATGTAATACAGCAACTGCAGAAATCGTGCGAAAGCACCGGGATACTTTTAAATATTTCAAAAACGCAAGCAGTTGAATTTCATCCTATAAATGAAAATGTTGATAAAATTGAACAAAACATCATTACCGCAATTAGAATTGGTAAAGTTCTTTGCTGTCACTATGGATAGTAAACTTACATGGGAAGAACACGTAGTGCGATTAACTACAAAACTTAGTTCGGTAGTGTTCTTGATGCGGTCAATGCGTGCGACGGTATCATCAAAAATATTAAAAACTATGTATTTTGGACTTGTGCAATCGGTGATGGGCTACGGACTTATTTTCTGAGGGAGTTCTAGACATTCATGTATGACATAAAGTCAATCACGTTTTTCGCACTTTTTTCTTCTGCTACGAAAGCACACCTGTTCATTTTCTAAACAGAATTCCAGCATTTTCCCCCATATTCGCCCCTGCACCCTTTCTCATTCCATATTCCTACATCTCAATCTCCCATCACTATTATTTATTTTTTATTTTCCTTCAGTTGATCTATTTCTTGTTCTAAGTGGTCATAGTACTCACTTACCATGTCTTCTTCTTCTCCTTCAATTTGTCCATATAGCTGTATTATGGTTATTGTAATTATAAGGCAGCTTTAATTACTCTCGAGCATATTCTATTAGTCTCTTGTATACACCCCCGTTAATTATTATACCAACTCATTTCTCTTTCAATTTTCAAGGAAAAATCTCTTTTCCACTTTATTATCTCACTTATTCCGAGTACCTGCAATTTATATTTCTTCACATCCAAAATTATCTCCATTTCTTTTCCACTCAATGTATTTATATTCCATATTCTCAAATTTTACACAAAATTAAAACGCAGACGCTAAAATCCAACGACGTGTTTTCGACGAAGGCATAACCATCCCCTATCAATAACCCTGAGTGCCGAATGACGCAGCTCTGGCGCTAAAGATCTCAGCTCGGCCATAATTAAGGATAATTGACGGAAGGATTATGCAAATCGCTTGTTGAAGACCATCATCCCTTCATTATCCTGACAAGCTTCGCACGTTGCAGCCATCACGACTAATCCAACACATCCGCAAAGACTCACATCGAACACACCAGCGTCTCAAGAGAACCTAACGACGCAATTTCGTAGTAAATCATCAAAAATGATGATAAGCAATGACGTGGTAAAACAATAAAATATTATTTAATTTAATTAATACGATTTTGGTTGTTCATGATTCCTGTTCCTGTTGATTTACAAAAATAAAAATACGAAATAAATTAGATGCCCCCAATTGCTCTTTCTTTGTTTCAGATTCCATGCCTGATTTGGGTATCTGACGATCAACGTCCTTATTTGACTCAATCAAATTCCTTTAATCCAATAAGCTACGTCATCTTAAATGAAACTAACTGAAGTTAAATTATCTGAAGTACAAGATTTCCATTCAGACTCGTTTTATTAATCAAAAAGTCAGTCTCGATTTGATCTGCGATTATTATTAACGTCTCGATGAAAAATCGTTTCCGTCGACGGGGGTCGCAGCGCGCGATATCGAACCCGCATCTTATCCGAGCAATCCGAATTCTAAGTTACTGCCACAATTAAAGGCAAAGTGTCCGACACCGAGCGCTGGAATTGCTCCAAGATCATCTCGAGGGGCTCCGCGCCCCAATATCCGGCCAGCGGCGCACTGGCGCAGCCTGGAAATTTCGTAACGAACGAGTGCACGAATTGGCCGTTCAATATGCGTCGATTCGGGGTCACATTTCGACATGTTTAGCGTTTAGACGGCGGGCATTGCGGCAGAAGATATATCGTAGCGAATGCAAATTTTATTACCATGCATGGTCGGATGAAAATTACTGGAAATAAATTCTAAAAATTTCGTTATATTTATTTATTTTTTTTTTGTTTCGGGCGACGAGTTTCTAAATTTTCGATTAAGAGTCGATTTAGTTTAATTTCTGTTCAATTCATGGATTTTTTTTGTGAACAACTCCAAGACAATTTTTAATAATAATAATAATAATCTTTATCAACGACAGTTTTATTAATAAGCATTAATTGCCTTTTATGTTGTGTGAAATATTTCCACAATTCCTTACCAAGAATTTAGTTCACATGTGTTATAAAAATTTAGAATTTGAAATTTCTGTGAAAATAATTCCCTTGATTTCTTCTTTGTTCATTCAAAATGCTATTATTTAGTTCGTAAATTATTATACTACAATGGGAATTTTATTCTTTGGTGGATTTGTTTAGAATTAGTTAGTAACAATCCCTCCGTCATCCTAATCAGTAAAACACAATCGAATCCGAATCAATCGAGCGACCGCCACTCGCCTCCTAATAAAGGGAAAACTTGCCGACGTTTCAACATTTTCCCCCGAACCACCACCACCGCCGCTCACTCGACGTCGCAAATCCAAGTCGAGACTACACCCGGTCGGCCCGTGTAAAGTAAATTCCGACGAGCGAATCCGCTGCAAATATATCCGTGTCAGATATGCGGCCAAAATCGTTAGCATTGCATTTTGTCGGTAAGTCGTTAGACCGAGCGAGCGTTCCCGGGCTTGGTTTCGGTCACGTCGCCGACGCCCGCCGTCGCGCCGACAGAGACGGCGCTAGTGCACGCGCGCCCGTCTTTTTCCGACCTTCTTTATCTTGACAAAACTTGGCGTAAAAGCGTTCGGTCGACTCAGCATGTCGCGACGGGCATTTCGATACGAAGCCGGCGTATCTCGCTCCTTTTCCGCGCGCGGCGCGTCTCCGTCTACGCGGCCCGCGTCCTCCGCCAGCCGGCGTACGTGTGTTCGCTTCACACCAAATTGATTAGATAAACTTCGGGAAATTCCAGATTAAAGAAAATCATCGGTGAATGTGTTAAAGTGTTATCGGCGAGATGACTAGACGGATTAGATTACTTTTCGCTTCGCGTTCGACGAGACGAAATACATTTTATTGAAAAACGAAACATTAAATCAAAGTCGGATCGAAAACCAATAATAATATTTGAAACTGTGATTTCTTTAATCAATTTGGTGATAATAAATGCGATAGGAGATAAAATGTGTACATTTTTTTTTTAAATCACATTTCATTTGCAACTCATTACTTTATAAAAATTGACTTTTCATCGAAGCAATGTTATCGAACTTATCATCAACACAGCAGGAAGTACAAGTTATAGAAATGAACGCACCCCCAAACAAGTTGTAATTAATCAATTTAGTTAAAATATGTGAATTAGAAAACAAATGTGTTGCAATATTTTGAATCACATTTACTTTGTGACTCATTACTTTACAATAAACAAACCTTCGACTAGGTACATTGCCTCAAAACAGCATCGCCGACCTCGTCATAAATAGGAACAAGTATAAAATAATGAAATGAACGCCCTCTCAAGAACTTGTAATAATTAATTAATTTATTTTAATGATACAGAAGACAAATATGCAATGATTCTAATCACATTACCTCACAATAAGTCATCCAAAATGTGCATTGTTTTTGAATAAAATTTCGTTTTTAACACATTACTTTACAATATGCACAATAATCAAAAGAATTATCAAAATTCTCAAAACCTAATTGTATTTCAAAAAGTGCCAACGCAAGAACTTTTTCCCAAAACAACTAAATCAATTCAAAAAACGACGACACGCAAATTCCGTCACCGAAACTAAATCTACATCGACGAAACATTTCGAAACAACACCTAATCAAATTAGCACGTCCGTCAGAGCTCGCGACACGACTTAAACGAGTGAGCTCTGTCACGATGAATATTTCAGCGATCAACCCAGCGGGGACATAATTCTCGCGTTAGGACTCGTGCATAACTTACGCGAACTTTTAAATTTTTCAGCCGCGTATTTTCCGGGCGCAATTACGACGGCGGCGAGTCGGGCGGTTTCGGAACTCGGGCGAAATTAAATTATGATCTGAATGCCGCGAATAAATTAGTAAATCGCGCAATTACGCCTTCGTGGCCTGCCCGATCCGAGCGTGACTTCTTCGCCGACGCTCCTGATACGCGACGCACTGTCAGCAAAGATTCGAGTGGCGGTTTCTCGGCGCTAACGTGTCGCGGTAATAGGCGGGTGAATATATTAATGAAGATAAATAGGCGCGCGGTTTGTGATTAGTGGCGCCCTTGGAGACCGACACGTGGGGCCTGAAGCTATGGAATCCGTTCATCAACTCGAATTTACACAAAAGCGTTACATTAAATTTATTTAAATTTAATTTAATAATTTAAATTTAATCTAAATAATGCGTTAAGGTACACAACACACAAGCTGTTAAATAAAAAATTAAATTAAAATTTATATACGTAACAAGTGTAAAAGCAATAACAAAGAAAAAATAAATGCTCATTATTTTCCTATGTCTATCTGAGTAAATTGAAAAATCATTTTTTTGTAAGAAGGTACCCTTTGAAATTTCTCAGGTTCTCGACGGGTCGAAAAAAATTGAAATTTATTATTTTCTTTTACATTTGACAGTTGAAATACAACAAGTCAGCCATGAAATGCTGATTACACAGTAATTTACGAAATTTAGAGAAAAAAATTTTGAAAAATCAATTTTTTATGTAAGAAGGTACCCTTAGATAATTCGCAGGTTTTCGACCGTCGAAAAAAATTGAAATTTATCATTTTCTTTTACATTTGATTGTTGTAATACATCATTTCGGTTCATGAAACGCTAATTACACAATAATTTGCGAAATTTAGAGAAAAAAATTTTGAAAAATCAATTTTTTATGTAAGAAGGGGGTACCCTTAGATAATTCGCAGGTTTTCGACCGTCGCAAAAAAAATGAAATTTATCATTTTCTTTTACATTTGATTGTTGAAATACATCATTTCGGTTCATGAAACGCTAATTACACAATAATTTGCGAAATTTAGAGAAAAAATTTTTGAAAAATCAATTTTTTATGTAAGAAGGGGGTACCCTTAGATAATTCGCAGGTTTTCGACCGTCGAAAAAAATTGAAAATTTATCATTTTCTTTTACATTTGATTGTTGTAATACATCATTTCGGTTCATGAAACGCTAATTACACAATAATTTGCGAAATTTAGAGAAAAAAATTTTGAAAAATCAATTTTTTATGTAAGAAGGGGGTACCCTTAGATAATTCGCAGGTTTTCGACCGTCGAAAAAAATTGAAAATTTATCATTTTCTTTTACATTTGATTGTTGAAATACATCATTTCGGTTCATGAAACGCTAATTACACAATAATTTGCGAAATTTAGAGAAAAAAATTTTGAAAAATCAATTTTCTATGTAAGAAGGGGGTACCCTTAGATAATTCGCAGCTTTTCGACCGTCGAAAAAAATTGAAATTTATCATTTTCTTTTACATTTGATTGTTGTAATACATCATTTCGGTTCATGAAACGCTAATTACACAATAATTTGCGAAATTTAGAGAAAAAAAATTGAAAAATCAATTTTTTATGTAAGAAGGGGGTACCCTTAGATAATTCGCAGGTTTTCGACCGTCGAAAAAAATTGAAAATTTATCATTTTCTTTTACATTTGATTGTTGAAATACATCATTTCGGTTCATGAAACGCTAATTACACAATAATTTGCGAAATTTAGAGAAAAAATTTTTGAAAAATCAATTTTTTATGTAAGAAGGGGGTACCCTTAGATAATTCGCAGGTTTTCGACCGTCGAAAAAAATTGAAAATTTATCATTTTCTTTTACATTTGATTGTTGAAATACATCATTTCGGTTCATGAAACGCTAATTACACAATAATTTGCGAAATTTAGAGAAAAAATTTTTGAAAAATCAATTTTTTATGTAAGAAGGGGGTACCCTTAGATAATTCGCAGGTTTTCGACCGTCGAAAAAAATTGAAATTTATCATTTTCTTTTACATTTGATTGTTGAAATACATCATTTCGGTTCATGAAACGCTAATTACACAATAATTTGCGAAATTTAGAGAAAAAAATTTTGAAAAATCAATTTTTTATGTAAGAAGGGGGTACCCTTAGATAATTCGCAGGTTTTCGACCGTCGAAAAAAATTGAAAATTTATCATTTTCTTTTACATTTGATTGTTGAAATACATCATTTCGGTTCATGAAACGCTAATTACACAATAATTTGCGAAATTTAGAGAAAAAAATTTTGAAAAATCAATTTTTTATGTAAGAAGGGGGTACCCTTAGATAATTCGCAGGTTTTCGACCGTCGAAAAAAATTGAAAATTTATCATTTTCTTTTACATTTAATTGTTGAAATACATCATTTCGGTTCATGAAACGCTAATTACACAATAATTTGCGAAATTTAGAGAAAAAAATTTTTAAAATAACTTTTTTATGTAAGAAGGGGGTACCCTTAGATATTTCGCAGGTTTTTGACCTACGAAAAAAATTGAAATTTATCATTTTCTTTTACATTTGATTGTTGAAATACATCATTTCGGTTCATGAAACGCTAATTACACAATAATTTGCGAAATTTAGAGAAAAAAATTTTGAAAAATCACTTTTTTATGTAAGAAGGGGGTACCCTTAGATATTTCGCAGGTTTTCGACCTACGAAAAAAATTGAAAATTTATCATTTTCTTTTACATTTGATTGTTGAAATACATCATTTCGGTTCATGAAACGCTAATTACACAATAATTTGCGAAATTTAGAGAAAAAAATTTTGAAAAATCACTTTTTTATGTAAGAAGGGGGTACCCTTAGATAATTCGCAGATTTTCGACCGTCGAAAAAAAATTGAAAATTTATCATTTTCTTTTACATTTGATTGTTGAAATACATCATTTCGGTTCATGAAACGCTAATTACACAATAATTTGCGAAATTTAGAGAAAAAAATTTTGAAAAATCACTTTTTTATGTAAGAAGGGGGTACCCTTAGATAATTCGCAGATTTTCGACCGTCGAAAAAAAAATGAAAATTTATCATTTTCTTTTACATTTGATTGTTGAAATACATCATTTTGGTTCATGAAACGCTAATTACACAATAATTTGCGAAGTTTAGAGAAAAAAATTTTGAAAAATCAATTTTTTATGTAAGAAGGGGGTACCCTTAGATAATTCGCAGGTTTTCGACCGTCGAAAAAAATTGAAATTTATCATTTTCTTTTACATTTGATTGTTGAAATACATCATTTCTGTTCATGAAATGCTAATTACACAATAATTTCCGAAATTTAGAGGAAAAAAAATGAAAAATCAATTTTTTATGTAAGAAGGTACCCCCTTTGAAAATTCTCAGGTTTTCGACCGTCGCAAAAAATTGAAATTTATTATTTTCTTTTACATTTGATAGTGGAACAACATTTCAGTGCATGAAATGCTAATTACACAATAATTTACGAAATTTAGAGAAAAAAAATTGAAAAATCATTTTTTTTTTGTAAGAAGGGGTACCCTTTGAAAATTATCAGGTTTTCGACCGTCGAAAAAAATTCGAATAGTTCAATCGTCGAGCTTAAATCTGGAACATTTCTTGCATAATAGCACCAGGTCTGTCGAGTTACTTTATTCGTAGCACTGGGCAGAAATCGAATAGGTTCTATCATATGATTAGTTTATTTCTCTGGCAAATCATTCTGCTGACGCGATGACTATTAAGTAAAAGTTAAGTTAAAAAGTACAAAAACATCAAAATCAGTAGTTTTTGTAAAAATCAAGACAACCGACAAAAGTTGCAGAAAACGCGAAAAGCCATTAAAAATCCAAATGGATTGATCAATAAATCTTTTGGGTAAAAATTGAAAGAAATGAAAAAATCCATTAAATAGAAATTTAAACAAAAATTATGAAATAAAAATAAATTAAAATTTATTAAAAACATAAACGAAGACTGATTGGAAAACTGTATGAATAAAAATTGTGGGTACGAAACCGTCGAAACAAATAAAGAACTAGAAATTGAAAGAAATCAACCCAACCCAACCCAAAAAGCCAATTAAACACAAAATAGTAAAGAAATGTTCACAATCCTTAATGCAATGCATCAATCATAAAAAACAACATTATCTGCATGAGATATCATGCATTCCTGGATTTTGCGCTAACAAATCGTTGGTCCTCAAATACTACCTTGGGGCACACCTAATCTAATAAGTAAATCTGCACGTATGCATTGGATAATTGAAGTAACTATTACTCAAATAACATTTTAGTCGCAATAGTATCAACCAATGACGACGTCGGGTTGAAACGTCATATTCATATGACTACGAATGTAACATTGTGATGAATCAAATCAAGACGAATCGAAGATTCACCTAAAATTTGAGGGAGGTGTAGCCAATATGTGCAAATCTACGCAAAGTTTAATTTCATAATAGTTATTTTCCAGAATTACTCCAAAGGTAAAGTGGTTGTATTTTTTATTTATTAGTTTATTTTTTAAATTATTATTGTTAAATACAATGCCTTATTGCCTTACATGTTGCTTTATTATCCTGCATAGTATCCTTTATCAGAACTCCGTGTATAAAGGAAGGATGGAAAGTCTACAAAATATTTACATAAGGACTATACAAATCAAAAACAAGAGATGAGATTAATGCGACAATGAAGCGAGTTATTTCGAGCCATCCGTTCGATCCGCGCAACGGGTAAGGCCAGTGTCAATCGCGCAGACGACGCATTGCTATGGAATCACGTGCTGACTTCGCAACGTGCACGACTATGTAGATAAGCGACTTAATATGTAATACTAATAATTTTGATAATTTCGGCTCAAGTTTGAAAATAACGTTCAACCGCTTAACCAAACCCGATCAAATCAGAGAGGGGTCGTAAACATAGAAGATATATCCCAAGAATCTCCATGACACCACTTTCGAACGGTTACAGTTTCCTGTTCGTCTTGCATTGACTCAACCACAAATAAGGCTAAAGGACACGAAACAATAATTATCGGCTTCCGAAATATTCCATAATCGAAATTTTAGCATAACTCGAATTCCATTTATTTTATAGAAAACAGGCTGAAGTAAATTAGAATTGAGTGGTATTTACACAGATTCATAATCCAATCCGTAACGTCGATTATGCCAAATAGTTATTACGTCCCTGGCTTTGTCGGATTAACGCCAAAAAAGATCTTCGTGCTATTATCTTTCTTAGGGTAGCGAACGGACTTAAAAGGAACCGACCCTTCGATGTTCCTCCCTCGTCTTCGAACAACGACGTGGGTACTTGTATCAATTATTTAATTCGACGTATATTCAGCTTAGGATAGCTTTATATTCAACCCAAATCGGTGCTAGTTTCGTAAATCAAATTCATCGACAATCAACCTTCCCGCTGATCCCAGTTTTCATCCCCTCGTCAACAAGCAAAACAAATTGCAGATTATTAGCGAAATAAACACTGCAGCGCGCGTTTTGCAAAAGTCATCCGACGTCGAGAGCTTAAACGCCTGACGAATTGCGCGCATTTGGGCGAACAACGGCAGAGGTGAAGCGTAACAGACGACCGCCACTTAGCGCGATCCGCGGGCGCGTCCGTGCATTCCCGTCCGATTAATTCGATCCGCGGGCGCGACGACGTCACCAAACAGTTTGCGCTCGCGTAAAATTTTCCCGCGGAATAACTGAGTTAAAAGAGAAACGAGATTAGCTTCCCTATTGTGGATATACAAATGGCCGTCCATTATTAAAATAAATAGTGCAACGCGGACAAAACAAAGGTTTTAAACGAGTACAAGGCATGATGAATTGCGCGCATTTTCTCTTGTTGCTGCTGCAGTTACGGGGGTGCGCTTTTAAATTTATTAATTAACAACGAACCGGCTGGGCGGAGCGAGGGATGAACATCCATCAAGATCACGATTTCATGCTTGGATATTCTTGGTTAATTTTCTTGTATTCGACCAAGCGTTATGCATCTATGATGCTCCCTAATTTAAAAAAAGAAGTTGGCAACTGTTGTGCGATCAAAATTGAACTCTTGGTTTATTTTTAATCAACCCTTGAATTATTATCTTCCTAATCCAAGTGATTATTATCTCGTTGCTTCCACATCAAAAAAAAACTAAAATACGCAAATACTCAAAAATAAACATCCATGAAACGATCACAATTTCTTCGCGCCTCCGCCTTCAAGCGACAGGCCAACAAATCATAAATCAACGAAACGAAAACGCCGCGCAACAGCTCGTTAATTTTCAAGTAAGTTGCGCGCGTAATCCGTCAGGTGTTTCGCAATTTCCGGCGCCCGCGACGCTTACGCTGCACTCCCTAATCCATTAATAACGTCCAATTTGCCGCGCGCTAAAACGCTGAAACTCAAAAATCGGCGAGACGAGGCGCGCAAAAGGAAAAGAAACTCGGCTCTACACGACCGGCGCCGGGCCGTTTCCTTCAATTGCAATCTCCCTCGCTCGCATCCCGCTCCTAATTTTCCCAATCCCGGATCCCCGGCGATACTTTCGAGTCGATTGTATTGCCGCGCAATAACCATAGACAAAAGTGCACCGTACGCTTGTTAAATTCGTGCGCTCCGCCGAACCCTCGAAGGCTCCTTCCGTACGTGCATCTCGTTATTTTATCCGAAAATAAACAAGGGACGGGCGCACGCGATGTTGTTCTCTAACGGGACTGAGTTCCGCCGACGAGCGAGCAAATTTAACATCTTTAACGTTCATGTTGATAATTCAAGCCTCATTATAGTTTCTACAGCGAAACGTATATATACTCAGTGACATATAAACTGCACCACCTAGAAGGGGTGGGAATTTTTGGACCAAATTTGACAGAAACATTGGGCTAGTCTAAGATAACAATTGATTAAAATTTGATAAAGAAAACACTTCATCTTTTTTATTTTTCTTTAATAATGTGTTGGTCCGCCCCTATTTCTGATACACTCATTGACCCGCCTTGGCATTGATTCCAGCAGGTGATCAATGTCTTCTTGGGGTATGGCATCCCATGCAGCCTGTACTTCATGCAGTGGAGCTTCTATTGTCAACGGTGGGTTCGGTAGATTCCTCAATCTTCTACCCATCATGTCCCACACGTGCTCAATGGGCGACAAATCGGGAGATCTTGGCAGCCAAGGCAAAAGATTAACATTGGCGTCTTCAAAGAAGTCAAGAGAAACCCTTGCTACGTGAGGTCGTACATTATCTTGTTGGAAAAGTGGGTCTTCCAGCCCTCGCAGATATGGAAGAACATGTGGTTCTACCACTTCGTCAATGTAGCGTCGGGCGGTCATACTGCCCCGAATGAAGAGCAAGGGTGACCTACTGCCGTAAGCAATAGCACCCCACACCATCAACCCCACAGTTCGGTGAACATGCCTCGCAATCGAAAAATTAAGATTACGCCTTTCTCCACGTCTTCGTCTAACAGTCACCCGACCATCATGCATTCCTAAACAAAATCGCTATTCGTCACTAAAGACAACTCGATGCCACTCCAAGTTTCAATGAAGTCTTTCCGTGCACCAGGCCAAACGTTCCTGGTGATGTTGAGCAGTAAGGGGTAGCACAAGATGTGGGCCGTAAGACAGCAAGCCAAAGGTTCTTATTCGACGATAAACTGTTCGCAAGCCTATCGGACGACCTTGTTCACCTAACCATTGATCAGCTATTGATCTAGTTGTAGAGAATCGGTCTCTCAATGCCATTAGTCTTAAGCGGCGATCTTGAGGTTCATTGGTTCGTGTTTGAGCCTCAGTGCCTCTTCGCCGACGTTTAACCCTATGTTCAGACCACTCTTGATAAACACGCATTATTGTTGAGTGGTGCCGTCCCAAACGGTTGCCGATTTCTCTAAACGAAAAACCTGCTTCTCGTAAACCAACAATCCGCCCTCGGTCAAAGTCACTCAACTGCTGGTAAACTTGAGGTCTCCTTCCTCTAGGCATCATTAAACACTTGAAACACTTTAAACTAAAGAACGGGATCCGAAAAGTGGAACAAATTCAAAAAATGACTCGATAATTGCTTGTCTATCACCACCTCTAAAAAATGACACAAACGTCAAAAATCCCATGACTATTTGATGATTGCGTTTCAAATTTTAATCAACTATTTCCCTGGACTAGTCCACCATTCCTGCCAAATTTGGTCCAAAAATTCCCACCCCTTCTAGGTGGTGCAGTTTATATGTCACTGAGTATATAAATTAATTAAATTAATGGCGCCGGAACTGAATTAATTACAAAGGACCCATCGATTGTTATTAATAACTTCCAGGCACACCCAGATACTTAATTAACAACGATTACGACCAATCACACCCCACGGGACCGACGGATCCAATAAAGCGAACGGGTATCCGTACATCAAGGGAAGATGCGGACTGTGTTTAACAATGCGTCTGATTTATTCAAACTGCTCACCAGAGGATCCCCTTTTTCGCGCGGCCGTTCGACGGTCATATTTCTCTGCCCCTATCTCGGCCCGATATTACGCCCGGCTTTTTATCAAGATTGCATAATGGAGCTACAAGACAAATGGACACGATAATGAGGCTTTGTTTTCGATATGCAAAAACGCCCCGCCCGAAAGTTAACGGTCATTTAAATGATACTCGTGCGCTTAATGGAGACCCTTATACTCACTCGAGAGGGCTGACGTTTTGATTTATCGACGTTTTATAAAGCCGGCGGCTTCTTGCGCGGTTCCTTTTTATTTTTTCACCCGCAAAGTCTGCCACTAAAGGATACGTTTATCGGGCCCGGATTTTAAAATCGAGGTGAAATCGATGGGCTCGTAAAAATGACGAAGGCGTTCGTTAATATGCCGGGATCATTGACTGCGTTAGCGACCACGATGAAAAAAATCATTTTGTTCATTAAATATAAAATTTCACTGATCTGGGCATTTATTTATTTAATAAGAGAAACTAAACATTATAAGTGGTATTGGTCAATAAGTTGTTTGTTTATTTCATGTCCCTGAAATCTATTTCATTTTCTTTACATTATTGCCATAAGGAATTTTTTTGTCGCCGGTTGTTTAAGCACAGTCGCAGACCGCTTCTTCAGTCTTAATGACATAACTTCTACGAAATCAAAGTCTGCAATTTAATTTTTAAGCAATGACGTCCTTCTCAGTAAGCGAATTGGTAAAATAATTGTAAAATTTTAAATTTCCAAATAAGTGTGGATCAAACTAGAAAAGCGAAGATCACCATTTTCGTAAATTTTCAATATTATATATCAATATTATATATTCGATTAAATTATAAAATCTACAAAGGCATGTCTTTGGCATTTCTCACTAACTGTTAAATATATTATGTACTTTTTCCCTTGATGGAATTATTTGTGCTCTCCTCTTTCTTTGTAACATTTCGTCCAAATCTCTTTGCTGTTATTTCATAATATTCGAGTTATAATAAATATTTTCATTATTGACCGTATAACGAATTCTCGAACGAAAATTGTATACCAACTCTTTACAAATGGCCAAGGTTTTAGAAACGAAACGATCAAACATTTCACATTATTATTATTTTTGAAAATATCAGTCGCTATAAATTATTTTCGTAAAATTACTTTAACTCGTAGCTAACTGTACTTATTTCCTTGTAGTTCCAAACAGTCTCTTCGTGTTTTAATTTAACTTTGACGTAACTTTCGATTAAACGGAAGTAGAACATTTGAGACAATAATGCTATGAGCTAATGATCGATACATTTAATAAATAAATACCAGTTGGCCAGTCACATCGACTCTATAATTTTCAGGCCGAACTACGACAACATTTTTGCCTCGCAACTGAACGAGCCGCAGACGCCCCGGGCACGTTAACGAGTTGTCCTAATCGAACGGCAGGAGATACAAAGAGCGACCGCAATACAACGTCAACATTGTCACAGCGGATAGCGGACCGGCTCCCCCGCGGCGCAGACTATATCTACTTGATACGGCTGCTACATGACAGCTTATACGAGTCCATAAAGTTGCCGAACGAAAGAGATACGGCGGGCATGCCGGAGACACACCTCAATCGCCCGGCTTCTGTTCGTGCCAAGCTGGAAATGGAACCTGTCACTGCACTTGGTAACTTTATTAAACGGGAAACAATACCGACGACGTTACCGGCGGGCGGCTAAGAATCCGGGCAATTTTTGCTCTACGCCCAACAAAATTGAAAAATATTACTACAGACGAAGAAATCGTAAAATATTAAAGTTCAAACCTACCAATTTTGCTTAACACGAATTTATTTGCAATTTAATGCAAAATTAATAGAGAAAATAAATTATTTAAAATATTAGCTTTGGATGTAGACGACGGTGGTTGAACCTTGTAGGCTTGTGGATATTTGTGAAATATTCAAAGGATTCCGTGCAATAGTTATTTGTTCACCTTGTGCTGGAAATGCAATGTTTATAGAGTCGGACATAAGATCAAATTCTTTAATAAAACTATCAATTATTTGATGCAATTTTACGAAATGCAATCACCAAAATCGAATCACTTGATGCCAATCAATTTAAATTGAAGAATCTTACACTAATAACATATTTCTGTCGATGGTATAAAGTCGTCGATAAAGTCTGTTCGGACCAATACTCTTTCAAATAACTCGTTCTCTGTTGGAAGCACGAATCTCCCTTTTGCATGTGTTTGAATAGTTCTTATCATTGCTGATGCTGCGTTTCATGATTAAGGTGGCCTAGTTCCGCCGCACCTAGATTTAATTTTTTACGAATTTATTTATGTACGAGTTAGTTCCCCGGTGACCACAACACCTCATTTCTGTCGAGCCCCCAGTCGTGTTTTCCACATACATATCTGTGTCGAAATCTCCCGCCGTCGAAGGCGTGCGAGCTACTCACATAACACACCACAAGAACAGGGGCAACACACGCAGAACAAACGTTCGAGACCGTCGGCGCAGTCCGTCCCGTAATTAAATGGACTCGCGGGAGACGCGATTCCTTTGACGCGTCGACTGCATAGCGACGAGATTAATTTTCGGGAATAATCGCCGGTCGCCTGCAACGCCGGCGTTCGCTCGTCGCCGTCCTGCTGCGGTCTTTGCGGCGCTCGCACCACCCCGCCGGGTCCTGCATATGAATTACGGGGCGGTTTTAAATTCCGATGGAAATTACGCCGCGCCTTTCAGCGGGCGGTGTTTTGTGTTTGTCGCCGACGCCGGCACACAGAAGCCCGACCGCCCGACGTCCGCAAAACAGGGAAAATTAATTGCGGGGGATTAATATTGCGTATGCACTTTCGTGATGATTTCGCGACACGCCGGTGGGGTGAAAAATCGCAGCGGCAGGGATTAATTTGATTACGGTTGCATTGTGATTACGTTCGTTGTACGAACGCAATCTGGGAAATGCAACACGAACACGCGCAATAGCAATAAAGTTAAGATTTTTTTTCATCGACTCATTTTCATTAATACGTCGCCATTTTAAATAAGTATTATGAAACTTTTTTAAACACGTTGTTAATATAAAAACAAATGTTATTAAAAGTCGAACTCGTCACGGACATTTATTTCTGACCCCAGTCAAAATAATACACGATTTTTCCCCAGCCCAAAAAAGATTTGTTGCTGCGACTATGTTGATTTATGTGACCTACATTCTTGTCTAGGAATCGTGGATTTTTACCAAACGACGTTTGGCAGTAATAAGTCAAACAGATATATTTAGCAAATTATTTGTCACTTAGGTAACATGACATAGATCACCTCGTTTAAAAAATATCTTAGCAACACTCGCGACGCTCTCACACCTACAACGCCCACAGAAAAACAAATCAAATTCCAACGCCTTTCCTCTAACACATCGACGTGTTCGCTCGCGGACACGTTCGCGTAAATAACATTCAAAATTAACTTTATATCTTCGGACGACTTTTCAAAGTTAAGTTCGAACGGCACGACTAAGCCGACAAACAGCGAGTGCACTTTCAAGAGGCGTAGCGTCGTCGTCGTAGCTTTTTTCCGGCGCTTGCACGACCATTACACGGATGTTTCTTGCGACCGTTCGTCGGCGTTATCGGCGCGCAAATTGTCCGTATCATCGTTGCGTCTCTTTCCGTTCCTTCGGCGTAAACGTCTAGGCGCTCCGGCATTTCGGTCACGTTTCCGTTATTACGACTTTAGTAGCGGCAAAAAGCGATAGTCCTCGCATCGACCGAGCACGTCCAGAATGAAAATACTACATGTCCTGTGCCCCGAGCCCCCACCCAGTTTGTGCATAGACTGGAGTCCCCCTCGTTTCGTCTTCTACGATAAAATTGAATCGAGGAAATTAAAACTAAAGAGTATGTAATTATCATTGAAAGTGATGTAGTCACAATTGCTACGTACAATGTTTCAAGATATAGTATATGAAATAATTGTATTTGAGACTAGTATTGAGCGCGTTCGAAAAAGCACCACTTTACGTACTCATTGCATAAATGGCTATATTAAGACAATTTACATTGTAAACAATGTTTGAAGAAGTTTACTGCAACATCGACCTTAGTTACCTAGTAACGTACCACCACTATGCTAACTATCGGGGAAAACGAATGACTTTCCTTCGCCTATAAGACCAGGCAAACAACGATATTTCACATCGCGAGAAATTTAATTCGGCGAGACTCGCGTAATTCTCCATTCTCGGATTTTCGTGACCGCACAAGAAATCCTCAAATCTTGGCGCGTCTCCATGCATCAATAAGTTGGAGTGTTCCCGAGCATTCGTTATATCGGGGCGCGACGCGGCCAACGTGATTAAGCCGCGAAATTTATAACGACGCCGCCGCCAAAGTGTTCGCCGCGGCGTTAAGAACGGCCGCCAGGCGGAGGGCGGGAAAATAACGCGCGTTCGTTAGCGCGCCTCGTCTCGCCTCGTCACCTAATTCGGCGTCGGCGACGCGCGACGTCCAATTCGCGGCGCCGAACGGAAAACTTTAATTACTCGGGTTCGTTACCGGAGAAACTTGGCGCGAAACTTGGGCCGGATCGAAAATAAACGGGCAGAAATTACGTACCGGTTCGTTGCGTCTCCTTCGGCCCTCGAGATCCCGCCGACGTGGCTGTACACGTATATTCGAGAGGTCTCTCTGTAGAATTTCACGCTGTGCAGGTCGCCGCAAAGCGAAGTATCGACGCGGCATGGCAGGTCCACGGTCGTGCCGACGTGAGCTTTGATGTCGACGTTCGCCGCTGCAACCAATGGAAAATGTTAAGATAAGCGTAAATTTAAAAATCAAATCACAATTACATTAAACCTTTCCACTGAGACCATTATAGTCACATCTGTCCACAAATAAGATTAATTGAATTTATTCTGTTACAGTATTGGTATTCTTTCATATCATGACAACCACATTTAAAATCGACCAGAAAATAATAATGAAATTGTATCCAAACAAACATAAAACGAGGCGCACTCGTTCAATGAGTGCCGGGGTACGTACGACGTCGTTCGGTGACATCAATCCGATATTATTCCGTGTAAGCAGCGTTCCGTAGCTGCGCTACACGACTATTTCTTAATATTGCATGTGAATTGCAGTCACATGATGTAGATGGAGCAATCCGGCGAAATTTACTGCAAACGTATGCGGATATGCACGATAATGGATGTAGCTACGAGTGCAATCTCACATAATCGATGCACGTTTCTTACCACATCGGCGATAAATCCGCCGACGGTAATAAAACAGATGTTTGCGATGTACAAAAAAAATACAGACAAATACATTCAACTCGATAATAATTTGTTATTTGAATTTGTAGTCTGTTATTGCATTAACTGAATAGACAAATGAAACGAATAAATAAATAAAAAGAACACGCATTGAAAACAACAAAAATTAAATAAAAATTTGAATTTGAATTTGTGACGTAAATCACAAACCGCCAAACTGATCCAGTCGCCCGCCTCGCGTTGCAACTTTCTACGGTGCAATGGCACATTTAGGGGCGCGCCTAAACAAAACTTAATACGCAGCGAAATATGAAAAAATTATATAGACAAAGTTGTAGAGAATCAAATACGCCAACGGAATCGAATCGACGTCATATATCCACTTTCAACGATTTTGTAGCTGGAAGGTTCCAACGAGGAAAAATATTTTTTGCGAATCGTGGTGCAAACAATTTAAAAATAATAATATAAATATAAATAAAAATAAATCAAATAGTACAGTAATTTTCGTGCTACACGAACTTCGACGATTCACGTACAACGAAAAATATTTCAGGCGGAAGATGAATTCAATTTGAATCGATTTCATTTCACAGTTTGTGTAACCGATTGTAAATATTTACGCCTTGGCGATCTGTGCAATGATAAAACGGCTCCGCCGTTAAACTTTTACGTACAATTTCATATTTCAGGGGTCCGCGAACTGCGCTTTTATGCGGTTGCACTACAGCTATAATTTTGATCCTTAAATTCGTGAGCGTCGTTACTGCCCACCGAGTCTTATCCCGCAATTGCTGCTGCCCCGGCTTATAAATAAACTAGGCGAACGCGATTTGTATAATGTTGTATGATGTGGAACATTTATTAGAGCCGGACAAACCCATTCCATGATGAATAATTTAAGCTTCGTGTTATGACAGGCATTTGCAGCTCGAAATGGTCATTTAGCTTTTATTAGAATGTACGTACGTTTGAGTAAATCAAACAAAAATAATAAGGAGACGAAAATATAAGAATATTTAAAAGCACAATACAATGTAAAATTTTTAATTTATTTAATGGAATAAAGTTAGTCAACGTCGTTCTCGTTCATTCAAAATTTGAAATAAATTGAATCACAACCTCGTCAAAGCCGTTAAGTTAGTAACCTCTCCTTGAGCTTTTAAAAAGCTTTCGGATATGCCTATTGTTTTAATTCGAAATTAATCGATTTCTAAGCTTTTCAAGATATGAACTATATTCCCAATGGAAGCTAGCTTGACTTGGATCAGCGAATATAAGACAAAATTCACATAAATTTGAAAATCCTTGTACATAATTGTTTTCTTTAACTTAAGACAACAAAGCAAGTGAATCAAAATCAGAATCAAGAAACCAAGAATAAAAATCTGTTAAATTTTTAACCAATCGAAATGGAAAATAACAATTGTCTACGAACGAGCAGACGACCTAATTTTTTTCGCTTCGTCTGCAAGAAGTTATTAAAAAAATTTGCGTAGTATCAATTCTTTTGGATTGTCTTTGTTATCTACCCCTAGTCCACCTTGGATTGTTTTTTGCTACCGTGTGGGTTCTGTAGAAGTAACAAGTTATAGGTCCTCCTTGTTATTTATCCTCTTGGTGTCGAAATCTTTAAATCGTTGATCTTATTAAGCCTGGCCTTGTCCTACACCGTCTTAAGTTGCACTTAAGCTCAATGCCCGACGAGATGACTTTAAAGAAATTGCAGAAACAGGTTGGCAATACTTTGTAATAGAAACATAGGTGATTTGTTTTCTTTCGGTCACTGTGACTTAAACCAAATTCTAATCTAAGTGACTTTGGCATCCGAATCCTCTAAAACTTAATTTGAGTTGGGTTTGAAATGGGTTTTGAATCAAAATCTACTTCAAAGTGTCAAAAACGATCTATTCGCATCGCATCGTCGGCGCGATTGTCACTGATCTTACTTCGCTCTGCGAACCGGTGTGATTGAATGGATTGATCGAAGTCAACAGGGTCAAATCGTCTGCCAATAATTATTCCATAATTGTCCATGCGAAAGACACTACATCTCAACTATATAAAAGACCCAACCCAACCCAAATTATGACCAGTTATTTCAAGCCTCAAAAATCCCACGTGGTATCGAAAAGTTATTGAATCGACAGGAAAATCGAAAGTAATGAACATGAATATTTCCAGGCGCATACTTCGAAGCAGGGAACTCATTACCAGCCCGAACATTTGTCTGGGCTAAACTCTACGCCCGAACAGATCAAAGTAGGCGATCGAATATAAGCAGAGCAAGAAATTTAAATGAATCAAAAAAATGCAAGAATTCGACCGAAAATCAGACAACATCGATTTCAATACTGATGAAAATTAAATGACAATAATTTGGAAAAAAATATGCAGAATGGAACAAAACAATAGAACAACGTATATGAAAATGACTAAGAAAATTCAAAAATAAGAAAATTAAAAATGACGATAAGAATTAATTTGAAAAACAAGTCAGAAATCAAAATAGTAATGTAGATGTAAAGGAGAGCTTAAGCAACGTATTATATCTGGGTTTTATATCAATTTCTTGACATGAATTGTTAAAGAATGAAAATTGTTGCAAGATTGATATAGAAATTTAAATATTGGGCTACATAAAGACTCCAAATATAAACACGAGTAATATACTCAAAAAACAAAGGGAGCTAACATAACGCCTTATTTTTTAAATCAAATTTCAGAACTAGTAAATTAAGCAATTTTTAAGTATTTTTCAGATTTTCGTCAATTTCAACACACAGTTAATTTTCGTACACACATTGATGATAATTTCAAATTTCCTTTTAAGAATATTGACAAATTTAACATTTTTAACCCTTAGACAAGTTTTACACTTTCGTCAATTTGTAAATGTCTTTTCTATTATTCATAATTCCCATTTATTTAAAATTTTACATTTTTGCAATTATGCAATTTCTACATGTTTTATAATTTTGGAATTTCTTACAATCTAACCCAACCCCAAATTATAAAAGCAACAAACATCCAGACCTAACTCAAACTCTAACTCCAAGTCTATAGTTTCGAAAATTGTCTAATATAACGAAAAAAGTCAAGATTTTTAAGATGGTGCACAGATTTTAAAACTATTTCAATCAAAAATGCAAAAATTAAAAAATCCGTCAAAATATTGTTAATAATTCTTAAATTATAAAAATTTTAAATAATATGAAATAAAAAAAATTTAACACAATCCATAAGTCTAAAAAAATGAAAATTGTAAAAATTGATTCATCTAAAAAACCAACACACATTCCAACCGAACTCAACCACAAATTGAAAAGTGAATACACATCACAACCCTACCCCATATTACAAAGCCAACACATCCCAACTCCAAATTACAAAACTGACACACATCCCAACGCAACCAACCCAAGCCCAAATTATAAAAGCGACACACATCCCAACCTAACTCAAACATTATAATTTTCAAATAGTGACGAATTCAGTGTCACTGAACTCCCAAAATCTCTAAAACTGTCGGAATTATATTTTCAAAAATTGAAAAATTCGTCAAAATATTGTCAATAATTCTTAAATTTGGCAATGTTTTCGATATTACTGCACAATTTATGTATCTGTCAAAATTATAAAAATTTCATAGGAGATTAAATAAAAATTCAACAAAATCGATAAATGTAGAAAAAATAAGTCTGGGTTTTATGTCAAATTCTCTGTAAGTTAATAATAGTCATTCTGTTCAATTCAAGTCGTGGTTACTTATTATTCCAGCTCGTGAAAAAATTCTACTTATTTTCATCTAGCTGTTGATTTTTGTCAGTATTATTGTTCCCTTGTCTCATTTTAAGCCTCGATTTTATGTAAAACTTTATTGGGTTAATAGTAGTTTCATTTATATCATGACATCGTTTCAATTCCGCTGTTGAAAATTTTCCTCATGCCCAATCTACGCCACCGACAGCCGATTGACCCAACTCAACCACAAATTGCAAAGTCAAGACTATTACCAATCACTCCCAACCTCAAATTACAAAGACAACACATCTCAACCAAACCCAACACCAAATTACAAAATTAACGCGCACTCCAACCCAAACTAACCCAACACCAAACTACTAAGCCAACACATCACAACCCAACCCAACCCAACCCACCCCCACATTACAAAGACGGTACACATCCCAACTCAACCCAATCCAAACTTTATAATTTTCAAATTGTAGCGAATTCAGTCTCATGAAAAATACAAAATTTCAGTTGACGAATAGAAAGCTCCGAAAATGAGAACCGGTGAAGTGTAAACGTTCAAAAATTGCCCAAAATAACGAAAAATTGTAACATTTTGAATATTTTACAATAATTCTAAAACAAAAATTCGTCAAAATATTGTGAATGATTCTTATATTTGCTAATGTTGTCAATAGTTTGAATAAGAGGATATAAAATTTGATGATAAATAAAAACCTTTACCTTGACGTACATTTCTAGCACCGATTTTTAGCGCAGCTCACTTCGACGCCCAAACAAGTAAAACATAAAAATACAAACATAAAGAAATTTAAATGAATTAAAAAAAGGCCAATACGAAAATTAAAATTAATTTGAAAAACGTATAAAATTCAAAAAATATCATTGTATCAGCACATTTTTCATTTCACACATTTATTCAAAAATTGATCCTATTTCGTACATTTAAGGAAATTTACTTAATCTTTCCTTACACCTGCAACAAAATGCGTTTCGAATACGACTTCCATAAAAGTTCACAAATTACCTTTAGCAACAATCGCCGATAGGAACCAAACACAAGCCAAATTGTTCATCGCGGCCCTTCGGCGAAAAAAATCACAAAACTGAAAAACCAAACAAAAACTCGCTCGTCCAAAGTCACGGCACCACACCACTGACGTCGAATTTGACGTTAGGCGCGTCACGGTGGCCGCGCGCGCCAACTGAGACAATTTCTCGTCAGGTGCACGGGGTAGCCTGTCGGGCACCTGTCGCACATATGGCATCGGAAATGAGGGGCCGGGATGTGCGGTGGAGCTCGTGCACCCTCCGAATTAATTGTCTCGAGACGGTGAGCGGCAGAGCGGGTTTTGAAACGAACGAATTTAACGCGCAAACATTGCGTGTAATCCGGTACAAGCGCCGTCTCCGGCAGCGGCGCTAGGAACAATCAAAACTATGTGACAGTCGTGCGCTAATATTTTAGCGAGTTTTAATTAAAATTTCGCATAATTTAAAGTTTCCTGCACTGTCAATAATTGTTCTGGCGTTTAATTAATTCATTAAATAAACGTTGGAAATGCTTGAAAGTAATTTTTAAATAATTGCAAAAAAATAATTATTTTTAATGGTACATTATTTATAAAATTCACAGCAAATATTCAGAACAAACATTTTAAGAAGAAAATATCTTTGTAACACAATATAAATAATTTGAGTTCCAAACATATATTTCAATATATTTATTTTATTTTTGATTGAACTTATTCTTATTTAAAACTAAACGGTCAAAATTTCATCATTCATTAGAATCATTAACGTATCAATGCAAGCAAATTTTCCATACTTATGATTACGCCCAATTAATTAAAATAAAAGTGCGGAACGATTGCGATTAAATTTACAAATAACAATTCATATCCGTGTGACGTGCAATTGTAAATATTGGAGGCTTATTCCCGCAGCCGACGCTCCACGAATTTTACATTTCATGGTTTGCACATTTCCAAACGCATATGTTCGTTTTGTGCAAACACACTTGTAAATATTTTCGCTCTTTGATCTTCCGCGTTTGTTCGTAATTGCATTTGTAATCTGCTGATTTCGAACCCTTGAAAAATTGGCCATTTTAATTTTAATAAAATTGTTAATTTTACCCATTTTCATATTTATTTGCACGTAATTAATTTAAAATTGCGATTTTGAATGAAACGCGAGGCATAAATTTGCGTCGAATTAAAATTTTGCCTAATGTTCGATTGCCGGGTTACGATTTCGTTCGAGTCTGCAAAATGAAATGCAAGTTTTTTTCCACTCGAGAAAGTTGCGCTTTATATTTGTTAATAATTTTCTAAATTAGCTCAGCTGAGTTGGATGAAAAAGTTTCATGATATGCATAAAGACAACCCGTTTCCATAGCAACAACAATTGTCATGAAACAACTATATATATTTTTTAATATTATTAATGTTTTGAGAATGAATTGTATTGGGCCCTACTACCTTGAGATATGAAATCAATATAAATAACTTGTCGAAAAACGGGTCTAGTATGCTTCATTTTGACGTTTCCAAAATTTCTGTGCTACGTTACGTCGATCTTTTATAATTACACAGCATAAATATTTTTTTTTAAGTAAAGGATTCGCTAGATCAAATGAACCCGTTCGTATTTAAGATGCACTGAAGTCACCCTAGCAGGTGCAAGATTTATTGAAAATTATAAATCATTGCAATCAGGATCCATGCATATTCATGAAAATCCAAACGTGTCAACCTTTCCCCAAATTTACATATTCAGGCTTACCAAAAATTATCAAATTCCCTGTTTTTTTACAATACCAAGACACAAAACACTGTCACTCATGCTTGCACGATTTGATGAACCTTTAGCGAATGTATGTGTGGTGATCTGATGAGGCCAAAAAGGGCGAAATGGTCCGCTATCGCCTGTTACATTCACTGAAATTTATTTTCACAATATAGCGACAACGTGACACACATTCTTTGTTTTAGAGAAATCGACTTGTTGGTATCTGCTTCAATTTAGGTCGAAAAAAATTATGAATTTATTTTTTATATTTAAGTTCATTTTACTTATTTATTTGGTTTCGAGTTTATTATTCCACTTTCAATTATTTCATTTATTTCATTGTTTTTTCAGTTTTCTGTTTTATTTCGGTCAATTTCGTTTGTTTCAATTTCAGGTTAACTTCGTTATTTTATTTATGATTTCGATTTATTCCATTTGTTTTCAACACATTCAACTTTTATGTATTCTTTTGAATTTTCTTCGATTTTATTTACTGTTGTTCTTTTAGCTCACTTATTTCGGAAATCTGCAACGCTTCAATTATTTAAGTTCTTCCTAGTTTTCAGTTTCTTAGTTCAATTTCAATTTTTCGAATCAATTTCTTTTAATTAGATCATCTGGTTGACTTAGGCTGGGTTGGGTTGGATCGGGTTGGGTTGGATTGTTTACAGTTTCTTAGTTCAATTTCATTTGTTGTTTTTTTTATTATTTCATCTCATTAAGTTGGGTTAGGTTGGATTAGGTTGTGTTGTTCTAACTTTTTTTTTTCAATTTTATTTATTTATTGAGTTTCAGTTCTCTCGGCTCGTAAATTAGTATAAAAATTTCTGGTATTCCATTTATTTCGATTGACGTTTTTGTCGTTGTTTCATTCGGTTCTACTAATTAGTTTCTTCTGTTTGTTTCATCGATGACAATATTTTGTAACTCTATAACTAATTTCATAATTCCTTTATGTTTTGGTTTATTTTTTTTCATAATGTTATTTTCTGCTATATATTTCAACGATTTCATTTTATTTATCTCATGTTTTACGTTTCTCCTCTTCAATTATTTGAATTAAAATAACTTCATTTATGGCAACTGTGTGCCATCTTCGTTATTTCGTGCAAACTCGCACCTTGTGCTATTTCAGTCATTTTGTTTTTCATTTCATTTTATTTCAATTCTTGAATTTATTATTTCAGTTCAGTTTCAGTTCAAATAAATAAGATTTGGTTTTGAGTTTAATACGTCATTTTCTATTAATTTTCATTTATATCAACTTTACGTTTTCTTCGATATTTCGTACAATTTCATTTACATCGTTTGTTGCAATTTTAAGCTAACTTCATTGTTATTTATGTTCATTTATTTTATAGTTCTGAACTAGTTCTTAGTTCAATTTGATTTTTCCTTTAATTTTTGGTTGGGTTCGTTTGGGTTGGGTTGGTAATTGCATAAATTTGCATAATTATTATTTTTATTTCATTATGAAACGTTAGCGCAAAAAAATATGGAAACGTCAAAACGGGGACTACTACCTCCGTTTCGGGTTGGGTTGTGTTGGCTTGGGTTGGGGTGGCAACAGCAAGTAACTATGAATTAAAATCGATAAAAATAAGTTTCTTTTAACCCAGTACAACCTACATAAAAAATAGCTGTGCATGTAACGACTCAACATAACCAAATGTGTTCAAAACCTCCTAGGTCCGTTTTGGACAAATAAAACGAGCAGGTAACGTCCAATTAAAATTTAAAAAATTGATTTAAAAATAACTAGACTCGTTTCCTTAAATTATGTGAAATTTCAACCCGACTTGATCGCGTGATGGTGAGGCGTTAGGGTAACAAAATATTTATGGAAACGTCAAAACGAAGCTTTCAAAAATTAATTTTTAAAAAACTATTTCCTGTTCATTTTCATACGACATAGACTCATAGGAAATAAGAACCATCGCACTGATTCTCATATACGTCGTGTTGCTAATAATAATAATAAATAAAAATCAGTTTCCCATATTCTGGTGAAACCTTAACCACAATTGGTTGTCGGTAATTTAAATTCTATTAAAAAATATTTCTAGTTCGAACCTCAGAAAATAAGAACCAAATTCTCAAATATTTTGTGTTGTATTGTAGTAAATTTTTCTGCGTGATTTTAAAGCACAACATTTATGGAAGAAAAAAATTAAACCTCTTTATTATATATATTTTTGGATAAATTTCAATAATGGACCGCAAATTTTTAATCGACCTCCATTTCAAAACCGTCACAAAATAAATAATAGTTGGTGGCGGAGGTCGAGTATGAAGGCGGGCCGCACGCACCACGGAGCAATGAAGGGGATTTATTGTATACATGTAAATAGATGTAAATAGATTTAAATGTATCATGGGTATGCCAATAAAGGTTATAATAAATAAATAATAGTTGATAAGAATCACCCATAAATAAAAATAATGGGGTTTCTTTTAATATTTTCCACTTACAACACTAAGTAAAGTAAGGTAAGGTAAAGTTTCACCTTCGAGTATGACTTTTACATTGAAATTCTGGCACCAATCTATACCAAGTTGATTGGGTATCTTCGTTCATTGTTCGATACAATATTTTCGATAACAATCAGAATTTGGAATACGATGATTTAATCTATTATTGATTATCAATTATGTATGCGTTGTCGAAAATTGTACTCAACAAAAACAATAAAAATACATTGTTACAAATCAAATAAATATACAGCTGTTTAACAAATATTGTAATATTTTATTATAAAACAACATTTCAACAATACGAATAAAATTTGCATAGAATAAGTGATGATACATATAATAATAGAGTAAATTAAAAATATGTAGGCGAGTGTAGTGTAGTGTGTTGTGTTGAGTTCGATTTCGTATAGTCCATATGTGGTACAGTTTTGATAGAATGATATTTATGATATAATTGAAATCACTGGAATTAAAATTTAATAAAAAATAAATAGTATTAAATTTAATAACTGGGGGAAACTTGTTAAGAAATACATTGAGCATCAAGTATGTATGAAAAATTTACAAATGAAACAAACCCTACCACACACTTTCAAGTGTGGTAGGGTTTGTTACATTTGTAAATTTTTATCTCCGTCAATTTGTTATCAAGTATACAGGTTATAATTTAAAAACCATTGCCAATCGTTCGTCATAAAAATTTCTTGGGGCACCACAATTATTTCGCGTCCCTTGCTGAACTTTATTGTATCTTCGCGCCATTTGTCACTTCAACCACCCTAATCAAAACCTCATAGTCCACGTGCTTCTCGAAATGCGCCAAATCCTCGTTCGATATCTTCAGATTAAACGAAAAGCACGTGTCGTACGGGCAACAGGGGTGAAGCTGGTACTTCTTGACCTCGTGACAGTCGCCGTCGCTGAGGCACTTCAATTCGACGAAATATTCGAAGCTGTCGCGGAAACTCGGCGATCCGTAGAACCAAACGGACACGTTCTTCCCGCTCTCTTCGGACGGAAAAATCGAGCCGCCGAAAACCTCACCGTAGGCCAACACGTAAAAGTCGTACACTCTCACGTCACCTTTAACGACCACGTCGGCGGCCTCGTGCAACGGATGGGTCTCGTGCGTTTCCGCGAAGTGCTGCACCAACTTCTTGTACGCGCCGCGCCACTTGTAGCAGCGCGGGCAGTTGTAGACTTTGTGCTCGCAGATCTCCTCGTGTTTGCGAATTTCCGCCACGTTGAAGAGGTTCTGGCAGACCGCCCAGCGACATGCGAGTAAATTGCTGGCGGACACGACCTCCAACTTGCCCTGCCTGGTAAATCCCTCCTCGGTATTGCACTCCTTGCATTTGTTCTTGTAGCCCATGCAATCGACGCAGGTCAGGTGGCCAGCGCCGCATTTAAAAATCGGGGGCGCCATGTATATCCTGCAATGGGGGCATTTGATATCGTTGAGCTTCTTCTTCATGGCGATGATTAAATTGTTGGGTATTTTGTAAATCATGTTGCAGTAGAAATTGCTGGGTTCCTCCAGCAACATCTGCAAGGCTTTTATATCAATGCATTGCGATGAGCTTTTGTCGAACAAAATCGTCGTTCGAAAGTCTTGCGTGGTCTGCTCTTTCAGCGCCATTTCCAAGCTGTCGATTTCTCCAGTGTGCAAGACCAGCTTGTATTTGATCTGTTGCGTCCGATCGGGAGTGAGCGCGTGCTCAATTTTAATCCACATTTTCCCGTCATCGGCGGATATCTTCACCTTCACGAGAAACAAAAACCCGTACGATATGAACAGCCGCACTCGCTCGGTGTTCTCCGCAAGATCGAGTTCGAATTTCGGCTTCGCCATCACCAAATCCGGATGACTCTCGCGGTAGTGCTTGGGGATCTGCGCCACGGTTCCGACCCATCCGCATTGGAGGAAGCCGGCGGGGCACGGGTGCGATTTGAAACAGCAGCTCGCTTCGTGGCCGTCGACGTCGTTGAACCTGGTGTACTCGGGGCAACCCAGCTTCTGGTAAATGCACGGGAAGTCCACCAGACTTATGATTTCGTCGAACGCCTTGTGGGCGATCAACGGCGTCGAGAACTTCACGGTGCCCGTGCACTTACCGCACAAGCTGCCGCCGTCTAGTTTCAGTTTCACCGGACCGGTCGACAGGAAGCCCTTGCAGTCGGAACAGACGAGTTTCTCCAGGCAATCCTGGGGCAGACGCACCGACGCAAGCTCGCACATTTTAACACGGAGCCGCCGCACCTTCACGAAAATAACCAGTCGACGATCGCGTAATGTCTACTTTATCTGAAGTATCGAATTATCGAGGTAAGATAAACTGTGGTTATGCAAGATCATAATCGCGTTTACGTCGAAAGTCGTAGATTAAACGTAAATATAAAAACCATTGACGTACATGAGCTGGCGCTATTACATAATTCGATGAATGCGTTACGTGCGACGTTCCTTCTCATTATTCACCGCCGTTGTCGTTCGAGAATTTGTAATTAGTGTAGTTCATGTTTAATTGGTATCGTTTGTGGACAAGATAAATCTAATCACATTTTTATGACACCTCATATATCTCTTGTAATAATAAATAAATCTTTTGCAATAACAAAGAAATCTCTTGTAATAATAAAGAAATCTCTTATAATAATTGTCATATGAAATGTTCGTTTCATATAATGATTTATTTTTATATTAATGCGATAGCAATAGCAGTCAAGAATAACAATTGTGTTCAATGACCAGTAATGTTTTATTTAAATTAAGCGAACGCATTTACGTTGGCGATGAGGGTTGTTAACCCATTGTATGTGTTGTAAAATTAACGTCGCAAAGAGTAAAGTACGTTTAAAAGTTTTTAAGAATAATGAGTAATATATAATATATTTTTCATTGAAAAAAATTATTTGTTCACTTAAACAAACTTGTTAAACTCTCACCGGCGGTTCCGATATTAAAACGCGACTATCTCGACATGATGGCCGATTATAAAGGAGAACCTGAACTATTACCCCATTCATTCAAACTTGCGAGTCGTTAATAACTCGTTTTTTACGACGGGAATGATGCTGCAGTAAAAGTCCTTTGTCCTGAAGTTAAAGTACCAGAGGTTAAAATTAAGTACATTTCACTTTCACAATTTCTTTGATGTCTTTATATGCAATGAGCACCTGAAACTTTTTTTTAAATACCTACAACGACTAAACAAATCAAAGGTTTTCTTGGTCGGATATTATCGAAAATTATTTTATTTATTATTTATTTTATTTGATGCAAAAACCCTATTATATAAAATTAATGATTACGAAAATTGTAATGCTGCAAAATACGAGAGAACCCCTCTTAAACCTTTTCAAACAATTCACTTAGATACTATTTCCGTTGAAGGACAACGATATCCAAGTATAATAGATGTATTTCAAAGTATGCACAAATTGTTATTAGTTAAACGTAAATACAGGCAAGCAAGCTAATCATGAGCAAACAAACGAGGGCAAAGGTCTCACGATTACCATGATAACAATCTTCAAAATATACACTTGGTTAGCTAGCCTGAATAGATCTGATGTGGTGCGGAATGTATTAATGTGAAAAAGATCCAAAATCATAAAAAAAAACAAAACAATGGCAATGGTAGTTATGCTAAATGACGTGAACAACGCAAGTGAAAAACAACAAACTCAACTTAATTCATAAACAAAACAGAATGCATGGTGACCTGAAAAGGGTTTAGATTACGGTATGGGGCGCACCCGGGATTATATTTTAGTTGTTGTTAAGAAACTTTTTTTCATATGTGAACACTTTCATATAACCCACTGCTCTTAGAAACAGTAATAATCATTTAGTTGCAGAATCCTAAACGTAAAGCTGACAAATTGCAAGCACACTAAATAAAATAAAGTCTCATAAGTTTCACTCGAAGGGGCTTGTGCTGAGGTGCAGGGTGCACACCGTGTCGTAGATATTGGTAAAGAAAAAAGGCTAGCAATTTGCAAAGGTGCACAAGTGTCTGGAAACGTCGTAGTGATGTGAAATTATCCTCATTCGAAATAGACAGGACATTGTAATTTCGATTTATTTAAATTGTTTAAAATTTATCTAACGTTCACTGGCAGTGAATTACCAGGCGCACTGATCTAGGCGCGAGACTAGTTCATTACTATGCATTTTTGACGATCATATACATAGATGTACAAACGTCCTCCACATCTCTTGATTTCCTCACGAAACTTCAACAAAATTGTCTTTTATTTCTAATTATTTATAACCCCAGTTTCACTATCATTTCTTTTTGTTTACCTCAACAATTGTCATATGTATATTTCTTGCGATTCACAACTGTGAATGAATCCGTTTCCTCGACTTCTAGACTCTATGTGATTAACCCCAATTTAAATTTGAATGGAAATTTGGAGTTCGATCTTTCAAATTGGAATAAACTTAACACTTTTATTCGATCAAATTTGGTCTAAATGTGTACCATTTAGTATTCTAATGCATCAGCCTAGTGTCTGCGCCTGCGTTGTTTCGATTCGTCCACATCTGTTTACCTTATTCGAGCACGTCGAGTGACGCAGCATATTTATTGAAATTAGTGCGAACATAATAACAATTAGTTTGAAAATTGTGGACTAACTAAGAATTCTTTGTATGTTTAGATGGTAAGTTCAACGTTGATGAATTGGGTGATTATTCTTGCATTCGACTATCTGGTACGTATGCGCACCATTAGTCCCATAAAGTGCTCGAAAAGCTACAAGAGATGGAGAAAATATGTTTGATGACAGTGACTCATGACCCTTTTAATGGCAGTGATGAAGAATCTGAAAGTTTCTTATGAAGAATCTGAAACGAATGATCAATCTGATGAAGAATCTTTAAGCAAATGATCAATCTGAGATCGACAACGAATCTTATAATGATGACCAAGTTGGAAAAGAAAATCAAACTCCAGAAGAAAATGCAGATCGCCTGGTTCTATCAATGCAAATGCAAATTTCTAGTAAACGCACCTGTACACTAGCTTCAAAAAATTATTTCCAGCCTCTCGAGAGAAAGATTGTATCTTTTGTTGAGCGATTTTTTTACTTCGACCACGCTACTATAAAATATAAGTTATGTAACAGCTGGTAAATTTTTTTTTCCGAAAATCAAAGATAAACTGAAAAGAGGTGAACATGTGCAGCAGAAATGGAATGGTTTGTGAAATGGCAAGAGAGAAAAGAAGTCTTTATATCGAGCAATTCCCATAATGCTGATGTGTTCCTTGTCCAAAAGTTGTATCATATACAGAGATCATGGGACGGGTTGACTTGGAGGACCAGATAATGACGAACTGGCTCTCAAATGAAGCAAATTTCGTAAGATCTATAAAAAGAAGACTAAGAAAAAATCATTTCCTGCAATTTCTAGATCCCCTAACGGAAGAAATGATAGCCTATGCAAGAAAAACAACTGTGTGACGTTTACCGAAGAAAGGAAGACCACCTGAAAGAGAGAGAGCGATTCGAAAATATATCTTTACATCTTCCAGTGGAAGGTACAGTCGGCCAAAATTTTTTCCGGGCGGGGCATAAGGGCATAATAGATTTCCCCACCGAACTCTTAGAACCACCTTCAACTCATATTAGAATTATTGAAAAATAGAAAATACAATATGGATTTCAATAAAAATTGAGTTTTAAAAGAATCACTCAAATTAAATTAACAAAATCGTCAACATTTATCGTTAAATCATCAACCTTGATATACTCGTACACTTTCAACAGAATTCTCAATTTTCAATCTCAACTTAGTACAATGGATGTCGACTTCCGTTATCGAAGTTGGATGTGATTTTATAGAATATCGCGGAAACGGTAAATGTTTCAGATGAAATCCAAATATATTTCGGATATTAAACTAATAATTATACATTATTTCTGAACAAATTCACAAACAATTCAGTTACTATTTACAGACATAATTTACAAGAGTATCTCTTAAATTTAGTTAAAGTCAAAGTCAAAAGCTCTGACTTGCGTTCAGTTGGGTTGGGTTGGGTTGGTTTGGGTTGGTTCGGGTTGGTTTGGGTTGGGTTGGGTTGGGTTGCGTTGGGTTGAGTTAGTTTTTACGACTTGATTTTAGTTCGTGACACATTTTGTGCGTTTTACGTTAAATTGAACTTTATCGAACTCGGAAGATCACAGTGACAATTATTGCTCGAGTTTGTGTGGCCTACTTTTAATTGTATTATAAATGAGCTTTTGATATCAGCTTTTAAGGTTAAGCTATGCCGAAAAAAATTGGTACAGTTTTATTAATCAATATTGATGACTTTTCAGTTCACTTCATTCTGAAACAAATTCATGAGTTTGTGTTATATATAAGTAATAGAAAAAAATTATGAAAAAATATTTCGTAGCATTATTCTATTTACTCATTTTTTTTAAGTTCTTAAACTGCCCTCCTAAATACATAAAGTTGTATGTGTTTTAAATCAGTAAAAAATAATAGACTATGAGTGACACTATTTTGTCAGTCGATAAAGTGACTGCAGTTGAAATTGTATAAATAGGTAGTACTAATACTAATACTAACTCTCTATATGGTTTTTAAAAAGTTTGCATAACAGCTTTTTGCATTGTAAGTTTTTCTTATTTGTTATTTAATTATAGATGTTTATATTTTGCTTAAACGAGAAACGCTTGTTCCCGAAGCAGTATGTTACAACGTAAACACAATGA
The DNA here is from genome assembly GCA_959613385.1 of Geotrupes spiniger. Classification (NCBI taxonomy): domain Eukaryota; kingdom Metazoa; phylum Arthropoda; class Insecta; order Coleoptera; family Geotrupidae; genus Geotrupes; species Geotrupes spiniger. The sequence goes on from OY390739.1 coordinate 25,325,650, forward strand.
TATTGCAAAACTGTCGCAACTAATTTATGTTCAAGAGAGGAGGAACAGTGCGGCTGATCCTTTTCTTATACTCGTATGGCTTTATTACATGTCTCGTCATTCTTGCGACAATAGTGCGACAATATCATTACAGCGAGAAAATTGCGAGTATTCCTACGCTGCATCAAATATTTAATTTGGCAGTCTGGTTCTTTTTCAAATAAAGTTTTTCTATCGGACTGAGGGTATATAAAAGTACCCAAATAGAAGACTGCTTATATGTACCCCCTCAACCCTTTGATGTCTTTTCGACACTTTCTATTGTAAACGATATATATACTCAGTGACATATAAACTGCGCCACCTAGAAGTGGTGGGAACCCGTGCTACGTGAGGTCGTGCATTATCTTGCTGGAAAAGTGGGTCTTCCAGCCCTCGAAGATATGGAAGAACATGTGGTTCTACCACTTCGTCAATGTAGCGTCGGGCGGTCATACTGCCCCGAATGAAGAGCAAGGGTGACCTACTGCCGTAAGCAATAGCACCCCACACCATCAACCACACAGTTCGGTGAACATGCCTCGCAATCGAAAAATCAGGATTACGCCTTTCTCCACGTCTTCGTCTAACAGTCATCCGACCATCATGCATTCCTAAACAAAATCGCGATTCGTCACTAAAGACAACTCGATGCCACTCCAAGTTCCATTGAAGTCTTTCCGTGCACCAGGCCAAACGTTCCTGGCGATGTTGAGCAGTGAGGGGTAGCACAAGATGTGGGGGGTAAGACAGAAAGCCAAAGGTTCTTATTCGACGATAAACTGTTCGCAAGCCTATCGAACGACCTTGTTCACCTAACCATTGATCAGCTATTGATCTAGTTGTAGAGAATCGGTCTCTTAAGGCCATTAGCTTAAGCGGCGATCGTGACGTTCATTGGTTCGTCTTTGAGCCCCAGTGCCTCTTCTCGGACGTTCAACCCCATGTTCAGACCACGCTTGATAAACACGCATTATTGTTGAGTGGTGCCGTCCCAAACGGTTGCCGATTTCTCTAAAAGAAAAACCTGCTTCTCTTAAACAACAATCCGCCCTCGGTCAAAGTCACTCAACTGTTGGTAAACTTGATGTCTCCTTCCTCTAGGCATCATTAAACACTTGAAACACTTTAAACTAAAGAACGGGATCCGAAAAAGTGGAACAAATTCAAAAAATGACTCGATAATTGCTTGTCTATCACCACCTCTAAAAAATGACACAAACGTCAAAAATCCCATGACTACTTGATGATTGGGTTTCAAATTTTAATCAACTATTTCCCTGGACTATCCACTATTCCTGCCAAATTTGGTCCAAAAATTTCCACCCCTTCTAGGTGGTGGAGTTTATATGTCACTGAGTATATAAAAACCAAAAACCAAGTATTCCCAAGTCTCCCAGAAAAAAAATCGTGGCGAAAATTTGAAACCTATTATGAACCTTAATATGGTTTGGAGAAAAATGGTAATATAATGGAGATAATCACCCATCACAAAAATTTTGGCGCCGTTCCAAACCAATCCCACCAACCTCATTTAACGAAATCAAGCTCGAATGCACATTAACGAAGTTCGGTTTATCGTCGCGAAATTTTTGCGACGCCGATTCTCGTTTTGCGGGCTCCGCACGTAAATTCCGGCCGTCGCGTCGCAGCGCCCAATCGGTTATAAATATCAATTACGACAATTGATTTACGTTCGAGCAGTGCCACCGCGATTATAAACTAAGGTTATAATAAATACGGCGGACGTGAAACAGCTGATTACCGCATAATTCGCAGTTGTTTGCGCCATAACTCAGGCCATCTGGCGCCCTCTATGGGCTATTACACGCGGCATGATAATGAACAGCACACCTTCTGTACTCTTGCGCTTAACTTTGACTTACTGCGGTCGACTTTATAGGCCAAAGGCGTAATTTACTGGTGTTTGTTCGAAACGGCTTTACTATAAATCTATACACATACACATGTTAGCGAGTTTCTTAATCGAGAGTGTCAATATTGGCTACACCGCTTTATTAATTTCGCCCAATTTACGACACTGACTTTAAATTGAAGTGATAGTCCAAAGAAATTATATATATAACATATAGAATAATAATAGAAAATTTTAATATGCATGTATATGTCATACACACGAAGATAATAATTTGTATTCAATGTTACCGAATAAAATATATTTGTTCGATTTGTATTACCAAAAACACTGATAGTACAAATCGAACGATTAATTTAAATAGCAGAATTAACGACAAAAAATTTCGTAATGTAATTTTCGAAGAATCTCGTAAAAACTAAATTAGACAAAAGACTCGCAAGTCGATGACACTACATCATAATTTCAAACCGAATACATCATCTTGCCGCGCCGGATGTGATAAATTACTGTGGGAATTCGAAAAGCGGTCACTCTCCCACGACAAATCACGACAAGGTTGAAGAAAAACCGACGGAATCGGGAACAAAAGAGGTCAATTCACACAACACTGAACGTAATGCCGGCAACACAATTAATTTTTAATTTCTCCGGCGTGGATTAAGAACGTGCAGAGAGATGGGGGATCGTTCGAAACGCATAAAAGTTCGAGAAATTACGTTCCATGCATGCTTAACGCTCCGTCATATTGCGATTCCGACGAAAAAACCTAATATCCATAAAACTTCCCATAAAAGAAACTGCACCTTTCGTGCTTGTAATTTTCAGTTTACGGTCTTCATAACGCAACGGGAAATACGCAAGTCGCGTAATGTCCACATTTTTAATCTACTGCGAGTTTGGATTATTTCAGTTTATTATACTCAGTGACATATAAACTGCACCACCTAGAAGGGGTGGGAATTTTTGGACAAAATATGGCAGGAATAGTGGACTAGTCCAGGGAAATAGTTGATTAAAATTTGAAACCCAATCATCAAATAGTCATGGGATTTTTGACGTTTGTGTCATTTTTTAGAGGTGGTGATAGACAAGCAATTATCGAGTCATTTTTTGAATTTGTTACACTTTTTCGGATCCCGTTTTTCAGTTTAAAGTGTTTCAAGTGTTTAATGATGCCTAGAGGAAGGAGACCACAAGTTTACCAGCAGTTGAGTGACTTTGACCGAGGGCGGATTGTTGGTTTACGAGAAGCAGGTTTTTCGTTTAGAGAAATCGGCAACCGTTTGGGACGGCACCACTCAACAATAATGCGTGTTTATCAAGCGTGGTCTGAACATGGGGTTGAACGTCGGGGAAGAGGCACTGGGGCTCAAAGACGAACCAATGAACGTCAAGATCGCCGCTTAAGACTAATGGCCTTGAGAGACCCATTCTCTACAACTAGATCAATAGCTGATCAATGGTTAGGTGAACAAGGTCGTCCGATAGGCTTGCGAACAATTTATAGTCGAATAAGAACCTTTGGCTTGCTGTCTTACCGCCCACATCTTGTGCTACCCCTCACTGCTCAACATCGCCAGGAACGTTTGGCCTGGTGCACGGAAAGACTTCAATGGAACTTGGAGTGGCATCGAGTTGTCTTTAGTGACGAATCGCGATTTTGTTTAGGAATGCATGATGGTCAGATGACTGTTAGACGAAGACGTGGAGAAAGGCGCAATCCTGATTTTTCGATTGCGAGGCATGTTCACCGAACTGCGTGGTTGATGGTGTGGGGTGCTATTGCTTACGGCAGTAGGTCACCCTTGCTCTTCATTCGGGGCAGTATGACCGCCCGACGCTACATTGACGAAGTGGTAGAACCACATGTTCTTCCACATCTTCGAGGGCTGGAAGAGCCACTTTTCCAGCAAGATAATGCACGACCTCACGTAGCAAGGGTTTCTCTTGACTTCTTTGAAGAGGCCAATGTTAATCTTTTGCCTGGGCCGCCAAGATCTCCCGATTTGTCGCCCATTGAGCACGTGTGGGACATGATGGGTAGAAGATTGAGGAATCTACCGAACCCACCGTTGACAACAGAAGCTCTACGACATGAAGTACAGGCTGCTTGGGATGCCATACCCCAAGAAGACATTGATCACCTGCTGGAATCAATGCCAAGGCGGGTCAATGAGTGTATCAGAAATAGGGGCGGACCAACACATTATTAAAGAAAAATAAAAAAGATGAAGTATTTTCTTTATCAAATTTTAATCAATTGTTACCTTAGACTAGTCCAATGTTTCTGCCAAATTTAGTCCAAAAATTCCCACCCCTTCTAGGTGGTGCAGTTCATATGTCATGTATATTTACATTTTTTATTTACGAGGAGGGATCATTAGTAAGGTTAATTTAAAACATTAAATCGATGTACCTTTTTAATGAATTGCCTTCTAATTTAATCTAAACAAAAAAAATAAAGACAAATTACGTCGGCGACTTGAACCGACAATACCGATAGCGAAAAAAAAAACCGTCGCAAAAGAACCGAACGCAAAGGATTAAAATAAACGACGTCGGTTCCCTCGGTCCCCAAACAAATCTATATACCGCAATACCGAATGAATACCAATGCGCGATACGTCGATGGCGGCCGTAAATTTAGACTGCATTGAATACCGCTTACGAAAATAGCTACTAAAACGATTCGAACGTTTCAAAAAAGTCGCGCAGAAGTCGTTTGCACGTATTATTTTTGTCCCGCGATTTCGTGACCGCGCCCGCGAATGCATGTGTGCGCGCTCCCTCTTTGGGCAATTTGCGCCGTTAGTTGAGACGTATGCGAGTTCCGGGCGAGTTTTTCCGCGGAGAAACTTTCGCGATCATTCAATGAAATTCTGATAGGGTTACTATATCGAGATTTACTGCGCGCGGAATTTATTAGCGAAATCCTTTATGATTTCGCCTTAAGGGAAAATGATCGGTTGAATCTAATAAAATAAAAACCGAAACACTTACCAATATTTTTATATTTCCACTAAATCTGCCACAAACCAAAATCATTTTTGATTTTTTTTAATATTAAACAAATTATTTGAGCTCGTTACGAGCTTACGACTCGTCTCCGGTCCAACGAGCGACGTACACGGCGGAAATTAAGTCCGGTTATGATCCAATTTCAAAGCGAGTTACTTATGCGAACTCGGCACATTTCGACATAATAAACGGATAATCCGCGACGTGTTAATTATTGCGGTTCTTGCGGTGGTTGCAGCGAGCAGTAATTAGAAAACGCATTAACTGGTGTACGGAATAAAACGAAATTGCATGGAGGACCATCAAACGGGCCATAACGCGGAATTAATGCGCGGAGTCTCGTAACGCCGTGACCCCGAAGCCCTAAAAGTGGACGAATTTACGCGAGTTCCTATAACTTCGATACAACGGCGGAAGATAACGACGCGTGTTGTAAAAATGGTTTGTTGTGGACGGTAACTAGACTTGCTGAAAACGGCGGATGTTTTATTTCAATAAATTTCGAGATGTTGGGAATTGCTTGATATATCATCTTTGAATGTTTCATCGTTAACGCGAGTCAAGTATGCAATCACTAGCACTCGGACGACTGCAATTGGATATTTGTTTATTATTCGTACCGTATTCTTTTCAACGGTTTTACAATTATTTTTTCATTATTAATTTGTACGTATTACACGAATTAATTTTTTGTTCGGTTATGCTAAACTTAAAAAATCTTAAGCAATGATGTACGCGGACTTTGAAGACAATGTTTACTGTGCCTTGTTTTTTTATTCATCCCTACAACGCAAATGTTATGTGTATACAATTTACTTTTTATCTGGTAGAATACATTTGATATATTTTCGTTCACCCGTTTTACATTTTAATCATTCATAATGCTTAATTAGTTTGACAGCAAATATTGGACACGGTTTTATTTTTTGAGCGTGTACATGATTCGATCAAAAACGCAGCAATAATTTAAATTTAACAAAAATAAAATTCGTCAAAGAATTTCACACGAGTTACAAAATCGATCATAAACAGATTATAAACGCAATTATAAACACACACAAATCATCAGCTAGTGAAAATATTTATACAAGTCACAAAGATATATATATTTAAAATATTCAAACCGTCACCACCATTGGTTGCACAAATCAGCAACAATTATTTACAATTACACCAGTCATACGCAGACAAATTTGTATTCATAAATTTGTTTAAATCTTATTACTGAATACTGTTTATAAAAAAATATCAAAAATACAAATCGTAAAAAGCTTCTACAATTATCATTAAAGGGTCCTAAAAATTATTGAAATTTTTCTATTATCCTTTAGTACAAAAAATACGACGATGTTAGATTTCGATTGAAGTATCGCAGAGAAATTTCTGATGGCTAACTACGATTTAAATACATTCTTATACATGTATTACCCATACTCGCTTCAGAAGTTAGAGGTCGATTAGGGATTCACAATAGCAGAGGGCTCGAGCTCTCGTCGATGATGTATAAGATGTTAAGAACGACACCGAAGCAAAAGGGGATTAATGGTAATTGAATTTAGTCTCGTAAGCTATAACTAATTAATAAGAGACACGCGCTTCGGATCCTAGGATCCGTATTTTTAGGAACACAGCAAACGACAGGTCAGAAATAAAATGATTTCAAACATAAACAGATAGTGTCACGCCGTGTCCTAATTTGTGTAATGCAATACAACATGCTAATAATATTTATTTTTTAAATGGGAAATAATTCGAATATACCAGATCCACCATCGTAAAAAAATGACACAACTCAGCCCAGCCAAATCCTATTCAACCCAATCCATCCCAATCCAACCCAACACAACCCAATCCAACCTAATCCAACCCGAACCTAACCCAACCCAACTCAACCCAACCATAGAAAATATTTTATTGGATAAACAATAAAAACAGAAAGTGTGGCAAGTTCCACATCACCGACGTACCACGAACATCAAACAACTCTTAGTTTCAATCTAACTTCACCTGAGACAGCAGTGCATTTTACGAAGTTTTCGACTAAATTAACGAAATCCCCCGAGAGTAAGGCCCGCTCTGTTAATTAAATTAATCGAAATGACAATTAAATTTTCAAGAACAAGGACATCTTTCACCTTGATCACGTTAACATCTCTGAACATATGAATTATATGCATGCATACGAAATTCCTATGTTCAATTTTAAAAAACACACTTCAATCATATTGAGACTACACAGGTAGGCAAACAATCTTACGTAGTATTCGTATAATTGAATAAAATTCCCAATATTTTCTTTATTATTTAAATAAATTTATTTATTAACAATTGTCATATTAGTACTTTGACAAAATCGGTTGAGAAAGAATGAGAAATTTATTTGCCATATTATGAGCCGCAAATAAATATCTCATGGACGTAAAGCTGAACCGGTCATCGAACGACACTTTAACGAATAACGAATAACGATCCGATGAAGGGGGTGCCCCGTCTCGGGGCCGTACAAAAAAGTTGATTGCGGTAACAATATCAGCCAACGAAAATATTTATACCAATTATAAATAAATGCAATTTTATTTTTGTATCAATAATTTATTTTGTATCAATGGGGGGGAAAGTTGAAGTTTAAGGATGCACGAGATGAAGAACAAATGCAAGTACTTTATGTGCGTTGCTCTCCTGCCTTTTATCAATAGGTTTACGATGATTATCAGCAATCAAGATTTTACAGTATTTTGCAGAATATTAATTGAGAGGACGTCGAGGACCTTCATGGAAACGCTGTCGAAATCGAACCTAATTTATTTAATGATTTTATTCCCGAAATCGTTGGGGTGGGTTTGGTTGGGTCGAGTTGAGTTGGGTTGGGGTAGGTTTGGTTAGGTCGAGTTGAGTTGGGTTGGGTTGGGGTGGGTTGGTTTTATCTGGGCTGGATCAAAAAAGAACGAAAGAATGCAAGTTTTCTTTGTCAATTGTAGGAAATATTGCCATCTTTCACCTTTAAACTCTCACAGCTTGGCAATTAATAAACAGTATTTGCGCATAGGTTATATTGGTTGCCTAGGCATCAGGTCCCAAAGTCGTCGAAGTGTGTTTTTTAAAATTGAACATAGGGAAGCAAAATAATTAGTCTCATTCGATGATGAATTGATGTCACACGAGTTATTATAGAATGTAAGAATGATTGACTGGATGCAGACCATAGTTACTTTCTCTAAGTGGAAACCTTATCTGAAATTTGAAACTTGCTGTTTTAATTTGCCCAACAAATCTGTATAATTTTGAGCAGCGTTTATTTTCTGACATTGGTATCTTCAGCAAGTTGTGTTTTAGTTTAAATTTAAGTTTTATATTTACCAGCCACATTAAAGCTTTTACTGAACGAGTTAATTGGTTAACTGTGGTCGTTTCAATATATCGCTTTAGTAGACTCAAATATGACACTTTGTAAGTTTTGGTAGACTTGACATACCATTATTACACAATGGTTCAATTAGAATTTTTGAAACTTACCCAAGTCTAAAGTCGTCAACCATAATTATGAGATAGCTTGTGTTGGGCTCAAAACATTAGGCTAAATTATGGTTAAATATGATGATATTGCTAAAAAATTAATAAATACATTTTTAAGAAATTTGCCAACCCTGAACGAGATAGTACTTAAAATCTATAGGTTTTTAATAAACCTTCACAAAAGTTATGCTCGAGTTTACTCCATTTGTGTATCAGATTAAATTTCATAGTTAAAGTTATCAGTTTTACGTGAATATGCCTGAAAAGCGACTGGTCAGGCCATTTTCGAAAAGGTTTGAAATTCTCCGCTCTGATTGGTACCGAATATTACACCGACAGCAATCTGGCTAATTTTTGACAGCAATGCATCGAAAACCTTTGGTCGCAAGCCATTTTATTTGAAATTCTCGACTATGATTGGCCACTGCTTACCTTGGCAAGAATGGCATATAACGAACATTATTTCCATCAGATAAATAACTAGAAAATTTTACGAAATTTAGGTATAAAATATTTGTTAATAATAAAATAGTAAATGGTGGTTTTGTGCGTTATTTGATCAAAGTGAGTCGCGTGCCGAGTAACGAGAAAAATTTTAATTAAAATCTTCATCCTTTAGGCTTTTCAGACATCGCCAAGTTTGATAGAAAATTAAAAATTACCATATACGAACCGCAAGTTATCAAATATGTGCAAAGTTTCCATAATCGTGTATGTGACCGAGTTCTTCCCTTCCCGTGCCGTTAGACGTGAAGATTCCAATTCCGGTCATAATATACGAGCCGTCCTAAATCTCCTTAAGCGTGTCCCAAAGTCGTCAGAACTTTGCAATAATAAAAAAGTTAGTGCGTCTGAAATATTAGTTTTCCTTCCGGTAGGTTTTTAATGCGCGGCCCCCGCGTTTTCCCACCGACTTTCCTCGACTTTAAAAAGCCACTTTCGGGGCGAAAAGCTCCCGCGTCGCGTTCTTCTTGTTGTCCATATGCCGGGCGCGCACAAATAATAAAAGTTTTTAATAAAACGAAATTATACTTTTTAATATCGGTCTCTTTTTCGATTCTTCCGGCGACCGCGGCCGTCTCTCTCGCGCGCACTTTGAATGCCTAATGCGAGCTTTATATCAATATTCGGGCCGCTCTATGTTTCCAATATGAGCGGAAAAAAAGTTTTTATTGTTCCCGTTCGCGAACATAAATCTCATTCGGGGATTAATACGCCGCGACGGAGTGGGAAGTTTTTTCGCAACTGTTACCGCACGTACAATGTACGTAATGCACCGCCGACGTCGCAGCGGGGAAAATAAACAAGCCGACGTTGAATCGCGTTTGTTTTTAATGTGGGTTATCAAACAAGCGGGCTCGCAATTATATCATTCTTCGAAGTTTATTTCGTCGACTCGTAAAACTTTTGAATTTGAATTATAATTCCATATTTGCAGGAAATCTCGTTTCGTTTCATGTAATTTATTGCGGCAATAGTAATTTTCTAGCTCCAAGTGGAACTACGATGTTAAGCGGGAACACAGACATAAAACAATTTTTAACGTTATTATACGAATGTCGCCAATTCGAGCCAACGCGTCTCTAAGAATACAATGATAAATGAATCTTGAAACAGAACAAAAATTAAGACACTGATCTTCATTAGAAATGAAGCCAATTTAAGTTGGTAAAGAAAATCATTTTACAACACCCAACACCTAAAGGATTAGATCTGTGGAGAATCCTGACTAGTTCATGAGAAAAAAAGCCCTCACAAAGCTCACCGTATGATGTTAGTTTTTTCATGGCGGACTATATTTCTTCGAGGACGAGGCAATGTAATTACGTGTCGAACGAATTTTTGTGGCATTGGTGGCTATGGAACTGGACGATTTTTGGCTGTATGCACTTGTTACGCCCCACACATATTCTATCCATCCAGTAAGAATTAACGATGAAATTCGAGCTTGATATGGGTTGGGTTTTTCACTTCTTATTTGAAAGGCACGTCACAAAGAGTAAAAATTATAACATAGGTGTACCACAGGGAAGTATTTTAGGCCCGATCCTGTATATTATTTACACTAGCAATATTTACAGAATCCACGTACCTTCACCTTTTTTGCAAAATAATTCTTAGGGTGACTTTCGTGACAAAAACTTTGCTGCGCTGCATGTTAATGTTACTCGGTCGAAATTCGATATTTTCCAGATCGTCATAATTGGGGGCAGACAAATTTGCGAAAAAATAATATTGTTACATTTACACATTAACAACACTATTGGGTCGAATTTTATCAAAACATAACAATAATTTCAAATTGAATTAAATACCACCGTAAACACCCCCCAGCTGGTGGTTATTACACCTTCACCGAGAACATCTTCAAAGCACCGCCTCGACAATCGTCCGACAAATACGACGGGTGGTGAAATCCACCGAGAGCGTGTGCAAATAACAAGGTCCTGGGCGGCCTTTATTTCGCACAATGCATCTGCATACGTGCGCACAAAAGGAATCCTTTATGTCGGATCCGCGCGACGTCGTCGTATTTTCGCGTTTAGTTCCGATCGAAGGGGCCCCGACACCTTTTATTCATAATACACGACGTTCGCGTGTGTTCCAATAAATATGTAAACGCCGGAGAGACACGCCGGTAATTTAAAAATGTCAACACGGTCACGCTATTTCATTTCCACGCTCGCACAGATCACGGCTCACGTCTGCTGAACAAAAATTCGTTTCTGGTTGTCTCATCTCTTGAATTTATTGCATGCGAATTCTCTCGCAGCGCGGATGTAGATGTGGAAGTCGCCGGTGATGTTTCGATGCGTGGACGTGTCTATCGTCTCGGGGTAATTTGGCGTTTGTTTGAGAGCGCCTATTAAAAATGTCCCCGCGAAGATACAAAAAAACAGCGATGAACACGATGACATGAAAACCTTAACTTTTACGAATGCTATACACATACAATTCCAACTCTATATGCGTCAAAAAATATCGTTACCCAGAAATTCATAAAAATTTAATTTGTCCGGAAAGTAAAATAACCCCGTTCACCTCAACTCAACACAACCCAACCCAACCCAATTTGGAAAGTTCCAAAGTGATGCAAGATAGGATGATTTAGCGAAGAACCCAAACGCGAGAAACGAGCACACCGTAAATTTGCTCCGTTCATTTTTAGTTCTACCTGATTGGATCATTCATTCGCATATTTCCGCATTCGAAACGGTCAAAAGCACATTGGTATTGCCTCGTGTTATGTAATTCGTATAAGGCGTATAGGATCGATTGACCATCAGTCCAACCCAACCCAAATTATCGGACGTATTAATTAAGTAAATCGTATTAGGAAAAGTAGTTATAAAAATACCACCTCATATATTACAAAAATAATACAATTACATAATAACTGAATACTGAAAAAAAGACTTCACTTTGATATCGAAAACGGTCATTACGAACTCATTAGGTTTAAAAAAATCTGGCCAGCTACTTTTCAAAAAATGATGGACAACATTCTACACGATATTCAAAATTAAATATATCTGGTATATCTAGATGATATCAAGGTTTTCTTCACCAGTCTACAAGACACACAAATTAAAAAATCCAGTTTGATAAAACAGAATTTTACAAAAATAAGTTAAGTTGGACATTAATACTCTAAACTACCTAAAAGGACTAAATAAATCAAGGATTCGTCTGATACCATCGTAAATTTCGGAACTTCACGAAATTAACAAAACCAACGTCAAACTATTTACAGAAAGGAATTTACATTTAGAAATTTAAGTTTCGAACTTTGAAAATTCCAATAAGCGAACATATTTTTCAATACCCCGATTTTCAAAATCATTTAACTTAGCCACAGGGTCGCATGGTAGTGATGTAGCAATCGTTGCAGTGTTGTCAGAAAGACAAGTAAATAATGATCCACCTATAGCTTGTGAAAAGGAATTATTAGCCATCCTATGGGCATGTAAATATATACATGAAATAATAAAAATAATAATGAGATAATTTATAAGAAAGGCAAATGAAATGGAAATTTTAATTCTTTAGTAATTTAATTTATCCTCTTCATCCACCTTCTCTTGCCGCCTTCCATTCTCCTCATCTCCTCCCTCCTGTCCATTCTTCCCCTTCACCTTCACCTTTGATTTATTATTTGAAACATTTTGTTTTCTGTCTTTACCTTTTCCCTCATTTTCCCGCCATCTTCTTTCTTCCTCTTCAGCCTCCCAAGTAACTCCACTCTATTCCCTTTCTCCCCCAACACTCTTTCCCAGTCCCTGCCCATCTGTCCCTGCCCTCTTCCTCCCTACTCCATCCCATTTCTTCACATTCCTCCCACAAATGTCTCCATTCGTCTCTGTTTTCCGCATACCTCACACCTCATGTAGTCTCCCCACATCCAATATTTATTCACCTTTTCTTCGTTGTCACACCTAAACCTCTCCATCATCATTTCCTCCTCTTAGGTATTTCGGACTCCTTCCATGTACCTGTATCCGTTTAAACCTAGTATTATATCTTGAATTTACTATTTTATCACTCCTTTCCTGTGATTCTACTTGTTTCAATCTATCCTCTAATTCTTTCTCCGCCTTTTCCTCCTTCATTCTTCTCATTTCCACTTCCCTCGTCGACATCCCCGCTTTCTCATACATCTTTATTCTTCCTTCTTCCCATTCCGACAGCCCTCTTCGCTTACTTTCTCTCCTCTACAATTCCTGCACTACCTATTTTATCAGGCTACGCCCTCCTCTCCCTTTCACCATCGCCTCGTATTTCGCCGCTATCTTACTCGTCTCTACTCTCAGCCTCTCTTTCCCTGTCTCTTGCCTCACGATGATTTTTCCAAATATAACGCCCTTTTTATCTGTCTTATGTATCTGTCCTTTTTAGTAACTTATGTACTTTACCATATTTCAGCCAAATATAGTATTATACTTTTTACGCACACGTCACAAATCCTCATTTTCTCCTCAAATTTCCCTCCCACTTTCACTTAAAGGCACCCCCGCAAACCCTTGTCTAATGTTGTCTCTAATTACGTACTCTAGGTATAACCATTCTCTCACATGTTCAATATCTTCTCCTTTCCATTTTAATTTCACCTCCCTTTTTTTCCTCCACCCTTCCTGAACACCATCACCTTTGAACTTTTCGTGTTTAATTCTAGGCTTCTCCTCTCCAAAAAACCTTCTAGCCTTCTTGTCATCCCCTTAGGCCTTTCTCCGTATCCGCCAAAATGGCCACGTCATCCGCAAATGCCAGTGACCATATTCATCCATATTGACCATATTCCTTCTCGGCTTAATGAATGTCAGGTTTCTTTCAATCGTAAAGTGACGATAGCCATCCATTTTGAATGGATTCTCCAACTAGTTAACTAATAATATTTTACTTTATTTTATTGTGAACTATTTTCCACATTGGTAGAATTGATGGATTACACACATTTCAATTGAATCACTATTGACAATGTCGGTGTCAATAGAATTATCTCATTGACGTCATTCTTCAAGTCATGAATAGTGGCCACATACAATGGCTGACTTTCATTAAAATCAATAAAAATTCCTCGCGATATGTTTTTATTTTTCAATTATAAAAATGGATGAGAAGTATTACCTTGCGGTACCCTTGTCAATTGGATAAATCCTCATATAATCTAAGAATATTTCTAATCGACCAATTGAATCAAATAATTGTTTCATCCATGGAATTGACCCCAACATTAATAAAATTCTTTAATAAAAGACGTCAAAATTCGCAAACCTTCAATCAGAGATATCAACGTTCAAATCTCGTGGTCTGTAGGATCTTTATGTTGATTCCGTAACTTTAAATACTTTAATTTTCAATTATCTCTAATGCAGAGCCCTAAAGTAACCCAACCCCACCCAACGACTAAGTTCCCTTTCGATTTTTTTCAGAATTTAAACTTCGTTAAAGTTCGTTTATACTAAATTATTGTAGACAAAATAGAAATCGAAGTCTTGAGCACTCTCATAATTAACGCGAATCTGCCCACGTTGAACCCTACTGTACTGAAGGTCACCTTGCAAGATATAATAGTCGTCCTTCAATAGAAATCGGCTCGGAATAACCAACATAATTAACGAAAAACTAAAAAACTGAAAAATCGTTTCTCGCCCTCCCACGAAACCGTTTACTTTTCATTTCTGTTTCTCCTTTATTTTTAATTTCATTTTATGTTTTATTTCTTCGTTTTTATATTCTTTTCATCTATGATTCGTGCAAGTTTTCTTCGTACACATTTTCTGTAAAGATTTCCCACCTGTTCTATTTGTTAGGTGAATGATTCCTTTGTACCTTCCTAGCTCTAATTTTACTGTCAGTGCTTGAGCTTATGAACAAAAAAAATGGTAGTGGTAACCAATTTTTTCCTTCCCTTATTGCGCAATGTTATTACAGCTACAGCGTTTCGTTGCCGATTAACTTTTTTCGCGCTTCCAAACAAATATACTTGCGCATAAACACAACGAATTACATCAAAGACGCAAAATGTAGCGAATGTTGCGCCGATGAAAGACATAAATATTTAACAATCCATAGTCAATGAGGCCGAACTGAAAACCTTATTATTTTAATCCGCCACGGGGCTGTATTAAGCCATAAAAATCACGTCGCCGTGCCTCCTTGTCGCCTTGTCTCGTAAAAACGCATCCGTCTCGTTATAATTCAAATTTATATGAAAAATTTAATACATTAACTAGAAAGTTTTTAGAGTGGCGCTCCCATCAATAATATATCTTGCTCCGGCAAACAATTTTCGTTGAATATTTACAATTTCTTGGAGTGCTCTTTGATGAAAATAAAAAACTATCGTTTTTTATTTTCGCATCCGAGTACGTTTGATTACAATTTTTTTATTTTTTTATTCTGAGTGATTTAAAGTTCGCAAACTGCACATTCGATTAGCCGAGCAATTATGCTGTAACGTCGGATAAAAATCCCGACCCAGAAATGTGACTTCGAGCGGCGAGGCTCGCGCAGCGTCGCGAACATCAATCTTTACGTTGAATAAATATTTGCACCAGCCAGTTCTCATGAAAAATAAACTGAAAATCGTTTATAGAAATATATTATTTATAGAAACGTCATCTGCAGCGGTACATCCTATGCATTAATAATAAAAATGAATGTTTATGAATAATTCAAAGGTGAAATTTCCATAATCGATGCGAAATTTTTATTACTTGTTTAACCTATAATAGACGAGTTCATTAAAATGTTGTAGAGGCGATTAATAAATAAAAGCATCCAACCAGAAATTATTCGTTAAAAATTCTACGGTGAAATGAGTCAATGGATTTTCGTGTCATTTTCTTTTCATATTTTGACAACTGCCATTAATTATATTGCATGTAAGACTATCGAATATCCAAATATCGTTCACCTCCTTTAATTTAGATACAAATGTAAATAATTCATTTTATGTTTTTCGTATATTTTATCGTACAACCATTTCTGGGGCACCTGAAATTCAGCTAATTCCACTCCCCCCGCTCAAACTATCGCCGAACTTTTCGCAAAAGCACCCCTCGATTAGTTTACCCTTCGCGGAGCTCGTCCAACTTTTCCCATTATTTCCAAGTCAATCACGCATATCTGTCATTATTACTTTTTTCCATCCGCACCGCCGAACGGGGCGCACATATTCAACAATACGTTTTCATTCGTTCGTGGACCGATTCCATTATTTGCTCTTTTTTGCACACGGATTCGTATTGTCCTTGCCGCCCGTATTTTAGCCCGGCTCTATCGCTTTAATCTGGTTTTTTTCGTCGAGCCCATTTCTATGGCCGCTGGTACTTTTAATGGACTGACGACGCTTTTGAAACGTTATCAGTTTATCGACGCGCACGCGAATACGGCGCGCGTTTGTTTTAAAATAATAATATTTCATATAAATTGGATGGGTTTTTGAGAGCGCGCGCGTCGGGGGGGCGCGCGCGAAAAGCAATAAAGTTCGACGAAAATGGAACAAATAAAACGGCGGATGAACGTCGAATGACGTTTCGTTTTATTCGGCGCGTTATTGTTTCGCGTCGTTGTCGGCGCTATTGGATTGCTTCATTAGGGTTTAATTCGAAAATAATTCGAATCAATTCAAATGTGTATTGGAAACAGCTAGTGATACTAAAAAAAAAAAAACATTGGCATCAACGAATTTTGCGGATGACGTTATCATTGGCCAGGAATTCCGAACTATTTGCTTTTGCAAATACTTGGCATTATGTCACCACAGCGTCTTCCATCTTTTTTTCATCGCCTTTCATATCTCGTCGTTTGTAGTATAAGACATACATTAAGGGAAGGAAATGAGCATACAATAAGTATTGCGAGAGGATCAGAGGATCACATGGAGATTAATCGTTTAACATAAATTGGAGGAAGAAGTAGATTTCTGCATATCGAGTTATTTGGTAATAGGAAATATTTTTTTCAAACAATGTAAAGAGGGTAGGATCACGTACGAAGCAGAGGCGACGAGGTGGGAAGTATATCATTGATTACATATTATACACAACGAACATTAGTGCAAATATAAGAAAAGTGAAATTAGGGACACCAGCAGAAATAAATACGAATCATAGATTAACGATTAACGACTATGAAATTTATATAACAAATGGCAGGAAACAGACAAAACATGAATAGCAGGAATACTGGAGGCATCGGGGGAATATGCTCAGCAAAAGTTTATAGAGAGAAAGAAGGGGAATAAACAAGAAACACAAAAGAATGGCATTAATTGATAGATATGACGTAGAGGGAGCTGGATCGTTCGAAAATGGAAAATCTGATGTAAAGGGGTAGAAGTGGATCATAGGTAAGGAAGCGACGACGGAAAGGGAAATGTACAGGGTGGTATGCCTATCGTCAGTAGCGTTCAAAATATATGCAAGAATAGTGAAGAGGAGACTAAGGAAAGAAAGAAGTACAGAAGGGGAGGTAAATACAACACCATATAAGTACAATATAATGAAAAAAATGATGAGAAAATAAGAAGAATTATACAGGGTGAATTCCAAACAGCAATAGACATAGCATCCTATTCTGCATCAAAGATGGAGCAATAGGCTCTTATACTAATTTGCTGTTAGCCTCATGGATTGGGCCGTCTTAAGTTGAACTACTTACTTAGTGCAATACAATTTTCAATTTTGAAACAAAAGTACTTTTTTATTTCATTATAGTAATTTGACATTTAATTTCGTTGACAATTGGTTATAAAAACCCATGTTTAATTGTCTTACAGTTGTCTTCATAATTAGAGTCGTGGAGTAGAGTTTTGTGAGTATGCTGACATATATTTGATATTGGGAGAATGTCGTGGCAATCGGTAAGCTGCTGATAATTTGTATGTCGAACGGTATCCAAACACAAGCTGTCCAATTATTATTCGTCGACTAGATCATCGAATGCGAGAAACTGGAATAACTGTACCCATTCAAGGAGCTGATCGATGCCGCCCTCCTCGAGTATCACCACACGTTGAAGAAAATATTTTAAATTTGATGTTAGCCAAAGAACCGTTCATCGCCTATTACAGCAAACTGGCTTGCACCAGTATCGTTACCAGTTAGTCCTGAGATCATTCTATTCGGTTTACCGTTGATGTATGGGATGGTATTATGAGTTATAGATTTATTTATTAGACAATGTACCATTAGTCCTTGTAATATTGGAAAAAATGTGTGGGAGGTGCAGGAAACGGAGAACGAGGTATTATGGGCTATAGATTTATTTATTAGACAATGTACCATTAGTCCTTGTAATATTGGAAAAAATGTGTGGGAGGTGCAGGAAACGGGGAACGAGGTAAATATGGTAGTCCAAACGATGCCAATGAGGGATACTGGACATTAAATTATTTAAATATTTGAAGAAAAGATGAAAGTGCAGAAAATGGAGAGGAGGATAAATGCAATTTACAGAGAATAGTGTTGGGTTGCGGTTGGGTTAGAAGGGGATGCGTTAGATGGAGATGCAATATGTTGAGAGGGAAGTACAGTGGATTGGATTGGCGATCGATGACAAGGCAGACCAGGAAAAGTGTGAGATTCTAATGGACACCAAGGTCGATATTAAAATGCAAAATAAGCGGCAAATTAACGAGGTAGGACCTCGAACTGGAAATAAATTGACTGAGGACGTTATAAAAAATTGAAACAAGAGTTTGGGTGAGGAAGTTGCCGAAGAGAATGGGGAGGGCGAACTGGGCATTATTAAACGAACGAGCAGAGAGTACAGAACCGGATAGGATATTTAACTCAAGAGGAGGTGCTCGACAGAGGCCGTTTACTTCAGGATAACCCTGGGAGACTCACGTGGCGTGAAATAAGTTAGTAAAAGACCTAATCGTAGACCTTGCTTACATAAAACTAATATAAGATTTGGGGGCGACTTTCTGGTGATAGAAAACGGATTTGTGTTTGTAAAGCATTTTGGGAAAAAAGGAAAAACATGCGCAGTTAATAAAAAAAGTGACAAAATGTAGAGTGGTTTAGGTTTCTCTGCTGGTCAAGATAAGATTAAGGTAGCCTGATAAGCGTAAACTGATGCAAAATGAATCTTATGTAATAGTCACAAAATTACAAGCGAGAAGCTGCAAGGAACTAAAATGAAAGATATCATCCTAATGAAACGAAAGGTGTCTGATGAAGTAATAAAAGTTATAAGAAGCATATAAACAACAGTACTGGGGCAGTAAGAATGGAAGGAACAAAATCAGGAGAATTTGAAATGGAAAAAGGACAGAAACAGGGTAGGATGGGATGAAATAATTGTAAAAACGAGACGCTGAGTATGTGCGTAGGATACAAAATATGAAGCAAGAATGGACGAACTAATGCTGCTAGCAGAAAGAACAAAGAAATGGAAATAAATGTAGGGAAAAGCACAGTGATGAAAGTTAAGGGAAAAAAATAAGCAACAGGACTAGGAAAATATATTGCAAACATGAACTGTTAGAGGAGGTGAGAACGTTTGAACATCTGGGGGTGGCAATAACCAATAGCGGAAAAATAGATCTAGTATCAATCAGAATAAAGAAAGCAACAAGAGCATATTACCAGATGAATAAAATTATTTTCGACCAAAAGGGAGATAAACCAAGGAGACAAAAATAAGTTATAACACCATAAAGAAGAGATTCAAATGAATATGTAATTGAACGACTCGAGGAGGATAACATGACAAGGAAATTATAGAGAAACAATGGATGGTTTCGGCACGTAATGCGCATGAGAGAAAACAGAGCTGTGCGAAGCATAATGGAAGCAAGAAGAGTAACAAGTTGGAAACCTATGACGGAAATTAGGGAAATAGAACTAACAGGAGGCAAACCAATGGAAGAAATAAATGAAATGACAAGGAGTAGACAAGAATGGAGGCCATGAGTGAAAACGACGTAAACGCCAACAAGGAAAAGAAGAAAATAACTGCTGTTCAAACCGATCCAATTGTTCAAATATTCAAAAAAAAAAATTTTTGGAATATTTATTTTATAAGTGCAGACAAATTAGTTTCTGAATGTACAATGGGTACGGTTAATTGACAGATAATTCCTGCAAAATTCGATATAATTGGTCCCTGAATGTAATTTCTTTCACAATGTGATTGTCCCAATATAGAGCTATCATTATGTTATACAATACTGCATTTACCAGTGATCAAAATTGACGTATAACATTGGGTATCATGATAAAAAGAAATTAATTGAAAAACTTGAAACGTACAAAACGAGTTCCTCAAGTATGTACTCTACCATAGATATAAAGTTAAGGGGGATCCTGCTTTAGGATGCCTTAAAATAGCGTTTTTGCGTACTTTTTTTAGGGCAGAAAAAAATGAACAAGTCTAGTGAACTTTTTAGAGCATTTTATTGCATATTTGAGCATTAAAAAAAATATGTCGAGAGAAAAATATTTAAACGGAACCGATTTTTATGCACATTTGTGCAACACCTTTCAATTGCAATTTACAATCGGTGGGAAAGATGTAGCCCGTAATTTTTGTCTGAAACAAAAAAACCAAAGAAAATGGTAATTCTCATATATTTTCTTCTATGTGAACAAAAAAAAAACCCCAAAATTTTGAAATTCAAGATTTTTCTCAGCTTTGAAAATAAATGTGCTCTTTGCAGGAAGAGAAAATCATTTCAACTTGCTAAAAAAGTTATTTAGAATTTTTTTTTCATTAATCTTTTTAGTTCAAATAGAATAGAATGCCACTGAAGCCAACAAGAGTTTTGTTTCGTTTTGATTCCTTGTCTAGTTTTCTCGCAATCACGCCCACCAGTTTAGATAAATCGTAAAAACGAAAACTCGAGAAAACGCGCTCTAAAGTTTACGATCAGGAAAAATGTTAATTTTCGATTACTTACGGAATATCTCGTTATAATCCTACTATAGCTCTTACGAACTCAAAATATTATTGTTTCGAACGACCGACTGAACTTTTTTCAGTACATAGTTCGGTGTTATGTTACTGCGGGGAAGGGCGCACGTTTCGTTTGTCCGAGCGTTCATGCGTTCGTGTATTTTTTGCTCGACACCTCACTGTGTTTAGTGCTGTATCTTTCAAAATATTGTGAATTAGCCGCTATAAGTTTTTATACATATTCTTAGATATATTAGGCATAGATTTGAGCAATAAAAAACAAATAGATTTTTGAGCCTTCTAAAGCAGGATCCCCTCTTAACCCGCGCTTCCAATCGTACAGCAATAACGCACTCCAACAAAAGCATAAAAATGTGATAATTTAGACAATTAGTAAGATTCATCGAAAATCAATAGCACTAATTCAAATCGTTGCATTTGCTATCCATAGCATACCATTTATCCCCACGATTCTACACTATTTTTACTAAATAATTAATATTTTTAAAGTGTTTTATATCATACATGAATTTGGCAAAGTGCGTAAGAAAAGGCATTTGCAGAAATTTTTGATGTATCAGTTACGGTATATAAAATATTTAACAATATGATAAGTAATTCCCTTTTTTATCATTTAGGTTAGTACAAGACCTGTTCCGTCAATGGATGCAACATTAGTTACATCGTCACCGGTTAATCGCGGTATGAATGTTGTATAAAATTGTAAATTAATTAAGATTTTTGGTATATCGTACAAGAATTTTTTAAAAATTGCGAAAACTGTAATCTATTTCCACAATTAGTGTCGCATAGTACCTTAGCATATTTTGGCAATACCTACTAAGAATATTCTCTTCCGCTTTTTCTGTTTATAATCCGGTGAAGCTTCACAAACCGATTGTTAATTTACTGTATAGAGACATATAGTAGGTTTTTTTCCCGTATGTTCCCAAATTGAATACGTAAATAATAAATAAGGACGCAAATGGCCGCCTACACAACGAATTCCGCAAAAGTGCAACACTCACCGTTTTATCCCAATTGCCGCATTTTCTCGGCACGACGCTGCCCGTTTTAACGCAAGAACGACGCCGCCCTCCAAAAACCAGCTAGTCCACTAAACGTTTCTCCGTTTATCGATAAATTGTATTTTAATTTAACGCGAAGACAAACGCGAAACACTACCGATAACTCGAAACGCGAAACACTACCGATAACTCGAAACCCGATAGTTCACGCTTAACGTTTCTTAATCTATCGACGGCAAATTATATTTTAATTTAACGTGAAATGTCCGAAAACGCCGTTTAACTGTGCGTAGCGAGTGAAAATGTGTGCGGGCGACGCGACGCCGAGCTATCAATTGTGAGTCATCGGAGCTTGAATATCACCTTTTTTGGTGCGACGACTGACCATCGTTATCTTTGCATTTTGCGGAAATAATTATCGAGTGTTTTTCGCGCTTGTGGCCGCAACGATTTGAAATAAATTGCACATGCTCTATCTGCGTGGATTGTTTTTCAATACTGCTTTCTGTTTTGATTGTCCAATGCGATGTTTCAGTATTGGATGTTATACGTAAACACATAGAATCACCACCACCACAAATCAAGAACTTTACAATTAATATTAAAATTATTGGATTTGTACAAAATTATTTATTTAAAAATATGTATACATATCTTCTAAAAGATATAAATTATTTACCCTGAAAATATTACCTATTTAATTTTCATATAAAATTTCATTTAAATGGAGCGGTGGTAGATAGGGAATAGTGATATTTTTTAATGCCAAATAATATATATCTTACACGACGAACAATGCTGAAATTATGAAAGCTATAATTTCAAATTATGCGAAATACATTATGCGAAAATACCAAACGATTTACAAAAGAAAATCCTGGCTCAGATACGACGATGATAACTTATGTATCACCGAATAACACAACACACAAGACATACTCAGTAGGGTGGGCCGAAAATTTTTTTTTTTCCGAATATCATATGTCCTGTGTCACTAAAAGTTGCCTTGTGGATGTAGTATTTATCCTGCAAAGTTTTGATTTTCTAGAATAATATCTTGAGGTGCCTAGTTGAGGTCAAAGTTGAGAAAATTATGACAAATTTCATAAACTCGAGAACCAGTAATTTACTCGGTGATTTGTCTTAACTTGTTTATCCACATAGCTGGCCTTTATAAAATAAATACTGATGAACTTACAAATTCATCTTAACACGTGCAACTAAGCGTAAATGTGACAACATGGCGCACGCAACTGTGTAAACGAATACCAATATTACACCGCCGTACGTCTGCTGTTCCTGTACCATATTGTTCTAATTGCAGAACCTGAATCTATTTATTTGGGACATGTAACGCCTAGCTCAGGAAACGCTAAAAACATAAAATCAAGTATTTTCGACTTTTTAAGTGGTCACTTGGGATCTGTTCAAGAAATTGCGGCGATAGGATGTGACGGAACCGTTGTAAATACAGGTTTTAAGAATGGAGTTATAAAACAATTAGAAGTAGAAATTGGACACTCGCTACAATGGCTGATATGTTTATTTCACGCCAATGAACTGCCGCTTCGGCATTTAGTTGAGAAAATTGACGGTAAAACCAACGATCCAAAAGGATTCTCAGGGCCGATTGGAAAGCTTCTTTTAACATATCAGAACCTTTCAGTAGTTAAGTTTAAAAAAATTGATGGTATATTACCAGAATTCGACCTGAGGGACTCCAGTCCGATCAGATATATCTTTATGTTCTGCGATCGCACGGGGTGATGTGTCCTTAAATTTATTAAATCGTGAACCCGGAAAAATGGAACATGCAAGATGCCTCACAACGGCTAATAGGGTTTTAAGACTCTATGTAGGCACAGAACAACCGTCGAATGAACTACAAACATTAGCGGAATTTATAGTGAAAGTATATGCTCCTGTTTGGTTTGATATTAAAATCAAATCATCGTGTACTGAAGGCTCCAGACACTTATTCTCTCTGATAACGAGATCACGATAATTAACACCGGAAATTAAAGCAGTGATCGATCCAGTAATACGCAGAAATGCATTTTTTGCCCATTCAGAAAATATTTTGTTGGCAATGATTACAGATCATAGAAAACATATTACAGAACTTGGATTAAGAAGGATACTCAAATGTAGGGTAGACGGTTTTCAGACTAGCAATATTCGACAGTTTAAAGTTCCTGAACTTAACTTTGAAGCTCAGGATTACACAGAATTAATAAACTGGCAGTCAGTTACTGTAACTGAACCCCCACTCACAAAGCAAATATCCAATGATACTTTGCAAGAGATGATTGTCACAGTTCCCGGCGATATTGAAATTTTGAAGTACCCGTGTCATTCACAAGCTGTTGAACGATGTATTAGAACTGTTAGCGAAGCCTCTGCCTTAGTAAGTGGAGCAGAATCAAGAGATGGACTCATTCGAAGTCGGATAGTATCAAGAACAAAAATTCCAAAAACTGAGACAAGACAGCAATTTTTAAAGGCTTTAGAGCAATAAACTTTTTTGGGTGGTGGGAGGAAATTAGGGAGGGAGGCAGGGAGGAACTCGTCATGTAGCCACCTCCACGTGGTGAGTTTTGAGTTATTTCAATCAATAAAATTATTTTATTGAGAGAAATAAGCGAAGAGCTACATTGTTCACTTATATTTCAATAGCAAATTATATGAAAAATACAATTCGGCCTAGGCACCTGAAGATGGAATTCGTTAGAGTCGAAATTTTGCATGGTTGATCAACTATAGTAATGACAACTTTCTGGTACTCAGGCAAATTGAAATCTCACCCTTTATTTTTTTCCCATATAGATCGGCCCACACTAATACTCAGCCGTGTCAATGAACAAAACACAAACATACAATTCACCATCGAAGAAGAAACGGGCAAGAAAATTAACTACTTAGACCTCACCATCGAAAGGAAAACACAGGAACTAGAATACACAGGATATGTATATATATACAGGAAGCCCAACACAAACAAATAAGTTGATACATGCCACATCGACACATCCCAAACAACTAAAACACGGCTTTTCGAAGTCTACTACACTGATTACAAACAATGCCTATGGACCGAAAAAAATACAACCAAGAACTACAGAATGTCACGGTCAATAAAATAAAATACAGAAAAACATAAAAACAAGAAAACCACGACACACATACGCACAAACCAAAAACACTGACGATGAAAAGTGAACCACCTTAACATACACAGGTACACACGTACACAAGATAACAAAACTTTTCAACATAAAAACAAAAACATCAAAGAAAATAGAAGAGGTAGTGTGAAATTGTAGTGTGAAGGTAAAAAATTCAAAGATATATGCAAAGAACACATAAACTCATTTTAAACAGGAAACAGACAGCAACTACTTAGAACACCTAACCAAATACTACCACGAACCCGGCACACAGCAATGAAAATAATTAAAATACAACAAAATCAGCAAATCGACCATAATGGAAAAAAAAATCTGCATCTAAAAGGATGCCATAATACAATTGTTTCATAAACTGAGACAACGAACAAAATAAATTATGTGAACTTATGTCCTTAAATCAAGATCACATACATTTACACACATTTTGAAAGTATGGTAAATGAAATAGAAAAATATCAAAAATAAACCAATGGCCCCAGATACAATTTTGATAAAAATAAATGAGAAATGAATAAATGAAGAAACCTTGACCAAAATAAATTCATGAAAAAAGTATGAATCTATAATTATTTCGTCTTTGGCAGTAAATAGAGGTCATTTGTGGATTATCCTTGCATAGACCTTTCATTTGACACCCAACACCATACAAGTACTTGAGTGGAAAACGAAACAGAAATTATAAATAAGTAAGATATAAGTACAAAATGATGTAATTAGATAAAAGACGGTATTTATTATGTAATGAGGCTACACTACACTAGCACTTTGAGTTGAATTAATTTAGTAGAACGGTGCTTTTTAAGGGAACTTAATTTTTAGGACACTTCAGTTTTTTTTGTGATTTATGTTCAATATTTGTGTAAACTTGACGCCCTATTCAACTTGAAATCAACGTCATCCAGTCGTCTCTTTTTCGGCTCGATCGAAAAATTGACCCATTTATCCTGTCGACTTTCGCACGAAAACAAATTCGCCCGCCAGCATAAACACAAACGGCGGACCATTTAACGGTTTGCATTTTCCAATTAAAAGTTGTTTACGCCATTATTGCGCTAAATTCGACGCGAAATTATCGTTTACAAAATAACCGGGGCTTCATGAAGCTTTAATACGCATTTAATGAGCACATATTTCTAAATAATTATGCGGCGTTCGCATAATTCACTAATAATTGAGCCCGGCAAAGTGTGCTGCGGCCGCCCGCGCCGCCGTACAGCGAAGGGGGTGCACTTTTACGATTCGCCGACAAATATTAAATTGTAAGTTATTAGCGACATTACGATGCGAAATTAATTACGATGCGTCGACTGATAACCGCGTTAATGAGCTGCGTTGCGCGTTTATGTCGACCAATTTGTCGTTCAAACACCGCGATAATTACCTAACTAATTTTCAGTAAAGTGCTGAGCACAAACACAACAGCAAAAATAAAAAATTATTAGAAATTATTATTAAATAATTAAACACGTTCTACCTTGAGATGGAAATCGGCTACTAGTCGAATGCAATCAAATATTCACCGTCACATATGCGATTCAACCCCTCCACTTAAACGGCGAAATAATCCCCACCAATCAACCCCAAATTATCAATTAAAACTGAACCGTAACGAGATTAAAAACTTATCGCATATTTTACTTCTTACTTCCTCCGCAAGACATTTCCGTCGACTTTGAAAACGAGACAAATTCCCGGTGCGGGTGCATTTTTGAATTAGCGAGTCGCGTTCAGGTATTCATCTAATTGTTGCAGAAAGTTCCGGGCTAAACTTTCCGCGTCGCTACTGTTAATTGGCTTGCACAATTTCGTAAACTAGCTCGAGTTTACGGGAAGTTTTCAATTCTGCAACGTCTCGACTTGTGATTTACCTAAATTAATATTTAACAACGCGCGCCACAATTTAGCATTTAATGGCGGGGCCGGAGCGCGGAGCGCGCCGAGCGGCCGCACAATGTAAAAATCCGGAAAGAACAACCGCACTGAATATGTAAAGTTCGGTAATTGCGATGTGAAATATTGCTTTATAAAAGTTTCGGAGTTCATTTTTGCGCATATAATTAGTTTTATTCGCCGCGGTCGGATTGCGAACGTCGAAAATGTACACGAGAGGAAAAATTGGAGTTGTCTTGAGTGGTGCTCGTTGGTATGCATTTTCGTGGTCTCGTGTAAACTTTATGCATAAACTTTTCATGAAATCAATCAACTTTCCAATAATTATAATTACATTTTACAACAAGCTCATTTCATCACATGGCGATCCTGCCTTAATTAAATAAAACAAACCTCTAACAATAAGATGCAACACAAAAATCGCTAAATAAACAACCCAAAGTAACGCAATTATGCACACTTTTCACCGCCATTTCATCAACACCTTCCTTTGAAGAAAAATATTAACACGTTCGGATTCCATTAAAACATCCCGGCGGTGCTCGCGCAATAAAATAGAGCGAAATAATTACACGTTATTATGTTCTTTTTGAAGCGCCCGTCGCGCCGGCGGAAAATTAAAATGTTAGATTGAATTGCGTAAATAAAACAGTTTGTAGCAACGTCCATTTCCATCGCCTGAAATTTGTCCTTTCAGTGCGCCGTTTACAACGCCGTCTACTTTTAAACTCTCAAGACCAATTAACCGGCCCGATCTGTTATATATCGAGCGTCCGATTCTTTAACTTTATCGTACCTAAGTGGATGTAATGCCCCTAAATGTTTCGGCGAAACCTGATACAAGGGGCGTTTAGCTTGGTTTATGTACACAGAGCGCCGGGAAATTTACCGCGGCTCAGCACGTTCGAAAATAACTCAAGGATTATTAATAATGCACGTGGCGGAATTCATCGCTTAATTGCAACTGTATTTGAAGAGATCGGGTGATTTTCGTGCACGAAACGAATTAGAACCTATTTAAAGCTTAAAAAAGTTTTGGATTCATACTTCGATCATAATTATGGAACTAAATTAGTAAACGTAAATAAAACTATTACATTTTTTATCAGTTCCGTATTTTTTTTATATTGACATTATATTTAACTGCAATACAGTAATATATTTTTTTTTATTTTGACACACGGACATGCAAATACATTGATGAGATAATCAGACCCATATTTAATTACAAACATCGAATAAGGACAATCCAATCCAAGAAATTAAGATAGAAATTATTAGCAAAAAGAAGAATTTGAAAAAATACTACAATCATAAATCTGAAACTATGGAAGTTACAAAGAACAGAGAAATAAGGCAGATAAGATTATCTTTCAAACTAAACAGAACTTGGAAAAAATTTGGGGGTCAATAGAAGATAACAAAAAATTAAACTGCAGGATGATCTAAAGAATTGTAAAAATAATTAAAAAATGAAAATCAGAAGAAAATATAATAATTACAGATGATGAAGAAACTCTTGTGAAAGACGAGGAAAGAATTGTGGAAAGGTGGAGGGAGTATTTTCAAGAACTTTTAAACATAAATGTAAAGGTCCCAGACTATGTAGAAAAAACTGGTACTGTAAGTTCGATAAAGCCATGAAGCACACCTCCATCCTAGGAGGAAGTGCAACAGCCGCATATGTCAAAATATGAAAAGCTCCAAGACACAATGACATAGCTCCAGATATGATCAAACAAATGGGCGTAAAGGTATGGAATTTGACTATTACACGTAATAGCCAGAAGCATGGGAAGGGGAAATAATATCCGCGTATTGGGACTTAAGAGTCATCTTGTCTACTTTCAAGAGGGGAAACAAGAAAAGCTGCCAAAACTCCAGAGGAATAATACCGACGAGTACAGTTCTGAAAGTGTATGAAAGGAAACTAGAGCACAGGTTGAGAGCTATCATAGAACCTCAGCTGGAAGCATCACATAGTGAATTCAGATAATGACACAGCACATAAGGTGTATTCATGATCAAATAAGTAATACACAAGAAATTAAATCAAGGAACAGAAGCTTTTCTTGCCTTTTTTAGATTTGGGGAAGGCATTCGATGCAGCACCAACGCACAAAGTATGGGAAAGCCTCACCAAAAGAGGAGACGACAGTAAATTGAGAAGTACAATTGAAAAATTATACAAAAATAATACATGACATCAGATATATTCGAAACTAGAAATGGGCTAATGTACGGAGGCGTTATGAGCCCATTATTGTTTATAGTCCTCACGTACGATATAGTACAGCAGACTGCGGGAAGTGTAAAGAAAAATAAGTAATTGGAATAAAACAGTACAAGAGTATGGAATGAAGATAAGTACACCAAAAACTATGGCGATCTCAAATAAAGAAACTACAATGATCATTAAAGTAAATAACAGACAATTGGAGACTATGGTTGGCAAATAAATTGAAACAAACTTACCCTTACCACAAGTACTGTGCGGTAAGGGTAAGTTTGTTTCAATTTATTGAAGTAAATGACAATCGTATGGAACAAGTCAGTGGATTTAAAACAATTTTAGCAACCAATACTATATATATTGATATGAAACATGGGTCCTCTTAGATAAAATAAAAGCAGTTCCTCCGAGCACCCAAAGCCATAACCAGAAGAAATCGAATCAATTAGAGACGAATTAGAAGTAAAACCAGTATCATAGATATTTGAAGAAAGATAGCTCGTCTGGCGGTGACATTTACAATGAGTAGAAGAAAGCAGACCAGTAAAGCAAATATGGGCAGCTGGAATTCAACATAGAAGAAGAAGAAGAAGACCACAACAAACATGGTGCGAAACATTACGAAAATCCTAAACAGGAAGTATATAAATTGGAAAGGAGCATTGAAATTACGATGTTTGCAAATTTTCTGGATTTCACGTGTTTTACTTTTTGAATTCCTACAATATTTATTATTTTTGCGACACTTTGATATTTTATTTCACATTTTTTTATGGTTGTTCACAATTTCAATAACAGTGGCGAAAATGATAAAAATATGACATGGTGGTATATCCAAGGAGAACCAAATCAGACGCTCAAAGGCATAAGGACATTATTATAGAAAGACACAATTAATGAAAGCGAATGAAATCATTTTATTGGTGAAGAGAAATACAAGCAAAAGCTTCACATTTCGTAGCTGAGAAATAAGAAAGTTGATTGTCGAGGAGAAAGGCGTACAAAACCACCTGCGACTGAAGATGCTGCTGAGAAAAATATAAATCGCGACGATTGATCCTTTTTTTAAGTCGTGAAAAATCCTACAAACCGTATTTCAATTAGATACACGTGTAAGAAAATAAATAAACTATTTTCTTTTTTAAATAATCAAAGAAGAAATGAGAAAATCGAATAATTTTACAAAACGTAAAAATTAATTGACTTTGGAGAGGCGTATTTGTCACATTTTGTGATAATTATTTGTCGTGACTAGTAAGCAGGTGTCTAATATACTTTTTTATACTTTATTATCTAAGTGTACCCAACGCAACACAACCCAACCCAACCCAACCCAATCGAACCCAACCCAACCCAACCCAATTAAACCCGACCCAACCCAATCCAACCCAGCTACAAACATATACAAAAAGTAAAGAAATATAAAAAATTTCATAAAAAAAATTCTATTCTTGGAATAATCCTAACTAGGTGCCCAACCCATCTACGAATATAATAAAAACTTTCTTATAACTTAATGTATAAGACAGTATAGTAATCATGACAATTTCAGAAATACACGTTCTCTGTTGTGATTATTTTCGTTATGACGTCTGTATGTCTGCATGACCTTTAACTGTTGCTCCCAAACTGTCGATTAAACTCAACTTATGAAACTTTAAGCTTAAGAATTACATATGATGAGGAAGAAAACATCCTATGTTGGAAAGTAATATCTCAACCGGAAGTGACGGAAGAGTTTAATCTGTCAGTTTTTTCATATTTCGAGGACATTGAAATTTTCAAGAAGTTTTATGTGAAAAGTAGGTTCGAAAAATGTAACATTTACTGGAAAAATTTGTAAATATGAATTTTTTTGTAACCCTGTAAATCATGCAAGATTTAGACTAAGTTAGACATACATACGTCGTTAGTTATACGGGTTGGGTTGAAATTAATTTTACTTTACGAGCTGGGTAGGGTTGAGATCTATTGAGATCAATTTTACAGTCTACGAGTGGCGGTGGCGGTCTTCACAAGTTGATGTTTCTTTGATCAGGTCAATGAAGTGATTCCAGTGAAGCTTTGCCACCCGAAATCCCATCGTGATAACTTCACCACTTAACTTAATTTCCCAAAAATGATCCACAAATAGTGCTATGCAATTACAGAAGTCTGATACTTCGCAGCTCACAGAGCAATATATTTCAGAGAATCTAAGTGGTGACTGACCCTTTCTCCCGTCTGGAATTGCGTAGCAGTACGAGTGTTTGGGTATTATATTAATCCACCCACACGAATCTTTGTAAGTCTAGACCATTGCAAATTTTGACAGTTTTTTACGTGCTTGTAAATCTGTAAAAATTTTGTTTTTTTGCTAATTTTCCTAGCCATTTATTCGCATATTTTACAGTTTTTGACACTTTCATGAACTTGTCGATTTTTATAATTTTGATATTCGTTACAAGTTTAACATTTTGGACACTTTTTTCACTTAATATAATTTTGGCATTTAAAACATTGAGAGCTTTTATATTTTTTTACGATTGAATGCCCCACTTTTTGACAGTTGGGCATTTTTGCTGGTGTAGTAATATTTAATTATTTTCAATTTTTAATTGTCATTTGCACACCGACGCTTACTACTTATTTAAATTTATGTACACTTAATCACAACCACTTAATCAAAAAAAATTGCCAATTTGCACATTTTTGAGTTTGCCATTTTCCCATGTTTTTCATTTTTTGTTCGTTTCTCGACTGGAAAATGTTTACGTTTTTCACAATTTTGAACATTTTAAGAATTTTCAATTAAATCGATAGCAATGTTTAGTTTATTTTTTCCATAAATTTAAGATAATTATTTAACATTCATGACTATTACTTCACTCCAAACATCAAAGTTGTATTGTTTGCAATTTTCGGACCTAAACTACCGATTTAGGTAAAACCTATTTAATTTAACTCAGCCTTTTAGTGTTTGGATTCTAGCGCCAGATGATTAAAAATCACTGAAATCGCTGAACACGGAAAAAAATCTAATAAGCGTCTGAAGTGCAACACAAATATACGTATAACGAAGAGCGTACGAAATTTTACGATCAATAACGCGAGGAAAATTTTAAATTCCGTTTAAAATTAAGAATTACGTAACGAGTTGAATCGTTATTTCGTCCTAGATTAGAAACATAATAACAAATCATGTCGTATCATTAAAAAAAAAACTTACATGAGAAATGGTTCGTAGTTAGTCTTACCTGAAAATAAAAACAATATTAATACATTGCACCTATCAATTGGACGAAAAAAAATCGATACCAATTTATCACGTATTTAATTTATTATGACATTTGACTGTATTTGATAATTTCATTCCAGTGAAAATTTAATAAATTTTGTCGCACGAAAATATTTCCACTTCCATTTCTGGAAGTCTCGACGAAAAAAAGGTCGCGAAGCGACTCGCCCGTATCTTTTTGCCACTCGAAAAGTTGCACTGTAAATCGAAATTTTCGCGTCGATCTGTGATGTATGCATGCGGTCGGTTTGATTTGTGATACCCTCGATTCGGCCCCTGCAGTGGAGTTCAGCGCCATGCAGATACGCCGAAAGAAGGGCGAGCGTTTCACTGTAATTGATTCCTGAAATAAAACGGAAACTTTTCCAATACAGTTATCGAATCCACTTTGTCAACGTATTAAAAATTATTTGATTTATCGACGTCGACGAAAAAATATTTGCGAACTCGGCGCAGGAATAATATAATATGAAGCCGAGTCCGCAGGATGAGTTATTAGATTTGTGCTTTTACGAGCTTCGAAAAAAAAAACAAAAGAAATTTTGAACGAGCTTATCGCAAAACTCGATATAAGTTTAAATAAACTTATTAATAATATCTTTTTTGCATCGAAACGACCCGAGCCATTTAACCGCCGAGAAGTAAATCGGT
The DNA here is from genome assembly GCA_959613385.1 of Geotrupes spiniger. NCBI lineage: Eukaryota > Metazoa > Arthropoda > Insecta > Coleoptera > Geotrupidae > Geotrupes > Geotrupes spiniger. The sequence goes on from OY390739.1 coordinate 25,358,753, forward strand.
AAATTATCGAAACTTGTCGGGGGAGAGATATTCAATTGTTTTCGCCGCATTGTACTGCATCTGCAAGGGTCGTCCTCGGAACCGAGTCGCATAAATAACCGATGTCCGGCCGTAAATTTATTAGAAGATTGCGTTTGTCGATTCTAACGGGATGCGCTCCTAAATTTAAATCGACAAAACTGATGGAGCTTTCCGCGGGGACGATACAAAACAAAACAAGTCCCGGGAGCTCGCGCGCGCGGGGACTCCGGCGGCCCAGGACGCCTATATTTTACGAAGCATTGTTTTTTTCGGCCGCGCCGGTGGCGCAATTACGACCCGCTTCGGACTCAATCTTCCTTTGTTGCGTCGCTTTTTTTCGGTTTAGTTTAAAAAGGACGTGTTTATGGAGCCGGGACGCGGTCGGATCATCGAAACGCCACGTTTAGGGATCGATGAAAACGCGTTAAAAAATCTACAGATTTTTCTGATGTGCAAGTCAGCAATTTCTAAATAGGCTATGAACACGTAATGGCAATTTTGTCAATTTCACCGACATGTTATAATAGAGTGATGCGTATGCGATTTGTCTCAAGTTAGTTAATGTTAAGTACAAGAAAGTAATAAACGGTTGAATGTAGGGAGCGAAGATGATTTCATTAATTTTTCAGTTTAAAGATATAGCGATTTGATTTTCACTGTTATTAAGATTTTATGTCTTTTACGATTTATTACGAATCTTGAATATTTGAGAATTTTTATGATTATTGTCATATACGATTTTTTTCATTTTTTCTAATTTTGCCGTTAACTTTTTTTACAAGTTATAGTGTTTTTACAATTTTTAACAATGATGTTTATGGTTTTCAACGATATTTACGATTTCTTCACTTTTTTCAACAAATATTTTACAATTTGTTTGACAGTAAATTGTTTTTCCATATAACGATTTTAATGAAATTCATCTTTTTTTACTTTTTCGATTTAATTTCTTACAGTTTAGAACAATTGCCTACATTTTTATGTTTTTTATTAATTGTAAAAAATTTTACAATTTATAAATGTATCGATTTTCAATAATTTTCACAAATATACTACCTGTTAAGGATTTTAAAAAAAATTTCGATGTCCTTACTTTTTTACCATTTGTAATGATTTATTATTAAGATTTTTAACATAATGTAACATAATGCATTATTTCGATTATTTTCAACGATTTATTTTTTACCTTTTTATAATTTATAACGATTTGTTACAGTTTATTTTATTTGCAACTTTTTCGATCTTTTTACAACTTGTAGCGATGGTAACATCAATTTTAATGATTACTTACGATTTATTTTAGATTTTTTCGATTTGTTACAATTTACAAAGTTTTTTTTTTGTAATTTAGAACGATTCTCTCGATTTTCAATGACTTTCATTATTCCTTACATATTTTTAGTACTTTGGCGTATTTGTTTTGAATTTGACTTATTCGGTTTCGGATTATAATTCGTCGATTCTTCGAATTGTGATTTTACAATTTTAATAGATTTTTACAATTTCTTGTGGTTTTTATATATTTATTTATTTATTTATTTATTTATTGATATGTGTAAATGTTTGACGAATTACAATGATTTTCAACGACATTTACAGTTTTTAACGATATTTTGTGAATATTTTCCACTTAATTCCGACTTAATAAGATGTCCATGCGATATTTCTAAAGTCAGCGAACATTAAGTGCAAGAAAGTTATAAACCGTTGAAAGTAGACAGCGAAGATGACTTCATTAAATTTTCACTTTTACTATTCTCAAGATTTTATGCCTTTTACGATTTCTATTGATCTTTTAAATTTTTACGAACATTTTCATTTTTTAAAACAATTTATAGATTTATCCAATAAGCAACGATTATTACATTTTTTTCGATATATTTCGATTAAATGATTATACATTTCTATTTCGATATTTTTTTTTTCATTTACCCCATTTACTTTTTTACAATTTATAGTGTCTGACCTGAACTTTTCAATTACAACAATTTTAACAATTTTTTATATCATCTTTAACATTTCTACCTACTTCTGGTTTTGATATTTATGATTTTTCACGATATTTGCGATTTCTTTACCCCTTTCAATTTTTACAATTTATAAAGATCTTACAATTTTCTGTTTTTTTTTCGCCATTTTTCGATTTTTTAAGATTTACCGTGATTTTTAAAATTTTAAACTAAACTTGACTTTTTAACATTTTTACAATTTATAAGTTTACTGTATTTCAATGATTTTTACAAGCTATTAAAATTTTTAACATTTTTTTAATATGTTTTAACAATCTTATCAATAGATAATACAATATTTCGAAGATTTTCTATACTTATTTTCAATATTTCAAGATTTTTTCATATTTTTACGATTTTTGATGATCATTTGACGATTTTTAACAATTTGTTACTGATGCGTCAATTTTTTAATATACTTTTTTGATGTTTACGATTTTTTTCTCCTTTTTCATTTTTTATGCAGAAGCCAAAGGAAAATCATAAACATCGAAAAAGTATTGTAATAGGAAAATAATCAAAATATATAACAACCTTTATCGGTATTTTTTGCCATTTTAAACTTTTTTGATTTTTTAGTAAATACAATGATTTTTTTCATGCTCGTTCACGTTTGTCGACAATTTTATATTTTTTACGATTTGTAACTTCCATTTTCAACCATTTTTAATGATTTTACCATTATTTTCCTTTTTTAAATTTATTATGATTTACCATTTTTTTATGTTTCGATGTTTCACACGAACTACAATCATGTTCTTACGATTCTTACGATTTTTATTTTATGATTTATTTTATTCATTGTCGAAATTTTCGAATTTTTTTAAAGAAGTTACAACGATTTTTTCGATTTTAACAATGTTCATTGGCTGATTGATTACAATATTTTTTTGATGTTTCAATTTTTTACAAACCACAATGAATTTTTTTGACATTTACGATGTTTACAATTCGGTATTGATTCAGATCTTTATATCTTCAACTTTTTCAATTTTTCAGATTTTTATAAAGATTTTTTATAATTTTACGGTTCTGAGCGATTTTCCAATTTTCAAATTTTCAAATTCTATTTTTATTTTTAGAATTTATAATGATTTTCAACATTTTACTCTTCTTGTCTTTCTTTCAATTTCTTTAGATTTTATACGAGTTAGTTGCGACCTTTTTTACTATTTATAACGTTTCTTTCAATGTTCGGCGATTTTCAATTATATTTTTTAACAATTTTCAATATCCTTTCCCAAACTTAAAAGCTTCTTATTAATTAAAAAATAATTAATTCAAAAACCATAGTATTTTCGAATTTATACGATTTTCAATGAGTTTGGGATTCTAAACTTTTTTATAATGTTCACTCTGACATTTTTTGGTTTTTCAATTTTTTATGAATTGCAAAGTTATTGATTTTTTAAATTTGTAAGGATTATTACGATCTTTCACCTTTTTCCATTTCTTACAATTTCTAACGAAGTATTCGATTTTTAATGTTTTTTTAACGATTTTTACGATATTTAGCTTTTTGGTTTTATTTATTTTCGAATTTTTTTCAATTCATTGCAACTTATAACGATTTTCATCGATTTTATAATTTTTTACATTTTTCCATCAGATTTTTTACAAATTATTTTCAACTTTTAAAACTTTTTACAATTTACGTTGTTAACGATTTTAAATGATTTTACGATTTTCCAAACAATTTTTATAACATTTTGTGTCAAATGGTTCGATGTTTCACGAATTGTAAACGATTTTGTTCGATTTTTAACGATTTATACTCGACCGTTTAATTTTTTTTACAATTGCAACAACGAACATTTTAAACGAAAATGGACATTGTGGCAGTTGCGTCATCGCGCTGAATACATCCATATATATGTGAGAGCCACGAACTCCGGACAACCAACATGCAATTTTTTTTCAAAAGCAATTAGTCAAAGTAAAACTTTGTGGGAACAACTTATCGAAAAGTTGTCTAAAAGCTAAATATCTTTAACTATTTTATGGAACCACTCATTTTTCGATAAAGCGCACCATTATCGAGATATGGAAAAGTGATAAGAGTAAACCGTCACATCCGCTTGAGATATCGCTTCCAAAAATAGTAAATTTTCTTCCTTGCCTAGAAACCCTAAGTTCACTTTCATAATTTTAACTTCAATGCTTTGTAGCGCCACGTAGCGTATTGTGTTGTGGTCTATACTTCAGGCTAGTAATCCGAAGGTTCGTGGTTCAGATCCTAATAGCAATGAATTGAATTGCATTGATAGATTTTCCGCGTTTCCCAGGGTGGATTTAAACGTGTACGTGTACCTGTACGTGCACGGGTAAATAAATATATTTCACGTATTTGGGATTAGGCGAAGGAACCCAAAAACAGATTTTGGGTCCTAGAAAACGACTACACGATAATGGAAAAAAGTTCTACTTAGTATCGCCTAATTATTATTTAAATGTCACCATGCAAAGTATCCTGTCACCATTTGATCAATCAACAGCACAATATGAAACGACTGTCGACGCTATTTTATATAAGGAATAAGTTACATTTGTGTACATTTGTTTTCGAGCCTGTCCTAGAGAAGAAATATCGCCCGTAATTTCAAAGAGCACTGCGCTCCTGTCACTGAAAATAAACAAGACGGCGAACGGAAGAAACCCTAACGACGTGCCCAACCCCTTCGTTAATACCGTCGCATTTATGAGTAGGTAGCATTTTGGAAAACGTCAAGAATGGCAAATGTCATTTTAACGTCGCCATTAAGGAAATTTACGACGGCAATATAATTTTTAATTTAACGGCGTACATGCAGTGAATTATTTAAAGCAAAAACACGGACAATGGCGGAATAGTTTATTGCAGTATAAAATATAGAACGTCGTAATGGACGACGTAAAACGTTTATTTGGAAAAATAAACTTTATCGCGCGCTATTACGACGTACGAGATACACGTCGGCGTCGCATAAAATAAATGCTCCGTCAAAATTCGCGAAACACCCCGTGATCGATAGAGGGACGGGCGGGGCGGCGCGAGCAGACGGATAAATTCGAAGATAACTCGCGTATGCAGATGGAGCCGCGAAATTCGCACTCGCCCGGGTCGGTGCAGAACAAACCGAATTAGCGCTTGTTAGGACCGGTGTCACGCGCCTACAAAGAAAATTATGAAATACTGCGCGGGGCTTAAACAAGTAAAAAAACTCGATAAATCACGTTTTGTTTTCGCGCCGTTGTCGAGTTGTTCTGTGGAGATTTTTGATTCGTCGTTAACATGTCACAGTTATATCACACAGTGCCAAAACGAACGTGTTACAGTCACACAAAGTCGAAACAAATTGAAATTTATTATTTTCTTTTACATTTGATTGTTGAAATACAACATTTCAGTTCATGAAATGCTAATTACACAATAATTTGCGAAATTTAGAGAAAACATTTTTGAAAAATCAATTTTTTATGTAAGAAGGGGGTACCCTTAGATAATTCGCAGGTTTTCGACCGTCGAGAAAAATTGAAATTTATCATTTTCTTTTACATTTGATTGTTGAAAAACATCATTTCGGTTCATGAAACGCTAATTACACAATAATTTGCGAAATTTAGAGAAAAAAATTTTGAAAAATCAATTTTTTATGTAAGAAGGGGGTACCCTTAGATAATTCGCAGGTTTTCGACCGTCGAGAAAAATTGAAATTTATCATTTTCTTTTACATTTGATTGTTGAAAAACATCATTTCGGTTCATGAAACGCTAATTACACAATAATTTGCGAAATTTAGAGAAAAAAATTTTGAAAAATCAATTTTTTATGTAAGAAGGGGGTACCCTTAGATAATTCGCAGGTTTTCGACCGTCGAAAAAAATTGAAATTTATCATTTTCTTTTACATTTGATTGTTGAATTACATCATTTCGGTTCATGAAATGCTAATTACACAATAATTTGCGCAATTTAGAGAAAAAATTTTGAAAAATCAATTTTTCATGTAAGAAGGGGGTACCCTTAGATAATTCGCAGGTTTTCGCCCGTCGAAAAAAATTGAAATTTATCATTTTCTTTTACATTTGATTGTTGAAATACATCATTTCGGTTCATGAAACGCTAATTACACAATAATTTACGAAATTTAGAGAAAAAAAATTTTAAAAATCAATTTTTTATGTAAGAAGGGGGTACCCTTAGATAATTCGCAGGTTTCCGACCGTCGAAAAAAATTGAAATTTATCATTTTCTTTTACATTTGATTGTTGAAATACATCATTTCGGTTCATGAAACGCTAATTACACAATAATTTGCGAAATTTAGAGAAAAAAATTTTGAAAAATCAATTTTTTATGTAAGAAGGGGGTACCCTTAGATAATTCGCAGGTTTTCGCCCGTCGAAAAAAATTGAAATTTATCATTTTCTTTTACATTTGATTGTTGAAATACATCATTTCGGTTCATGAAACGCTAATTACACAATAATTTGCGAAATTTAGAGAAAAAAAATTTGAAAAATCAATTTTTTATGTAAGAAGGGGGTTAGATAATTCGCAGGTTTTAGACCGTCGAAAAAAATTGAAATTTATCATTTTCATTTACTTTTGATAGTTGAAATACAACATTTCAGTTCATGAAATGCTAATTACTCAATAATTTACGAAACTTAGAGAAAAAAAAATTTGAAAAATCAATTTTTTTTTGTAAGGGGGTACCCTTTGAAAATTCTCAGGATTTCGACCGTCGAAAAAAATTGTAATTTATTATTTTCTTTTACATTTGATAGTTGAAATACAACATTTCAGTTCATGAAATGCTAATTACACAATAATATACGAAATTTAGAGAAAAAAAAATCGAAAAAATATTTTTTTTGTAAGAAGGGGTACCCTTAGAAATTTTGCAGGATTTCGACCATCGAAAAAAATTGAAATTTATTATTTGAGCGTAGCGATATCTGTATCGTCTATTTGTTTTCGAAAGTGGTAGTTATTGTTATGTCTCACTCATGAATGAGATTTGATATCTTCTTATATTTTGAATCAGTGTAAAGGGGTGCATGCCGTCTTCACTGTGTTGCAAGCGCATCAATAGTAAACTATTTTCGCTAAGCAAAATAAAAGAAATATTATCGCCAACTATCCCATAATTGGAGTGCTTTCGATTTCAATCAAGACGAACGTTTCCCGTATCATTTATGTACGAGCGCCGTCATTGGCACACTCGACTTTGGGGTTCACGTAAGAGTACTCCATTCCGGATGTCGGATTTGCAGACAAGTGTCCCTCAGGTATTGCAGAGCGTTTTCCCAACGCGACACCGGAGCCCCGGCCGACGGCAACTAGCAGAGACACTCCGAACTGGCGGGACGTGCGGCGAATAGACGTTCCGGCAACGTGCCGTTGTGTAGATGTGTGTCGTTACCGTACGTGCCCGCCATAAAGTCGAAAATGGTGAAATATGAGGCAAAATAACTATTTCTCACGGCGGAGTCAATTTTCCGCGTCTCGTTTTATTATTTTTTCGTTGATAGCAGAAAGAACATGCACACATACACACTCGGTCGGAGACCCGCTAGGGATTCTCATGCATAGACGCATAAATCAATTTCGCTCGCGGAGAAGTTTGTTTCCGAGTTACTTGTCGCCGTCTGTGCATTTATTTCGGAAGTTGAGAACTTGCATTTCAACGATTTATTTTTGTTGCTCCGTCATAAATATAAACCACGTTCACCGAATGAAATTTTTGATTTGTTCTGTATCGCTAAGTTAGTCTATGCATTCCAATCGACTTATATCAACACACACTTGAATCATTTTAAACACAGTTTAAAGTTGTAAAAAAAACTCGCTGTTTAATTACCCGATTCATTTCAATCGTTTTATCGCCGGGCGAAATTGTTCTGAAAACTTCGCGATTTTCGCATCCGGGAGAAGTTTAGTTAACAAATTCTCTAGTCACTATAATTCTATTTCAAACATTTAAGTAGTTTCCATTGTTGGCCGACTAACTGCGTTCGCGTTCCATTGTCTCAATGTTTATTCCATTCCTACAACAATATAGACGTGAAATATTACTCCAGTTATTTAGACATCCCTTTGTGCGAAATTTTCTATTGAAATGCTCCCCTCTCGCTCGCCCACTTCGCGACGCGGAAAAAAACGTGTACGCCGGTTAAGTTTTTAATTAAATTTCAAAGTTCCAGAAATCGCAAACTCGTTTCGCGACGTGCGCTTTTGTTTTTACATAACCGCTCGCAATGTCATTATTAGATTTAGCGTAACGCGCTCCGCTTTAATCGCGGGCTCCGCCGGCGGAATAAAAAGCCCCATTGTGGGAACTTAACGTTAATTAAGCCGAAGGATCGGTTATTCATTTGCAAAAGTCACTCGATACGTTAGCCGGAGCGCAATTGTGGCCCATTGTGCGACGGGAAGTGCGGATGTGTAACACAATTGGTGTATGAATCGTAAAACTGTAATTAAATTTCATTACGCGAAACGTAATACAATATTATGTTTGGTGCAAAAAATGTACTGAATGAAGCGAATGAAAGATGAAAAGCAACTTGTCGCATTCGTGCCCTGATAGCAACAACCCATTGAGGTTATGAATGTTCGACAACCAGGGACGCAAACACTACCTTGATTCTGTCCTCTTCTTCCACAGACACGTTTATCCCAACATCGCTCTCTTATTCACAAACTTTTTCATCCATATTTTTATTATACGTAATTTATTTTATAACTTATAGTATTATAATTTTTTGTATTGGCTTGAATAATTATGTGTACATTTTCCAAACTTGTTATCTAACAATAAATCCTTGTATTGATTTTATTCCTAAATCGTCTTTTATTTATAACAATTGGTGAGAGAGCTTAAGGAAGTAAGACGTGAGAATGCTGAGAATGATGAGATACTATATTTTCCAGTTCACTTTCAGGATTACATTTTATTTTAAATCGCGTGCGACATATTATATTTTTTTGCACCATCTAAAACCTGGGGTCCTTTCCGAGTTGGTTCATAATTGCATTTCAATATAAACTTTAGCCAACGTAATTTTATTCCATAAACATAAACATACCCCAGAGTTAGCTTTGTGTTAGTTGTAGGTTAAGCCCTGGAATTGGCTTAAGGTTAGATTGGGTTCTGTGGTAAATTTTATGTTGTTTCGATCGAAAATCTCAACAGAATTTGATTGAAGATTATGAAAGATAGCCAAGTTTGTTTATTTAATTTACAGGTTGATTCAGGTTTCGTATGCAAAGCCGGTTTCAGTCGCAACTGAATTTTATACGAAACTTGACCGCCAGGAGCAACGTAACTCAGCATTGACATGTTTAGGTTGAAATAACGCATTTTGGTTAATATTTTGATCAATATCGATTTATACTATCGACATTTTTAGGTTAGGCGTAATTCGGGGAGCTTTGGCTTGGGTTGGGTTGGGTTGGTTGCAAACGGATGTACAAAGGGAAATATGGAAATACGTAGCAAAGCAGGGGGTAAAGAAAGAGAGAAAGAGTAGAGATAATATGTAAAAAATTCAGTATAGCTGGTTGATATGGGATCAAGAAGAAAGGGGGCATGGGGAACGGTGGACCTTAGGAAGAAAATGTGATGGAGAGAAATTCGAAAGATCCAAGGACTATTAGGAACATTCGATTGTGTATGGAACGGTAGACAATGATATAGGCAGAAACATATAAAACATTGAAGAACATGCCTGAGGGATTTCTATGGGAGGAGACGAGGAGTAAATAAAACGGATAGATCAAATTATTTTTGTTAGGGGGGGTTAAAGAAGTCTTAGAATTCTTTCACTCTTATTGAGTCTATTCCAGGTGATTTCATATCGTCTAGGTTTCGTATTATTGAAGCACTTTTCCTGTAAATATATTCTAATCATAAAATTTGGTAATTTTAACAAAGAAATTTTTTAAGCCAACCCAACCAAACCTAACCAAACCCAACCCAACAGTTTCATTTTCATTTTATTGATTTACATTAAATTAAATAAAAAATATTCCTTAATTTCTCCTTTGTGTGTTGGATTGGGTTGGGTTGGGTAATGCACAAATGCTTTTACTTTAAATTATTATGGAAATTATTTATATACAGCGTAAAGTCCCCCCCCCCCACATTTTACTGATTTTATTGATTTTGTTGATAAATCTTGAAGCAAAAAAACGTATACAGTCATCTCCAGTCTTGTAAAATTTTCACCGATACCGATAACAGCAGTATTGTGCGTATGCAACTTTTCGGGCACTGATAATTTTTTACAGCCATAGAGCACCGACGGTAGTATTGATGTTGGGTTGGGTTGGGTTGGGTTGTATTTTAAAACGCGTATAATTTTACCCTCAACCCAATCGAAGTCAACCCAACCCAACCCAGATTTTATTTTCATTTTCCTAATTTCCATTAAAAATATTTTTTTAATTTCTTTGGTGTGTTGGATTGGGTTCGGTTGGGTAACATTCAAACGCTTTTTCGATTTTTTCGAATCTTCTTTGGCATTGATTTATTACCTGGTATGTGTGGACCATGTGTTAACGTTGCTATTGCTTTCGTGATACTTATCAACGACTTCTGTAGCAAAGCAAATGCAAGTTTGCGCAGTTCATATCTAATATATCAATTAAGGATCTCATTTCAGCTGTTGCTACCTGTGGATGGCAAGTGGCTACTACTGACAAATGGCATAAACTAACAGTTTATTTTTCAAAACTACGTTCATTTTTAATTATTGAACGAATTTTCGAGTAAACAAAAATGTTAATCTCTGGATTAAACAATATTTGCACGTATTTGCAATAAATTTCTCTTTGAGACATTACTTGCTATGTTGGGTTGGGTCGGGTTCGGTTGGGGTAGGTTGGGTTGGGTTTAGTTGGATTGAGTTGGGTTTGGTTTGGTTGTGTTGCTACGTTGGCAAGGTACTAAAGATTATGATTCTGTGCTTAGAGTACGTGGGTCTTAATTAGCAAGTTCTCAAAGTTCTAAAAAGTAAAAATAGGCGACAGTGGCATTTCTTCCTTTTATATCAGCAGTACCACACCAACAACAACCGTACCTCATTAGCCAATAAAATTAAACGTTGATTTCTAATGCTTTACAAAGAAACAACTAAAGTGACGCGTCAGAACATAACTCAAACAGATAAGTGTATTTTTCATTGTGAACGTAATAGGTGATGTCAATTGCATATTTAAAATGCATACGTGACGACTATATTGTTCGACAAGTCGCGAAAATTTTTTGGTCATAGATTGGAAATTTTTCCAGAGTATATGCCAAGGCCAAGTCCAGGGCAATAAGTCCAGGACAATAAGTTGGTTAAGTTAAAACAAAAAACTTAGCATTAGAAACATCGATGATGTCGAGTGTGATTACTACCGAGACCATAGATAACATAATATGCGATTTTAATGATTTTTTTCTTCATACTTTGTACGAATTTTAAACGACGAGCATATTTAAATAATGTACCATTTTACGTTAACATATTTTGGAAATTACTTAAACAGATCATAAAGTGTATTTCCCCCCAACTTGATAACCTTGAAGCAAAATAAGTATAAAATTATCCCCAATTTTGTAAAATTTACACCAATACTTAGCAGTTTATAATTACTATTCTATTATCAATTCTTGTATATTTTCATGGCTTGCCTTAATAATGTTATGCCCATGGCACTGTTACAATAGTGCCAGTCACCCTTTTTATAAATTGAGGGTATTAACGCTGCCTACCAGTCTCTTGTAATATGTGCTCCCTTCCATACTTTATGGTATAACTATAACGTCTGTCCCCATCTGTCCCATTTCTGTTAATATAATCGTAACACTGGCGTCATTCTATGTTTTCTACCATATGAGCGTCATCACGTAGCAATCATGATTTTTTCATTGTGTGTCAGCCACTCTCCCTTTCTATTTTTGATTTACTATGTATTTAATTACTTTTCTCAATAATTCCTCAGTAAAATAATGTTTGGTTCTCCAAACTCTTTCCAGCAGTTTTTTACTAGTCCGATCACTGTTGGTCTTCCTGCTACTGATTCCACGAATTTCCACAGCTGTCGCCATAACAGTTTTGAATTATTTCACTTGCTCTATGCTCTATATTTTTCCTTGCTTTTATGTTGCTAATATATTCCGTTAAGACCAGCCCATGCTTCATTGCGAGATCTTTATTCATCAAATTATACGATATTACAATTTCACGCCCTACACCTTTTTTTGCTTTTGATGTGTCCTCTTCTTTATTTCATAACTTTTCTCTGATCATTGTTATTAGTACATAATGGTCACTAACTATTTTTGATACTCTTCGTACGAGGGTAAGGCGAATAATTCTCGGCCTAGCGCAGATAGGGCGTTGCTATTATGCACGTATGCTATTAGTGTGGAAGCGTTGTGGGTCATAGTGGAATATCGTCACATTAAAAAATCCTTAGTTTTGGACGGTTCATCACCAATGGAAATTCATCCAGTTGTCCAAGTTGTGTTCGGTTGGGTGAAGATCTATAAGGAGTCTGTGAAGCACCTGTCCTCAAAGTCGCTTTGGCAATGGAAAAATAGACAGATTTGAGTACCAATTGCCTCCCGGTGACTTCAACTTATCCCCAAATCTACAACGTTTTGGGTTAAATGGAGAGGAGATAGCAGTAGCAAATGGATATTCTTCAGACGTTCCAGAATTGTAATTCAGGGATGGAATTCATTGGACAAAGTGCCACTACGTAGAAAAATAAATCCATTGCAAAGCCGAGAACATTCCACTTTACCCTCGTACTTGTCCATTCTTGTCCAAACACTAGTCATTATTTTCCACTCTGATATTCACATCTCACGAGTATTATTTATGGCTTTGGTGGCGAAAAATATATTCGCCACTCTTGGCTTATGATTATAGAATCGAGCTTTTTTTTCATATTATTATTTATTCTTCTTCCCCCGTGTGAAGCTAACACTTCCTTAAATTACCCACACTCTAATATTAAAGCCTCCTACAATGTCTATTTTTCTCGTCGCCTCCTCTGTTACCATTGTTATCTCTTCTCAAACGTTATTATTATTCGCTTGATTATCAAAGTGTGAGGAGAATGAGATTTGATTAAATATTTAGAAGTTAGGTAGTTTATAAAAAAATAAGGAATTGTGCGCCTTATGCAGAAAATTAATCAAATTATAAAATTACATCCAACTGGAAAAAAATTAAATTAGATTACCATACTGACCTGCACCCACTATCCTATAATATATTATTGCAAATTAAGTGTACAATCCGTTCGAAATATCGTTCGTGGTTAGCATGGCAATGTCGAGAAATCCACTAAGGAAATGATCAGATCGATTTAATGTTCCATTTTGTTGCCTCCAATATATACATTTATGTAATTTATTGAAAAAATAATTATTTCACAACAAAACCCATTTAAGCCAAATGCCCAGGGAATATGAATATCGTCCGCTGATGCCGTCGACTTAATTCCGCCGCGGCCGAATTAACAAATTAAAAACAACCGCCTCCCGCATATTTTTACAACAAACAAAAGCTTAATATTAGAAATGCACGGCTTCCTCTTTATCCGCCCGGGCAGCTTTCCTAATAAATTTAATTTATACGCACGATTCTACTCACATGGAAAATACGCTGTCTATTATACCGCACATTGTCTTTTATATGCAAATGGCGCCTCATGAATATTTCATTTTTCATGCACTGCTTCGCGTACGTTATTTTTCAAGCTGATTTTTCGATATTTTCGCACATCTTATGCTATCGTGTCGCGCAAATGTTTACTTGCAACCAAACGCTGGTGTGTATTTCGACGAAACGATAGCCATTTCGATTATTGGGGTGAAAATTCGTAGAAGAACTGAACGCGTAAAGATAAACTCAGCTAGTTTCCTACACAGAATGATATTTGTTTATATCATTGAGGTATATAATAATAGTGGCGAGTATAATTTACGATTTTTTTTGTTATTATTAAAATATCAGAGTCGATCATTTAAATTTGTTATTCAGTCCTCACCATCACTTATCATGAAATTTAAGGTAGTTGTATTAATAATAATTATTATTATTATCGTTGTGATTTATAGTAAAGATTACTGAAAAAAAAAATAAAATCAAGACGAATGGAAACATGTACTGTGCTTTTGAGCGAAGCGGTTACGGAGTTTCTCGAATAATTCTGTTAAACAATTTACAGTGGCAGGGATGTACCGGAAGCCAAAGCGCTCGGGGTTATCTAAATACACGACAAACTACTGCCCTCCACAAGGCAAATGTGTATTTATCAGCTCTTTGCATATTAATTACATAATATGGAGTCTGTTGTAGCATGGGAAATTATTAGCATGATACGTTCATTTGCAACGTAACGTAAACTATCTCGTGAAATATGGCCGAGATAGTTGATTCCAAATATCTTAACCATTGCAACGAATATTATTTCAATTCAGTAGATGTTATAAGACGTAAGCGAATTATTTAATATATGGCTATGTTTGATTGTCAATCAGATTCAAACCCGCTGATAAGTTTTCCCTATCATACGAAGCGAGATCATTATTTAGCGTCCCTGACATAGTAGGCGTTGAATCAATTTGACACATTTGTTGTAACGTTGGATCAATTGTAGTTATGTCACTTGTTACCTATTCAAATAATTTAGAATTTAAGACAAGTTTAGAAAAATTCTAAAAATGGAAAAATCAGACGTGGTAGTTGCGTTAGGTGAGGGTGCTGCTAATATAATAATAATAAGACAAACAAAATGTTTAAAACCCCGAGTAAGACTTTGGTTACTGATTAATGCCCTGATCTACGAATCACACTCGTAACGTTCATATTTTTTTGGAACATCAACACTTTTAATCCGTTTTTAATCGTTGGCGTTTCGTTCGATCGAATTAATCAGAGAAAAATGTGAAAATGCGGCGTTGCTAGATTCCATGCAAAATTTCGCACTATGTCGGGCGCCCCGCGGCGACTAAAATTGAAAACACATAATACGAGTTATGAGATGGCGCGCGTACGTACACATCTGCCTGCATAAATCCCGGAATTTTGATATTGATTATCATGTTGATTATATTACAGTTGAGTTGGATAGCGACGAAACGCAAATTATGGGCGTCCGCGTGCGGATTTTGACCTTTGTTTCGCGAGCCAGTTCTTTATCCGCAACGTTAATGCAAATTTACGAGCCGGGGCACGAATAATTTTTCTTTCGAAGCGCGGTATTTATCCGGGTCTTGAATTGATGGGGAAATATTTGGTGCATTTGTTACACAGTATTCTACGAAAAACTTGCATAACGTCAGAATATTCGATTTTTATTTCCCACTCAAGTCAAGACGATCATATTCAGATTGAGTTGGCTCCGCTTAATGAATTATCTTGCTTCCCATTACTTAAATTTTCAATTAGAAGTTGTTCGTTGCAGATGACGCAAGTTTAGTTTGTTGCAATTTGTTTGCATTTTCGATTTGACTGATTTGCTTGGAGTCGCTTATATTATTTTATATTCATAATTTAATTCGTTTATGTTCAACTTATATTTCAAATAAAATTTTTCTGGTTTGGAAGAGAAACTAATCTCTCATTACCTCCAACGATTATCAACAAACGCAACCAGTTGCGTCGCAACTGAAAACGAAGAACCCCAATCGTTCAACCTGACATGTCTCAGTCACGTTCGCGACGCAGGAAATCCGAACGAACCCGATCACTCATAACCTTTGCGCCCTAACGATATGACAAACAGAAATTAACGAAGACCCGAATTTATAACTAGATTCGTTCACAACTTTAGAACTAATTCCAATTAAGGCGCATTTAATTACGAAGCAGTTCACTTTGACGCGGAAACTTGTATGATTATCGCGACGAGGTTTGTTTTACAACGGCGAAGGGGGAACAATACCCGAACGCAGTCAAATCAGACGGTTTTATTATCGCAATCGCGCAGTTTCGCTTACGTCTTTCGTGTAACATTGAATGTGACGCAAGCTGCTTTCGGATTATTCGTAACAGAGCTTTGGTTTAACTAGCAATTCGATAAAATAATGGCGGGTAATGAAATTAGTCGAATTTGTAATAAGTTTATATAATTTGTGTATTTGTGGATCACATTGGTTAGTCTTCAATTATTTGCAATATTAAATATTTATAATAAATAATAACCCAGATCTCAAACCTATAAAAAATTTCCATCAAATTAAAAACAATTATAATTTAAATCGTAATAACAGTCGAAGGCACATAACGAATCGTCCGGGACATATTTTTCCTATTATTATTTTGGGCGGCGATCAAATATGTCGAGCGTAAAAACGATGTATCGGGCCGGAAATTGGTGCTATATTATTGATGGGGTTCGACGATACAGATGATGCGTATCTCTTGGCAAATTGTATATCAAACGGGCGATGTTTTTGTCGTTGTTTGTAATTTATTAATTGCCGCGATAAATTTTTGTTCGGGATTTATCGATTTTGTTTCGCATCTCGCCGAAATGGGGCGCGCGTGGGAGAATTTGACGACGATCGTTAATTAAACAGTTATTGATATTATTGGGTCGTATTGTTTATTTTCTTCGGACCAATCGTCGAGTTGGATGGGGGTGGTTTTATTGCGCGACGAATTTTTATGCTACTCGCAAAATCGTAAATGTAGAAAAAGTTGGAGTTGTGTAAGAAATTTATAATGGCCGATGTTTGCATTTTTCTTATGGTACTATAGAAAATATTTTTTTGCTAGAAAAGTTGTCAGCACGTTGGGTCTGGCCTATGACTAGATGTTAAAAAATTAAATTATAGAGAAACGTACGTTGCAGGGCATCAAAAAAGTCGTGAAAAAACTCGTAATGAAATTCAGGCAACTGCGTATAAATCGCGCCGGAATTAAACACATTCCCTTACGGTTATTACAGCGTTAAAAATTATGACGTTTCGTTCGCAGGTACAAAAAAAAATTAATCCGCTTACTAGATATAATGAGATTTGCTCCGACAATATTTTAATTATCATAACTAGCTAAAGCTCCTGCAGATTAAAATACGACCGGTTTAATGCGTCTATTTTCAGCTGATTATGACCCGAACAAATGACCATTACGTCCAATCGAAACGGACGCTCGCTCTAATCCAATTTGGACAGTTCGGAAATTACAATTTTCGCGGATCGGGAAAAACGTCGCACTTTCGCGCTTCGCTCCATGCAAAGCAAGTACAACTTTTTGCGCCGACTTAATACAATCTCGCCGCGACGCCGACGCATCCCGCTTTTTTTGCGGGCCGTTTTCTCTTGTTCCGTCGTGACGGACGCGGAGATAAAACGACGTGTTTTTGCGCGTTTCCGCTAATGGGGGACGAGAATCCGGGGCGCCCGGTAAGAAACAGCGACAACTAATCCCGCACTTCCATGATGTGTATCTTTGCTTTGCAACCGCCCGTAATCTGGAGATTTGTGGTGATGTATGCGCGGGTTCGCTGCAGATCTAGTGGACAAATTTATAACGCAAATAATAATAATGTTGATTTTGGCGTGATTTATGCCGCGGCGGGGGCGCGCGCGCTGCATAACTTCGCGTAATGTTGTCATAAAGGAAAGTTTTTGCGCGCCGAAGTCCGTTATCGTTAATGCGTGTGGGGGCAAAAAGGTGCGGATTATGCCACACTTTACGAGAAAAGGATGAAAGGATTTGGCGCTTTAAAGCCGGCCGTGTTTTTGAAAGTTTGACTTTTAAATAATTGTTATTGCGGAGATAAAGTCCAAGTGTATAAAGATGTTAAGTTTTTTTGCGGCGCGAACGAGCCAAGAGTATAATTGGAAATATCTCGGCGAAATAATCGCCCTTGTAATAATGTAACGTGTTCAAGCTTTTATTTTCACCCTCGTTTTTATTTGGTTGCGTACAATTGCGAGAACTTTGTTGTGACACGTCGTCCATCTCGCGTAACCGCGATAATCCGATGGGTGGACGACCACATAAGGTCCAACAAAAATCATCACATCATTAGTCTTTAATCATACAGCTGTTTCGACTTAAAAATTTTCAAGTGGTGTCCCAACTTATCAGCTCACACATTAGATTATTTTTCATCAATAATCAAATAAAATATACCAATAAAGTAAATAATTAAAGTGCAACGTCAGACATCAACAGTTAAATGGTTGGGATAAGGTATTTTCAGGATATGATTTTTAAGTTAATACTTCATCGTATCAATGATGCTAAATAAATGGTTCGAAAAAAAATATAAAGTATCAAATTCTTGAATCGTTAGCCAGCATGGTAATAACCAAATACTAATAGAATATCAGCCAACAATAGCTAATTGCCAAGTTGATTTATCATAACGATACGAATGGGTTTAATCGTATCTGTCGGGGTCCCAGCAGGTGTGGGTAAATGGCGTGCTGAGTGAAGTTAGAGCAATGGAACGGGGGGTACCTCAGGGCACCATCCTTGGACCTCTATTATTTCTGGTTATAATTGACCATCTCCTGGAGAAATATCCAGCAGCATCAAGAACGGGCCTGTACGCCGATGATACAAATATGTTAATTGAAAAGCCTACCTTAACGGACATGATACAGATGGCTCAAAACGCAATAATCGAGTTGCAATGCTGGTGCAAAAGCAATGGCATTATGTTAAATGTACTTAAGACACAGATGGTAAGATTTTATCCAATCAATGAAAAGATCGACAAGAACAAATTGATAAATCAACGGTAAATCGATCGTTCAACTTGAGTCGGGAAAATTCTATCTATCTATCTATCTGCATGAAATTTCATTCACTACGCTCAGAAATATCTGCACATCTAGTGATCAAATTTGTTCTACTGTACAACCCCTCATTACAATATGTCAAGTAAATGAAATCACCTATGGTGGATCCAATGGAATGATGTGTAAGTGAAATAGAACCGATCGTAGTTACAATGCGATCATAAATAATTAAAAACAACAAAAATAACCCAACCCAACCCAACCCAACTGGATTGGCGAAGAAAGAACACAAGACTAATAATGACGTCGAGTCTCAAAATGAAGAAAAACATATAGCGAAGTAAGAGAATTGGCACAGAACATAAATAGTTTTGATCATCATTATCCAAGCATATGAAAGGTAGGCGTTTACCATCAAGGATAGCAGGTTGTTAATATTTTAGAAATATTCCGATTGTGTAAGAAACTACATTATCGATTTTTCAAAAGAAAAATCCCTTGGTCATCAAAACCAATTCAGGAACCTGTATTTAATCACCTTTTTCAAGTACCTGCTTTTATACGTCTCCTATCCCTTTCTTTTCTCCTCTAGTCCGTTTACTTTTTGCAAAAATTGCCATCCACGTGTACTTTTAGTCTCGCCCTTTTATAGTTTATATTCACCCTCCAGTTATACTAGTCCTTCTCATATTCTTCCATCCAGTGTTTACATACATCCACACCATTCGCAGAATTTCCCCAGAACGCATATCTCACCTACTCGTCATCCATCCAATATTTAATCTCGTTATTTTCACCTCCGCGCCCGAATCTTGTCATCGTCTTCTCTTAATTTCCTGTTCATCTTCCCCTCAAATGGTTTCCGCACATATGCCCTTAGTTCCTTGTATTTTATGTTATTCTTCTACAAGCTTCGCTCTCCACAATCAGTCGCGTACCTCACCAACTCTGTTGACCTTCCAGTTCGAGCGTCGTCTTAAACTATCCTTGTGGCGTTCCTTTCAACTATTTTCGTCTTTCACTCGGCACATTTCCGGTCCTTACATCAATATACGTATTACTCAACTACTCATTCCAAACTAATATTCTTCCTTCACACTTTCTTACTCCACACACTCATCCTAAAGCCTTTCTTTAACCTTGTTTTTTTTTCTTAATAGCGGTTAGAAATACCTAAGTCGTTCGAAACCCCACGGATATGGCGTTCTAAATACATTTCAACATTTAAGGATTGCATTTTATTTGTTGGCATACTAATCTTTACATTCTGAAATTTAGATTCATTACTGACTACGAACACAAGTTTTGTGAGCAAACTTTCCTTTCATGTTTTCTTCTGCTTTCAAGTTTATCCCTTCATGGTCTCCAAACCAATGTTCCCATTCATCACCAACATTTCAACAGAAGTTGCACTTCTTATATTTCTCCGATATCCAATATTTGTTGGCCTGCTACTCACTTCCACATCTTAACCTTGCTAACATTTTTTTTCTTCTTCTGCTCCTTAAGGGGAGCGATGATTCTTTTGAATTGACATACTAATCTTTACATTCTGAAATTTAGGTTCGTTACTGACCACGTATGGTGCTGGATGAGAAATGGAAGGAAAACCCAACCCAAACCAACCCATCCCCACCCCCCCATCAATGTAATTGAGCCTACAATAAAAAACTGTCAGATGCAGAGAATAAAAAATTAATGGAAAATTAAAGACGAAACTAAAAATAGGAAAAGGTAAAAGAAATAAAATTAAAATCCAAACACGAAAAGAAAAATATTACAAATAAAACAAATAGAATGAAGTAAAATTAATTAAAGTAAATGGTCGTCAATAAAAATGACAATATGTACACTCTCACAGATTCATCCCTCGCCCCTCTCGCTCCCGATAAATTACGACTTGTAGAAAAATTAATGAGAATAATGACATGGAAAATAATAATATAATTCAAATAGTTGAGGCAATGCAACCTCAACGTAAAAAGAGCAATCACAACAAAATAAGTTTAAAAAAACATGATCTAAAAATTGAAGAAAACTTTACAACCAAGCTCACCTTTGAGTCTTTTCGCCCTTCCACCTTCATCCTTCGAATTAATTGACAAGCATGTGAAATAGAAATAAAAAGAAATTTTAGACGGTGCAAAATTGAGTCAAACATGGCCCCCACAGGAAATAATATAAAATATTTTATATAAAATCTACCCCCCTCTCAAGGATGGTCCATAAAGTGTCATTAATACATTTCAGGTACCAACAGAATTATTTTCTAAATAATTTATTATTAATATTAATTTTTCATTGAATTACTTTCTCCGTGCCAAATTGTGGCCTAAATTCGCATTAAAACAACGAACTAACACGTTGTTTTCCTTCTTTTGCTAAACATTGAACTATTAACTAAGCATTGTTATTGGGGCGGAAATCATTAATAACATTGCCATAGCGAACAAAATTTAATTAAACAAGATTTACGCAAAAATTAAGAATACATTGTTATGTAAAAATTAACGTGTATACACAACATTAATTGACATAAAAATGTCATATGCGAAAACACAAATTTACCAACTAGAAACAAAGAAAGTAATAAAAATTGATAAATTATCATAAAATATTTTTGACAATCTTGAAAACTTTTACAACACTTTTATGCCATATTGGATAATTCAACTGTCAAACTTTAACGCAATTGTAAAAAAATCGTTAAAAGCGTAAAAAAATTAAAATGCAAAAAAGTCAAATACTGCTGCCAGCTATTAAATGGCCAAGTGCAAAAAAAAATTACCTATTACCATAATTGACAGAATTGTCAATATATTTACTTTGTTAAACATTTTCCAAATATTATGTTACTAACTAAAATGTGTAAGAAAAATCGCAAGAAATTCGCAAAATTGTTATATTACTAACTAAAATTTGTAAAAAAATCGCAAGAAATTATCAAAGTTGTTAAACTGTCAAAGGTACAATATTTGAAATGTGAGATTTGTGAGCAAGCTTTCCTGTCTTCTTTTCTTTTGCTTTCAAGTTTATCCCTTTATAGTCTCCAAACGAATATTCCCATTCATCTCAACCATTTCCGCAGAATTTGCACCTTTTATATTTATCCGCCATCCAATATTTGTTAGCCTGCTACTCACTGGCACATCTTAACCTTGCTAACATTTTTTTTCTTCTGCTCCTTAAGGGGAGCGAGAATTATTTTATATTTTACGTTGTGCTCTCCCACAGATAACCCTACCTTTTCATACATTTTATGCTAAGTCCTACCCCTTTAGATGTGCCACTCTTGTTCTTCATTTTCTTTAACTCCTTCAATACCATTGTCACTAGAATCTGTTCAGTTCCCCCATTTGCTGTCATTTCGTATCTCACCACTCTTTTCCCACATCTACCCTCATCCATTCACTCAATGTCTCCTGCTTCACTATATACTGGCGGCGACTTCTCCAGGTTGAGTGCCATTTTTAACTGTCATTGGTGTATCCCATTTATCATTTTCTGGTCTTTCCACCCCCATACTTCCGCTCCATACTCTTGATATGCTCCATATCACCATTGTACAGAATTTCCCTTTCTTATTTCCCCACAGTATCTTCTTCATCTACCCTCCGCTCTCTTCGCTTATCGTTCCATAGGTTTCACGTGTCCGTCGCTGCTGTTGTTGTCCCTCACTACACACCCTAAATATATCCACTCCTGTTCTATTATTTTCCCCCAATTTCCTATCAGTTTTGTGTTGAGATGTATGTATATATAGTCGAGCCATTCGCAATAGTAAAAGCATTCCGCTGCTATGAAGAACTACGCTTGGACTGCGGTACAAAAAATTGAGTTAATTCTTGTGATAAAAAACGTTGTGTCGAACTTAAAATAAAATGCTGAACCACTTAAATCGACATATTAATCTAAATGATTTGTATATTTTTCTATTGTAAGACGCAATTAAGTCGTAAAAGCCTTTAGTGACTGCTATCATTTTGGAGACATCAACATCAACAACATCAACATCTCCACAAACACAAGACAGAAATGGATTAAACAACATCGATACTTAATTATATTGTCAACTATTCAAGTACATTATATTGAGTTTTTTTAACATGTTGGTAGTTAATTATGTCCAATATCTAATCGACTAAAATTTTATTGGCACGATTTTTTAAAAATACATTGCATGTGCAACGGAATTTAAAGTTGTCGGCCAAATGGGATTTTAATGACCATCGATTGGAAACTCCCAATTCAAGCCAAAAAATTACGAAACATAATAAGAACTTAAACGAAATTTGTCACATTTTGGCATTATTTACGCGACGTACTCAATAAAAAAATTATCGAGATGTATAATCAATTGTGGAATTAATGTGTCAATTGTTTTCTCATTCATTTTCAAACACTTTCTTTATTCTTGAAAACATAGATTTTCAATTGAATAAATTATTAGTATTTGTGGACGTCATGAATTATGTTCATCGATGACTACCTCAACGTTACGTGGTTGAGTTAAGATGGCACTGAGATTTTGCACGACTATGCGTACTTTTGTGATTAAATACTAAACATTTATATCGGTAAATTATGCAATGCTATGGGTTTCTATGGCGTTATAATTAATGCGTGAAAATTAGATCGCTTATTAATCTATGTCTCGCTTGGAATTAATTAAACAACGATTGGAAAAACGTCCCATAGTTGTGCTTTCTATTAAATCGAAACAATCCTTGATTTCATGCATCTCGCATAAGACGAGTTTCCTCCAATCCAACTCACAGCAAAAAAGGGCACAAAAGGAAAACACAGACATTTGCCTACAGTAAACACGAAAGCAATATAGGTATATAAATATTTTGCGGAATAAACGATTTCGCGAAAGTTCGACTAGAACCCGGTGATATTGGTCGTTAAACGTAACGCGAATATACGTTTTCTTCGATGCGGGGCCCGGGCCTCGACATGCAAATTCCAATAATCGTACGTCACTTAAAGGGAAATTTCAGTTTGTCAAGTGTACACAAAAATACGCCGGTACACGTTGGCGGTGGCTTATTTGAAAGGAGGTTCGTATTTCGTATTCAAAAGGTGTAAGCCGGCGCAGAAAGCCTTCTCCCCGTACACGTACGGGCGCGCGAGACGTCTTACAAAACGGGCTGGGCGAGCTTTCCCGTATCGCGTTGCGGACTTTGCGTCGTAATATGACGACGTTGTTAATTTACGTCGCAAACGATGGAATAATTATGGGAGTTTTCGAGCGTGGCGTTTTTTAGCCCTGGAGGTGCAATTACGTACTTCGCGTGCAAGGGGCGACTTGTCCGGTGGATTTTTTTTTCCCTATTCATCAATGACTTGCTAAATACGAATGAACGCATATTATCGTTCAACTAGCTGGGTAATAGTTGGGTTCTTCTTGTCGATGTCGATTCAACCCAATCCAATCCAAGGCAAAATTCAACGAATTTTCAGAGTTTGCTGTAAAATTTTTCAACCAGGGTTCACTATTTTGGATTTTTTTGGCTAAATTTGGTTTACATTTTGGTCTCAAATAACAAAGAAGAATTTTTCATTAATTTAACATCCCTTCTTATCATGTGGCAGCAATAAAATTAACAATTCACAAGACTTATCAGTGATTTGTTTTTAATCCAGTGAATATTTTTTAGAAAATAATTTATTTTATCTCACATTTATTCTTTTCATGTTCATGTCAATTGCCCTTCCATCCATCTTATTCAAACTCCTTATTCCGTAGCCACTCAATAGTTTAATTACAATTATAATTTATAATCTCAGTTAAATTTCGTTTGAAGGTTTATATTAAGTTCTGTTGCTGTAGGCTTCCTTGCTTTTGTTATGTAATATCCAATTACTTCGTTGATTGCATTAAATATCAAACGAGTTTTCGGTTTGCGCTCCGATTATTCGCCGAATAATCATTCGCTCGACCCAATTTCACGCAACCCACATCCATCGCGATATTTTCGTGCGAAACTTCGCAATTTGGCTCTTTGTCAAACGAGATCCCATTTCAATTTTTTTTTTTTTAATTCACACCATCGTTAATTTTTGTCCCCGATTTGGAAATATATGCAAAATGATAAAGTGAAATGCAAATTATTTCCTGGTATCACTCGATTTTTCGATTATTATATATTTCGTTGGCACCATTTATTCCTCCAATTAAAGTCCGCCGCGTTCAATCTTACGTGAACATAATAACGCAATAAATTTCGATGACGCTTTGAAACAGTTACCGTCGCCGCCGTTGGTGGCCGAACAATTCAAAACGTAATTTCAGGAACTCGTTGCGGATGTTTGATTTGTTGCCTGCCATTTACTGAATCAGAAGTGGGATATTAATGACTGTGTGTGTGCGCCTATCGATTGGCGCGAAGTAGCGTGTAATCGTTGATTAAGTGTCCGCGCGAACGTCGATTAAGCCATCGGATTGTCCGATTATGAGTTACGCCGCGTGCGTGTTTCGTTTCCGGACGCTCGTTGTTTCCGACGACGAATCCTCTTCTTTAATCGACTTGTTTGCGTCCGACGTTAATATTTCAAAGTGTTCAATGATATTGTGTTCCGATGTTTGTACAGCAACACGAAAACTTGTGTACTTAAGCACAATAATAAACAAGGATTGATAAGCATAATGACGTAATAAACAAGGATGGATGGGGGCTTTTTATTGATAATCTGCAATACGACCAAAACAAACCACTTTATCTGAAGATGACATCGAAAGGATCCGGCTCGCTCGTTGGCGAGTTCAGGCGGAGAATTTTTGGATGCGACGACGATAATTAAAATAAATTTGTATATTTGTCTAGCTTTGCCTCTGCCCCAAGTGCACATAATTGTAAACTTAAACGAGGACGACGACTTTAATGAATGATCAGTCAGTTCAGGAATTTTTTTTTGTTCGTTCCATGTAATCTCAAGAATTAGACAAGGGGGTGCTTTTCGTCGAATCTGACATCAAGCAGAATAATAGTCTTTGAAAAACAGGGGTTGTATTGGATTGTGTGGGTTTGGGTTGGGTTACATTTAACTGCAAAATTAAAATGAAAGCTTTCATACAACAGAATACATTTACATAAATATGGTAAGAACAAAATAAGTTAATAAATGTGGTATTGACCAAGTCATAAGGGAATACAAGAGCGTTTGATTTAGTCGTGCAGGACGTAGCCATGTACTTTGAAGTATCCAAAGGAAGCTTATTTATTCTGCTGAAAATGTTTGCATCATCGGCAGAGAATAAGTGCAATGCCAGCAGTTGATGGTCTCAGAAAATTCACGATAGTGTGGACCTGCCCAAAGCACTGATAATATGATATTTTAGAACAAAGCCAATTTATAATTCATACTAACCAGAAAATTCTATGAATATTAATTGAAAACTCAAAAAATGAAAACCGAGACTCAGCTCGACGACATGCATAGAAGATATAAGGACGTGGAACCCACAAATCCAACACCCGAGGGTAAAAATGATGACATATAACGAAGAAGATTGCATTTTTTATTCTGATTTCAGTCAAAAAGTTCATGTTGATCCTACTGGAATGTTTTCGCCAGCATGAGTAATCAAATTGTAGATTTGTGATGATGTGGAGTCATGGAGACACGGGAATAAGGATCGTGACGAAGAACTTGGTGAAGTACATATAGCTGTGTGTGGGAATTAAATGAAAGAAGGAGCGAAGAGACGAAGTTTCGATAGAAATAGAACAAGTTGACTTGACGTACAAAAAGCTGGTAAAGTGCAAACTAAGAACGGCCAGGCGCAACCTGCTACATTAGCTTATTTTAAAGTTATTTGTTGTTGTGACTTTGGAAATCAAAACACACTTACAATATTTTATAAATATAATTCTAAATTTAGATGGCGAGATTTTACTAATCTTTTAATCCACGTTAATAATATTCCACCGATCAGTGTCAGTCAAAATTTGATTAGCTTTTGACTGGAACTGATCTGCATGACACAGAGCAATTTATTATGACCATTTGGCGTAACTATAACCAATTGTGTAAGATGCCGCAACTTTTCCAAAGTTTTCCTGGTTACCACCATTAATAGTAATCCAAGTAGAACCAATCCAATCCAATCCAACCCAATCCAACCCAACCCGACCCAACCCAACCCAACCCAACATCACTGTATCAAAAGTTGATAAACACTCGAAACTTTTTTCGCATTTGTACAAATTAATTATAAAAATTGTCAACAAAATTATTGAATATGCAAATTAGTGGCAACATTTCCAATAATTGACCTGATAAGTAAAAGATATTTGAACGACAAATAATGCAAAATTGGTTAAAATTCAATTAATTAATTAATTAATTAAAAATTATAAATTATTCGACGGTTGGCTTTTTCAATTTTTGACATTTTTTGAAGTCCTGAGTGGTCCTGATTGCAAAGCAAAATTGACTAGTTTGGGTTTGGTTCAAAGTTTTGCATTTAAGATATCGATTAACCCAACCCAACCCAACATCACTGTAATCATTGTGACATTAGAACAAAACTTGGTAAAGAAGCAAAATGTTTTTCGCATTTGTACAAAAATATCAATTATAAAATTGTCAAAAAACACAAAACAGTGTCAAAATTTCAAAAAATGCTACAACTGCCTGATAAGCGAAAGATATTTCAACGCCAATAATACAAGAGTTGTGAACAATTCAGGCAAATTGTAACAACTTAAAAAATGGTAATACTGTAAAATTTTCAAAAATGCAATAGATTATCTTCATTGAAATTGTCGGCTTCAAAAATTAAAAAAGTAAAATGCAAGAAAATTTTAATTAATATTAGTCGATATTTTTAGTGCTTTTCTTACATTTCTGCATATTGTTTAACGACGGTGTTTTAATTTTTGATTTTTTGTATTTTCCTGATTAGTCCTGAATTGTCCTGATTGCTGTGCAACGTTGACTAGTTTGGGTTTGGCACAAAGTTTTGCATTTAAGACATTAATTTTATTTCATAGTTTTGGTACTTTGTTGTTTTTACATTGAATTTTTAATTCTTTGAAGATTTGGTTAATTATTATTTTTTGTCATTTTGTCTCGCCTAGTTTTTAAAATTTTTAGAAATTTTAAGTATATTTTTTAGATAATTTTTGGTAATTCTAATTTTGTATGTAATGTCTGAACTTTAGAGCATTTGGTCGTTCGCTGCAATTTTTTGAATAATTTTAATTTCCCCAGGTCCTCAATTTTTGACTTTTCTGTTTCGTTGCCTTCTATTCCTTCTTTCTTCATTTTAATTGTTTGGTTTTATACAATTTTATTTTGACATTTGTAACTTTTAGTTTTAAAATTCATGGAAATTTCACAAATATTCCACTTTAGGCGTTCTTGCAGTTTTTTAAATGCCCCCATTTTTTATAAATTTTCTAGCCAGTCGACAGAGTCATTAAAATCATTAACCTAACCCAATTTGATCTAAAAAATTCACAACGCACTTTTATTGTTTCGAATTACTAATCAATTGGGTTTGTATTAAAATGGGTTGGGTTGTGTTGGGTTGAGTTAGGTTGAGTCCATACGTCACTTTTCCAAATAATTTTACAAACAGCTTCCAAAAAAGTAGTCCTCCTTGAAGAATTGTCATAGCGAATGAAATATATTTGAGATTCATGAAAAAAATGTTTTTTGGAAGAAATTTGAAATTTTTGAAATTTAAACTAAACGACGATAAAAAGGAAATTCACGATGTTATCTCCTATAATAACTCTGACTATCACTGACAGCAGAAGTTCAAATAGGGCATCGACTAATTGATGAATGATCAATGATCAAGAGGCCCTCTCATTCCTTTTTCATCGAAGCCCATAACGTACTGAAAAAAGGGTGCACAATTCTATATAAACTACCCCATGGGAATCGCTGAGGATCAATGTTCCTCGACTTCACCATTTAACTCACAACAAAAACAATACATGTTACTATTAATATAGAGAAATCTGATGGTGAAGATATAAACTAGAAATAAAAGGATGAGGGACGAAATCACTCAAAGCTGTCCGCATCGCAACATAAAAGAACGACTGGGATAGAGAACTAAACGTATGCCCATAGATACTAAATATGGGATAGGAACGAATTCAAGTGCAACTGATGCAGACTTCAAAACCAACAGGACGATAAAAGGTTAATCCCCCTAGGGTTAGAGAACCAATCCATAAGACAAAGATTTAAAAAAGACGGAAAATTGGAAGAAGCAATCTGCATGACGAGGGGCGAAAGAACACAACCCCATCAATAGACTAACGAAAAACTGAGAATTTCAGGCCAACCCAAATGAAATAAGAAGAAGAAATTGTCGTTGTTTAAATCGATTTGGAAACGAGGCCAAAATTTCTCCAACTATTTCTATCGTTGCGCAGAGATGCACTCAATAATTACAACCATCGTACCTTGTGCAATTATTTTATTTTAAAACATTACATAACTGATCGTGATGTGATCTCACCCACACAGTATACATTTTCGGACGAACTCAAGAAAATTTTCAATTTAAAAATTAAATTAATAAAACTGTCTATAATATAGAACGTAGTGTGGTCATCTGTCGACCAACGATTGAATTATCGACTGGTTGTAAAATTAATTTCGTTTCCTGGCCTATTTTTAAGAATTTAATTTTTTTAACCGCTTTGAAAAATATTAAATTGTTTGTAACTTTGAAAAACATTTTAATAACTTGCAGCCCATTTAAAATTTTAAATACTTTTCCCATTCCATGCTTTTCTACCGATTGACGTTTCGACTTCAATTTTTTTACACTATTTTCTGGCTAGACATACTCATCAACATATTCGTTAAAACTCTGCCCAAATAAATTTGATGCATTTGTTCTCCAGTAATATGATTTCGATCCGATATCTGTAATCAATTTTTTTCCATCAAGCAAGTAAAATATTTGCTATTTTTCGACTCAATTCGTTTTCGACCCACGTCCTAATTTGGGTAATTTTTAAAATTTGTATCTTAATATTTATTTGCAACTAATTCGTTGTTCAATTTGATTCAAAACGCAGATCAAATACGTTATTTTAATTTTTATTTTATGTAAATGGTTTTTATAATTAAAAAGAATTGCGCTTTCGAAGCTTAAAAGCACAATTATGTAAAATGCTTTGACACACCGACGACATAACATGAAGTAACCTGGTGGCGTGACTAGTTACAACGACTGTAAATTTGTTTTCCGTGTCGTGGTACATTTATTAAGTTTTTCTAATTATATGAACTTATTTGCATGCGATGTAAAACTTACGTCGGCCACTGCCATTAAATGCCATTACACGTCGACTCATTAATATTTAACACAAAATAACTTTCTTAATTCAAACTCGATTTTCTTTCCCATAATTCTCTACGTCGTTACCTAACCCTCCCGCTCAAAAGCGACGTAAACAAATCCAACGAACTCGATTCGCTAACAGTGTGGAAATTTAACTACGCACTCGTCGCGGAACCGACTGCAAATGAAAAGTTTTAAAGTTTTTCACGTCGCACCAATTACACGTACGCGAAGAAAAATTTCCAAATTAATTAATTTTTGCCTTTGCCAGACAATAACGGCCGCTGCTCCTTTGTAGTTCGTCGCCATTATGTAAATGTAATTAATAATGGAAATATTGTATTTCGCGGACGAACGTCAAAACGTAACTTAAACTCGGCCGGCGTTCGTTATTATTTCACCGGTCTTTTGTTTCTCGATATTTTAAACGAACGCGGTAATGGCACAAAAGAAATTTATTTCGCGCTCGAAAATCGAGTTAATTACGACGTAGATTGTGGGCAGGAACGGGAACGCTTAAAATTCGTAAACGTATCAAAGATTTAAAGTCACCGAAAGTTGTTAAAATTAAAATAATGCAATAATACTATGAATATTATTATGAATTCCGGTGATTCCAACAACGCAAGCTCCGCCACATGTATGAACAACAGAATATTTCACAAATACAAGAATTAACGGGCGGATCAGCCAGTCCCACACTGCACCGCATCAATAATTAATCCATTCCATTGTAGGCGACGCCTCGACGTACTAATTTATAGACAGCGTACTCGCAATATTACTTGTTGGCCGCCCGTTTGTAACGTTCGGCTTCGCTCTGTTGCGGAATTCCGTTGTCAAGATGTTAAAGATGGCGCTGTCGTCGAGCGCGCGATAATTTCATATTTATGACGCTCCCGTGTCACCCGCATGCACACGTATTTAACAATGCTCGTGTGAATTGTGTAGCCGTATAAATAGGTCTTATGTGTGACACTCGGCGATAATTTCGATAGGTTTGCGCGATATACGGCGACAGACACGGGTGTAAGGGGGGGCAGGGGGCAAAGCAATAATATTGCAGTGATTACTGGGCGGAAAATGTGCGCACATAAACATGTAAACGTGTGCGACATCGCTGTAGTTGAGATTTACGCCGCGTGAGATTTAACGTGTGCTGGATGGCAAACCCAACCCAACCCAACCCAACGTTGATGGAAACTCATCTAAAAATATACATACAGTGTGTTTCACTTAAGAGTGTAATACCCTCGTTTTTTATTTTTAATCCAATTTTAGTCTTTTTTCCCAAACGTAGAATACTTATTGCTCCATTTACTTCCAAAAAAACAATTGTCTTCTTTAAATGCAAAGCAACCTGTGATGGCAAAATATACGGCAAAAATCAAGAAATCACTACAGGGGTTTTTTTTATCGAAAAATTTTACTAGTAATGATTGATCAGAATTCCGCAAAAACCCTAAATCCAAAATTTTATGAAAATTAAAAATTTTGATCTTAGAGGTGATGAATTAATGATAAACAATAGGTTACATTGACGCTACAGAATAACAAATTACTCTCAAATAACAAATTTTTGCAGGGTCAGCGAAATTTGCGAATTGTCACGAAAACTGTACCAACGGAACTAAATAATTGACCTCCTTGGAAAATTTCCCACAAAAATATATCACGATGGGCGATAATTGTAACAAATTCCCTTGGAGACATTTTTAAGATTAATTTTTTTTTCAAAACCTTCTTTAGCAACAAGCGACATTTTTCAAAAAACAGAGAAAGCAGTTGCAATACACACGATAGCATCCTGCCTCGCCAAGACTGAAAAAGGCTCGATTAGTGCGGTCAAACGTGAAGCATAACTAACTGTGTTCTTCGATTTTAATGGCATAGTGCATCATGAATTTCTGCCACGAGGTCAAAAGATCAACTTCGTTTGCGTGAACCAATCCGAAAAATCGCCTGCATTTATGGAAAAACAATCCATGGCTCATCACGATAACGCACCTACATACACTTCATTGCCTGTTCGTGAATTTTTGGCCAAAAAAAAATACTGTAACGCTGCTCCAGCATCCATATTTACCAGACATGGCTTTGTGCAAATATTTTTTATTTCAAAAAATATAGAGAATCGCGCATCGCTGAAAGAGCTAAAGGCTATCCCAAGGAACCAGTTTCGAGTGTTTCGAGGATTGGAAGGAGCGCTGGCACAAGTGCATATTAATAATGGGGACCAATTTGAAGGCGACAATGTAGACGAATAACATCAATGTAGACGAATAAATAAATATTTTTTCAAAAAAATTAAATTCCCGTTTTTTTTCTAAACACACCTCGTAACCGTCATTAATTTTCTCCTCGACATCTGAAATCTGGATGCTCGAGTTTCATTCAAAATTCGACAAAAGTGTCTGTCGATTTAGAGCCTTGAACCACCATAATTTTTCGATGTACTTTAGAGCAGCGATTCTTAACAGGGGGTTGGGTTGGGGTGGTTAGGGTTGTGTTGGGTTGGGGGCGTAGACATTTTACTCAAATTCTAACTGTATTATAAATTGATTACCATTTAAAATTGACAGTTCATATAAAAATCTTTGTTAAAATTACTACATCAAATATTCCAAGGACACTATGAAAGTACATAGAAGAAGGAGCCTGGAAGATCTCTACAAAGAACAGCTCAATCACCGAAGCTCGCGACATTAAACTAAGGATAATCTAGAAAATTTGGAAACGTCAAACCAAGATTATCAGACCCGTTCTTCGACACCCAAAATTGCAATCTCTTGTAGTCAACAAATTGCTGCAAAACTAAATTCTATTAAAAATCCATTATCGAAACGTAATATAATTAGGGGAAAAGTTATTGAATGGAACAGTTTGAAACGAAAAAGGAGCATTTAAAGCATGAATGAATGAATTCGATGAAGATAATCAGTATAGACGATTTAATTATAAAATTATTTAACGAAAATGTACCCTTGGAATATTTTACGATTTTCTTGGAAAAACTGTTACATGTGCAATTAGTACAATCAAAATATTGTGGCCCTTATATTTGTATTTGAAAATTATGTCAAAATGTAGGTAGATATTTTTCGATTTCAATCGATGAGAGTCCAAAATCTGTAAGGTGTGATAAATTAGTAATTACGACGCGATTTTGTCGATTTTTGGACAAAACAGTCGTAAATTTTCTTGCTAAGAGAACGCATATTTTTGCGTCCGAAGTGAATAATTACGAAACTTCTAAATTTAATCAAAACGAACAGTTCCAACTCTGGGAGGAAACGTTAAAACAAAGAATAATAGCAATTAGTGATAATAATAATAATTTAAATAATAATAATAATAATTTAAATAATAATAATAAATAATAATAAAAATAATAATTAATTCGTTCGTAATTTTAAAATATCATCACTCATTTCCTTTGTGAAGGAATTACTGTTGATTGACCGTATGACGAAGACTATGATTTTGGTGTCGACTATCGTTCCCCACGTTGGGTCCACTTTGATGTTTCATACGTTTTCACCAGATACGCTGCATACGCACATAAGTGTCACTAAATGGTTAGTTGCAACATAACAAATTACTAAACAATAGACATAAAGACGTGGCAAACGTAAAAAAACAATTTATATTAAAATACAGTGGTTGTAAAACGGTAAGTTATTTACAATGATGTAACGTGTTGCCACGAAGTGATTATTTATTTAAATAATAATTGCACTGCTGTGGTTGTAAAACGGTGAGTGTTAGATACAAAGAATTAGATTATTTTGGAGCAATGGTCCGTGAGAGACGATGGAATTAGGGGTATTCATAAATAATTGCAGTTTAAAATATGAACATTTTAAATCGAAACTCCTTTTTATAGGTTTTTTTTTTTACAGAAAAGGCAACAGTTGTGCAACACACGTGGATTCAAAACGTTGGTGACTATGAAACGATTGGAAGAATAATTATTTCTTTCAGGTAGCAAACAATTGACATTCGCCATTCCAAAACTGTAGGCATCCGCCGAATATAGAATTTAGGCGAACATTTATGTGAAAAAGTTTCAACAATTGTAATAATGATCATCATCACATCATCAGATCGTCACGTACATATTCGCTGAAGGTGTCTCTGTTCATGGAATGGTAAGTGATAACAAAATTGTCCGGTAGTGTAAGTACCACCTAACGTCAGTAACCCAGACTCGTACTACTACTCAACTACAGACATCTGCTTCGACCGATGAAGTCGATACTATCCAAACTTGTAACTATTTCGCTGTCGTCGAAAGATGACTTATGTCGACTACGCGAAGTACCTACAGGTCGAAGCAGACCACTGTATTCACACAGCAGCACGAGTGTGAACGTACTGACGCACTTTAATATAATCATACACACAAACAAAAAAGTTTTTTATATGTTTGTGTGTCTTACATGACTCGATGCACCTTCAGCGAATACATTTGTCGTGATTTGATGAGCCCATAGAGGACGAAATTGCCATCATCACCTGTTGCATTCGCTCAAATTTAGTTTCAACAGAGCGGTGTATCGTGCCGATGACTGCTAATTAGTTACAAATCTGGACACAATGGATTAGTCGATCAAAGCAAACCACTGCAATTGGATAGCAGCACGATAGTGATATCTATCTAGATGGCGTTACTCACACAAAAATCTCGTGTTATGTGTTTATGTGTTATAAATAAATTATGTCATATTTTTAAATAATTATGAATTATGAAAAACTTGTCCCACTTGATTATTATTTTTATTTCTTTAATTATTAACATAATTCGATCCCCCTCATTGCCAATTCCGTCGATGCCCATCCGGTTCGCATCGACTAAATATAAAAATCTGTCGTAAACAAAGCAATTCGCCGAGTAGAACCGCGCGAAAACGCCGAAGTGAAAAATAGTCCAGATATACTTGGCACTGTCATCGGATCGAATGGCAAACGTCCAAATTGAATTCTCCGCAATTCATTACGAAATTACACGGACGACATGCGGCGCTCAAGTTGATGGAACGGACGGCGCTAGGAAACGTGCATGGATTTTTCGAAAAAGCAAAATAATGAACACATGTAGCACCGAAAAAAAGCACAAAAACCGCTAACGACGCCGCGGCGTCCGCCAAAAAGAAAAAAAAACGCAAAAATATATTTCCATTCGTACGATGATAACTCGTTCTTGAAAAAGAACGCTAACAAAACATTTCCCTTGTTTCCTATTTAGTAAAATAAACACTCTGTGTTTACAACGAAAAACGGGATTATTTACGTTTATAATCCATTTATATTAATATGCATTTTGATGCGTTTATAATAAAAATAGAGTGCCTCGCTCTATTGTTGTATTCGAATTATTTTAACGTTTAAATATCTGCATTTTTAGTTATATATGTTTTACGTTCGCGCATTTTTGCGTTTGTTTATTTATTTATTAGGTTTCATGTAGAAGTTATTGTTAAAATTTTATGTAAAACACGATGTTCAACGGGTAGGTTTCATCATCGATCGACGTTCATGTTTCAATTAGCTACAATTATTTTATTTTTTTACCCCTGCATGTTAAACGGGGAGAACTGATCATTCAATTCAATTTATTTGTGAAAGATAACTCTTTACTGAGCTTCTCGGCTATTATACAATCAACGATCTCCATAGCATCGGAAACGAAGTTAACATGAACGAAAGTTACGTTGACCAAAAATTATTAAATAAACATTAATTGCGACGAAATTTATTAATCTGGAACGATCCTGCGAACGCTCCGCACATTAACTGCCCCAATTTCAAACCAAAATGTAAATGTGAGATGGCTGTCTAAACACATAGTTATTTAAAATTTAATTAAACGCGAATCTCTTATTTATCTTACATTTTACAGCGAACTCATGCACCGCTAAACGTATTATTGTTCCTCGCAGTCATTCGCGGGTGCGTCGCTTATTTATTTACCATATTCAATGCGAATCCAATCTTTCCTAAACAAATATTGTGTTTGCGAACAATGCGCCGATTTTAATATTCATGGGCGACGCGCGGGGGGGCGGAAAAACAACAAAATAACGCACTGGAAACAGCCCGGCGCAAAAACGCGCCTAATACGAATTTAATTATTTTCGGTCTTGGGTCCGGTAAATATGAGTCCTGACCGAATGCAACCATTACCGCTGGCAGCACACGTGAGAGTCAGTTGCACTGCGATAATGTGATAACGGTAATTACCGAGCGCACGCAGTGCATAAAATATAACTGGCTCCGCTGTTAATATTAGCACGCGGGGGTTGCGGGGGGGGGGGGGAACGGCTTAGGTAATTGATTGTATCAGCGAGCGCGGTGCATTCGTTATCGCAGTTTGGCTTCCGAGACTGTCGCTTAGTCGAAAGGGGGATGCGATGCGCGGTGCGTGCAATATTATTGGGATTGCGTTCGAAATCCAGGTTTTGACTAATCGATGACGTCGGTCTCATTATAAACAATCAATTAATGAAACCAATTGTGCTGCGAGGTAAAATACGATATCGCGCGCGGCCGTTAATCATTAGTTCGTGATTACGTTGCGTGTTTGTAGTTGTGTTTTTCGAAAGAAAAACACCAGCCACCAGATATGGCTGCGATTGTCTGGAACAAATTTTCGATCACGTCGGACGCTACGCCCTCGAAACTAAAGACTGTTATGCCACCTCACCTGCTGTTGATTGCTTTTTAATTGGTATTTATTGCAATCTCGACATTTACCAGACTTTGTCTGTGGTTTCAACTTCCATTATTCTAAAATTCCAGTTTTTATTTTAAGCAAATATACCAGTGAAATAAAGAAAGTTGTCACCCACCATATGCAAAAGGGTGGTGCAGATCTGATGGGTTGTAAAGATGTAGAGCAAAAATTCAACATAGCAAAAAAGTCGCTGCTGCTAGAATTAATAAAAATCACAAACCACTATAAAATTCGAAACCATTCCGTTTTGAGTTTAACATCACCAATATGTTGAGCTATATAAGGATTTATGACAGAACATACAACGAAAGTGCATTTAAAGAAATACAACATCATTGAGATAATGAAACAGACTTAAAACAACGCATGCGCTTCGGGTTTTGAGACAGATTTAATACTTAAATCATAAAGGTACAATCGCCAAAGCATTTATGAATTAGCGACGAAGAAGTTCAAACATTTTGGAAATACAAGTTTTAAATTTAATTTGAAATTATTAACGTACAATAGAAAGGGCCGAAACAAAACTGAAAAAAAATATGTTAGCTCTGGGTTTTGAAGAAAATAACATTTGCGTCTTTAGTGACTTTAAACATGAAAATTTCGATTGAATATAAATTGACGAATAGAACAAGAACAATATATTAGGTCTGGGATTATAATCAAAATTAAGTCACACATTTCAAACTTATATCAAAACTGTAAACACGCGATTTTCGATTGATTGACAATTATAACATAATTAAAGTTTTAATGTCAAACACGTTCGTCTAGAGATAGCTCCATTAATTAAAAAATATATGAAGTATGATAGGTTTTTGCCAATGAAAATGGAGAAACTTGACATGAGTCAGCCATCAATACTTCTTTGGAAGTGAACTAGCCCGATATCAAAAATGGAAAATGTGTGCTATTTAAGGTCTTAAGACAGGCAAATTTCTTCTGAAATAATTAGAATAAAACCAATGCAATTAGATCATTTAATACTTGCATTTACAATAAAAATAATGTACACAATTTAAAAAAAATTTGCATTGGCCGTCAAAAATGTCATGAGAGGTAATGCATCTATAAATAGAATAAATAATACGATTAAAAGTATGGAAAATAAATCAATTATTGAGTCCATTTTAATGTAAATGATTAAGGTTTTAATTGATTCAAGTTATAATAATTGTAAAATAGTGTAAATTGTCGTATGATTTTAATTTATGTGAACCGTAAAACAGACTGTTTCACCCTTCTGGGCTCCTCGGCCCACTAAATGTCGCGACAGTAACGACTTAGTCGGTCAAAGCAGACTTTTGTAATTGCAAAGCAGGTTGGGGTTATTGACGACTAGATAGCGTTCACTTAATCATAATCAAACGATCTCAAGAAAGCCTTGATTTATTGTGGTCTTGATTGCTAATCTTGTAGTCTACAACGCTAGACTAATCCTTGAAATCTTTATTGGGGTCAATTGGGTTTCAGTTGGGATCATAAGTTTGAATTGGAGTTGATAAGCTCTAGGAGATAGATTAAAAAAAAGTTAATTCGTTGTGGATACCAACCAATTTAATTTAAGGTCAAAAAGTCCTCAACGATATAACGCAGAAACCCCCTAATTCACTATCTAGGCTAGTACTAAAAACCGTTACTGACAGGGGATTAGGAGCAGTCTGGGATGTTCCACACAGCTCGTCATTTTTTTTATTATTTTGATTAACATATCAAACATATTTAATATTTCAAAATTTCTAAGCCTTTTTGGTAATTTTTCTTTATAGAATTTTTTTCAAAAATAAAATAAAATAAATATGCCCCCTACCACACAGCACTTTATTCAATCTGGACGTACATTTCGACAGCTATGCTGCCAACTTCAGCAGAAAACTATAATTTCTGTCGTCGAATCTTTTATTTTCACCTTTTGGTAATTTTCGTATTTTTTGGGTTTCGGCTTGGTTGGGTTTGTGTTGTGTTGTGTTGTTTCATTTTTTAGCAATTTCGGTAATATTTTCTTATATACTTTCTGTCCTGCATTTTATATTTAAAATTTTTGTATTAAGTTGGGTTTGGTCATTTTAAATAGTTTTTGATAATGTCGACATTTTTGACAAATTTAGAATCAATTGAAAATGTTAATTTTTTTTTCTAAATGGTCTTGGACAAATTTGATCACATTTTATAAAAACTTTTCAGCAATAATTTTGTAGGCAATTTCCTTAGTTGAAATTTTAAAAATTATTTCTTAAACTTTATAGATTTTTTGTTTTGAATGTAAATAATTTTCACACAATTGATGTTTTTTCAATTCAGATTTCGATCACTTTCTTATAAACAGGATTGGCTTTAAATTTACACAATTTTGCTTTGTTTACAATTTTGTGCTTTTCGATAGTTACCTCCATTTTAATTTTTCGTTTGAAAATTTCGCAAATTCTATCAATTATTGGACACTGTTTACCCTTTTCGTATTTTGAACAATTTTTATATTTTTATTACACATAATTGACGTTTTTCAATTCAGATTTCGATCACTTTCTTATAAACAGGATTTGCTTTAAATTTACACAATTTTCCTTTGTTTTGGTTTGGGTTGGGTTTGGTAATTCTCACAATTTTTGACGAAAGCAGTTCAGAAAAACGAGATTAACTTCCTTGACAATTTTAACAACAAATTTTCAAATAATTTGTGAAAATGTCGACACTTTTGACAAAATTAGAATTCATGATTTTCTAATTTGTGTTTGACACATTTGACCATACTTCGCCATTATTTTTTTTTTTTTAAACTTCACTACTTTAGTCCCAGATACGCTAATTGTACAATTTTTCGTGGTTTCTAGAAAAAAAATAACTTTTTTTTGCACAAAGGGGGTACCCTTAAGAAATAACGCAGTTTTCGACCGTCAAAAAAAACAATGATATTTATTTTTTTTCTTACTTTTAATAGTCAGAATACACTATTTTAGTCCCAGATACGCTGATTGTACAATTTTTCGCGGTTTCTAGAAATTTTTTTTTGAAAAAATCACTTTTTTTGCACAAAGGGGGTACCCTTAAGAAATAACGCAGTTTTCGACCGTCAAAAAAACAATGATATTTATTTTTTTTCTTACTTCTAATAGTCAGAATACACTATTTTAGTCCCAGGTACGATAA
The DNA here is from genome assembly GCA_959613385.1 of Geotrupes spiniger. NCBI lineage: Eukaryota > Metazoa > Arthropoda > Insecta > Coleoptera > Geotrupidae > Geotrupes > Geotrupes spiniger. The sequence goes on from OY390739.1 coordinate 25,398,742, forward strand.
TTGTACAATTTTTCCCGGTTTCTAGAAAAAAAAAATTTGAAAAAATAACTTTTTTTGCACAAAGGGGGTACCCTTAAGAAATAACCCAGTTTTCGACCGTCAAAAAAACAATAATATTTATTTTTTTCTTACTTCTAATAGTCAGAATACACTATTTTAGTCCCAGATACGCTAATTGTACACTTTTTCGCGGTTTCTAGAAAAAAAAATTTGAAAAAATCAATTTTTTTGCACAAAGGGGGTACCCTTAAGAAATAACGCAGTTTTCGACCGTCAAAAAACAATGATATTTATTTTTTTTCTTACGTCTAATAGTCAGAATACACTATTTTAGTCCCAGATACGCTAATTGTACAATTTTTCGCGGTTTCTAGAAAAAAAAATTTTGAAAAAATAACTTTTTTTGCACAAAGGGGGTACCCTTAAGACCGTCAATAGTGTCTACCTATTTTGATTATTTTAAATTTATTTCATAATTTTTATATATAATTTTTGCTTTAAATGTAAATAATTTTCAAAAATTGATGTTTTTTTCCATGAAGATTTTTATTACTTTTTTTATAAACAGCATTTGCTTTAAATTTAGACAGTTTTGATAGTTAATTTTTCTATTAGTTGTAGAACATGTTTTTGCCTTCTACGTATTTTTATCAATTTAGCCATTTTTAGTCCATATACCTTCCACATTTTCGACGATTTTGAAACATTTATTTTCATTGGCGAATTTTTATATTTCGAACATTTTGGATTTCCGTTGGACAATCCCTTTGGATTGGGGTATGGCCATTGTTATAATTAACACTCAAGATAATTTTTCACTTCTTCGACAAGTTTCATTTCATTGTTAGATTGGATTGGGTTATTAATGGACGCCATAATTGTCAAAGTAATATTTTTGTTAAGTTTCTGCCATATTCGACATCAATTCTATCAATCTACACTATATCATGTACTTTATGGATAGTTTTAGATCCAATAGCCAATAATAAAATACGTAAGGTAAAATATTATGCTGACACCCATTGCCATTTTTTCAACAACACACTTTATTACTTGCCCTTAATTATCACGAGGTTTCTAAGTTATTTATGTTAGTTATTTGTCCTGGGACACTAAAGTTACTTTTTTCCAACAGGACATAAAATAGCACTTACACGACATATATAGCTCAAAAAATGCCATTCACGCAGATGGTGGCATTATGTTCCCCATTTATTCACTTAATCTAACGCACTGATCCTCAACAGTACAAAAAAACACCACTTCGACGGGATCTAGTTCAACTCAAACATTAACGATTTTAATAACAATTCCAGTAGCGCAACCATGAATGCGAAATGCGACCGATTACAATTTCAAATTCACTTAAACACGCTCCCGCAAATAAAGCGCCCCGTTAATAATTTCCACCGTCGCAGATTTGTGTGCATGCACAACGTGTGCTGTTAAGTAAACGATGTGTATCCATTCGCTCGGAATTCAGCGATCCATTATCATTATCGCGGTGTCAGCCGAGGGATGAATTGGAAAGTTTGCTCTTTATTTCCCGTCCCTCTCCAATTCATGTAAGTTTCTAATTGTTGGTTGTATGTGTGTGAGTGTAAGTGTTGGGGCGCGTTGCTTAACGTTATGATGCAAAGCAAACTAGTTTCCACTTGCTGCGAGCTTAATACCTGTAGACGCAATGTTTAGCCGACTCATTTGCAATTGTGTTGGATGGTGTGTTCGGCGAACTTTGCGAATTTGGAGTTTTGGGCGTTTAGTCGGGATTATTGGGATAGAAATGTCCTTAATGGGGACTACGATTATATATTGGATAATAAAAACGTATGTGTGGAAATTTTTTCTTCTTTTTGTTACAGACGCAAATTTTAATATTTTCAAGAAAAAGTTAGTAAAAAGACTGTAAGATTGAAATCGCAGAAACAGTTTGATAAAGAGATCGGTATTAGAAAATACCTTGTAGGCGTACTGAAGTTAGAATTGTGTATGACAACAGAATGCACATGCACATGCATGACATTCTTTCTAATCGACCATCGTTGACAAATTGTAATCAAATATGACTTAAAATTAATTCAAAACGATATCAAGCACTTGCATATACACACAAGTATCTTAAGCACGACTCGCGAGTGAATTCCGTTGCACTATTTCTTGCAAACTTGAAGTTCAAAAAAACCAACACAGTTATAACGACCGTTACTGCAACGAATGGATTTTGTTGTGAATCTCCCATGAAAGAGCAATATCAAAGAATAAATCATTAACCGCGATTTGCAATATTCCATTGTTAATCTAACATAAATCACGATTTGTTTACAACATTAAATAATAATTAACGAATACATCCGAACCATCACTCGACAACGAAATAATAAAGTCTTGCACGACATCCGTGACGTTACCTTCGATAAATTGTCGGAATTTCCACCGAACACGTTGATGTTATAATGACAATTCGCCGTTCATTGTCTGCGGAAAAGCGACAGCAACAAATTGCCAACTTTACGTCAAGCGACGCAATCATAACGGCAGGATTAATAATCAGTACTGGTGGTTTAAAGTTCAGGCGAACAAAGTAGGCGTAGAACTATGCGAATAAAACGGTTTTGTTTTAAGATAACGCCGCCGCCCTAATTACGAACCTGCGCTTCGTTCAGCGGTCGCCAATTTCAAGATTCGAGTGATGTGGATCAACACGCGCCTATTTACGTAACCCCCAATTCGTCAAGGATCGCGAATAGATCGTGTGAATCACGTGTGTCGCAATGAAAAAGAAAGTGGACCTATTTTTAGGGAGCCGCGCACGTGAGTCATTCAAAGAGTTTATCGAAGACTGGAAATAATTATACGCCTAAGTCTATCAATAAAAAAGCTCATATACAGGTGGTTGTATAAACTTCCTGACGTATTACAATAACAATAAAAAAAAATTAAAAAAACATGAAGACGTCAACGTCAGTTGAAATTCGTCAAAAATTAATTAGAAATATAAATGAAATTCGTAAAAATTTGGTACTTGGCACCAAAATAATTCACACTATTGTATTTCCCCTATGATAGCATTACACTTAAATAACATTTTAAAAATGACTCATAAATCAATCGTTCTTTTGTATTTGACCGGGTGCAACTTCAACGTTAAGTCATCGTAGCTGTGATAACGAAGTCGGGCTAGAATCTCTGACGAAATTACTTTAGAAACACTCAGTCAAAATATTTATTCCACTGTATTTTTTGAAATTCTCGTTAAAAAACCGCTCATAAATCAATCATTCTATTGTATTTTACCGGACCCAACTTACTATCATCGTCCACCCAAGCAAACCAAATAATTTTATGACAAGCAACTGATGAAGCAATTGTATATTTGACCAAATCTGATAAATCCAAACTTTGTTTATAATTATGTAAAAATAGAAATAATTCAACGCAGTAACGTCGCGAAGTCCGGCGAGGAGGTTCATTACGATTCAACTTGCACTACTTAAAAACACTTGATTTTACAAAACGCATAAGAACGAAAAACGAAAACAAATACCATAACAATAACAGAAACGTGCGTTTTAAAAAATTCAACAATCATCGAATAAAATGGAAGATAAGAAATAGAAAATACAAACTTGTATTAAATACAATGGAAATTAAAATAGACACCATTTTTTCATATATTTCCATTTATATAATTTCTATGTATTTTTCTTGCATTGAATTTTCTTTTTTGAGTTGTTTTCGTTGACGTTTCCTTGTGATTTATTTTATATACAGTGCGACCGGAAAAGTGTTTGTATTTGGGTTGGCTCGATTTCGGTTGGGTTGGGTTGGGTCTCCAAAGTACCCTTGACGTTATTAAGAAGTCATCGACAAAGCTATGCTCCAGGACTTAAATTTTGGTGTACCCTGCAATTTTTATAGAACCAAAGCGAAAATGAAAAATAAGGAATGAAGCGGTAAACGTGTAGTAATATTTTTATACAATTTCTAAAAGAAAACTGTGGTAATGAATTAAAGGTATTAACAATGACTTTGTAATGATTATTCCTTTAGGCCATTTTGTGATAAACCACCCCTATAAGAGCACAACAATTGCACAATTAAGGTGCAGCCCTGGAGGTGATACAAAATTATTTATTAGCAGGTTTACATTAGCTAAAATGGAATGAAGCAATTTGTTTTTTTTTTTGTTATATTTGAGCAGAACCACCAAATTTACATGAAGAGGTTTTTAATTTATTACATTTTTTCGTGACAGTCCAGAAACTACCCCCACAAAAGTGTACATGGAGAAGCTGTTAATTTATAAGCTGTTCCTGGGGGTTGTACACAAGTATTTATTGTTTACGATACTAGCAACACGTCCTTCTTGTGTTCTTGCTAGTAACGTAAACAATAAATACTTGCGTACAACCCCTAGGAACAGTTAATAAATTAAAACTTGATTTTTAGCAGACTTTTTATAAACGACCTCTTTAAGAGCTCCACGACAAATATACATTCACATTTAATTTGTAGCTTCAGGGGGATGCGAAAAATTATTCATTACAAGACTTAACTTAACGATGTAAGGGAGCAATTTTTTCGTATCCCCTGGGGAGGAACTAACCCCGTAAGGACTATATGAGTATACATGTAAAGGCTTTTAATTTATTAACAGTTTCCCGGGGTTGTAAAAAAATATTTACTGCCACGTTTACGTTAGTGGGGAGTCGAGCAAAGAGCTCGATTTGTTACACCCCATTTTTTGTTGTTTCTGACCAAACGTCACATGAAAAACTATATCTTCCTTACGTCGCAGCTGATGTAAATCTAGTAATAAATTATTTTAGAGTTCCCCGGTGTTGTTCACATTTTTTTATTCTCACATTTACATTAATGGCGACACACGAAATAATTTGATTAATATCAATTTTTTGGTAAACTACCCCCACTAAAAGTTCCACGACGAGAAATACATAAGTTTATATTTATAATAAATGAAATGCGTGCTTTAATTTTAACTGGTATTAATATTGAAATTCCTTAAACGTAAAAGCTCCGTTCACTTTTTAGAAGGATGCGAAAGAATGTTTAATTGCTATCTTCATGGGTAAGCTAATTTTTGGCAACTTTAATGTAATTTTTAAATTGAAGTGTTGTGTTATCAACAATGGCGCCCACTTTGAGCGCATTTTTGTAGGTGCAATTAATGAATTTCCCAAAAGTGAAAGTGAATTAATGACAAGTTATTCCTGCCGTGTCGTGTTTGTGACGTAATTATATTCGTATTGCAAAATAAGGCAAATAGTGCTAGTTTGGATTGGGTTGGGTTGAGTTGGGTTGGGTTGGTAACCAAGTCCAAATCATTTAGAACTTGGTTACCAACCCAACCCAACCCACACAATATCATCGCAAACATAAACCTATTAAAATTATCCAAATGTAAAATTGTCAAAAATTCAACTGCAAGATATGGAAAATAATCAAAAATTGTCAAAATGACAAACAAAATAATCCAAAATATTGATAAAAATGTCAAAACCGTCAACACCGTAAAAAATCTTGATCAAAAATTGCCTAAAATTCATAAAACGACCAAATCGGCATAAACGAAAAAAAGCAAAAATTGTTTACAATGCAGAAAATATAAACGTTGTATGTATACAAAAAAACGAAATTCCTGATATTACAAATAAAAGCAAAAAATAATTAAAATTATCAGTCAAAAGAAACTCGTGATAAAAGAAATTGTAATAGTGGCAAAATGATCGCATAGATAAAAATTGCACAAATACCAAAATGTGCATAATCGAAGCAAAAAGCTTCAAAATGTCAAAATTGTAAGCACGACAAATGAGAAAATTATCAAAATTGCAAAAAGAATTGATTGGCAGCATAGTTAAGTATGGAAAAGTTGTATACAAAATTGATTAAAACTCCTGCCACATAAACAATTTAATAATTTTACTTTAAAATCCAGTATGACATAGTAACCAAACGATTAAGAAAACGATTAAAAGAAAAATGAAATCCACTACATTACAAATAAAAGCAAAAAATATATTAAATAAAATTGTCATCTTTCAAAAAACTTATAAAAGAAATAGCAATCATGTCAAAGTGAGCGCAAAATGTTTTTTTTTTGGGCGATTTCTTACCAACGAGCTATGCAAATGGCGAGATTCTGACAAATTATTGCAAATTTTACGATTTTGCACGAAACTATTAATAGCTGCCGAGCTCATCCCAACCCAAAACAATAGTCCGAGAATCCAAACTCAACCCGCAATTACAACAATTTTAATCCATTTAGTCGCCCAGGCGACTAAGATCACAGAATCCAACGCATCGGATCGTACAACCAATTTTTTTCCAAGTAAATAAAAGTTACGTAAAAATGTGTCATTGTTTCATCACACAAATGACTAATGATACCAATGCCGTTATTTTTAGTTCTATCGTTCGATGAGTAACTTAGATAACCCACTTAAAAACGCGACTCTTGAGAATTTAATTTAAAATATCAATTCAACGCGACACCAACTATTTAATCATATGAAATTAATACAAAGGAGGGACTAGTGCTTTTGATTGACAACTAGCCCGATCCTGTTCAAGTTAGGATTATACGATTATACGAGTAACCGAGTAAGCGAAGTAACCTCATAAACTATGTTCCCCATACCATCAAGGAGTAGGAGCATAGTTTGCTTCATGACATTATGTTATATCACCCTGACCGCTAACCCAATTATATCCGCACATAACTTAAACCAGCACTCACAAGAATTACTTCTTAAAAATATTTAAAACGTCTAATTATTCAGATGAGTCCACCCCCCCCCCCCCTTTTTCAGACACATTAAAAAGAATCTGTTGCTAAAAACCCCGTTTCCTTTTCACTCGAAAATTCACTCACGAGTGCCGTTCGCCCACCTTCCTTTCGTCTCCGCCGAAAAGAGTCATCGAGGCGAGCGGCGCCGCCGCCCCATTGAAAACTTTCGCCGCGCCCCATTAAAACGCCGAATTGAATCGCCGAGTTCCGCGAAACGGGAGTAGTTAAAAACTGCGTTAAAAGTCGAAAGATTGGGCATTTAATTTCAATACAGTCTCGCCCTATTAATTCCGAGTGCTCTCGCGTTTCGAATTAAAAAGGACCGTTTAAGGCGGCCTGAATGGACGTCTATTTATGCAGGGTACGGCGCTCACGGAGGTTTATACAAGTCGGCATTGTGCCGCGCAGACATTAAAAGTGTTCCTCTGCGAGCGCGGCACCTGAAAGCTTATCCTTTTAACTCTTCAACTATCAGCGATCGTTTGCCATCCTCGGCGGGCACTTTTGTGCACGCAAACGCTGCAGAAGCGCCCCGAGAGGCATTTCTATTAGGGATCATTTGGCCCGAAGTAACCCTTTGCCCGAAACGTAAAACATCCTCTTTCAATTTAACAAGATATTTGCAGCCGACGCTTCCCTGGTAGTTAACCACTTGTGTAAATTGAAAAGCCACTTTAATAATGTCGAAGTAACATGCAATTATTATTATTACGAATATCGTTAGGGTAATATTTTTTTCTATTATAGCAAAATCGAGTTTTCTTATAAAGCTTTCTCACCACCGTGGAAAGACAAAAGCGATTTAAATAAAATTTCACAATCCAAGCGAATCGTTTAACCGAAAACGATTCATCTGTTAGGTCGTGTAATTGGCGCTTTAATTCGTTCAAATCATTTTCTTTGTCGCTGCGCATAGAGACACAGCCACAAACACAACTCGAACCGTAAACAGTACTAATTGCGGAAATTTCGTTTGAACATTTTAACGCATCGGTGTACGCGTAATATGAACAGAGAAAAGCTAATTAGTAACTCGGACAGTTAACAATGTGGAGTGCGAGAGGGTCGCTTACAAATCCGGCCGAACATCTGCTCAGTCGATAAACAAGGGATAATGTATACCGGCCGAGTTAGCAACTAGTCATTGGGGCAAAGAGGCATCTCGACGACGACGGACAAACGGAAAGGGTCGAGGTAGATACTTCGCCTGCATTTAGGCGGCACCGGCGACCACTCTAATTAGGGCTGCACGATACGCCGGAAGAGGCTATCGCACCCTTCAAATACGACTGCGTCGGAAAAAAAATTCGCTGCCATATCGGAGAATAATGAAATTTGCGCCGGTAATTAGAATTTGTCAGTAACGCAATTACGCAGGACAAATTCCGCCCGACGAACGTTGCGCAAATTAAAACCTAAAAATAGGACTGCAATCAATTATAATTGCATTGCCTATTTATTTGCAGGAATGTCAATAAATATTATACGACAATGTGTTCGATAAATGTGTCACAGCCATTGTAGTTACGTTCGGCGTGCATCGAAACAGATAATTTACCGTTTGTATGCATTCAACTTAATTATTATCTGTAGAAATTTACACTGCGCTATCGCGTTGCTAACCGATGCACATTTCAATGATCGATCGATCAAAACGTACTAATAACTTTTGACACAGTGTGACCGAATCACACACACATTAAATTGTTAGGAATTTAATTTTAAAACTAAAAAATAATAGACATATATTTGGGGGTAATCACAAAAGAAATAGTAACTGTTAACCTATTAGGGTTACGAATGAAATATTGCATTTTCCAACCACACTCACACATACTTCTGTGTATGTTGTGTTGCTGTCTGAATTAGTGATATAAATTCTCAAAATGCGTGGGTAGTTGCAATAAACCTAGCAATAATTTAGTTTTACATTAGTTACTACCCACAGTTTTGCTTTCTTATTTCGTAATAAGAAACCAATTGGTTAACGTCGCTTGACAATTAGATTTAATACAAACTGGATCATGATCATGTTCAAAATTTCCATTTTTTATGATGACACTTTGTGTGCCAAAATTATGACGATAAAAGTTTTTAATTTAAATTATGAAATGATTTTTCTAATTTTATTATTGTTCCTATGACTTTATGTTGCGGGAACTGCTTGAGTCGAAACTCTTACACTGGCTTCACAATATTTAAATTCTATTTCGAAGACGATGTTGAATTAAATATAAATCGTAGTAAAAATCTGAAAAATATGCAACTATTAGAAAATAAAAATGAAACTAATAAAAAATCGCAAGCGATATTAAAAAGATTTTTAGTAATTTTAATAAAATAAAATTAAAAAATAAGGTCACTAAATTTTGTATAAATAAAATATAAAAATAGTTAACTGGTGTTAAACAAAATTAAAGTAATTCCTATTGATATGTAATAATAAGCAAAGAAAAATCGTAGAAATAATGAAAATTTCTAAAAAATTGCAAAGTCCTCGAAATTCGTAAAATTATTAGAAAATAAACAAACAATGAAACCGGTAATAAATCGTAAAAAATGATAAAAAATCGTAAGAAATCTTAAAATCTAAAAAAGTAGAATATAATAAAAGTAAAATTAATAAAAATGTTATTAATCTATAGATAAAATATAAGAAATCTATCTTTCACATTAATACGGAGGGGGCGTAAAAATAGCGAAAAAATTACAAGGGGGTGATGAACCATTTCGCCGTGCATGGGCTCATCAGACTAGCGCACATATATTCGCTCAAGCTGCATCTAGTCATACAAGCATGAGTTATCAAAAAAATGTGTGTCTGCCTTGACCGACTAAGTCGGTACTACCGAAACTTAGAACTACTTCGCAGCCAGCAGTTAATGAAGAAGAAAAAAGAATAAAGAAGATGGGAAACGAAAGTAAAGGTCAGATAACAACACCAGCCTGGGGTAAATCTTCCAACGAAACGAATGAAATTTTCAGAACAATTAAGAAATAGTTATCTAGAATCAAGGGAATAACAAAAATACAATCATGAAGGTAACCTAGCCGCATCTAACTATATTGAAATCAAATCGATTAGACAAGCGATCCAATGGCTATTTCTGGTGGAAATGGAGGCGAAGTGCCATTTGGGAGCCTTTGACTAAATACGCACAACGACGTTATATTAATTCTTCTCAAGGAATTACTCAACCCAACCCACCTCAACTGAACCCAACCCAACCCCACGCAACCCGACCAAACCCAACCCGACCCAACCCAACCCAACAGAATCAAACCCATCCCAACTACAAGACAACCATAAAATACAAACAATAGAAAATTTTAATGTAATTGAGAGAAAGATTAAAAATTTTTAAAGTTTTTTTTAAAACGTTATAAAATACATTTAGTTATTAACTACAAAAATGCAAATTTGGTTAATATTCACGGCTACCGTCCGTGTAATTTTTGTAAACAAAATTATGTAAAAAAAAACTATTGAAAATAACGAAAGAATTTTGCATCATTAAATAAATTATCTACGAAGACTTTTGCCGCGATCTCAATTTTGCTCGCTAAGGGAACGCACGTTAAACAAAACTTGTATGCTTAAAAGTGCACTGAAACAAATTGATGTTAATTCTAACAGGTGGACTATAACCATAAAATTTAATAAAGCGTTAAAATAAAAAAAATTGTCGAATTTAAATGACTTGCGAGGTTTAGAGTTATATTACCGAAAAAGCGTGTACATTTTGCGAGAGTCTTTCGGTTTACACAAAAGAATCTAAATGCTTTATGATCTCGCAGGTTAATTGAACATTTAGTATATTTTCTGTGAATATTTTTTTAAGGTACTTAATAATAATTTATGAGATTGTTCGTCACTTTTAAGTAATTCCTGGAAACGAACTAACAACTTTTAATTATTCGATAGCATAAAATGTAGTCATACGTTTTATTGTTCGATGTTTTTTTGAAAGTCCCCTCTTTTGTTGGTCTTTAATACAGTTTCCCTCTTCGTTTTAATTTAAAAATATTGTATTGTGTATTGTAATAATCACAAATTACTGTTGTTCATTAAGATTTAGTTGGGTTGGGTTGGGTTCGGTTGAATTTTGGTCGACGTTGACAAAACGATCGATACATATAATTTGAAAAAAATACGCAATCGTTGTTGTTAACTCCCGAGATGCTTCACGTAAAATATCGAGCTTGGATGCAGCACCGACCGAAGCAAAAAGCGGACGTCGACGAAAACAAAGCAAAAGGTGAGCGCGAACTGATTATCGCGAATTTATGTAATGAGCGCGCTAAATGAAGTGCAATGAGTGTAAATTCTATTATCGCATGTGCAATCCCGTAGTTTATGATGTCATCATTTACGCCGTTCAATTTTTACTATCTATAATCTCCGTTCCATTTTCCAGTTAAAACTTTCTGATTAACTTCACCCAGTGGCGTGGGACCGGGCCCGGCGGTCGTAACACGCGACCCCGGCGATCCGGCGCAGGTGCTTTTTTATTTTAAGACACCCCTGGCGCCTATTGAGCTTAAATAAAATTCGGGCGGAAAAAATGTTGGCCCAATGTGATTTTTTTTTTTTAATCAAACAAGTCAAACAGCGGTACCATACGGTTGTACATTCGTGATATTTAATTGTTTTTATTATTTATATTAATGAAAATAAATGTAAAAATAATTGAGGGTAGCTTTTCGACCCTGGGATTGTATACGTGGCGTGGGAAATATTTAAGATGCTGGGGAAAATTAATTTGTGATGAGGAGATCTTCTTCATCCAGACAAAAGCAATTATATTTATTTATGCGGGCAACTTTTTAATTCCAAAACACGTATTACCCGCGCACTTGTAACTACCATCGAGATCGTAAAAACTCCGCGCCGTTTTCAACGTTCAATAATTTATTGCGCCCTCAAGCCTGATTACCACCAGCTTCCGATGAAGCCGTAAAACTTTTTATTAATTCTAAAATTCCGACGATAAAAGACGTGTTACGTGAACGGACTTAAAAATTTAAGCGGCGTTCCAGTACGTTTTAAAGCGCAAATAAAGCCGAGCTCGGTCGGCGAGCGGGCGAACTTTTTCCGACGAGCGACGTTCGCCGGGCCGGGGAAAAAGGCGAATGCGCCTCGACAATGGTCCCGAAAAGTTACTTCGATAAATTGCTCGGAGTGGAATCCGGCGCAACACAGGCGAGCCCTTAATTAGTTTTAAAAACTTTCTGGATTAATGCCCTTATCAGTTAAATCAAGCTGAATAGATTTGCCGGTCTGAAATGAGTGCGGGCGATATCTAAATGAGTCAGCCGGCGATGTTAACTTCGGAGTGATCTTTGGAATCGCGATGGGATAAAACCATAAATAATTTACGCCACAGATTGCATTGAACTTTCAGATGAGTGCGGTAATTTCACATGAATTTCAAAGACAACATTTTTGTGTTACAGCTCAACTTTCTGTTGAATATTGACGATTTAAATAATTGTTTCACACCAAAAATATTCATATTTCTACAATTGCACCTTGTCAATAGATTGGGTTTTATTTTCTCGTGATTTCAATTAACGAATTTAAAAAATTGCACGTCTTCAAAAAAATAATAATTTCCAAAATTTCTACAGAATTATAAGTTTTGAACCATGGCAAAAGTTATCGTACCCTTGATTCTCCTCCCAACCCAACTCAACCCAACCCAGGAGGAAATTCCTCAATTGGGGTTACAGGACATAGTTAAAGAAATAATGTTTTGACTCAGCCTGGATCTAAAAATACAAAACCAAATACAAAATGAAACATAAAATTACTTACTCCCCACGTTACTAGTGGATTAAGTTGCGTTGTGCTAGGTTAATAAAAGCGATATTTAAGAAGTCAGGCCAGCGCCAAAAAATAATATAACAAAATAAAATTGGTTTGTTATATTTGTGTGGAAAATTTATCAGATGAACATTCACAGATGATACTTATCTAAAGTTGCTCGGCACATATTGTGAGTTTGAGTTTTATTTACATAAGAGGCCCCATTTTACCACCAGTTTTAGCGTTCTTAGAATTAATTTTCATAAGCATACCTGGACGGGGCTTTGGAGAGGAATCGTTGGCATCAATTGCAAATGTTTAGAAGGGATTTATTTGCTCGACAAAATTATTTTACTGACTACGAAATCGGTTCTTGCAAAGTAATAATAATAAGAGCAATATTAAGTTTGGGATAACGAGCAGGAAACACGGATATTGACAAATGTCGTTAAGCTATTTACTATGACTCCAAAGCACAACTGATTTCGATTAAATAATAATTTTAATTTCTTCAATATCCTTACAAACCGAATCAAACATAGAATGTGGATTGAGAGGAACAACATTAGAAACCATCTCAATTATGGGTAAAGACTATAGCCAGCCTAATGTGCAAAGACCCAACCTTGTTTATTATGGAATCGAGCTTAGATAGAGCCAAATACAACGTACTTCACTTCGGGAGCCTAGTCAATTGTAACTCAATCCACTGAAAATTTTGTATTTCCTCAGGTTCACGTGAAATCCATAAGGAAATATATCAATTAGTATCATGGACCATTACCAACGCAACATATATAATCCTTTATAATTTCAAAAATCGAATACAATCGAACACAACCGAATCCAACCCAACACAACACGAAATTGCAGCCCAAGATCTTATGGGATTGACTAGAGAGAAAGCCAAATACGAAGTAATGCATACAATTGGGTATGCCGTTGCGCATGCTCCGTTGGGTTGGTAAGAAATCCAGAAGGAGTCAACCCAACACAATCCAACCCAACCCACTATAAATTTAAAAATTGGGACACAATCCAATGCAAAACGACCCAACTCCAATACGAAGTATGCCTAAAACATTCAAATCGTTGTGTTGACAGGTAGCCCAAAAGGAGTTAACCCAAATAATCCAACCCAACCCACAATAAATTTCAAAAATCGAACGAACACAATCCAATTCAATACAATACAATGCAATACGAAATTTGTACCCCAAGTTCTTATGGCATTGAATTGAGACAAAGCCCAATACGAAGTAATACAATCCAACCAAACACAATGCAATCCCAATCCAAACACAACTCAGCCCAACCCACCATAAATTTCAAAAATCGGACACAACCCAACGCAACCAAATACCTTTCACGTATTTTTCGTTTGTCTCAATATACAGTTCCCAAGCTTCTATCTATTAAAATCTATTTATTAGTTGGTTCATATTCTCGTTCTACCATCTCATTCCTCGTCTCTAATCCTGTTTGCTTTCTTACCTCTTTATATATTTCTTCTTGAAATTTTTTTTTTAATCTTTCATTTTTCAGTTCATATGTTCGATTTTTCGTCCTTAATGTCCTCTTTTTCTATTTCTCAACATGAAATTGCACACCAATGTTTTATGGCATTGGATTGAAAGAAAACCCAATACGAAGTAATACATAAAAACATCAATCGTTTCCTTGCATTAATAGGAAATTCAAAAGGGAATAACCAAACACAATCCAACCCGACCTAACCCACCATAAATCACAAACATCGGGCACAATTGAGAGAAAGCTCAATACGAAGTAATAGATACAAACTTTAATCCAATGCAAGTCAAACCCAACATTGCTTCCTGATATAATATGCAATTTACGTGGGGTGCATCCCAACACGAACATCCGAAGAGATTTTGAAAGGTCCACAAAAAATCCAGCATTTCCTTTTGTAATGAAACCTAAACAGGACTAATTAATTAGGGCTACCGAACAAAGTACTCTATGGGCTACTTGATTCAATCCTACGTAGATTTAATATTTAAAGATGAATTGCAACAAAGAATCTTCAAAATTATAAGAATATAAGTCTCAAGAAACTTTCTACCTCCATCCAAACCGGCATACTTGTTTTCAGTTGGTCAGTATTTGTTTCATTGCTTAATTGATTCAAAGGATTCATTTTTGTTTAGTCACAGTACTACTTATTATTTGACTCTCATTAATTTATTTTTATTTTACCTGTTTGTTTGATTTTGTTCCAGTTGTGTTTCTTTGTATATTTTTGCATACTCATCATATCTTCTTCGATTTTCATATTTTCTGCAGTTTGTTTCAATTAAAATTTTTGTCGCATTATTACGGTTCATCGTCACGTCCGCGTTCCAATTATTTATTTACATTTGCACTACATTTCATATCACAAATCATATTTGCGTGACATTGCATACGAGTACTACTGTCTGGCGCCCCTATTTAGAGCTTTAAAATCCCTACCCCATCTGCACTGTAATAACAACTTACTGTAAATAACAATGTAGTCTACACGATATCCTTAGTTCGAAAGATCGCAACTTTCATTCAAACCGGAAGTGACACCCTGCACTCTATCAAAAACCCAACCCAACCTGTAACACAATGCTTAAAATAAACTGAATACTGTGGAATACATTTCGCGAGCGGCAGCTTTCCCTCATACAATTTTAATTACTATGTTTATTTCCCATTGATTTTGATGTCATCAGCGAAATCGCCGACATTGTTCGGCCTATGAAGAAATGTCATTTCAAATCGCTATAGAGCGTTATTCTTATGTGACGCTACAAATAACGATAATCGTTGGTATTCAATCATTATTTCATAAACGTTATCCAATTGTTCCCAAAACCTGAAAATAAGCTATGAATTCTTTAGAGACACATACGAGTAACTGCAACACGAATGAGCTATATCTCTGATATGACGAATTTGTGAATTTCGTGAAGTGTAAGAATTGTTAACTGCAAGATCAGTTCTACTGAATCTGATGTTGTTTTTCATGATATGTTCTGTGTTACTTTATATATTTTGGGCTTCACTTCAGTCAGGTTTAACCAAAATTTTATTGTTATTTTGCCCCAATTATTCCAAATTATTCCAAATTAACCCCACGTCATGGGCCACCTGTTGTGGTTATAAAGCTTTAGTTTTACAAATATGACGACAGGACTGGGGGGGGCGGTTAAATATAACGCAGAGGCTGTTTAATAATAAACAAATCACAAATTGTTTCTGGAAATATTGGGAAAAATTGTGGTTTTGTGGTTTTTAATCATGAAATATTTTATCAGTCACTTTTATGTTAAATAAGCTATATTTAATTTTTGCTCGCATTCTGATGAATATTGTAGTTACAATTACTTTAAATTATAATCGTTTCACTCTGTATCGGTCGTTTAGACAATTTGATACCCAACCTGTCTCAAAACGTAGCCGCTTCCTGTTTAAGCGGAAGAGAATTATATTATGTTAATTATATACATAATTATAAACATAATAACACAACTTTATTCAAGATTTAATTTTAACTGGATCGGACCGCAATATCCCCGCATTTAGGGTACGCACTTCGGCCCACCCCCGGCCCCATTGTATATTCATGCCCTGATTATACAAATGCAAATGTAGCGAACTTATTCAAGAAACGGGGGCGAACAAAAAGATTTTTTGCGCGGCGCGAAATCCACTTCTAATTTTTTCAGTCAACTTTCAGCGCATCAAATTATTCCGCAGTCTATTCGAATGTACGGCGAAGGACAGCAGCGCCTTCACCTTTCATCTTTTTCGTGCGGTTTTTTTCGCTCGCTCCGGCGTTCTTGCGAACCGAACGCGACGGGGCGGAAATTTTCGTTCGCCCGAACCCCAAGCGAAAGTAGTTCGCCATCGCCGCCCGCTCTCGTCTTGGCGAAAGGCATGAATATGCATGAGACGCCGAAACAGATGTAAGTTAATAAATTTTCCGGTTTAATTAGCCGGCAAACGCGGGCCGTTGAAAAAATGCATAATTAAAATTTTTCTGCGGGCGCAACAACGTTGGATTGCGATGAAAACTGAGTAAAAAGTATTTATCGATTATTTGAAATAACATTAAATTTTTTCTAGTACAATAAGAAAGATTTGTTTAAACATATAAATGCAAAACCAGTTTTATTTATCGAAGACATCGTCGTAATATAATTTGAAAAATATATTAATATAAAAAAAAACATAAAATATATCCCTGGTATTATTTGTAATAGAAATTTGCCCGGAGCCAAAATTGTACGAGTAAATCCTCGCACGCAAACGGCTTGTACATAAGCCGACCGAACGATCCAATATATTTATTAATATTTCAGTTGCATCCAATATGAACTTGCTGGCATAGTGTTAACCCATCGCAATATGTTACGCCGGTACCAGATGCTGCACAGTAACATGTTCGTGGTTACCAATTCTCCCACAATATATTTACTGCACTTGACCCGAAGTTCATGCAATAACTATATCCATTAATAAGGCTTTAATGATTTTGGATGCTATCTTCGGAACGCTAGCGCAAATGCACGGGGGACGCGCGAACTTTGCGCAGCTCATTTGGTAATTGGCAAAAAAATTATGTGCCGTGGACATTAGAATTAATTAGAATAAAATAGATTAATTAATTAATATAGAAAATAATAATATTGAAACGCAACATTGAAAGATGAATTTCAAAACGCTTCATCGTCATACATCGATTTCTTTCTCCCCTTGAGGCAGATGATATGATATTCAATGTAGAACTAATATCTCACACCGGCACCAACTCACACCACCCCATCTGCACTGAGCAAGTAATATTAGTTGACGATTTGAGCGATGCCCTGGATAATAAAACATTTCCTTTCCACCACCGTAACAATAAATAACTATTTATATTACATCGTCGTCAAGTATCTGACACTTTGCAACATTGACTATTATTTTATCGCTCGAGAACGATTATTCACTCGATGGCGCACAACAATATCATTTATTGTAATTTGTATCTAAATATCGTGAGAACACCGGGTGGGATCGTAACTCAAGCATCGCCCCACCACGCAACAGAAGTTTCCTTTAATTCCCGGTACGTGCGTCGCGATCTACCGTTATTAATTTCACGCACAAATTTCCACCTTAATAGACGATAAGCAAACAGGACCCCAAAGTGCTCAGCGCTAAATTAACGGGACTTAATTGTTTGGTATAATTTTCACATACTTCATGAATATGTAGGATATTAAGTAAATCCGGCGCGGGACGACCTCCGCAAACTAACCCCTGAATTATTCAGATTAGGGGTCGGCGCCGTAAAAATAAATTTAAATCGGATAATTTAGGGTCGTACATCTGCTTCGCGGAGCCGTCGCGTACATTTTCATTACCCCGTGCGCCTTCCATATTTCATGCGGCCGAGTGCGAGGAAGGAGGCCGCGCTCCCCGCGCGCGTTCGGTTCGTTAGGATTTTCGCCACGGACGCGGCCGCATCACGTTCAATTTGGATGTGCATAAATGGAACGGGCGTAAGAGTCGCGGGGTACAAGACCGGGTTTTTGGTTTCTTCTTCGAAATTCCTGGCGAAATAATTTTTTTGACGTTATCCTCGTCGAGTCTAACATACGTTAACTACGACTTTAAAGTCCCCAATTTCCTCGATCAACATCGATACGACCGTCGCCACTCTATTGATACTTCGCTGAAATAGCAGATGCATATGACAGATGCCATCATCACGCGCATTCTTTAGTTCGTCACGCACGTGATCGCATTACATTCAATTCTGATGCACACGAATGAAAGAAACTAAACATCAGTATTATCGGCAAATAAGGCAAATAAGGTATAAACATAAACTATAAACAAAACGAAGTGCTCTTGAAATAAGAATCCGGGTGTTAATCGAGACTAATCGCCTCGCTCAACATCGATATGACCATCGGCACTCTATTAATGAGCCGTTAAAATAAGTATTCTAGATCTTAGTTTTGACCTTCCCGTTCGTTTGGTTTAGATAAACATCCATAAAGCACGTAATCGTAACCACGCGGCTATCACGACAAATATTTTAATCCGTAATTTATTCTGTCGTAAATCGTACCCGCTGATTTTGTATGTGTGTTGTTTTTAGATCCCGGCGAGCCGAAATTTTAATTTCGCATGTTTTGTTTGTTGATAAGGGTCCGCGTTAAAATTTCGGAACCGCTTCCGGACTGTTTTGTAACAAATTGCGTAAATGTGGGTGTGTGGGTAATTTCGTTCCTGCGGGGTTAATTATTTTCCGCTGAGGCTTTTCACAACTTTGATATTTTCGCAAATTCGCCAATTGATAAATCTTTGGAGAATTTTAATTATTTTGTTAAAGACAAACTTAAATTGTTGCCATACGATTTATGTTTGTAGTTTATCATAGATGGATAAATCATAGTATTTTAAAATATCATCATCTCTGCCAACATCTGTATGACCGTCGGCACGCCATTGAAGATTCGTTAAAATAAGTCTTAGATATTTCATTAAAATTACAGTCCTTGTCATTAACCACATTTCGTCACTTGATGTTCCACTGCAATATATAAGTTTGCGATTAATTATATTTGAACTTAAATTCATTCACTCTTTAGCTTTACTTAATAGTTATTATTTTGTCTACGCACTTTTTAATCTACGACGAGATGGCGAAGAAGAGGGGCAAGGAAACCCAGAAAATAAAAAAGAATAAGATTCCCAGAACACAGAAAGAGACAGAGAATAAAAAAAGAAGTAATAATAAGGGGGAACTAAAAGAAATGTTAAGGGAAATGACAAAAGAGAATACAGGAAAAAGGGAGGAGAAAATGGAAATTGGAACAACATCAATAACAACAACGAATAGAATTGTAGAACAGAAGATGGAAAGGCAAAGGAAGGAAAAGACAAAATGCAATATTTTTATAAGAGGCCAGAACATAAATAATGAAAGGCTGGCAAACCACGTACGAGAATGCTTGACAAACAAAATAAGTATAGAGATAACGATAACAGAAGCATTTAAAATAGTGAAAAGTAGCAAACAAAAACTAACAATTGCAAAAATGGACTCCTTCGAGAAGAAGTTGGAGATAATCACAAAGAAAAGTAAACCGAGAGGGGGTAAAATATACATAGAAAACGACATGACAACAGAAGTCATACAATACAATGCAATACAACTCGAGCATTGCGAGAGAAGAGAAGAGCAGGAGAAGGGAAACAAGACCAAGGTAGGGAATCAAAAAATATCTATAAATAGTAAAAGATATATATGGAGTGCAGAAAGGAAATCAAGAACCAACGTCAGAACTCCAAACTACCAAACTAACCATAAACGAAGAATAGACTAGCTAGAGATCATATAGACCAAGGAAATAAACTAGAACAAATACATAAGGCATGTGCACGACAGGAGTACACGAAAGGGAAAGAGCATTAGCGGGGGTAGGGTTTTTAGTAAAAAAAAAGAATTTATAACATCAGCCATGTAAATGAATGAATTTATTTGTGGAAATAAAACTAGGCGAAAAAGAATACGCAGTAATAGTAGCATATAGCCCAAGTCAAGATGCAGAAATAGAAGAAAAGGAAATGTTACAGGAAGTGATTGGCAACAAAGATAAGAAGGTTGTCATCATGGAAGGCCTGAATGACAGGGTGGACAATAAGTTCATTGAAGACAACCCAGGGAAACAGGGTGAAGAAGTTCGACACACAAAAGGACCCATCTCTGTGTAGCAAATGCTAGCAAACTCGTCCAAACACAAACACACGACGCTTTCAAGTACACAAGAGAGGAAAGAAATAGAGCAGGAAGATCAATCATAGACTAATACGAAATAATTAGAAAGAGCTGGACTTAAATAAAAGATGTGAGAGTGAAGATAGAAGCCAAAATAGGAAGCGACCACTATTTACTGACTATCGAATGGAAGAACAGGACACAGAAAAATGAAACAAAAATGAGAACAATGATAAAAGAAAAAATAAGTAGTGATAAACTAAAGAAACAGGCAGCAAGGCAAGTTAAAAAAGCTGTAGATAAAAGTATTCAAGAACTAGAACAAGGCATGTCAGTTGAAGAAGTGAGGAAATTAAAGAGAGATATCATGGAAACAGCAAAAAGATGCACAAGTGGTCAAGAAAACGAACAAATAAAATACTAACAAACGAGAAAATAGAAGACTACGAAGAATACTAAAAAATCAGAAGAGTAGTAAATGAGCTGGACAAAAAAGACAAAAATATAGCAAAGAACTTTGGAAACATTGTGAAAAAATCCTATAGGGGCAATCAAAAATTCTTCTGACGGACAATAAACAGATGAGAAAGAAAAAACAAATATGACGCTAAAGAACATTAAGGATGAAAAGGGAGAAATATAGCAAGAAGAAGAGGAAACCATGGAAAGATGGAAGATTACAAGAACTCCTAGAAGCAGAGACCGATAACAGAGATAAAAGAAAGGGAAGATCAAGGTATGGCCAAGAGGAAAATACATGAACGGATAACAAGCGAAAAAGTAGAGGAAGTCATAGGAAGCTTCAATCTTCCTATGACGAATGAGAAGGGATGAAAAAAGGTAAGGTAAGGTAGAGGAAGGTAATCCACAAACAAGGAGATACAGTACTATAAAATTTTCTTTGCAATAACTCCCAATTATACCCAACAAACAATATGCAATAATAACACAAACAAAACTTCAAGCAAAAATGAAAAAGATACACAATATGGGTTCAGGGCGAAGCACACACAATACATTCGTCCTAAAGCAAGTAAGTGCAAAAGCACTTGCAATCTACAAAAAGCCTTCGACAGAATAAGACGATATGACCTATGGGAAAACTTTAAAACAAAAGCTATAGGTGAGAAGGTAATAGAGCAGGCCAAGATACTCTACAAAAAATGCACTAACTAAGAATGAAACCTCGTCAACACTTGAGACGTAGTAGGACTGCGTACTAAGCCCTCGCCTATTTACAGAGTAGTCCTCGACGACGTGGTGAAGCAGAGCAAAAAGAAAATTAAACCAAACACAATAAGCAATTGGAAAATGAAAAAAAAATACAGGCGACAGATCAAATATTTGCAGATGATATGGAGATCCTAGGAGAAGCGAACGAGACCTGCAGCACATAGATTAACAGAATGAATTAAAGAAAAGATAACTAACCGCGAGAAAGTAAAACAATCATAACACAAAACAATCATAACACAAAACATAGAAATAGAAGGAATACAATTGGATCAAGTAAAAGATTTCAAATACTTGTGAGCATATGTCAGTGAAAAGGGAACAATTGATAGTGAAATTAACCAAAGAATACGTGAAACACGGAGATTATTTAACTCAATCAAAGCAACTTTCCTAGGAAAAAGAGAGGGCACCACCAGTACTGACATATGCTAGTGAGTCGCGGATAACATCGAACAGACAGAACAGTAGACTACATGCCACTAGATGAGCTTCATCATTAAATAGAAAGGAAAACGAAGAGAGATAAAATTACGAATGAAGAGACATACTAAACACAGAACCAATAGAACACGAAATACAAGAAATCCAATTACGGTGGATAGGAACATAAATAGAGTGGAAGAAGATAGGCAAAGCAAGTCAAGCTGGCAAGAGAAATGTTGGAAGACCTAAGAAGACGTAAAATAAGAGAATCGACGACAGATCGAAAAAATCATGGAAGAGGGCGCTGCCAAGCTAAACCACGACACCTTTCACGAACAATAGAATGGCTTGGGATTAACTGAGTAACATTTAAATCTATTTTGACTTTTACATCACATAATTTATATCCCTCGTATTTTTAATTGGTATCTTGGCTACTGCAGTCACGTTGATTGTTTTCCAGGGCACACGTTGGGCGACAACTGAGTAACGTCACCATTTTCGTAATAAATCACAACGGGAAATAAATTCCACGTCAAATTGCCAACTTAAATGACTACAATTTGTGACTGGCGCGCAAGTCGCAGCCGCCAATTACCCCAAATCCGAAACATTCATTTCGCGAATCGGAAATCTCCTTAACGCGAAGAAAAACGAGATAATGATGGAGCCGGGGCGCACCTCCGGTAATCTCCCGCGCGCCCCGCAAAAAAAAACGCAATAAAGACGATTTGCTTAGGGAATTCGCCGGCACGTTTAGAATTTCCCGGCGACACTTGAACCAATTCGAATTGCACAATGCCCGACTCAATCCGGAGGCGAGATTCGATTTTGATGTGTTCGGGACGGGATATTCGGTTATTTGATAGATTTCCCAAACAAACGTACATATAAATATATATATATATATAAATGCGCTCAGGATTTCTTGTTGGGTTTAGTTTGCAGCGTTTAAGTGAAAAAGTGAAAAGTTCTTACGCATCGACAAATCGCATTCGTTAAGACAAACGAACGCGACGGGTCGAGCGCTCTTGAGACGTTCCGCGCGGGCGGGCACGTCCGACACGTGAAAAATGCGAAACGGCGATAAAATTGGGCAACAATTCTCGTGTGAAATGGACCGTCGAAGGACAACAGAGTAAATCAAATAATGCGATCACTCGAACGGCTTCGCACGGACCGGGACGCGCCGCCGGAATACCAACGATCTTGTCACAGTTCCGTGGAGCGTTTTACCAATCCGATCGTCGCCGTTCCGCCGCGTCGATAATATGCAGAGCGATATTAATGGCTGGCGCAGTTAAAAGACATTTAAACTCAGTTCATCACTGTCGGCTTAAATGCGTTTGTCAAATGTATGTCAGATAAATATATCCATCAAATGTTTGATATATCGCCACGAACACTAATGCAAAACAATATTCTAAACGTGACGTGTTGGATTCCCACTGTTATATTTTATGGAATGCAATTATTAATCGCCTTCGTCTTCGAATCCTATTTTAAGATCCTTTGAATATCCTTTGCAGAAAACAAAAACCTTCTTGGACTTTTCGTTTATTTTTATTAAACTTGATTTTAAATTGAAACTAATCTCGCCATGTGATATCTTTTTTTCATTTCGTGGCCAAAATCGCAAGAAATCAATACCGAGGCGAAGAAAAGAGTCGGAAAAGCCTCAAATAAAATGATATACGGATCTGATTTATCGCGACCGGTGTACAAAGGGAATGTCTGGGTGCCGACGTCTATATGAAACGGCGGGATTAACCCGTCTCCGGGACGGAGCGAGCCCGATACATTCTGCCGGCAAAGTAATTGTCTCCGCGAAATTAATTTATTATTAAGTAGGTTTTATGTTCGGGGCTAATCAATATTTAATGTAGCAGCTAACTGGAGGTAATTTTACATTGGATAACACGGTTAGTCCATTAGCGCTGATCAATTCACAACATTGTCGTCGCTATTTAAATTTCGCGTCCTGAGCTTCGCAGATCGGCGCTTTGTAGTTCGTGTTTTCGTACCGGGCGTAATATTTACGATGAAAGCTTAAATATAATGATGTAATGCAAATTTTTCCAATTATTAATAATAAAATGTCCCGAAATGACTTAAACGTATAATCTGTAATGCAACACGATGAGGTAGATAATACCATACAAACACAAAATCACGGACTCCCCCGCAAAAAAATCAATTCTACCCACTAATCAGATAAATTAAATTGAACGTTCGAGGCGCGCAGATAAAGCCAATTTTAATTCGACGTTTCTAATTAAAACGATATAATCTGGCGCGATATGATTCCCCCGCGCCGAAACCGCGGGCCTTACACTCGGCCGATTTCGAATAAATAAAACTTAGTTCCGAGCATCCGCAGTATCCGGAATTATTAATTGAACGGTTGCGCCCGGACCACTCACCCGGTCGTAATCCGTCTCGTCAATGGCGAGTTTATTGCGAGGAGCGCCGCCTCAAACGACGAACGCGCGAAGAGTCTGCGATGGTGATTAAGCGGTTATGTGGAGCTGATTGAATGGCAATGTCTAGGAATATCGCTCCGCTCGCTATTGAATTATCACTTTATCAATTCGTCGGGGTTTAACGTTTTGTCGGCGAAATCCGCCCGCAGATGCCGCTCGTTCGGTTAAATGGTAATCGGTGTGTTAACTCGTCGGTGCCGGGTGAGCATAATGGGTGGATTAATTAAAGATTGGTGATTAGACGTTGCGAGCCTATTGACCTAATGATCTGTAATCGCAAGTTCAATGTAAAAGAACCGTTCAATGTATTAAGACATTGTAAAAATAATGTCACCAAGAAACCCTTTACTTCTGGGACACCTATATAATAGAGAATGGAAAAGGCTATTTGTTTTAAAGACAACAAAACAGCTTCCTCCCACTTACTCCCTTTAATTCAATAATTTGCCACTAATATTGTCGTATTCCATTGTAACAGATTTTCTTGTATTGCGATTTATGGTTGATTGTCAATCCGTTTTAAAATATTTTTTTTAGAGATATGTATATTAAACCATCTAGAGTAGCAGTGATGCTAATTTTTGTAAGTTCGTGTTGACATTCAAAATGGGTCGAATTTGATAAACGTGCATAAGCTTTTGTATATTTGAAAAATGTGGAGGCTTTTCAAAAAATAACTTTACAAAAACTTCTCAACTCAAGTTTTCTCTTTTGAAGAAAATGCAATTACGTGGCGCAAAGAAACGTTTTTTTTTTGCCGGCGACTTTGAAACTGAATAATCGTAGACGTCACGTTTTATTGATTAAGAGTTTTGGTATTAACGAATTGTTCAAAACTTGCAAATATTTTATTTCACAAATCCGAAAATTAAGTCGAAGTGAAACCCAACCCCAAATTACAAAACTATTATATATCCTAAACCAACCCAACCCAACATCAAACTACAAAGTCAACACACATTGAAACCCAACCCAACCCAATCACAAATTACAAAGCCAACAAATATCCAAACTCAAACCACCCCACAAAACCTGAAATTACAAAGTCAACACACATATCAACCCCAACCCCAAAGCCTAAACTTATTAAGGCTATTAAGATAATAGAGGAAAGATCAAGGTCAGTAGGACCACCATATGCTGTCGAACTATTGCTGGACCATACAAAAGGATTGCTCTGGCTAAAAATATAATAGAATAACATATACAAAACGTTGTTCTAAATTTATTTTTATGTATTTTTTTTTTAATATGAGCAATTCAAAAATTAAAATTAAAGTTTTTCAATGTGTTAGATATTTTTATTTCTCTATCTCAAAAACTAGAGTAATTTCGTAAAATCTGAAATATTGCTCGTATTCAGGAGACCTGGGTTATCCAAAATCGATTTTGGATTTTTAATCCCACGCCACTCCGGAAATTAAGTCGTGAAACTCAACCCCAAATTAGAAAGCCAGCACATATCCCAACCCAACCCAACCCCAATCCAATCCAACCCAACATCAAATTACAAAGCCGACGCATATTCAAACCCAAACCCAAATTACAAAGCAAACAAACATCCCAACCTACCTAAACCACCCCACCCCAACCTGAAATAACAAAGTCAACGCACATCTCAATCCAACCCCAATTTAAGAAGCCAACATTCCAATCGAACCACAAATTACAAAGGCAACGCACATACCAACCCAATTAAAATATTAGATCTTTGAAATTGTGGCGAATTCAGTGTTATTAGAAAACCCAAATATCCCATGAAGAAATTCGAAAATGAAAAGTGGCGAAGCCCAAACTTTCAAAAATTTTACAAAATAACGAATAATGTGAACACTTACAAGAAAAATTCGTCAAAATATTATGAATAATTCTTTAATTGGCTAACGCTTTCGATATTTTTTTAATAAGATGAAATGAAATGACGACTTGAACCGGTAGATAAAATTTTCAATTGCATATTTCGAAATAAAAATCTTTATTGACGTACATTAATATATGGCGTAGATAACACCCAAATAGGTAAAAGCTCATAAATTAAAAATACTTCACGCTTCTTTGTATTGTTGTCTAGTATTTCAATTTTGTTGCCCAAGCGGATCAGTCATTTCTTCATATTTTCTTAGAATTTCTCCAATCTTATTTTCATACTAGTTTTTCTTTATTTATTCATATATTTCATCGCTATTTCATACATGGCATCAGTCATTTCCATGTCTATCTTTTCCTGTACCTCCATCTTTGTGTTTGCTTGGGCCTTTTGGAGGTTCTTGTAATTTAACTTTTTCTAAGCTTTCTGCCCCTTTTCTGTTGTTCTCTTCATTGTATAGTTATTTACTTGGTTTTATCTCAACATTTTTGAACGAAATTGTTATGTTTCTCATTGTATTGGCCGTTTACGTAAAACAATCTTAAACATGTGATCTCGTTATGCATGTATAGGACGTTTCCAATCTAGTGCCGAGTCGTTAGTTACAGCGCTTAGGAAGTTTAAACCGTTTTGTAGGCGATAATGATGAAATTTTTGGTTTATTGGAACCTAAATTAAATTTGAGTATGATTTAAGATCACTGTTTTAATTTGCAACTTTTTTATTTAGCTTAATTTAAATTAAATTCGCATTGTTTTAATTTGTAGCTACAAAAATTTTTATTTTAAAATCCCCTTTATCTTTCCATTGAATTTAGGCATAAGTAAATCCATCATTTTTGATATTTCAAAACTTTATAAAATATTTAAATTAGGAAATATTCAAACTTTCTAAAATACTTAACTCATTTAAACTCAGGTTTAACTTAGATAGTCATGGGATAGTCTTTGAAAAGAAAATAACTGAAAAAATAAACTTGGTAAGTGAGAGAGCAGTAGTTTCTAATTATTGTATTTTCTAATTGTAAGTAAACAATTAAATTGGAAATATAGTTTTCAATTGGAGAAAAAATACACACAAGTGATCTAATGAACGATCACAGAAACGTAGTGGAAAACAAGTGGAAATGTGCGATGAAACCCTTGCCTGTGCCTAATTACGCAGGGATAGCCATCTTGTCAAATGTAGGAATAATCATAGCAACTAAGCAACAAACCGCGAAAATAGTGATTATAAGAGCTGTCATCTTTGATCCAACAACACTTAAATTTGCATATTAAATAATCTACTAGAAGTATGTTAATTGCGGTTGGGTTGGGTTGTATATTAAATACTCATAATTTGCGTATGTAGGGTTGCTGCCTGAATTAGTTTATGAAAATAACCTGGTGATCGCTGCCGTATCGTATACCGCGTATAGAAAGAATGTATAGTATATTTTAAAATGTTTGTAGTTGTCTTGCAGTAACGACGGATTTAAGTGAATTTTGTCGAGGTTTATCACCGTGGATAGTCGTAAGATTATGCGAGGACTGGAGTCATTGTGAAATGTGACTGGATTTATTCGTATTCTTGCAAATTAATTATTTCGACTCTTGTTTACGAAAGCATATGTCACATAAATTAATCAACTCACATTATTCGCAACACCAACATCGAACGTATTTCCATCCGGTTCTATTTACAATTTCAAATATCAAAAGCAATTTGGTGCGTTAGATGATATAAAAAATATATGAGCGTGTCCTTATGTGTGACTTACAACAGATTGGTTGTTTGCAATCAAATAGGGTTCGTTTGTGAGCGAAATTTATATTATTTTATTTTTTTTAGAATCCATTTGTCCTGTGTCCAAGACCATCAACACATCGGACGTGTGCCATTACGGAAATATATACAGCACGTGTCGCACGTCGATAAAAGCAGTTCGTCATAATGGAGACATCATCCGCGTCGCCGGAGTCCCGGACCTTTTCCGGGACCCGCAGCTCGTACACTTGGAAGCTTTCACGCACTGCAATACCGCCGCAGAACGTGTTCCACACAACACCTCTTTGTGCCCCCCTTTCAAACTAAGATATTCCAGCAGTACTTGAATTACCCTCCGCACAATGCGCCATTCAGTCCGATGAATGCAATGTCGGTCTTAACTTCTCTCGGCGCAACGAACACACTGAGACTAGTAATTTATTTCATTACGGGCGGTAATTTGCTACAGACTTATTAGTTTCACTCCGCGTCGCCCACTCGACGCTCGATGAATAACTTTCGTTTCGTGCGCAATAATTGGGCTGCATTGTCGCCGCGCAGCGCAAAAATTCACCCGTTCGTAATTCCCATTGTTTGTCAGCGGTAGGCGGAAGCAATTTTTTTTTTTCGAGTGAAACGAGTTAAAAGCCACGAATTGCAAACAGCGAGCCAGACAAATCCGCGAGTTTTGTCAAAATCAAGTCGGAGAACAGACCGGGAAGCAACGGGCGTCTGAGGAGGCCAGCCGCCGAAACAAGTGGAGCTCAAATCGCAAGAGAAATGGCGTCTGTCGCTCGGCGCGTATTTTATCGCCGCTTTAAAGCCTGACATAGTGCGCTGGTGGGAATTAATTAAACGGAAAAAATTGCTCCTCGCTGCGATGGCTTAATGCGATTCCGGTGAATGAATGATATCGCGGATTTCTGTCTTTATTTGAATAAGTGCCCGGCGCCTCCACTTCGATGAGCTTTGTTCGTCTTGGGTTACTTCGTTGACGGCCATTATTTCGGCGTTTCGTTTGTTCGCCCTTTTTGTAATTATCTCGTTTGATTGATCGCAATTGTCGAGTGGGCGGCGTTGTTTTAAAAATAAACGCTATTAATCATTTCGGTCATATTCAGGCAGATATCGGATATGCCCGGAACAGTAATCTGTATTATTTCCAATTCCGTGCAATGGAAAAAAGACGAAAACATTCATCAACATCAGTCATAATCCACCAAGAAATATAATTTTTGTTTGTACCACATTTACATTAATTACCTCTAAAATTCTTTGTCGTTACGCAAACTCATTCGTAAACAATTTTTAAATTCAATATTATTTCTATAGTAGAATAATAATTATAAAGTAATTATATTTGAGAAACTAAATTATGTTGCTATACACTAAACACTTAAGAAGAGACCTAGATTACTTATTAAATAAAGAAACAGATTGCTAGCTACAGTGGGAGGGATTTAAAACGACTGCTTACTTTGTGGCAAGGGAGTTACAAACGAACTAGCATTGCATCGAAAACTTGTTCTGTATTTATTTGATTGAGCCAAACAAACTGCAGTTTTATATCTTTGCATTATTATCTGGCTTGTTTAATTTTCCTAATCTGAATACATTTTCCTTAACCTTAACCTAAGAGAGTTTACACTATTTCACGGTGATTTTTTTTTTAATTTTTCATTCTCTCAAAATATTTGGAAATTGCACTAATTGTATATTAATTGCATTTGCGTGAAAAACAACAATTACCCTGGGCGAAAAATCAAACCGATTAAGCCAACGAAAATTACGCCAATAACAATCGAGATCGATATTTCGTGCGACACTCGCGAAATAATCCGCTAAAATGAATTCAGCCGCAATAAATAAGACGTCTAATCTCCACCGAAAACCCATTAGTCATGTACTTATCGGTCGGGGCGCTCTGAATTTATAACATATCGA
Organism: Geotrupes spiniger; assembly: GCA_959613385.1. Classification (NCBI taxonomy): domain Eukaryota; kingdom Metazoa; phylum Arthropoda; class Insecta; order Coleoptera; family Geotrupidae; genus Geotrupes; species Geotrupes spiniger. Next base: position 25,428,838 of record OY390739.1, read on the forward strand.
AACGTGAGGGTGGCTGCCGGCAAGAAGAGAGGAAAAAGCCCCGCAAGAGATATTTATCGCAAAACATATCTCACGTACACGTCTCGCACGCCACCGCGCCGAGAATATCAATCATGCATTCAAATTTTCGGTCGCTTAAAAAGCCCACGGAACCCTCCCACACTATCGGATGGAAGTTAAGAACAGCGGAGCCGCTCGCCGTTTTATAGGTCGTGGTGTATTTTCCGCAGCGTTGAGAAATTAACGCAGAATGATACGAAGCTGTAAAATGTGTTCGATGGCTTCGGGGTTAGTAAGGCAAAGTCTGGTTCTCATTTTTTTTTAGTGATTTTTTTATATATTAATATATAAATATCCACGTATATTAATTAACGTCAATATTTCTTTTAATGCGATAAGAAAAAGGTAGCAAAATATTTTTGCAGGTGAAGTTCATTGTCCTTTTTCCACACATGACTCAACCCACCTTAGTAACTCACTTCAATGAAATGTCAAGCATATTTAGTCACTCCGATGTGACTAAACATCCCCTTTGTCTTTATTTGTTGCGAGCTACACTTCCGCACTAATTCTAATGAAGTATCAGGATCGGGTAAATGCACGCGGCGACTTCCATTAATTTTATTACGTCCCATTGCTGCATATTTAATGTGACTTTTTTATTACAAATTTTATGGCATTACATTGTACATTAACGATGTTCAGCGAGGCGTAAATTTTAATTTTGTGAGTACAATGTGTTATTCTCAGTTAGGCCCTGGCTATTGTTTATCTTGTTTTATTCCGATGCAATGTTTTAGTGAGGTTACCACCATTCACAGTAAACTTTATGAATAAAATATATAAATATAATATAAATAGAACCCTAATTAAATTAAATATTGGTTAATGAAATTCTTCTACATAAATTGTAAAACATGAGCGAAATAGTTCAAACGCACGATCGCTTTAAAGTTGTAAATCGTTGTTTCAATTAAAAACCCCGGACGCGATTTCTGATCATAAGAAGAAGGATAGAAAAATGTTCGAGTTTTTTCGGGTTGAGTTGGTTTCGACGTTAACATTCAAGGTAGTAAGGGTCGTTTTAATTTAATAGTTAAGTTAAGTTAATGCATACAAAATTAAGTGTCAAAGATGTAGACTTAAAAATCGGTGTAATGCTTTTATACTTTTCCGAACTTGTCAAATTGAACCCTGTCACCAACGTAAGAAATACGAAGACCACACACTGGACTGGAAAAAAAGCTCAAAAGCTTTGAATTTGGATCTATAATTTTCTATAGACTGGGATGGGCCAATTATCCGATTAATAATTAACTTTGGATTGAGTTCGTTGCAAATAATTTATAATTTTCCCCGTATTAAGTTGCGCGCTGTTTTTCTTGCAAAGTTGGGGATGGTTATGAGTTATGGTATAGGAAATTTTATCAAATGGTGACCATGAGTTAAAATGCCTACAACAAATATTTCACGTAGGGGAAAATAATTAATGTTAAACAAACCGAAAAATGACTGACATTACGATTAGAAATGCATAATTGTAAAAATAATTTTAAAAATATGGAAAAAAACTAAAAATTATTAAACGATAATAAATCGTAACCAGGAAAATAAAAAAGCGACAAAAAACTACAAGTTTCATTTAACGTGTTTATGGTGTTCACTTAATAAATTTTGAAGCTATTTTAAAAATGGATTGGCGATCAAATATGATGCAACTACTACAACTGAAATAAAAGAATCTAAATTCTTATAATTAAAGAAATATTATATGTATAAAGATCGAAAATAAGAATTATGAAACGACACGTTCCTAAAAAAGGTAAAATTATAATGAACTGTTACTCGAGAATAAACATCGCTGGATGCATTGAATGATAACATGGTTTTTATCTGAAAATTAATTTTAGCGAATGTTGTGATGATGGTGATGGCCGCCGTTTCGTCCTGTATGGACCCATCAGACCACAACACATATATTCTGTGTAGGTGCATCACGTCATCTAAGCATGAGTGACAAAAAGTTTGTGTATTGGCATTAACACCCTCTGGACGTCGATACTCTCACAATCGTGAAGCTATGGAATTACAGAGGACGGTAATGTTCAGACTACTTCGCAGCCTGACCTCATCAGACAACCACACACATATATGCGCTATCCAAGTTATGCAGGCAAGTTATGCATACAAAAAGTTTGTATGCGAAGAAGCCACAATTCTAAACAGTACCGACTTGGTCAGTCGAAGCAGACCTCTGTAATTGCATAGCAGAACGATTATTATTAGTGTCACAAAAAAGTAATAAACTGATTACTTAAAAACAAAATTATTGATCAAACCATTAATCCTGAGTCAACTGATACTGACGAAATATGTAAATGAAATCCAATCGTTGATGTGACTCACGAGCGAATGAAATCATGTAAACTTCGAATTGGGTTCAGGTTCCTGAATGGGTTCAAGAAGTCAGCCAAACTTTGAAACGTAGAAGTCTGCCACACTGCCCAACATTTTTTTCTTTGACCTTAAAATTTTGTTCCGCTGAAGTATTTACTCCAACGACTCAACTTTTTCAAAAATTGTCGAGTATTATTATTTTATTTATTATATATTATATATTATATTTATTTAGTCAATACTTTCGTTTAAGGCAAAATTCGTTCACTTTGGTGCTTTCTTTTCTGTCACTTCTACTTACTTTTAATTTTTTTATCCTTTTTGTCCGGTATTATTTCATTGTTTCTTATTATTTACTTCATTTGACATTTTAACATTTCTTGTATTTTTATTATCATATTTTTTGCGCGCGTTAATTACGTTTTTTCCAATTTTGGCCCATCAGAGTCGATAAATCACAGCCAAAAGAGATGAGCTCGACTAGCAAGGCTGATTTTCATTTTAGTTGAAAAACAAGTATATAGATTTCTGTTGTGGCTCTCCAAACTGATGAGTAAAAATATCTACGAAACTGGTACATATAGAGTCTTGTCTTGTCATGAGTGACAAAAAAAAAGATTGTGTGAGTATTAACGCCATCTACACGTCAAATGAATCCTTCTTGAAGGCCTAACCCAGGTCAATTTTGTACTTCTACTATGAGCCTTCAAATTAGAACCAAACCAGGTTAATTATTAGAGGAAATCGTAAAAATTTCATGGGTTCATAATTTTTTTTTTGAACCATATTAAAACCAATCCAAGTGGAAAGTTAGTGTCGAAAGACGTAAATATGTACTAATCAAATTTAATCTCGAAACCTATACCAATGAATAGTGACAATGCTTAAACCGAATTTACTGGTGGATACGATTTTTTTAGTTGTACTTGTTGCCAGGATTTTTGTTATGTGACCCCAACGCAATTAAATTAATCCAAGTCGACTGCGCCAAGGAGACGAAGCCTTCATGGACGTCTATACGCTTGTCGTTTAATACTCATATCTCTTCTAAAGTTGTAATTAACGTACATTGATGTCACCCGTTAATTTACCAGTCATCGACCCAAATGTTCAACGTTAATATTGCATTCCGTTTATCCAAATGGAGCGATATTTAAAGCGGTCCGCGAGTTGAAATATGCGGCAATGTTTTTCGATCGTTTAACGGGCAACAATCAAATTTGCGCATTTTCGCCACGCAAACATACTGTAAACATATATTTAAATCTAAATATTAATTTAACGTCGAGTTCCGCGGTAATACCGTGCGCCACCGCACATAAACATGCAGCCAATTAACAGTAATTTATTTGATTTTGACGCTTGTTTGTCCCAATAATCGCGACACAGGATCGTTTTTGAATCAATCACGTCGCAGTTCGCGCGCGGTCCGCGTCCAGTTTTTCGACCGCACGCGGGCCGTCCGAAATTAAATTACGCGCGCACGCAAATTTAATTTAGAACGGCGATAAACTTGAATTTGTTTGCGGCGTATCGATTTTTAATGAACAGGCAGTGCGCGCTTGGCGCTTATTATTCGCGACTGTCGGCGGCGCGTTGTCACGCCGTACGGTCGGCGTTAACCGTCATTAGCTAATTGAGTAATGGATTTATCTGCTCCAAGAGTTGATGGTTATCTGACATAACCGACATGCTCCTCTATATTTCAGCTGTCGGAAGTTGAAGCCGGTTGATTTATCGAACTACTACATTTGCAGCGAATTAAAATCGTCAATTGACCAAGTTTGTTGATTAATTTCCATTATACGATACTTCATCGATTTCTAATAAATAGTGTGTTGGAAATTCGCTGAAGTTTATTAATTATAATCGACGAAATAATTTCACAGTCGTCGAATTAATCATTCGAAAAATAAATGCTCGATAATAATTATGAATCTCAAATTTAATAGGAAAAATAAATCGAGCAATAAAAAGACGAAGATGCCCATATCCTCTCACAGACAACTGACATCGCGGGAGTAGCATAGAATATAAATCCAGTATGAATGAACACAGCACACGATATAAAGACTCAGAGCACGTAGCATAGAAACCTGTAGATTGCTCACCGAAAATACATATTTACATTTATTAAAAACCATTTTGAAGGGTTTGTTCAAATAATTACTTACTTATAAAAAAATGTAACCCACCTCTTAGACTCTTAGACCTCTGAGGTAACCAATAACTAACTCATCTTGTTATACAAATACATTTCATATACACGAAGATAATAATTTAATCGATTAATCGAAACTTTTTCCAGCGTACATAGAAAATCATTTACATTAAATTAAATGAGGTACAGGTGAATTTGTTTATTTAAAATAAAATAACTTTAAATTGTAAATTCGTATCTGTGCCTAAATTTATCTATCGACAATTTACATATTGAACGCAAAATTAATATTTTGCATAAATTATGAATAACTGCGTTAGGAATAAAGTCCAGTAAAAAACGTTATCGAAAAATCTTAAACTGGAATTTATTTGGGGACTGCGTGTCAGAGTTTGTTACATGTAGTATACCGATTAATTCAGCTAGCTCGGCCACTTAGTTTGCTAGTCAGGTAGCATGTAAAATACCAATGAGGTAAGACGTAAGAAAAATTATTAATTGACACTGAATTACTGACAGGGCTTCAATTATCCGGGTTTCACGTACAACATAAATATTAATTAAGTATAACAACGATCGTTTAGAGGTATTGGCAGTCGTTAGATTTAATCAGTGTTCCTGCTGCTTATTACTCGTACAATTGATGCCCTGGCATATACCATCCATGCATGGATACATTCTAAAGGTCGTGAATTATGTAATTTTTATTTGTCATCGTTCTGTAAATTTCTTCTCCGTTGTATTTATATAATAATGCAGTTTTTGAATTTTGATATTTTTTAACCAATACTTAATTTTGGATTGAGTTGGGTTGGGATTGAATGGGTTGAGTTATAAAAAAATCATAGATATTTTTTTATAACTCAACCCATTCAATCCCAACCCAACTCAGCCAAACCCAACCCAACTCAACTCAATTTACCAATATTTTTTTATAACCCAACCCAACCAAAATCAATTTCAATCCTTTATTTTAATTACCAATATTTTTTATAACTCGACTCAACTTAACCCAACCCAACCCAACCCAACTCAATCAAAAATTAAATGCCGGTTAAAAAATATATTTTATAAATATGTTGGTCAATCAGAGTCGAGAATTCACAACCAATTGGGTTGTGATAAATTTTGTTGGGTTCCGCAATATTTTTGTTTGAAGCAAAATTCGTTGAATTTGAGTTTCCTTATCAGCCATTTTAATTACATTTCGTTACGTGTTAGTTTCTTTTCTGATATTATTTCTTTATTTTGTTAATGTTTTTTTTGTTTATTGTCCTCTGATTTACTTCATTTTACACTTTTTGTGTATTTTTATTATCTATCATATTTAGAATAAATATTTTGTTCGTCAATCCGAATAATTTTTATTTATAATTAAGATTTGACATTCGAGTCGATTTTAGTCAATCAGGACCGAGAATTCACTTCTAGAAAAGCTGCGCAAGGTACACGTAATGTTTTAAGATTACTTAACAAAAATGTGTGTTATGTTTTATTTAACTTTCCACTTTAACTGTTGACAAAAAGTTTATGTTGAAGTTTATTAATGCGATACAGACATCAATACTCCCACGCTCGTACTGCCACGCAATTGCAGAGATCAGCTCTGACCGACTGAATCCGTACTGTCCAAATTTGTAACTAATTATTGTTGAAAATAAATTTTAGATTCGGTTTCGTCCTCTATGGGCAACAGTGCGGTTTTTCGTATAAACGGCTGCGAATATGGTCAGTAAGACTTAGTCGTTCGAATCAGACCTTTGTAATTAAGAAGCAGCGCGAATGTGGCCGTATTGACGTCTAGATAGCGTGAATACTCACATACAACCTTTTTGTCAATCATGCTTTTGTCACTTGATTCACATTAAGGGAATGTATGGTGAGCTGATGAGGTCATAAAGACGGAAACGATCAGTTGCATTCGCAGAATTTTTTTCAAATTTTATTTATAGATTATTTATATCGTGATTTTCAGTTCCGTTTTAAACTGATTTTGTCTTCCATGTTTTTTATTCTTATTCTGATTTTTCGTCAATTGATTTGCATTTTTCCATCCATATTCCCATGTTTTGATTCGACTTTCTATCGTAATTAACAGTGTCGAGTAATCTCTGTCTTGACTCTTGGATAATGTAGGCAACATACGGGCTCTTACATTCCTTGCATTCGATATAAATAGTAAAGCGTAAGCGTGATGCAAAGATTTTTATTATAACGTTGGATTGCCATAGGTTTTGGTTGCGATATCACATAATATGACACACATATGGTGAACTAGTTAATGTACCCCAGTTTACGATGCAATATTTTGTCATCACCACGAGTTGATTGTTATTTGTTCTACTTTGTTTTATTTCCTTGTCTTTTATTTGTTTCGTTTGTTTACTTTTCAATTTCTCATTTCTTCAATTTAATTTTTTTCGTTTCCTTCATGTATTTAGTCATTTCGTCTGCCTTTTGCTCTATTTTCATTTAAGGTTTTTAATAATTTTACTAATTTTTAATTTCTGTTTGTTTCTTTAATTGTTGATTGGACTTTGTAGTTAAGAAATTTAAGCTCGATGAAGATGGCGTGAGTCATATTAATAAAATAGGGTGCCACTTGGATAATCGATTAAAAAATATATAGAAACGCATAAAATCGTACGCAGTTTCGCCCGCGAAAACAGACAGCCGATCCGCTTAAAATCAACCAAATTGCCAATAAATTTCCAAAACAGGAGCGAAGCTGCGCAAAACAGACCTGTCCATTATCGACATAATGATTGATCATTCCGCGCGACTGGAACTGTGTCAATTTTTAACGGTTTTAAAATAACAATTCGGCGAATTTATCGCGCTACATATTATACACCATGTCGTACAACAAAATATTTGTCATTTCAGCTGACAATTGGAAACAATGTACGATGTCGTTTATTGTTTTCATTTTATATAAATTTCCGTCAAACACAAATGCCGACCATGCATCACGCGGCCAGAAAAAAATACAGATATAAAAATAAAATAATCGCGTCGTTTTGTCACGCAAGTAATCTACCGTGCATTATTTATTTCGTCGTTTTTCGTCCCGCGTAAATCATCGAAGGGGATATTATGGATTTTTTACCTTTTTTTTCGCAGAACTGCACACCAACGACTGACGTACCTGAAAAAAGGGAAAATATATTACAAGATTTATTAACGATGCAGAAACAATATATAAAGAGTTTCAAAGCCACACAAATAAATTCGTTACCCGAACGTTTTAATTGAAGTCCATATAAAATTCCTAAACTTTGTTATAACTGCGGCAACTTTCCATTCAGTTTATGTTCATCAAAGTGACGTTAACATGGTTGCCCTTTTAAATTAAATTAAATTAAATTGAATTAAATATAAATCAACGTCCTGTTTAAATAATTTCAGCTCGTCATTAAATTGAAATAATGATCGCATTACCGGCGCAGAGGTATTTTTTCGTCGAATTAAATGCAAACGTGTCAAATAATATTATTTCCGCTGCCACAAAAGTGGATATTTTGTTAATTATTTATAGTAATGTATTCATATATAATATAATTGCTCATCAATTCTATGTATCGATGCAATTCATAAAATAAATTGAAATTTACTAATAATTACTTTTAATTAGTAATTTAATTCGTTAAATTGTTTATCCGTCGTCTATTCCAGATTTCCACATTTACACACAAATGGAAAATTTATGTACGCCCCGTCCAAAAAAAAAAAATTGCTCATTAAAACGTTATTTTCAAATTGTAATATCGCTTCATTGTTTAGCGAATACGTTAATTAATTGCAACCATGACAACCTCCTTCGACCTATATCATGATTTATAGAATTATCGAAATTATAAATTTAATTTAAATTATTTATCACGCACGGTCGACCACAATGAAAGTTTTAAATTGCTTATTTTTCGCCGCATCTCCGCGCGGAACCACACCTAACGAACCGCACGTGTCGATAATTCATCGGGCGAAACGTAAGGAAAATTCAATAGTTATAATTGGATATTCGACGACACCGAAACTAAAGCCGAGTCGTGAAATATCCGGCCGGCTCTTTCGAAACTTCGGGGCGAAAATATCGCCGAGGCGTCGCGGAAAAAGTGGAGCGGGCGGCTTTTTTCGCGCGGAGATTATTGAAAGCGCAGACGGGAGACAAAGAGGAGAATATGCGCTTCCGGTTCCGGCTGCGAGGACGGAAACGTCGCTTTGCGGGGCGGCGCAGGACGCAGGAAATAAGATAATTCTGTTCGGTTCGAAGTTCATGCCGTTTTCGGACTTTCCGAGACGCGGAACTTGAAAACAATTTTCTATTAGGGAGGTTTTGTTTCATCGATTTCTGTTCGGCTACGGCCCTGTTAAATGTGTTGGGTAATCGACTCGCTCGACAGAGGCAGATGTCTGTGAGCATTTTGAAAGATTTTAGTTTAAAATGATGTAGCTGGGAATAATTTTATCGTCGCCAAAATACTAATATTCATATTATTAATAATGAAAGCTTCACCAGCAACAGCTTTCAGTAAAATAGAAAAATCCAGTACTCGGCAGAAGTACTGAAATTTTGTTTTCAAACAAAAAGAGTCCATGGTGACGACCACAAATAAGGTGAGGTCGTGAAGCTAAAAAAAATTCGGAATTCGCGAACAAGGAATTTTGATTGAATCAAACTTAGAAGGAAAATTAGAAGGAAACAATAAATCAATCAATAATATCACACACAGGCAGAAGGAATGGAGGATGACGTACTAGTTGCATAAATAAGACATCAATATGGGGCAGAAATGATGTAAAAATGATGGCAACAAAAAACACATCGGTCGCATTATATTGAACAAAGGAAATAATAAGCTTTTTTTGAGTTATACAAAAAAAGTTAAAAGGGAAGAAAATGAAACGAATGTGAAACATAAGAGACGACAAGAATCATCTGAAAATAGAATCAACAATCTGGGAGCATGGGGGGAAAATTTTGAGAAAAGTTTACAGGCAGAAAGAAAGGTAACAAGGAAGAAACACAAAATGATATGACGGGGAAAATAATCAGAAAAATTAATGACATAACGAAAGAAGTAGGTTAGTGCCAGAGATGATCAAATATGAAGGAGAAAGAGTACCATGGTAGAAGATTAGGAAAGAAACTTAATAATCCCACTATATAAAAAGGTATCGAGAGAAATCTTAAGAAAAAAACAATAAGGAACGAACGAAGAGAAACAAGCAGTGTACAGGACGTGGAGACAAGTAGAAGACCATATAAGTAAGTTAAGAAAAATAAAGGACAAAATGAAGAAGAATTATATAAGACCTAGACCTAAAGCCAGCGATACTGTAAATATGGAGGGAGTATGTAATATAATGTCATTAGATATAAGTCTCAAACAGAATAAAGAAAGCAACAAGAGCATGATATGCTACATCGTTGAGTCGCGAAGGTAGTGACATTCTATAAGACATGTCACATGTGTCTATGAATATTCAAACAACTTGATGGATTATAAATTTACATATAATCCATCATCAGTGGATGGTACTACACACGACAAAGGTAGTCAAGAAATAATGAATTCTGATTGGATTCTGATTGGATCATCTCTCCTTAGCAAACCTGTTGGTTACAAATTACATCAAATTAATAATTGTTTCTTTTCGATACTTTCCGTCTTTCAATTATTAATTATTAACTACCATTAAGGATGGTGGTGGAGACAGTGAGAATATTGGGGTAAGTAAGATCTTGAGAACGGGCGAGTGGGGTAGTAAATAAAGTTTCGATGACAAAAAAAGATGTTGGGATAGTGGTTGAGCTAATAATGCGAGGGGAAGAGAACTAATTGAGGGGGTAACTGTGGTGGAATAACAGAAAAAGGACAATATGGTGAGGCAATGTAAATGGTGGTGTGGCAGCGAATGATATCGAGGTTTAGATGCGGAAATTATAAGAAATAAAACAATTATTAAATAAGTGAAGGGTGTACGAGGTGTCTCTTTTGAACAAAAGAAATGGAACGATGGAAGCAGTACTAGTGATGTTCTCCACAAGTGATTTATTTTGAATTTGAACCCAATACTAATGAAAGAAACCAATCGAAGCAGTCAAGCTTAATTTTGATGTGGGGAAATGTATTCAATTGAGCAACCCAACCCAACCCGAGGAAATTTATTTAAATAGATAACCCAACCCAACCCAACCCAACCCAGCTCAACCCAACCCAATCCAATCCAACCCAACCCAACTACATTTTCCTGAAATGAAATTACCAAATTTAGTCCTACTCGGTATTTTTCTTTCTAATCCATAGTTTCAGCAACCATACCAACCTATCACGGTTGTGCAATACAGGGATGCCAAGACTAACGTTACGCGTCCCATTGCTTCGTTTTATTAACGTGGCGATCCATACTCTTTATCAAAAATCATCACACTGCAATGAAGCTCATTTAAATCCAGTCCAACACAATCCAATGCAACTTAAAATAAATTTGTATCTAAGATTTGCATCGTCGCTGTAATCTAAGGGCAAATTTGATTGTGGTTAATTATAGTAATTTCGTCCAGCTGGCACGTTTCATTCAACAAGCATAGTTACTCCAGTAATGTCTTCATATTTGCATCGCCGCAAATTGTGCCATGTTTGGCATAAGATCAAACATTAAAATTGAATAAAATTCAAGCCAACCTCACCTTACTTACAGTTGATTTTTTTACAATAATCATACTGAGAATAAGCTCCAATCCAAAGCAACCCAATTGAAATATTGAAATAGAAAATTAATTTTCCACATTACCACCTGCTCTGTGTTTATCGGTCTGTTATTCAGCAATATTTTTAATTCCTTGATTTTTTTCCAGTTCTTACTTAGGTCGGTATCTCGAGTTTACGTTGTTGCAATTCAGCAATCACGACTGATCCAACAATATAGTCCAGTAATGTCTTTACAAAGTTGCTGTGTTGTGACTTTTTATGCATTTTGTATACGAACATAAACATTTAAACTGAAGAATCAATGGCAAAAATATAGTAATAGTGAATGAAAATATAATCATGTAGTCTAATTTTATTTAAAGTACTGGGGTTGTTTATTTGGTGAAGGTAGATTAGAAGTGTTGGGTTGGGTCAAGATCCGAAATAAGTGAAATGTAATCAATAAGTGAAGGATATACGTAGTGGCGCACTCCACAAATGATTTATTCTTGTGTTATATTTAATATTTAATATTTTCACGGGATTTAGTTAAATGATATGGAAATTAACCAACTACAAGCATCCAATCCAAAAGGTCAACTTTTTGATTTTGATAAAGTTTTTCATTAACCTAACTCAACCCAAGGAAATTTATTCAAATAGATAACTCAACCCAACTACCTTTGGCTGAATTAATTTTATCGAATTGAGCATTTTAATAAATTTTATGTCATCAGTATCGCCTGAAGAAATTTTTAACAAGTCGGGTGAAATATTCTACATGAAGGAGTGCATATAGACTGTTAGAGTCGCCTTGACATTATCCAATCCAAGTAGTGAAGCGTAAACTTTTTGATTTTAATAAATTTATTCAATTTACTGCCTCAACCAAATCCAAGGAAATTTATTCAAATAGGTAACCCAACCCAACTACATTTTTCTGAATTAATTTCATCAAATTGTGGATTGTAATAAATGTATTACAGTGTTGCATGAAAAAATTGTCACAAGTTAAGTGAAATATTCTACCTGAAGGAGTGAATATTTATTTATTGAGAGATTGGCAGGATCGCCATGTAATAATCAATTGGGTTTCAATGGGAATAACGAGGATGCTGAAGAGTATAAAAAATTGAGAGGATTCATGAACAGAAAACTAAGGCACGAAGAAAATTATTTATGTTGAAACCCCAACACGTTGGGTACCAAGTATTATGATTAAGCAAAATAAAACACTAGATTATAGTTGGTAGAGATGACATTTATTAATTCATAAATTTATAATAATTCCTGCACAGGATTGAAATGATGACAGTGAATATAGTATTCACAATCTTGGACTGCAATTGTTAAATCCTTTTTAGAATAATTGAAGTTCTTATTTATATCCGCTTTAACAATAAATGTTTTGATACTTTAAATGTTTGTTTCTCGTTTTAATTTCACTTCAACAAACGTCAATGACAATTATTTCAAAATTACTTTTATTTCCAGAAAATAAACTGACGTGGACTTGCTCGGAAAAGAGTTAATGATAACTTCCATGTCCCGGTCGCAGCAAATTACTTTTACACTTTACAGAGCACTAACGATTTAAACTGTGCGAGTATTTTGATTATATAAAGTACTTAATTATATAAAATACACCAATCAATATTTCAATTTCCAACGTATCCATCATCAATAAATTTCTTAAACGAACTTTTAAATCATCCGCCGTTCTTTTTAACAATCGCGCACGCAAAACAGACCGCGCCGCGGCACAACGACGACGCTCATCCGCGAAATTTACTGCGAGCGTAATACACTCGTAAATTAAGTGTATTATTCCGCGTCCCTTATAAAGCGAATTTCCTCGAAAGTATTTTACGGCCGCCCCGACCCACATCCACTTGCAAATTAATTTCGACGCTCATTTTTACTTCGGAAAAACGACGTTTAATGTCGCGATTTAATTAAATTTTTGATTATTCATGCGGACGCAGAAAACATGTTTAATTCCGCCTTTAATGTAGTGTGTGCGCAATTTATGCGCGCACAGGCAGCGCCGGAAACGTAAGGTGGCAAGTGGGTTAAACTGGAAGAACTCGACCACTTTACGCGAGCGCAGATTGCACGAAACGAGGACGAGGACGATTTTCCTTTTTAATACGTCGATCAAATTAAGTATTGATTTACTCAGTGTCTTCATCTCTTAAAATAGTAGTCACGGAATTTCTATTTCTAATTTCGGTTCTAGGTTTGAAGAATAATCGTTATATTTATCACGATGTACTCCACGTTTACAGGACATTAAATGAAAAATTACTCATTAAAAAGGTTCCTCACGAATCGAATCATTTAATGCAGGAGCGAATTCAACGTTTTAATTAATTAAATTTAATGTTTAAGAAAACGTCGCATATGCTCCGCGAATATTAATCCGGTAATGAGCGTCGTCGCGATGAATGGGACGGAATCCGTCGCCGCCGACTAATGTATCCCAATAAAAAAACCTGGTCGGTTAATTTCAAGTTCGCTTTCTAAAAACCGACGGTCGCAGCCAAGTAGGTTGGACGACGCGGTAAGCGCGCACTTCGAAGCGGAATGCCGCGGAAAAGATTCATTATGCGAGATTAATTAAATTCCGAAACACTTCCCATTCATAATTTCGTCCGGTTCGGGACTGGATTCGGTTTGAATATATCTGCATAATGGCGCGAGCGAAAGAAGAAGAAGACGGGGCAATTTTAACGTTTTACTCGGGGAATATGACAAACGACGATAGTTTGAAGTAATGTATTCAGCATTCATTCATCACTCGGCTTCGTCGTGGGGGCGACGTTCAAAAATTGAGGCGCAGAGATAATTTCTACTTCACTTCGAGGCAGAGCATCGATCCTGTTTACGGTTGCATTATATTCAGTCATATTTAATTATGAAATTATTTTATTATTTTATAATCTATGAATTTCCTAAGTTTCAATTTTTTTATTCGAAAAATCCCACCAATTAAATTTGTTCCAGTTTGTAATTAATACCGAAATGGATTTAGTTGCACAAACAGAATTTTAGTTGCCCCCTCTTTGAAGCGATATTCGCTTCAGCATTTAATATTTATTTTCACTAAAATTAATCATCGGCGATCAATAGCTTACGTATCTATTTTTTATTAAATTGAAACCGTCCCACACATAAAAAAAATTAATACCCGCATTACCGGGGTAATTTAAATCGCAAATCGTCAAATGCACGTAACCGAAATCCATGAAAATCAACGACTTTAGCGTCGATAAAACCCGTCGCGAGCGCAATTCCGACGAATTCAAATATGAGGATAATTCTAACGAGTACGGTGGCGCAGTTTAATCGTTACGATCGCGAGGCTAAGTAACGCCCGCCACCTCGGCCCCCGCGCGCTGCACTTCCTGAAACTTCGGCGACGTCGCGCGAGCAGCGCCTTTCGAGCGCAACTTGGACGAGTAAAAACGAAATACTTTCAGGACACGTCCTCGCTCAAGTTTTAAATATTGCGGAGCGAGTCGCGCGCGACATCTGCCCGGGTCGTTGGGATTTTATCCGATCACGTAGATCGCGTCTTCGGCGATGGTCAAACTTTAACGGTTGTTCCATAATAGGGCGAAACTATTTATCGGGCTTTCGGCGGCGCTGCGCAGTTAAGCCGCGGATCTGGGAAGTTTAGAGGTGCATGCATATGAAGGGGCTGTTGGGACTAAATGCTCTTTAACGACGGACTGGTTTACCGAGCGTAATTCGTTTTATTTTGGATGCGAAACGGCTATTTTCATGTCCCGTTTTACGACTGTTTATTCAGCGCTGGGTTGTGAAACACTTCGATGTTTGATTTAGCTTTTTTCGGTGGTGTTGCTTATAAATAGCACACGTGGAGTGTAAGTCACTTTACGTTTACTGATATATGAATACTAGCTTGGGAAGTGTTCTGTATGTTTACAATGTTTGTCATGTTTGCAAAAACATCTTAAGCGATTTAAAAAAACACAGCAAGGTTACCCGGCCGATGAGAGCAAATCAAAATAAATGAAAATAAATTATTCATGCACCTGATAGTAAACAAACACGTTTTTCTATTGCAAACACGGCGATTTCGTCGAACACTATTCTCGCAGACTTCGCCAGGCTCTTAATTCAGGTTTGTAATTATTATTCATCACTCATTAAATTCTAACTGATAATAAAAACATTGCAATTTCAATCGAGGAACGCTTGGTTGGAGTCCATCGACCGTCGCAAAACACACATTTAATCCTTGCCATTTGATCGCCGCTAAGCAGAGAACTCCCGTCGTTATTATGCGGCCGCCATTTGTACGGATACACCCGGCGATCCGTTATTTGCGCAGATAAAGCGCACGTCGTAAATAACGCGGAATTAAATCAAACGAAACGTAAACTTCGGCGACGTTCGGGGAAATATTGGCCCCTGTGTGTGCGCGCGTTCGCCGGGCGTTTTCCATTTTTATTCTTCATACATAAAAGATGACCTTTTTGAATCGCGGCCGCCGCACGGCACTATATCAAAAACCGGTTTACATCGGAATAATGAAGTCCGAATTGACACCGCTCGGATTTATACGCGACCGACGCGCCCCCGGTGCACTTTTCTCCTCGTTTTCGATTCACTTTCCCGGCGTATTTTCGCATGATGGATGGACGTTCGGAAATGAAAACAATTACGGTGCGGCGGAACGAAAAACTCGGTCTTAAGGACTTAGTTCGGTTAAGTTGGGATCGGGCGGCGGGTTCGCGTCCGCAGGATTGGGGTGGGTTCAAAAAATTCGTTGTGTGGCAGTAAAAATGATAAAATGAAAAAATACAAGTCGTGTACGAATTACTCGCGTAGCAAAATAATCCATAAAAAGATCAACGTACCCGATTTTAATCGAAAATTGCAATGCTATTTATTTATTTTTTATTTGCATTATTTGGTCTAATACAATTTTATTTCCTGTAATAGAGCGTCCCAAAATGTCTGTCATTGATGTGCATTAAACAATTTAATTTAATTTAATTTGCATTAAACTGGCAAAGAAACCGTAATGCAACTTTATGTTCCTAAATGCCCTAGTTATTTTGGTGGCATATTTTCTCTGCGATTGGTAATTCTTTAAAATTAAATTACTTGGTGAAATCCCAGTTAGTCACTAAATGATCCCCTAGAACAGATTGAAGATACGTAGATATTCAAAGTTACTTGAAAAACATACATGAAGCAAGGCACGAAAATCTAGCAAATAAAATTAACATAATTTTCTCTAGAAAGAAGTTGATGTGAAAAATATAGTCTAAGTGATTATTATGATAAAAGCTTTTATTCGGTTTGCAGTCCTAGGTTCCATGCAAAGGATTTATTTTTTATTAGGAGTTTTAGAAAATTTAATGTATAAAAGTCTGACTTTCAGAATTTCATTTTTATACCAGTAGATAATAATTTTCACAATTGTGCGTGTGACGAAAGATCATTAGATTTCTGACCTTTATTTTAGTTCAAGATTAAGGCATACGTATTCATAGCAAAAAAATGTAATAGTCAGCGCAATTAAAGAACCTCACTTGTATAAACTCACTGTGCGAACATATCACCTACGACATACTACCCGACAAGAGCACACTCTTGACCTACCAAGCCGGTACTGTCTAAACTTAGTCAGTCAAAGCAGAGATCTGTTATTGCATAGCAGCATATCTGCGACGATATTAACGCCACACGAACGTTTGTAACTCTACATGCACCTTCAGCGAAAGTATACTTGGTGGTGTCGGCTTATCACAGGGTGAAACCGTCCGTCACCACCGATTACATTAGCTGAAATTTATTATTAATGGTAAAAATTGTTTCGAAATGTACGAAAAACTTAAGTGTGAAAAAAAATGCAAAAACACTCAAAATTATAACAAAGTACAAATTAACAAAGCAAAATTGACAAAATTTCTTAATGTAAAAATGGTGACATTGCATATTTCCAAAATTTAAAAAAAAAATCGAAAATGGTCAGTCGAAATTGCAAAGAAAATTGATACTATAATGGCAAAGATTCCAAAAAATTGTACTAATTAAAAAACATTAACAAAGTAAAAATCTAAATTGAAAAATTGTCGACAAAGTTAATCAGTAAAAATACAAAAGTTTATAAATCGACAATATTAAAAAAGTCGAAAATGTAAAAAATATTGTGAAAATATTATAACTTGCTTAAAATATTGTCAAAATCAAACAGTGGCAAAAATTATAATAAAGTCGAATAATAATAATAAAAATAAAATTGGTAAATATTGCCAACTATAGTCAAATTATAAAAAACCAAACTGAAAATGATAAAAAGTCAAAATTATCGATAGGGCAAAGCAAAATGGTCGGCAATTTTATAAAAACATACTATGTTTATAAACGCTCCTATTGTGCATCTCCATTTGAAAATTAACTTTTTGAACCATTACGAATAAAATAATTATATAAAAAAATAGACACTAAAACTGTAGAGTGAACACAAAATAGGGCAATTTGAATAATTGCTAAAGTAGGAAGCCAGAAATAATTTTCCATATCCTTTGACCTATTGATACTGATTTACATGCGTTCCAATTCATTGGGTTGGGTTGAGTTGGATTGGTTTGGGGTGGAGTGAATTTGATTGGATTGAATTGGATTGGATTTGATTGAATTGGATTGGCTTGGGTTGGGTTGGATCAGGTTGGGTTGGGTTACATTTTCCAGCAATTTTAGTTTTCAGCACTATTTGGATTTTCATACTTTTTGATTGAATCCCACATTATATTTTGAAATTCTGAATCACAGCATTCTCGCCAGAAGAGCGGACGATAGTTACATAGAATTCACTAAACAACCAAATTTGTTCACGAGAAAAACTGCAGAATAATATTAACATCAAAATAAATTTCCAATTACGTCGGGTGTATTCTTAGCATGAACAAATAAATTATAATTTGTACAACTAGTTTTGAAAATCATGTTTTGGTCCACACTGAACTTTCTTATACTTGGATAATTTCCAGCAAACCGACTTGATCACAATGTTAGACAAAAAAAGCAACCATTTCGTAAATACGTCGATAGGGGTTAGTTGCTAACATCTGGCAGCTACCGCAACTGTAACCCAGCCTGGGAATATTTATCATACGTTGTTAGGACTACAAGAAATGTTTCAACGATTTTCCAGTAAATGGTAGTTGTTTCAAATTTCATTGTCCTTAACTTCTATAAGAACCACTTTTTGGATAACCGATTTGGATACGTAAAAATTGCCTTTAAAATACGAGATTTTCTTCGGAGCCACATACAAATCGTAACTTTTAAGTTCCACAATCCTAACTTCAATAGTTTTGTACAGAAGATTAAACTTCTTATTATTATTGTTGAAATGTAATCGGTGCTAATTCATTTATATTCAATAAAAGAGTAGAAAAATTTATAATTATAAGAATTATAGTAATTCTTAAGAAATCAAAATTAGATTAAATTGTTAATGGTCTGGTTAATGGTCTGAATGGTTAATCATTTTGCTAAACATCCTTTTATTGCTATAAATAATTGTTTTGAATAGGAAATATTATATATTTTAAAAATTAAAATAATATCAATTGAAATTATAATACAAATTACAAAATAATATAATCCAATAAATTGATTCAATAAATATTTTAAAAGCAATTATTCAATACCATTATCTATTGAATAGGCAAGAATTTTTTGGAAACTAATTTGATTATTACTTATAATTCCTCTAATTATTATTCTTATAATAAAAAATTTTTAAATTAACTACTAAAACAAATATCACTAACGTCCAGTGTTAACATGTACAGGTCGGTCAAGAAATAGAAAACAATTTTATTACTAGTACGAATCCAACGTCAGTCGCAAAGGAAATAAATTCTTGGAAACATAAATTCATATGGTGGGGGTTCGCTCAGAAATTAAAGAAGTAACGTTGAAAAAATTATGACTTAACCTTAACATAATTCAAAGTGTTGAAAGTTCATTGCACAGGAAATTGCCCAGTTTGCAGTTTTTACCAAGATCAGATCATGTCATTTTTCTCCATAATCAATGGCTTGGTAATACCTGTCCATCTGGTAACGAAGCTCGTCGAATATAGTCGACCTTCAGAGTCACTAGCTGTTGCAGGGATGGGATGATCGTATTCAGTTAAAGAATTATTTGAGATTGTGAGGCATGTAAAAGACGTATCGATGATCTGTGCCTATTCAAGGACTGGTGGTCCAAAGATGATTGAGATAAAGGAGTTCAGCTTCTTTAGTTTGGATTTACATAAAACACGGTTTAGTTTGTTGGAAGATCGTCTGGATCTCATTTGGGCTTGCCACTAAAAATTCAACTTGAAAATGAAACATAACTCGTTAAATAAATGAAAAAAATAACTATTTGCAGATTCCAATGGGGTCCACAGAGCACGAATTAATTCGTTGCATCAATGTTCTTTAGTGACAGGATGTGTGAGATCTTAGACTATGAATAATGTTGCATGATTTTTATTACGTTTCACTTAAAAATATTTGTATGTGCTGCTGATGAGCTAAAAATAAGGGCAAAACGATCGTCCAGCATTCCTAACCTTGTTTTCACCCAAGATCCAATCAATTTAATCAATGCACATACCATTTTTATGAATTTGTCTCTATAACAATCTTCATATATTTTATCTTTTTGTAATAACTGCCACGATTTCATTCTACAAATGTTGCCTGATTTGCGTTTCATATCAAGGAAACTCCACCTGAACTGAAATATTCGGTTGGGTTGACTTACACTTCTAACATTTTATTTAATGTAAAATTGGGATCAAACAGGTATTTTACAAACCAAAGCTGAGATATTCGGTTGTCTTGTATAACATTCTAAAAAAAAAATTAAACGCGGAATTGATATTAAATAGAGTCCACAGTTATTTCACAAATATTGTCCTTTTTGGATTTTACACCGAGGACTCTCAACCAAAACTGAGGCATCTGATCCTGTTGACTCAAATTTCAAAAATTATGTTTAATGTGGAACTGGGATTAATTATAGTTCACAGTTACTTTCCAGTTTTACTTTTCAATTACGTTTTGCTTTCTTGACTCTTCAGACATTCAGGGTTCTATGTTATTTTTAATTAATTATTGATTTTTTTAAATTTATTAAATAAATTTCTTTTCTACTTCTTTGCCTTAAGGGGGGATCCTGCTATAGAAGGCTCAACAATTTTTTTTTATTGCTCAAATCTATGCCTAATATATCTAAGAATATGTATACAAAGTTATAGCGGCTAATTCGCAATATTTTGAAAGATACAGCACTAAACACAGTGAGGTGTCGAGCAAAAAATATACGAACGCACAAACGCTCGGACAAACGAAGCGCGCGCCCCTCCCCGCAGTCACATAACATCGAACTATGTACTGAAAAAAGTTCAATCGGTCGTTCCAAACAATAATATTTTGAATTCGTACGAGCTATAGTAGGATTATAACGAGATATTCCGTAAGTAATCGAAAATTAACATTTTTCCTGACGTAAACTTTAGAGCGCGTTTTCTCGAGTTTTCGTTTTTACGATTTTTCTAAACTGGTGGGCGTGATTGCGAGAAAACTAGACAAGCAATCAAAACGAAACAAAACTTGTGTTGGCTTCAGTAGCATTCTATTCGATTTGAACTAAAAAGATTAATGAAAAAAAAATTCTAAACAACTTTTTTAGCAAGTTGAAATGATTTTCTCTTCCCGCAAAGAGCACATTTATTTTCAAACCTGAGAAAAATCTTGAATTTCAAAATTTTGGGTTTTTTTTTAGTTCACATAGAAGAAAATATATGAGAATTACAATTTTCTGTGGTTTTTTTTTTGTTTCAGACAAAAATTACGGGCTACATCTACCCACCGATTGTAAATTGCAATTAAAAGGTGTTGCACAAATGTGCATAAAAATCGGTTCCGTTTAAATATTTTTCTCTCGAAATATTTTTTTTTAATGCTCAAATATGCAATAAAATGCTCTAAAAAGTTCACTAGACTTGCTCATTTTTTCTGTCCTAAAAAAAATCCCCCAAAAACGATATTTTAAGTCCCCTAAAGCAGGGGGAAACGAGTTTAGACGGGTAAAAAATGTACTTTTTTTATTTCATAAATTGTTAGTAAAACTATTCAAGAATATGTCGCCAAAATTTCAAAGAAAAATTCCGACTAGTTCCGATGCTATGGGCACTTAAGTGACCGCCCGTCGCTCGGCGTCGAAGCGCGCGGTAATTAGAACGGAGCGCTCGCTCATGTACTTATTCAGTGCCTGGCTCAATACCCCTGTACTGCGGGATAATAAAATTCGACCGTTTAGTGATTGGCTCTAAAGCACCTACATGCTGGCGTGAAAATAGTGGAGATTTCAGTATTCTTGGCTACTGCGTTATTTAATGAAGGAAATTCAGCCCTTCTAATGCTAATGGATGAATTAAAACTCGTAGTTGGGTCGCAGAGCTTCAATTTTGCCGGGAACATGGAACATGTTGAGGAGCAGCGAGTGAAAAGACTGAATAGGCACAGCTCGTGGGAGACCAGGGAAGCTCGGAAAGCTCGTCAAGAGGAGATGCAAGCCTGAAATGATGCGTTTGAAGAAGAGGGGTTGCTATATGGTGCTGAAATAGCTGATTAACCGGTGATCAGTTTATATAATTAATTACTGCCTTAAATTTCGCTACATTTGTTTTTAAACGCGTTTTTTTCGAAACGACTTTTTTCAGCTGGTGGGCATTGTAGCTCAAAAAGTTATTGATCAATCGTTCTGAAAATTTGTGTGGACATTCTTTATTCAATTACAATCTATATGAACCTAACTCTGGGATGACATTATTATTATTAAAAAAAATTTTTTTTAGTGCAAAAACATGGTATAAAAACATAACATTGTGTTCAAACACCTCAAAAACATGCAATTTTCAACATTTTTGATCATATTTAGGTTCATATTCTTAGGAAATATGTCGTTAACGAAGAAAAAAATTGTAGTGATGGCAGATAAAAAATGTGACTTCAGGAATGCCCACCAGCAAAACACGCGGATGACGATCGTCCAAGAACAGCAGCTTCTAACTCCACTGTTTCCTGCGGAAATAATTTGAAAAAATTACAAAGTGTGCTTGAAAACATGAGTAAAATATCCTCAAAGTTTGAGTAAATTCTGATTATTCCTTCCCTGTTAAAAAAATTCACGAAAAACACAAAAAATTCGGCCTCCTAAACTGGTTTCCCCCTTAAGGAATGTTATATTTATAATTTGTATATTTACTTTTTAGAGTGGACCATTTAACCTGAAGTAGTATCTAAAGCCAACCCTGTCCCCTCTAGATTATCACATTGTTTTATACCAAACGGTACAAGGGATGCCATCACCTGGAGAACCCATTGCACCCATTCTTACCAAACGGGACCTTGATTAATTACTACCAACGTAAATTTTTTTAAAGAAAACTGCAAATAGTAACAAACCAATAAACGGCCATAAACTAGCTAAGGCATTGAGAGCTTTGCAATCACAACTCGTACACAATTTACAAAATACATTTTATAACGCCAAACATAAATCGAATTAACATTTGGGTTTCACCAATATCGCAAATTGAAAATTTGCATCGATGGCAGCGGCGCCGGCGTCGCGTGGTGCATATTTTTCCGCGATGCAAAAATATTCTCGCCGGAATTACATGTGCAAATTTATTTCGCCATACCGTCACATGGAATCATGATTTATTTAATTAACAAACTTTAATTAAGTTAATCTAGATATACAAGTCGTGTATTTTATGCGGCACACAATTTTTTTACACTTCCAATTTATATTTTTTATCGGGTATATTTGCACACAGCCGTGGCAATAATTTAATTGGTAGTGTCATCATGGCACATGAAATAAAACATGAATTGGAAATAAATTAATTGAACGTGGGGCTATTTGTTTAAGAAATTATTGTTGGCGGCGTGAAAACATCGACGTTAATTATTTGTGTGGTTATTGTTGGATTTGAAAACGTTTTAGTTTATTTGATCTTTTTTTTTGCATATAGTTATTGATAGTGATTGGATGTTTAATCTAACTATTTAAGACAATTATTGCTTATAGCTATTGGCAATTTAAAATATCAGTTCGTAGCTTACTTCGTGCATAAGGAAAAAGGTACCTACTTGAACTTTAAATGTGAATACAAGCCTTGTCTTGTGGTATATCGTAAAAAAATGTTCATGGAAAGTGCCTGTCTTTTATAAATGCGAATGTTGAGTCCATAGATACGGTCCATCAGTAGCAATCGTGGATTTAGATTTCTCGGTCCGCAGACCCAACGCAATATCGCAAACGTAGAAAACGCAACTCTGCGAACCCGAACTCGAATCCAAGGTACGAATAAATGATCGCATCAATTTACCAAACAAACGATCGGCCGCACGGTCCCGATCGGCATCAACGAAACTACGAAAACATAAACATCGCCTCGCCTAAAAATTCCAATCTAGTCCGCGTCCCGACGCCTCCTCCCGCATTATTTCACAGCCGCGCTCCGCAAAGATAATCCTTTTTCGGCAACGACCGGGCCGCCGAAAGACGACGGCGGCGGCACATTATATTAAAGTTGTTATTATTTCCGGTTGTATGTTGGGTCGATGCAGATGGTGCCAGCTTTGCGTTCGCAGCGCGACGCGGCTGTAAATATCAACTAATGTATTGTACCACTTTTGTGAATGAATCCTAAAGTGATTACGGCAACATTTGTGTGCTTTATGCCGCAGTTACTTCGATGCGAAATTGCCGGGAACGTTAACGGAACGCTCCCGGACGCGAACGATGGCCGTGTTAAGTTGCCGGGGTGGAATTTATCGCGTTGGAAATTTTTAGGTGGCCATTGAAAAGAAATGACTTTACTTAGGATGGTTCGGATGGGTTTCGTAAACATTCGGCGCGGGATGAAAGTAGATTGTGTTCTTTGAGTGTGAAACCGCAAAATATTAAACAGAGCGTGACGTGAAAAAATATTTATTTCGTACGCAAGGCCAGAACTCCCCCGACATTTGATGCGTCAAGATAATTTTAAACGCAAGGAGCCCCAAGCTTGAAAGCGATAACGGACAACGAGGATAATATAATAAAGTTAATGCCTGCATTTATGTGCAAGCTTTAGAGAAGAAGCTTTCAAAAGATTGGCGACACGGAAAACCGTTGATGCATTTTCTAATGTTATTACGTTCCCCAGTAACAATACGTTAATATGGCAAAAATCTCATATTCAAAAAATAATTTCCTAGTAAAGATCGACATTTTATTCCCATTTTATCTACGAGGAATTTGTGTGAGTCAATACTGCTAACACTCAAGCAGTACAAAGATCTACTTCGATTGACTAAATGAGTTCTGTTGTTGAAAATAAATTTCAGCGGATGTATTAGGTGATGACAGCTGTTTCGTGCTTCAGGACTGTGTGATATGATGAGTCCTGAAAGACGAAACAGCTTGCACCACCTGATTCATCCTCCGAATTTTATTTTCGTTTTGTTGAGCAAATGTACTTAATTTGTTTCCATTTCTTCGGCGTTATCGTATTGTCATCTCGTCCTTTATTTGTTTCAATTCCGAATTGTTGCATTTTATTAATTCTCACGTCAGTATTTTTAATCAATTCTTTGACTATTTTTGGGTTCTTATTTATATTTTCATTAATAAAATTAAGCGACTTCTTTGCAGTCTTTTATATTACTTTCACCAGAACTTTTACTTACTTTTATTGTCATTTTTTGTTCAATTCTTTGTATTTAATTTTAATGGTTTTGTTTCAACTGATTCGTCTTTGTGACATTTTAATTTATTTAACACCAACTTTAATATATTTTTTTTAATTTTTCTTTCTTTCTTATGAACACTTTTGCTGCGGTATCGTTAATTTAATTTTATTTACTTCAAAGTTCTTTGATTCGATCTTGATTATCTTGTCTTTTTCCATTGTTCTCATGTCCTTAAATAAAATAATTTATTATACATAGTTTTAAAGGAATTTCAAACTTGCATAGCCGTCTCTAAAAATTTGATTTGTTTGTATATTTTTTTTACTTCCCAGTTTCTCTGGTTGTTCACTATGCACACATTAATCTAGTCGGTAGATGATATCAACAAAAGGGGTCTATAAAAAATTGTAAAAGTTCTAGGACTTTTAACAAATCACACCATAACGACTCAAATCGAAAATGCGAGGAACGAAATATAATAACGCAATGTTCCAAAACTGCAATACACGAAATTAACGGAAACGAAAATACAGTTACTGAAAATAAAACGTATAAATAAATAAAATTCAAGAAAAACACGAGTGAAGGACAAATAAAACAACGAATGCCTAATATATTTTAGTGAATGCCAAAGTACTTGAACAAGAGTTTCTGGAAATATGGGATGTGGATCGAATGGGATAAATAAAAATGAACGCAAAGGCACTGGAAAAGTCACACAAACGAGGAAGAAATAATACATTGTTGAAAATACAAAAAATAGGATTCAAAACAAACCTAGCTGGGTTGTGTTGGGTTGTGTTGGGTTGTGTTGTGTTGGGTTGAGTTGGGTTGGATTGGGTTGGGTTGGGTTGGAGATGAAAAAGGAGTCATAATCATGGAGGCAGGAAATAGCGGAGATTCTGTAGCATGGAATGGAGACTCTCACTCATATTTGAATTCATTTTTATAAAATTTTGTGGATTTATTGTAACTTTTCTTGTCTCATATTCATAACATTGATGTTTATTTGTTGCAATTAAATATTTTCCATTATTTTCATTATCTTTCATTGTGATTTGTACAGTCCCCACTTAATTTCGTTCCCTCTTTTTACTTTTCTTTCCTTTTTCTGTTTTAAATTAAGTTTGTTTCATTTCGCTGATATATTCAATTTCAATTCCCAGAACAGCATTCGAAGCAACAGCAAAAGTAGTAGTAGAATCGATGAAAACACTAAGACGAGGAAATAAAAATTAGAGCAACAAACTATAGCAATGAAAAGAAATAGATCCCAGTGAGTATTGTGTTTCATCTCCATTAGATGTATTCTTAATTGTCTCCTGTTTCCTATAAGGCATTCACTTGAGCTATAGTTTTGTTTTAGTTGAACCACTTTATATTAATTTTCTTCAGATTAATTTATTTTACAATTTAACATTCCAGTTGTTGTGGCCCCTTATGAATAAAAATCATTTGTTTCAGTTTCATAATTTTATTGAACTTAATTATTTTTAATTATTTCTTTTAATTTATTTACTTTACAAATTATTTAATTTGTTGTTATATCTTTCCTTAAACTTTTTTCTTGGTTCGAAAGAAAATATGATGTAGGCATAGGCAGGGGTGGCCATCATGATAAACAAAGAGTCAATAGAATAATAGTAAAAATCAAACAGATAAATGAAAAAATAATAATAATGTTGCGAGAAGATACTGTACATTTGTAGTAATTTATAGGACGACTAAGAACCAACAAGTGGGTTGACATAAAGAACTTTTAGAACACAATATAGCACAAAAACATAATAGGGGTGAGTCGATATTGTTAGATTGGAAGGTTGAAGGACGCTTGAAAAAATTCTTTGGAGAAAGATAAATTAACGAAAAGGATGACTTCACCATTGAGAACGACTGTTATAACTGATACAAAATTTAGGCAGAAATATATTAACAAAAGGACCAGGAAAGAGGGGAGGGAAGTCGCTTCTTTGTTATTTTATGGTGAACACAGATTAATGGAGCGAAGAAAAAAATTTCGTCCTTCAGGACTACTCAGATCACCAACGATTTATTCTCTGAATAGCGACGTCAAGACTCGAACCGCTGTGTGGTCATATTGACTTTTGACTTTGACGAGCTAAGTCGGTACCATCGAGACTTGTAACTACTTCGCAGCCATCGGCAGAATTTTTTTTTGTATGTATATCGGTAAACACGACCGTCGGAACTTTATTGATGAGACATTTGACTTCGCGGTCATTTTTATAAACGTTCGCGTATGATCTAAACATATATTGACATACAATTGCATTCCCATTACTGTCTTCAATTATTTAACTCATAATCAAACTTAAATGAAATTAAAAATTCATATAAAAATGCCAGGTTTTCTCCAATATTTACTCAAATTTATAAGACTTAATTTTGACCCAACAAAACTCAATACCCCCAACGATTATTTTAATTTTTAATTTGAGTCTTTAAAATGTAAAATATTTTAATATTTTGCAGGAACTTGTCCGGTATTATAACCAGAAAAATTAGGTTGTAACTTCGTTTTATACTTGTTTGGTAGGATTTTGTTATTAAAAATTAAAAATTTGATCGCCAGAGAACCTGTGCTTATATACATACAGTTCTGGGAAGAAATTTTCAATAAATATAGCTAACTGAGCAATAATAAAAAAATTGTATATTAGTAAAAAAAATGCTAGGAATTTTAATTAAAGGGCCCAGATAGGAACACGACTTGGATCCTTGGACTATCATTACGCCCTCCTTATACTCTTTCCATAATAAATTCAAAATATTCTTATAATTATACAAAGATTCACGCATTTAGACGATCAAGTGAGAAAACTTACCATTCGCACAGTTGATCACTGATCACTGACTTAACACTATTTTAATAAAATACCATTACCATTACCATAGCTAACCCATGTATTATCACTTACAAGAACACTCAAAGTTCAAAGCAATTAAACTGACATTTAATATATTTTGTAAACTTTCATTAGGGCCAACTTTGATAGAAAGCTTTTAACAAAATAAATTTTCTTTACAAAAAAATCATCAGCAGTGCTCTTTTGATTTTTGGATCATCGTTTCAGTCATCTGTTGAGCTTCAGGACAGGTGAGACTAGTAACATAATACGTGATGAGTCCACAAGCGAGTCTTTCGGTTACCCCACCCGCTTTTTATTTCCTGCAAGGATACTCTTGTGTTTGTTGAGTTGCTGTCTAAATAAGTGAAATGAACTGCCTCAACGTTTAATAGACTTTCAGGGTATATTTCAATATTTCAATTATGTCTGCTTGAGTGGTTCAGAATTACACGGAAATGTGCAAAATATTTGATTAAAAATCACGATGCAAATTACACAACTTCCCACCAAATTTTTAAATTTTATTTTTGAAGCCATGCATAAAAAAGAATAGTTCTAACGCCAAGAAATCTTTTTAAAATATAATTCTAGAAAACATTTTGTCTAATTGACATTTATTTAATTTTCAAGCTTGCGTTGTCAACGTATGGCTTTAGCCGGGTTGGGTTGTGTTGGGTTGGGTTGAGTGTGAATTTCGGCGATGTCACTACTGCGGATTCTCGTCCTTAAAACGCGTTCAATTCGTTGCAACCGGCGCGTTTCTTAAATTAAACCAACCGTCGGCGCGAGCGAGCATTTTTAATTTCGAAAATTCTTACGATGACGAACGGCGGCGCCGCCGCCGCCGCTGACTGACGTGAAATTTAATTAACCGAGCCATCGCGCGACACTATTTTTCCGAACGCAATTTATCATTTAATGTATAAGGCAATAGATAGAAACTCGGTCATTTAGACTCGGTATCTTCTAAATTAAATTTATACATCGCCGTACCCCGGACGCATTTGTCACAACTACAGTTATGTAATTGCAGATGGCGCTTCCATACTTTGCCAAATGGCTTGTTTCTCTCTTTCGGCGCGGATATTTCATTAAATTCGCCCCGCTGTCGTTCCCGTTGCCCGTTTATTTTTAATTGTTAGTTTTGATCGTTGCATCGCTTTTTGATGCGATATTAATTTCGTGATTTATTCGTTTAATTATCGTAACGCGATTAACGATTTAGGTAATTCGTGAAGAGCTCAAAATAAGACCGAAACGATCCAAGATTCCAAATTAATATCAAAATAAGCGTTTTATTGTTGATAAGTAGGAAGTCGTGACGTAACCCAATAAATCATAGCGAAAGAACATCAAGGATGCAAACATCATAAAATAATCCAGTTCACACATTCGGCCTCGCGAAACGCGAACAACAACACCGGGGTCAACATCGATCCTGCACGCAAATTTAATTACTCGAATGCGAAACCGCCGTGGCCGCGGCAAAGCGCGCGCGTTTCGGCGCGCTTCGTCTGTTATTGTAATTCGGTCGTTTCGAAATCCGGCCGGAATCGCGGCGTTTTTTCCGCGCGCCCACGCGCGCGAGGGCGGACAATACGCAATCAATATCGAATCTCTTATGACGTTCTTAAAACGAAATCCTCCGGAACGGACGGATTCCCTCGCGGCCGGTCGGCTTTTTATGCCCGTTCGTTATCCGGGTCATCTGGGTCCGCCGCTCGTCTCGGATCGAAGTTTCGAAATCAAACGGCGATTTGCCGGAAACTGGGGCTTTAATTCGCGATCGAACGGAATAATTGTCGATGTAACGAAACGTTGGCCAGACAAACGGAATTAACGAATGTATTGAATTCTAAACCACAACAGCAGACACAATAGGCGATAATAATAAAACGTTAATAACGGTAATTTATTTAACTAATTTTGACAGCAACCCAAGAAACACAAGAGTATGCGCAATTAATACCAGTCCATATTAACACTTGACATATTTCTTTCTACACCGGCGATATAACTAACACGTTTGTGACATTTTGTGATTATTTGGTTGGAATTCGTTGAGCGATTTATCGTAAAATTTTAAGGTCCTGCAGGTCACGAATGGGCTTTGGTTTTTAATAAGCGAATTTTAATTAGAACGAAGTTGATTGGTTATTTTCCCGATTCTTTCGTAATGGACCTACCGCTTGATTATGTAATTCAAATCTAGCGCAAGCAGAGCAGTTGTGGTATTTTTTTAATCAACTAATTGCAACAAAATTTCGTTATTTAGAATGCAATGTCTTCATCAATTTAACTTTCATTTGTTATCCTAACCCAGTGTGTATATTAATCTTTTAATTTTGCGTTATTGAGTTGGTGTTCAGTGACAATGTGAATGTTCTATTATTGCCTGTACATAAATCCACTTTGGTGTATTACATTGTTATGGATGGATTAATCAGGTGAGAAAAATCTCGAGGCTTCGCTTATCTGACTTACGTTCACGTATGATGAACCATTAGCGTCCTTAAAGGATTGGAACCTCGCATCTCGCTAGCAAGCCTGCGCACTCCGTTTCATATTCGGAGCAAGCGACTACACACTTGCACTTGTCTAATAAAACTCGTTTTTCGATGATGCAACTGTGTATTTTTTGCCTACCAACAGTTTGTTATATATAAGGACTGTAGAACTAATAAATAATTACACACAATTACTTGTGGTAAGAAACTCGAGAAATAATGAAAATATATCGATCCACGAAACAGGAGCAACAATCAAATATTCAATTAGGCCCTACATGATCCCACGGCCCGACGCTCTCCCCACGCTCGTTAATCAAAGTATCGACGAATTAATTAAATCCGCGCACGAGTCCTCCGCAGAAGCTGAAAAGCCGCGTCGGGTCAAGTGGAACCGGAATTACGGATTCTTCCGCGTCGCGGCCTGCGAAACGTCGCAGCCATTTATTAAATATCCCATTATGCCGACGATAATGGATAATTCGATATTCGGGCGCCCTTTGTTAATATATATCGTTAAGTATCTTTCATTTCCGTCCCGCCGCGAACCTCTTCTTCTTCGCGCCGTCCATAGAAACGTGCCTCGCCATTGTTATCGACAGAATTGAGGTCATTAATTCTTGGTAACTAAAGACTCCCGAGTCGGATGGAAGTGTTTAGAGGGAAAAACAGGGACGTGCGACTCATTCCAATTTTATTTACGGCCGCGGGATTATTAGGGATGAAAGCGCGAAGCACGTCACGGCGGCATTAATCGTGAAATGTCGCGCGATGATGTGTTTTTAAAAATGACGTTCGCACCGATTAGGACGGTAAAATCCAATTTCGGACGGTGTACGTAACTGGTGATGGATTCAGTCGCCAACACGAATTTCAATAAATTACTTTGTAAATTAATTTCTTTTTTTATTTCCTTTCACCCATGCACCAATTAGTCTAGGTATGATTGCAGAGGCACTTTACCTCGTTTTTATTAAAATGCTTTCCTTGGAAGTTTTATTCACCCGCATCTGCAAGTAAATAATCCCCTTGGAAGCTTTAAGTAATTAATTTTCTACTAATTATCCTAGACGTGCTACAGCAAAAAAACCCTTACAACACTGAGATGCATCGCAATCTCATTACACGAGTTCGCGTTCGAACGTAATCAAGGAATGACATTCCTACATATTTCAATACAGCGTTGAAAAATAAGTCGACGACTTTACTAATGATTTTTTTTTAATTTATAAAACAATCAATTGCATGTCGTAATTTTCACATAATCATTAATAAGGGTGAAAGGGTGCAAGTTGCTGACGATTTTCTGCAACTGATCGTTTTTGTATTAATTTTCATCCTAATTTGTATTGAATGGCATCTTTTTGTAAAATCTTGTTTATGTTGGGATGATTTAATTTGTGTTTTTTTATTGCTTTATTATTGCAACGTCGCCTGTTTAATTAACTCGATTCCGTGACGAACAACGACAGAAAGCTTCCATGTAGTTCTTTGACGGTAATTAGTCGGTCACTAGTGCAATTAGCGCGAGCCCCGCAATTTAACCAATTTATCGACGAAATGTACAAGTTACAACCTTTGATTTCGGTCGCGCCGCGTCCAGATATTTGCTCCAGCAACATTAACCTCATTAAACGGTGCATGCACGTTAGTTTCGAACTGATGCATAACATCGCATTACCGCGCATTCACTCGGCGCGATCTACGCCCCGACTCTGGACGCCCTTATTCAATTTATTGCGGACCCTTTGGACGCGCTGGTCCTTTATTGCCTTCGTTTAAAAATACACATATGAGAAATTTACGTTGGCGGGGTGACTAAGAGGATCCATCGCAACGGAAGTAACCGATATGGGAATAAAAGCGGCATGTTTTGATGGATAACAAACGCATCGATTTTATGCAAAAACTTGTTTCAACGACACGTTCAAATCCCACGTATAGAGTTCCAACGGTTGCGTCAATGTTGACCAACACGGAGATGGAATAATAGTTGCAAATGCCACTAAAAATAACTGAAAATAAGCCGTAAAATTAAAAACAGTTGAGTTTGATGAGGAAGCCTTAATGTCAATATTTTTCACAATTAAGTCACAAATTTCACTTTAGATATTAACGAGTATTTTGAAACCAAATATTTGCGTCTACAATAAAAATGAACTCCAAAAAGTGTAAAATAAATTCCACAAATCGTAAAATAAATAAACTGTAGATAATTAAATTGTCTAAAATAAGTTAAAATAAGTTCCCGACGGCACATGTCTAGCTGTAATAGTTTAGAAATGGCCAGCGTTCGCACGCGGTGTGTTTTATGTGAACTCGATCTATGAACGTGTACCATATGACATGACTAGTTAGGCTTTTCTTAATGAACAAAACTTACTTCAAATCAATTGCAGTTTCAAATTGTTAACTTATGACACAACAGCAAATAAACTTTATTCAAATCCTAGTTTTTTAATTGTAAACATTTTAACCACTGAAAAAAATTACCACATATGGAGTGCTCATTGACTTCCACTTCCATGAAATGAAATCACAGAAACTGGTGCTTCGATTAAACTGAAATTTTGTATTAAAATAGCTGGTATAACGGACAGGCACTTTGAATCGTTAAAAAACTGCTACACAGGACTACTGATTAAAACTTAGTTAAGTACTTTCAAATGAATTGCTCTTATTGTGACACATTAGCAGACAAAACTTAGTTCGTAAATTAAATCATTAAAAAATACCGTACTCACGTACGTAGTATAGGTACATAAATCGTAAAAAAAGTGCATGCAATGAAAAAATTGTGCTGTAAATGGATTTTTACTACTTTATATTTGTTAAGGAATATTATCAAAGTAAGTTATAGACCTGTAACATAATTAATTATGTTTGGAAATTTAGTGAAATCACATGATTCGTTTTGACCAATGAGAGTGGAGACGTCAGTTGAAAAAGTATCGTGTACATTGTTCAACAGCAAACTAGATGATTTAAAAATAATTTTGTTTAAATTGCATCAATTCGATTGGTAAATAATAAAAAATTACACGACAAAAGTTACTGCTTTAAATAAATTTGACGTTTCATGCAGGACCGTTTCTGTTCAATTTGATTTTCTTCTTAGGCGGCTAAATGTGTCTGATTGCTTTCTATCTATCTACCTAGATAAGTAGATAGCTCTACCCACGCAGTTAACTAGATAGATTAATTAGTGTCTACATTGATTTTATAGCTAATTTCTTGAATCAAAATGGAAAACAATTCAATGTAAATGCAGCACTGGCAAAAAATGATTACATATAAAAAATGAATTAATGAGAACTTAGACAACAATGTCCGCTTTTCTTGCTGAATAATTTTTTTAAAAATAATAATCAACGAAAACATATTTATAGAATAAAAGCAAACAAAAACGCAGCATTAAAAATGCATAACGCTGTGGGCGTTTAAAACGACATGTTCAGTTACAGTTTTAATTGTAAAAATATTAAAATAAAATTAAAATAAAGAATATAATCGTTTTATTGTAAAAAGAACGGGGAATAATTCGATATGCATAATTAGGCCTTAAATATCAACCATTGGCTTTCAAATTTTACAAAATTTGATTTAAATTTATTTATCGTTAGTCAGTCATTAAATTTAACAATGGACTCATGCAGCTTGTTTTAAATTAGAAAAAAAATGTGGTAAGGTACGCATTACAGCGGAGTAATCTTTTGCGATTATATATTAAATTATTATGTTATGCCAATTTTGAAGACATTAACCAGAGACTGCTGTGAGTACTAATTAAGATTAGACCGACATAGACTTATTTCTGAATTTGTATCAAACAACAATTTTGGCCAAGCAACTTTGTGGCCGAGAGACGGTAATCACTTTGACCAATGACAATGGAGAATTTTGCAATATAGAGTGCAACGACCTTGATCTACATAATATGAGTTATTACTATGACGGACAAACACAAACATTAAATGTTCTATGAACTGTGTGGAAACTGACAACTAGAAGTAAACCGAAAAAAAATCGCGAAACGTCAAACAAAAATGAAAACACCCGTTCTTTACCAAAATAAAAATAAATATTCATAAAATTCGCAACCAATACACGTACAACTTATTGTACACAAATAAATTTATTTTCTTGTTACCTTATATTATTCCCATTGCTTTTATTACGTCATATCTTGCATATCATATCATATCTTGACATTCGCCCCACGTATCTCCAACCCAACCCAACCCAACAAAACCCATTTTCAAATTCGGTAAATTTTCTGCGCACTTAATTAAAACGTAACAATTTAACTGCAATAACATTCACAACGCAGCGACATCGTCAACCGACGACTGCCGATAAACAAGCTCACTTTTACATAAACAGGCAATTTACCCAATTAGCCCGTTAACAAAATATCTCACGGAAACGGAACGCCGGGTCGCCAATTACCAAACGTAACTGGTGTTACGAAAAACAATCCGGCGCTTATTTGCGCATTTCAGTCACTTAATGAGACTAAGACAGCCGGTGGCGAAAAGCGACTTCGTAAACAGCGTTCTAATTTTCGACGATGCGTAAACTCACCCTGTTAAGCAACGGCCCCATTTGTCATCGCTCGACTCACCTGAAAATAAAAATCGAGATTAAAGGACTTCCGAGCGAGTTACGCGAGAATATTGCTAATAAAATTAAAACGAATATTTTAACGACGGGGACAACGACGGCTTTTAGTCTCTTGCTTTTCACGTTTCGTGTAAATGCGAGACATTAATTCCGCGCCATCTGCTGGCGTTTTTATCACTACGGAATAAAATTCGAAAATAGTACAGACTATGATAGATGATTATGACGAATGTGTCTTCGTTGAGTAAGTAGTTCTATTTATTAATATAATTTTTATTACTGTACATACGAGGGGAGATCATTATTTAGCGGATTGTGTTGAATCCGAAGCATATGTTATTTAAATCTAATTTATATCTGCGATGTTTTAAAGTTTGCAATCGTTATATTTATCGATATTTGTGGTACGAGTAAGTTAAGACGTTCTTAGATAAATACAGGAATGCCCTATACGGCCGGGATTTCATACGAGCACACATCGAAAACCAATAGTGCATTATCGATGCCATATGAAAAGCAATAATCGTCCACGAACGAACCCGTACGCCGCATTGTCTCGTGTGTACTTTAGAATATTCAATATCAAATAGCATCCGAATGGACCCGTTTATTTATTAAGTCTGGCTAAATAAATATGACATTCCCCCCAATACAAACCAAACGTTTCCGAGTACACTGCTTCAGTAATACGAAATACATCAAACGCATCGACTATGCATTTAATTACTTGTACGTTATTATTGACCTCATTTTAACGATTAATACGATTTATATGTCACGCAAAACGTGTTTTATATTTATTGGTTTATTTGCATTTATTCCAGAACGAAATATACAACGAAATTTATTCCAACCCTCTCGATTAAGTGGAATTTATGAAACCGCGAAATATAAACGACGCTAACGAATGGAAACACGGGCGTCTCGTCTGTTGCCCCGATATTAATACGGATGCCTTCGCCGTTTCTTTCGCGTTCGCGAATATTTCACCGCTTAACGTCCGGGTTAAATTCGAATGCGCCGTGCATCACGACTTTATGCCGCAATATCTTAGTTACATGCAGGTCCCGCGGGACGCAAACATCCAGAAAAATATTTAGGACTTCGAGATTAGTTATATGCAAACGAACTTTTCCCGGCGAGGACGCTGCTTTGAAATTCGCCCGCGGCCGCGCGCTTCCGGCGCCGCTTTCAGGTGAGGCAGCCGAGAAGTTCGCGGGAGCGAAATTACTTTCGAAACGTCGCAGAGAGTATTTGATTAAATGCAAGTTAATTAATGTTTCGGGGGCGGGTCGAGGTGCGCCCGGACTGGGAAGAAAACGACTTTGCAGCAAAAATTCGTAAAATGCATTTCTTGGATTTTGTAAAACAAGTCGTTGGTCTCATTATAAAAAAAACATATATATTTAATAGAAATGTCTTAACTTATTTAAAGTATAAAATCACACAATTAATCTGTGTTGTTGCATAATATACATAAAAATTATTAAGACATTATTATTATTATGATTACTTGAGGAGAGTGTACCAGAACAACACGTGGTGCAGATGACTACGATTGGAATAGGTGAAAAATCAAAAATAAATTTAAACGTTAGCGTCCTTTCGACCATTTGCGTTTGTCGTCCAATTGACATCTCAACAGTTTTATGAAAAACAGCCATATAGACGACGACCCCTAACATAAAAGCGATTCCATTTAAGTGATCCCATCAAATCTTTTTTTTTTAATTCTACTGTATATTAGAATTGTGCAACTTGATCACAGTAGCTGAGTCTCCTTTTTCCTGGTCGTTTTCATTTTGGAATCTTTTCCCAAAAGTTTCTTAAAACAACTAATTTATTTTTTATTATATTCCACCATGGCTTCGCGTTAATTGAATTCTTTTTTCACTGCATCTAGAAAGAACTTGATCCAAACGACTCTGACGTAATATTTTTTCCCATAAAAAGTGACAAAAACGAATGATTTAAGTATTTTTTCCTGTTAGTCCTTGGTTTGCATTCTTTGTTGCGTCTTTAATTTTGTGCCAGTTTTTGCAATCTCTTCGAATGACAATGAATCAACTTTTCCCTAGCTTTTGAATGGTCAGCTCGTATCAGACTCCGATACCCATTCTCGATTATACGCATGAGCCATTGCAAGTGTCGGCAAGGTCAGTACTACAGTAGGGGTGCACGTTTACTATTCATTCTCGCCGCCATACTGAACTTATTTTCTACGTGGTTTGAAATGCTGAACAATATTTCGAAACACCTTCTACTATTTTAATATTTAATTCAACTAGTTCATCAAAGAATTTACTGTGCATGTATTATTCGTTTTTATTTGAAATCTATTTCTTCCCAATGTTTATATTTTTTTATTGCAATCAAATATATTTATTTTACATCAAGGAAACTGCGTTCTTAATTTCAAATTTATGGAACGTTTACTGCGTTGAAGACAGAAACGTTTGCCTTTTACGAATATTTGTATTCAAATATAACGAAGACGATTCTCTGTGTCAATAAACATATTTAGTTTTAAAACAATTAACAACCTTAAAACAAAGTGAATATTTTGCTTGTCATCGATAGTTTTTATATGATATTTTGGATTTTTCTTGTTGATAAGAAAATTGAATTTTTCAACAGTGAACCAAAATAGAAAAAAAAAACAAATCTGCTATTGTATTGTAACAATAACATTTATATTCGGTATTTTTTATATTCATTGCTCTCAAGTAACGAGGTGTAAAGTAATGAGCTAAAATGGATACCTACGAGATAACGCCTAATAATAATTTATTTATTTATTTAACAAAGGTTTTGAATTTCAGTAAGATTGAGTTCATTGCCTTTTTGAATGCAGTAATAAAAGGTTTTTCGTTAACGAGATATTTAATAGTTTACTTGTCAATTATTTGGTAAATAAATGGGCTCGAACTGTATTCAAATTTCATTAAGTCAAGATAATTTTTATTTGCGACATCTTATGAAATAGTGTCTTGCGAATTTTAAAATATAAAGGAAAGTGAGCGACTATTTTTTTTTAATTTGAAAAATTTGAAAATTGATGATCTTATTTTAAAATATAAAAATTGCCAAGTTATTGTATATAAAAATGATTCACTATTCAAGGTATCGTTGATTTTACAATTTTTATTGGCACATATCCAACCCAATCTAACCCAACACAACCCAATCCTAGGGTATGACAAAGCTTCAAATTAAAAAATATATATATAAAGAGCAATACTATTTATATTAATAAAATTTCATGTCCCTTAACGAGTTTGTTTTAATATTTAATATTTTCTTTTATGATTATATAAAGATCATGAAAATTAAAGAACATCCCCCTATGCATGGGTCTGTCGAATTTTACATTTTTCGATTTCGTTTAAATTTGAAAAACTGTCATGAAATTTAAAAATCATTTCGAATTAAATTAAAAATAAATTGAAATTGAAAAATAGTTAAAATTAGAAGTTTTAATTTAACAGTAACATTGTGACTTCACTAACAAAACAATAATTACCCAAAGACCTCAACACTTATGTGTCGTGTTGCGTTAAACCCCGCGAACCGGATTGGGAACAAAAAAAAAACGTACGTGAGATATTTTGACATTTCAAAATGTCAAGGAATTTAAAAACATAAAAAGACGACGAGAGACTGCACATTTAAATGGTTATGATGGGATTATTCCATTCGCGTATCTATTAATTTTACTTTTGTGTATGTTGGGTTGCTGTAGGAATTATGTCGATCGCGTGTGAAACACAAATTATCAGGAATTTTTCTTTCCATTTCCGTGAAATTTTAAACCGTATGACATTTTCAAATATAAAAAAAGCCTCTTAATTTTTTTAATATTTAAAACATCCAATATCGAATATTGATATAAAAAAATTAAATTCGAAATTGTTGGCAACGTCTTCACACAGGGAGGGGGTGTGGCTTGGTTATTAGTTTTATTTTTTTACAATTATAAACATAAGTTGATTTTGGTACCTTTCTATTTAATTTTTTTAGATATAGGAATTTGACTGTTTATATTAAAACAAAATTGTTAAGGTGCCCGAAATTTCCAGTTTCAAATGTCAACAAAAATAAGTGGCTCATTTTTGATGTGTAACGTGTTTTAACGATTGAAAAATAATCAAACTCTATACTATCTAAAAAAATTGTAAAATTCCCTAAAATCGTTCACATACCGCCGCAAAAATAAAAGATAAATTACTCAAATCAAATTTATACATAAAAAAAAAATTAAAAAATTATAACAACGAAAAGAATTTTATAATTTTATTTAGCACACGTGTAAATCAAAATATTTAACGAAATCGATAAGGGGCACGATTTTTTAGATATTTGAAAAATACGAACCCCTTAAATGATTTCGTTTTAAATTGAAAAAATTGTTAAAATTCTACACCCACAAAATAACAAATTACTAAATTCAAATTTACAATTTCAAAAAAATCATTAAAATATCAACAAGAAAGCCCTACCCACACCCATGCCACAGAACGGTACCGACTAATAATTTTTATTGGTACATTTGGCAATGTTTTCAAATATTTAAAAATGTAATAAACAATTTTTTTTGATATTTGAAAAATTGTCAAATTCCTATACCCACACAAATTTCCAAATTCGGTTCAATGGTTCAAGTACCCCCTTGAATAAAATATAATATCGAAAGGAGGGGGGGGCTTGTTTGTTATTATTTTCATTATTTTCTTTTACAATTATGAACGAAATTTAGTCGACGACGACAGTGGACAGTGGACGATTAAGTCCAATTTTGAAATTTTTCTAGGTAGATAATTTATTTTTACTCGAGGGAGCATGTGAATGATTTACACGAATTTTGCAACTAAAATTGTTGAGAGACCCAACATTGAAATCGTTAATAATCTCATTCGCATATCTATTAAGCAGTATTTTTGTGTATGTTGGGTTGCTGTACAAATTAGTATATAATGTCAATCGTCGACGGCGTTCATGGATTTCTTATGTATTTGTGGAAAGCTCGTTGGAGCTGACCAAGATTTGATAGCTTAGATCCAGTTGCGTTTACCCACTTACATCCTTTTGTTTGAAAACTAACAACGAACGTATTTCTGTACCTCCTTACCAAGTCTATCACAGCAATTACTAATGGCTAACTATCCATTCCGTATAAAGTATTTTTTTTATTGCCATCTCTTTAATTAAAATTTAACTTATGCATTTAATTAACCTCGTGAATAACCCTGTCTATGTAGTATAAATTGGAGAGCAGTCATGGATATATTTACTTCCGGACCTGTAAACATACGCTATTTGCAAATTACGAACTGAATAATACAATTGCATTATCGGTATTAATATTTTAATTCTACTCGATGCATTTGTGACTTTCTTTTGTTGTTCTTTGTTACCTCAGCCATGTTTTACAATGACTAGGCATAGAATTTTTTCGCTGAGAGCAATACTGAACGTATTTTTGTAATTTATTACTTTGTTACCAGCGACCACAAATCTTGTGGGGTTACTTTCATATGAATTTTGTGGAGTAAAATCAATTCAAAAGGACCATATATTTTTAGGAAAACTTTTGAACCATTGTGGATCAAATAAAACGTTACGACTTGTCCACGCTGACCTAAAAGCACATCCGCCCATACAATGTAGACGTTACAGGCGCTTACATTATAATAAAACGAACAATTTAATGATATAATTCGATGATAAACTAAGATGATGATGATGATGATGATTGGTAGTGGTCGACTTGCATATAACATAACATTGATACAAACTCAGTGATGATGGGGTGGGTTTCTCCAGTGGGCGCCACAATGTTTATTACGATGCTCATGAGTGGTTATAAAATATTCACTTTAAACTGATTAACTGTAACCCACATATTGCACAAATTAAACTTTCGTGCCCCTAATGCAGTTCTAATCGATAGAAATGTAAACAAAGCTCATGCATGGAACGTATAATGTGGCATTTCCTTATATTTACTTAGCAAGAACACCTCAATTAGTGAGTTTATCGAAGCGAGTATCCCGAAGCTAAGATTTCCGAACACTGCGCGCCCGCATTAACCATTTAGATTCGCGTAAATGTGTGTAACCTGACGGCAGCGTAGTAAACAACTTGCACACACTCGCAAATACGGCGTACACAAACAGCGTTGTTTGGCGGTGCCATAAAGTGGATCCGTAATGCTGAATTCTACGGCCCTACCGGGAGGTATATATGCAGAGTTTGTAATACTACTAAGCCTATTCAGACCCCGGAAACCTCGTAAAAAGCTTACTGCAAATTACTGTATCGTTCTCGCCGCACGTGAATCTCGACTTGCGGATCTCCGCCATAATGAATCTTAATCTCATGGACGCGATAAAATGGTTTTAGAATCCGTTCAACCATAAAAAAATCATTACGACAGCCCCATGGTGCAATTATTAATTTCATATAAATAATAAGTAAAAAATTGATAGGAGTGAAATAAAATTTGCTATATTTGAAAGATCAAAAATTTAATTAAATCGTATTTCCAATGCTGTACATTTTTGACTTTATTATGCAAGCACCGTACAAAAGCGGAGCGGGCAAAGCGCAGAAAATATGAATCCATCCACGAGAATGAAAATTATAAGAAGTCTAAACAAATAAAACCGTACGATTGTATTCGGGGAAGGATCGTTTAGAGATCTTTTGTCTTCGACGAAAATACGTTTTATATTTGCTCTGGGAGAGATTGAACTCGGTATTAGATAAGAACAACACGATAAATAAATACGGGAATAATACGGAAAATGGAAAAGCGCGCGTCTCGTGCAACGGGAACGTGCCGCAAATATGAATTTATGCCCTCCGTGCCATCCGCCGATGGATGATTTGAATCTTTTCATTTCGCAAGGAAGCGTGTCAAGTGCGGCAATTCCGCGCGATGATTAACGATCGGCGCGATTCTTGCACTTTCGTACGTGCGGCTCGCGCCCCCGCCGCCGTCTAATTAGACGAGTTTAATTGCGTTTTCGTTTGTTTAAGTTTAAGTTCGTTGTTTTCCGCCATAAATAGGTTTGCGGAGCGGGGAAAAATCTAATTGCCGGCGCTTTTTCGGGGCGAAAGAACGCGGCGAAGTTCGCGTTCGACACGAATCCCTCGGCGAGACCGAGGAAAGTTTTATTCAATTGAAGAATGTGTTTCGAAGTTTTGTAATTAAAAGGTTCTTAAAAGTCGCTTGCGACACTACTGTCTGCTGCGTAAAAGAAATGACCTTCTTTGTCAATTTAATCGATAAACATTAAAGTTGCATTTTATTAAAACCGTGATATTTTTTTTCTTTGTTTATCTTCACATCTACATCTCATACTCTTGCTGTTGTCACTATGCCAGTTACTTACATAAACATGGTTTTCTGCGACAAATTATAATCGTCAAAATATTATCTTCGTGTGTATAAAATCATCCTGCATACCACCAAGAGTACACAAACACTGATTTACAACAAGCATACAGCTATGAATTATAGAACTTTTCTACAAGTCTGGGATATATCTCCAACGATAATAATATTTCTTATTTAATTTTCACAAACAAATTGAGAAATTGTATAGAAATAATTTATATTTAATATTAATATTGATAAAAAAATGTTAAATAAAAATAGTCGACAAGAATAAAATGCATGTACTCAGTGTGTCATAAAGTACTTGGTGGAAGAGTTGGTCCTAAAACCTGACGTAAGCTAAAAATATGTCCAACCTACTGTATTTATCTTGAATTTAGTATGTAGTACAGTAGAATAAGAACAACAAGAGAATTCCAAACAATGTAATAATTTATAGAAAAACTAAGGGTTGAGTTGGGTTGGGTCGGGTTGGGTTGGGTCCCAATTTTTATCGTTAGCTAAATTAAAATGATACATTTTGTTATTAATGCAATTTTTTAAAATGTATTTGAAAATAAATTTCAGCGAATTTCAAGTCATTTCTCCTACTTGTTAGATATTTAATGTTATTAAATCTTTTATTTTTTATAATTTTTACAAATTTAGAAACTTTCCATTTTTGAGCCTTGTGGCAATTTTCAAATTTTTCCATTTTTTGAAAATGTAACTTTATGACAGTTTCGAATTTTTTTTCAATTTTATACAATTTTGACATAGTTTTGGAAAATTTCATTGAGGTTTGGGTGATGAATTTGTCAAGTATCCACATTTCAGTGCATTTTAGAAAAAAATTCGTCAATCATTTTAATAGAATTTTTTGAAAATTTTTACAAACCTTTATTTTATTTTTGACAATTATGACGGCAAATTTTACCAATGTTTAAATATTTTGAATATTTTTGATTTTAGACAATTTTAAAAATTGCACAATTGTTCCTATTTTTGAAAAGTGTTTCCCTTTTCTTTCGCATTTTTGGACGATTTAGACTTTTTCTTTTTTTTCTAGAATTCCATTGCATTTTGCAATGTTAATTTTCTTAATTTTTA
Source organism: Geotrupes spiniger (assembly GCA_959613385.1). Taxonomy (NCBI): domain Eukaryota; kingdom Metazoa; phylum Arthropoda; class Insecta; order Coleoptera; family Geotrupidae; genus Geotrupes; species Geotrupes spiniger. The sequence goes on from OY390739.1 coordinate 25,472,375, forward strand.
GAATTTATGACATTCATTTACCAAAAAAAAATGAATAATAATATTTTTGGAAATTTTTTGAGCTTTGATTTTTATTACGGCATTTGTCATTAAATCAATGTTGGTCAATTTTAAATTATTGACATCTTTTGAAAACGCAGCTTCTTAGCAATTTTTTGATTTTAGCTTGAATTGCCAAATTCTTATAGAATTTTGGTTAATGAATCTGTCAACTATGCAAATTGCTTAATTTTGAACTTTCGTAAATTTGTTAAGGCATTTTTTGAACGTTTTTACAAAACTATTCGTTAAGTTACTTTTCTCGTTTTTCACAATTTCTCGTATTCTTGTGCAATTTAAACTTTTCAAATTTTATTGCATAGTCGATGATTTTGTTAATTTTCAGAATTTTTGGCAATCCTTGCATTTTTACAATTTAGAAAATGTTACTAAGTTATTTGCTTTTATCATTTGCAATGTACTATTTTTGGAATTTGTCACTGTCAATGTAGAAAATTTCTAATTTGCATTTTACACAATTTTAAAATATTAATAAATTTGGAGCCGAAATTACAAAGAACAGTTATCGTTTGTAACAGATCAGTTTAATTTTTTAAAACTAACAAAAGAATTCCAAAAAAACGATTATGACACTTTATAATGAAACGAAGGATTATTTCGGAGAATTTTAAAATTAAATTTTAACATTTTTGTTAGTTTTGACAATCATTAAGTTATGTAGCTGAATTAAAAATTACATCCTTGTAATTAATGTAATTTTTAAAAGGGAATGTATCAGGTAAAGACGGCCATTTCACCCTCCGGGAGTTAATCAGATCACCACACATTCATCGGCTGAATGTGCATCTAATCATGCAAGCAAGAGCGACAAAAAATTTGTGCGCGAATATTAACGCCATCTACAAATCAATACAACACCCCCACATAATTTTTATTTCATCTTGCATTTTTGGATATTTATGTACATTTATTAAATTTTCAAATTTTTCATTTATTGATTTCACATTTTTAAAAATTTCGTCAGTTCAATGCACTCAATTTTTGAGCTTTTTGCATTTGTTCATATTAATGGAAAAAATGTAGTCAATTTTAAAATATTGACATTTTTTCGCCATTATCAGACAATTTTAGCTTGGTTTTGGAAAATTTTATAGAAATTTGGTAGACGACGTTGTCAATTTACCGCACTTTTTACATTTTGCATTCTTAAAAATTTCTTGAAAATTTTTAAAAAACTATTAACATCATTTTATTTTTGACAATTTTAAAAATTTCACAATAAATATTTTTTCATTTTAGACAATTTGAAAACAATTCCGTTAATTTTTGAAACATTTATTCCATTATAATCGTATTTTTAGACAATTTTTCATTTTTTCAAATTTTATTTCAATTTCAATGTCGACGATTTTGTACATTTGATAGTTGAAATACAACATTTCAGTTCATGAAATGATAATTACACAATAATTTACGAAATTTGGAAAAAAAATTTTGAAAAATCAATTTGTTTTGTAAGAAGGGAGTACCCTTTGAAAATTCTCAGGTTTTCGACCGTCGAAAAAAATTGAAATTTATTATTTATTATACATTTGATAGTTGAAATACATCATTTCGGTTCATGAAATGCTAATTACACAATAATTTCCGAAATTTAGAGAAAAAAATGTTGAAAAATTAATTTTTTATGTAAGAAGGGTACCCTTAGATAATTCGCAGGTTTTCGACCGTCGAAAAAAATTGAAACTTATCATTTTCTTTCACATTTGATTGTTGAAATACATCATTTCGGTTCATGAAATGCTAATTACACAATAATTTGCGAAATTTAGAGAAAAAAATTTTGAAAAATCAATTTTTTGTGTAAGAAGGGGGTACCCTTAGATATTTCGCAGGTTTTCGACCGTCGAAAAAAATTGAAACTTATCATTTTCTTTCACATTTGATTGTTGAAATACATCATTTCGGTTCATGAAATGCTAATTACACAATAATTTGCGAAATTTAGAGAAAAAAATTTTGAAAAATCAATTTTTTGTGTAAGAAGGGGGTACCCTTAGATATTTCGCAGGTTTTCGACCGTCGAAAAAAAATTGAAATTTATCATTTTCTTTTACATTTGATTGTTGAAATACATCATTTCGGTTCATGAAATGCTAATTACACAATAATTTGCGAAATTTGGAGAAAAAAATTTTGAAAAATCAATTTTTTGTGTAAGAAGGGGGTACCCTTAGATATTTCGCAGGTTTTCGACCGTCGAAAAAAATTGAAATTTATCATTTTCTTTTACATTTGATTGTTGAAATACATCATTTCGGTTCATGAAATGCTAATTACACAATAATTTGCGAAATTTAGAGAAAAAAATTTTGAAAAATCAATTTTTTATGTAAGAAGGGGGTACCCTTAGATAATTCGCAGGTTTTCGACCGTCGAAAAAAATTGAAATTTATCATTTTCTTTTACATTTGATTGTTGAAATACATCATTTCGGTTCATGAAATGCTAATTACACAATAATTTGCGAAATTTGGAGAAAAAAATTTTGAAAAATCAATTTTTTGTGTAAGAAGGGGGTACCCTTAGATATTTCGCAGGTTTTCGACCGTCGAAAAAAATTGAAATTTATCATTTTCTTTTACATTTGATTGTTGAAATACATCATTTCGGTTCATGAAATGCTAATTACACAATAATTTGCGAAATTTAGAGAAAAAAATTTTGAAAAATCAATTTTTTATGTAAGAAGGGGGTACCCTTAGATAATTCGCAGGTTTTCGACCGTCGAAAAAAAATGAAATTTATCATTTTCTTTTACATTTGATTGTTGAAATACATCATTTCGGTTCATGAAATGCTAATTACACAATAATTTGCGAAATTCAGAGAAAAAAATTTTGAAAAATCAATTTTTTATGTAAGAAGGGGGTACCCTTAGATAATTCGCAGGTTTTCGACCGTCGAAAAAAATTGAAATTTATCATTTTCTTTTACATTTGATTGTTGAAATACATCATTTCGGTTCATGAAATGCTAATTACACAATAATTTGCGAAATTTAGAGAAAAAAATTTTGAAAAATCAATTTTTTATGTAAGAAGGGGGTACCCTTAGATAATTCGCAGGTTTTCGACCGTCGAAAAAAATTGAAATTTATCATTTTCTTTTACATTTGATTGTTGAAATACATCATTTCGGTTCATGAAACGCTAATTACACGATAATTTGCGAAATTTAGAGAAAAAAATTTTGAAAAATCAATTTTTTGTGTAAGAAGGGGGTACCCTTAGATATTTCGCAGGTTTTCGACCGTCGAAAAAAAATTGAAATTTATCATTTTCTTTTACATTTGATTGTTGAAATACATCATTTCGGTTCATGAAATGCTAATTACACAATAATTTGCGAAAATTAGAGAAGAAAATTTTGAAAAATCAATTTTTTGTGTAAGAAGGGGGTACCCTTAGATATTTCGCAGGTTTTCGACCTACGAAAAAAATTGAAATTTATCATTTTCTTTTACATTTGATTGTTGAAATACATCATTTCGGTTCATGAAATGCTAATTACACAATAATTTGCGAAATTTAGAGAAAAAAATTTTGAAAAATCAATTTTTTGTGTAAGAAGGGGGTACCCTTAGATAATTCGCAGGTTTTCGACCGTCGAAAAAAATTGAAATTTATCATTTTCTTTTACATTTGATTGTTGAAATACATCATTTCGGTTCATGAAATGCTAAATCCACAATAATTTGCGAAATTTAGAGAAAAAAATGTTGAAAAATCAATTTTTTATGTAAGAAGGGGGTACCCTTAGATAATTCGCAGGTTTTCGACCGTCGAAAAAAATTGAAATTTATCATTTTCTTTTACATTTGATTGTTGAAATACATCATTTCGGTTCATGAAATGCTAATTACACAATAATTTGCGAAATTTAGAGAAAAAAATGTTGAAAAATCAATTTTTTATGAAAGAAGGGGGTACCCTTAGATAATTCGCAGGTTTTCGACCGTCGAAAAAAATTGAAATTTATCATTTTCTTTTACATTTGATTGTTGAAATACATCATTTCGGTTCATGAAATGCTAATTACACAATAATTTGCGAAATTTAGAGAAAAAAATTATGAAAAATCAATTTTTTGTGTAATAAGGGGGTACCCTTAGATATTTCGCAGGTTTTCGACCGTCGAAAAAAAATTGAAATTTATCATTTTCTTTTACATTTGATTGTTGAAATACATCATTTCGGTTCACGAAATGCTAATTACACGATAATTTGCGAAATTTAGAGAAAAAAATTTTGAAAAATCAATTTTTTGTGTAAGAAGGGGGTACCCTTAGATATTTCGCAGGTTTTCGACCGTCGAAAAAAAATTGAAATTTATCATTTTCTTTTACATTTGATTGTTGAAATACATCATTTCGGTTCATGAAATGCTAATTACACAATAATTTGCGAAATTTAGAGAAAAAAATTTTGAAAAATCAATTTTTTGTGTAAGAAGGGGGTACCCTTAGATATTTCGCAGGTTTTCGACCGTCGAAAAAAATTGAAATTTATCATTTTCTTTTACATTTGATTGTTGAAATACATCATTTCGGTTCATGAAATGCTAAATCCACAATAATTTGCGAAATTTAGAGAAAAAAATGTTGAAAAATCAATTTTTTATGTAAGAAGGGGGTACCCTTAGATAATTCGCAGGTTTTCGACCGTCGAAAAAAATTGAAATTTATCATTTTCTTTCACATTTGATTGTTGAAATACATCATTTCGGTTCATGAAATGCTAATTACACAATAATTTGCGAAATTTAGAGAAAAAAATTTTGAAAAATCAATTTTTTGTGTAAGAAGGGGGTACCCTTAGATATTTCGCAGGTTTTCGACCGTCGAAAAAAATTTGATTGTTGAAATACATCATTTCGGTTCATGAAATACTAATTACACAATAATTTGCGAAATTTAGAGAAAAAAATTTTGAAAAATCAATTTTTTGTGTAAGAAGGGGGTACCCTTAGATATTTCGCAGGTTTTCGACCGTCGAAAAAAAATTGAAATTTATCATTTTCTTTTACATTTGATTGTTGAAATACATCATTTCGGTTCATGAAATGCTAATTACACAATAATTTGCGAAATTTAGAGAAAAAAATTTTGAAAAATCAATTTTTTGTGTAAGAAGGGGGTACCCTTAGATATTTCGCAGGTTTTCGACCGTCGAAAAAAAATTGAAATTTATCATTTTCTTTTACATTTGATTGTTGAAATACATCATTTCGGTTCATGAAATGCTAATTACACAATAATTTGCAAAATTTAGAGAAAAAAATTTTGAAAAATCATTTTTTTGTGTAAGAAGGGGGTACCCTTAGATATTTCGCAGGTTTTCGACCGTCGAAAAAAAATTGAAATTTATCATTTTCTTTTACATTTGATTGTTGAAATACATCATTTCGGTTCATGAAATGCTAATTACACAATAATTTGCGAAATTTAGAGAAAAAAATTTTGAAAAATCAATTTTTTGTGTAAGAAGGAGGTACCCTTAGATATTTCGCAGGTTTTCGACCGTCGAAAAAAAATTGAAATTTATCATTTTCTTTTACATTTGATTGTTGAAATACATCATTTCGGTTCATGAAATGCTAATTACACAATAATTTGCGAAATTTAGAGAAAAAAATTTTGAAAAATCAATTTTTTGTGTAAGAAGGGGGTACCCTTAGATATTTCGCAGGTTTTCGACCGTCGAAAAAAAATTGAAATTTATCATTTTCTTTTACATTTGATTGTTGAAATACATCATTTCGGTTCATGAAATGCTAATTACACAATAATTTGCGAAATTTAGAGAAAAAAATTTTGAAAAATCAATTTTTTATGTAAGAAGGGGGTACCCTTAGATAATTCGCAGGTTTTCGACCGTCGAAAAAAAATGAAATTTATCATTTTCTTTTACATTTGATTGTTGAAATACATCATTTCGGTTCATGAAATGCTAATTACACAATAATTTGCGAAATTTAGAGAAAAAAATTTTGAAAAATCAATTTTTTGTGTAAGAAGGGGGTACCCTTAGATATTTCGCAGGTTTTCGACCGTCGAAAAAAATTTGATTGTTGAAATACATCATTTCGGTTCATGAAATACTAATTACACAATAATTTGCGAAATTTAGAGAAAAAAATTTTGAAAAATCAATTTTTTGTGTAAGAAGGGGGTACCCTTAGATATTTCGCAGGTTTTCGACCGTCGAAAAAAAATTGAAATTTATCATTTTCTTTTACATTTGATTGTTGAAATACATCATTTCGGTTCATGAAATGCTAATTACACAATAATTTGCGAAATTTAGAGAAAAAAATTTTGAAAAATCAATTTTTTGTGTAAGAAGGGGGTACCCTTAGATATTTCGCAGGTTTTCGACCGTCGAAAAAAAATTGAAATTTATCATTTTCTTTTACATTTGATTGTTGAAATACATCATTTCGGTTCATGAAATGCTAATTACACAATAATTTGCGAAATTTAGAGAAAAAAATTTTGAAAAATCAATTTTTTATGTAAGAAGGGGGTACCCTTAGATAATTCGCAGGTTTTCGACCGTCGAAAAAAATTGAAATTTATCATTTTCTTTTACATTTGATTGTTGAAATACATCATTTCGGTTCATGAAACGCTAATTACACGATAATTTGCGAAATTTAGAGAAAAAAATTTTGAAAAATCAATTTTTTGTGTAAGAAGGGGGTACCCTTAGATATTTCGCAGGTTTTCGACCGTCGAAAAAAAATTGAAATTTATCATTTTCTTTTACATTTGATTGTTGAAATACATCATTTCGGTTCATGAAATGCTAATTACACAATAATTTGCGAAAATTAGAGAAAAAAATTTTGAAAAATCAATTTTTTGTGTAAGAAGGGGGTACCCTTAGATATTTCGCAGGTTTTCGACCTACGAAAAAAATTGAAATTTATCATTTTCTTTTACATTTGATTGTTGAAATACATCATTTCGGTTCATGAAATGCTAATTACACAATAATTTGCGAAATTTAGAGAAAAAAATTTTGAAAAATCAATTTTTTGTGTAAGAAGGGGGTACCCTTAGATATTTCGCAGGTTTTCGACCGTCGAAAAAAATTGAAATTTATCATTTTCTTTTACATTTGATTGTTGAAATACATCATTTCGGTTCATGAAATGCTAAATCCACAATAATTTGCGAAATTTAGAGAAAAAAATGTTGAAAAATCAATTTTTTATGTAAGAAGGGGGTACCCTTAGATAATTCGCAGGTTTTCGACCGTCGAAAAAAATTGAAATTTATCATTTTCTTTTACATTTGATTGTTGAAATACATCATTTCGGTTCATGAAATGCTAATTACACAATAATTTGCGAAATTTAGAGAAAAAAATTATGAAAAATCAATTTTTTGTGTAAGAAGGGGGTACCCTTAGATATTTCGCAGGTTTTCGACCGTCGAAAAAAATTGAAATTTATCATTTTCTTTTACATTTGATTGTTGAAATACATCATTTCGGTTCATGAAATGCTAAATCCACAATAATTTGCGAAATTTAGAGAAAAAAATGTTGAAAAATCAATTTTTTATGTAAGAAGGGGGTACCCTTAGATAATTCGCAGGTTTTCGACCGTCGAAAAAAATTGAAATTTATCATTTTCTTTTACATTTGATTGTTGAAATACATCATTTCGGTTCATGAAATGCTAATTACACAATAATTTGCGAAATTTAGAGAAAAAAATGTTGAAAAATCAATTTTTTATGAAAGAAGGGGGTACCCTTAGATAATTCGCAGGTTTTCGACCGTCGAAAAAAATTGAAATTTATCATTTTCTTTTACATTTGATTGTTGAAATACATCATTTCGGTTCATGAAATGCTAATTACACAATAATTTGCGAAATTTAGAGAAAAAAATGTTGAAAAATCAATTTTTTATGTAAGAAGGGGGTACCCTTAGATAATTCGCAGGTTTTCGACCGTCGAAAAAAATTGAAATTTATCATTTTCTTTTACATTTGATTGTTGAAATACATCATTTCGGTTCATGAAATGCTAATTACACAATAATTTGCGAAATTTAGAGAAAAAAATGTTGAAAAATCAATTTTTTATGAAAGAAGGGGGTACCCTTAGATAATTCGCAGGTTTTCGACCGTCGAAAAAAATTGAAATTTATCATTTTCTTTTACATTTGATTGTTGAAATACATCATTTCGGTTCATGAAATGCTAATTACACAATAATTTGCGAAATTTAGAGAAAAAAATTATGAAAAATCAATTTTTTGTGTAATAAGGGGGTACCCTTAGATATTTCGCAGGTTTTCGACCGTCGAAAAAAAATTGAAATTTATCATTTTCTTTTACATTTGATTGTTGAAATACATCATTTCGGTTCATGAAATGCTAATTACACAATAATTTGCGAAATTTAGAGAAAAAAATTATGAAAAATCAATTTTTTGTGTAAGAAGGGGGTACCCTTAGATATTTCGCAGGTTTTCGACCGTCGAAAAAAATTGAAATTTATCATTTTCTTTTACATTTGATTGTTGAAATACATCATTTCGGTTCATGAAATGCTAATTACACAATAATTTGCGAAATTTAGAGAAAAAAATTTTGAAAAATCAATTTTTTGTGTAAGAAGGGGGTACCCTTAGATATTTCGCAGGTTTTCGACCGTCGAAAAAAAATTGAAATTTATAATTTTCTTTTACATTTGATTGTTGAAATACATCATTTCGGTTCATGAAATGCTAATTACACAATAATTTGCGAAATTTAGAGAAAAAAATTTTGAAAAATCAATTTTTTGTGTAAGAAGGGGGTACCCTTAGATATTTCGCAGGTTTTCGACCGTCGAAAAAAAATTGAAATTTATCATTTTCTTTTACATTTGATTGTTGAAATACATCATTTCGGTTCATGAAATGCTAATTACACAATAATTTGCGAAATTTAGAGAAAAAAATTTTGAAAAATCAATTTTTTGTGTAAGAAGGGGGTACCCTTAGATATTTCGCAGGTTTTCGACCGTCGAAAAAAAATTGAAATTTATCATTTTCTTTTACATTTGATTGTTGAAATACATCATTTCGGTTCATGAAATGCTAATTACACAATAATTTGCAAAATTTAGAGAAAAAAATTTTGAAAAATCAATTTTTTGTGTAAGAAGGGGGTACCCTTAGATATTTCGCAGGTTTTCGACCGTCGAAAAAAAATTGAAATTTATCATTTTCTTTTACATTTGATTGTTGAAATACATCATTTCGGTTCATGAAATGCTAATTACACAATAATTTGCGAAATTTAGAGAAAAAAATTTTGAAAAATCAATTTTTTGTGTAAGAAGGGGGTACCCTTAGATATTTCGCAGGTTTTCGACCGTCGAAAAAAAATTGAAATTTATCATTTTCTTTTACATTTGATTGTTGAAATACATCATTTCGGTTCATGAAATGCTAATTACACAATAATTTGCGAAATTTAGAGAAAAAATTTTTGAAAAATCAATTTTTTATGTAAGAAGGGGGTACCCTTAGATAATTCGCAGGTTTTCGACCGTCGAAAAAAAATGAAATTTATCATTTTCTTTTACATTTGATTGTTGAAATACATCATTTCGGTTCATGAAATGCTAATTACACAATAATTTGCGAAATTTAGAGAAAAAAATTTTGAAAAATCAATTTTTTGTGTAAGAAGGGGGTACCCTTAGATATTTCGCAGGTTTTCGACCGTCGAAAAAAATTTGATTGTTGAAATACATCATTTCGGTTCATGAAATACTAATTACACAATAATTTGCGAAATTTAGAGAAAAAAATTTTGAAAAATCAATTTTTTGTGTAAGAAGGGGGTACCCTTAGATATTTCGCAGGTTTTCGACCGTCGAAAAAAAATTGAAATTTATCATTTTCTTTTACATTTGATTGTTGAAATACATCATTTCGGTTCATGAAATGCTAATTACACAATAATTTGCGAAATTTAGAGAAAAAAATTTTGAAAAATCAATTTTTTGTGTAAGAAGGGGGTACCCTTAGATATTTCGCAGGTTTTCGCCGTCGAAAAAAAATTGAAATTTATCATTTTCTTTTACATTTGATTGTTGAAATACATCATTTCGGTTCATGAAACGCTAATTACACGATAATTTGCGAAATTTAGAGAAAAATTTTTTGAAAAATTAATTTTTTATGTAAGAAGGGGGTACCCTTAGATATTTCGCAGGTTTTCGACCTACGAAAAAAAATTGAAATTTATCATTTTCTTTTACATTTGATTGTCGAAATACATCATTTCGGTTCATGAAATGCTAATTACACGATAATTTGCGAAATTTAGAGAAAAAAATTTTGAAAAATCAATTTTTTGTGTAAGAAGGGGGTACCCTTAGATATTTCGCAGGTTTTCGACCTACGAAAAAAAATTGAAATTTATCATTTTCTTTTACATTTGATTGTCGAAATACATCATTTCGGTTCATGAAATGCTAATTACACAATAATTTGCGAAATTTAGAGAAAAAAATTTTGAAAAATCAATTTTTTGTGTAAGAAGGGGGTACCCTTAGATATTTCGCAGGTTTTCGACCGTCGAAAAAAATTGAAATTTATCATTTTCTTTTACATTTGATTGTTGAAATACATCATTTCGGTTCATGAAACGCTAATTACACGATAATTTGCGAAATTTAGAGAAAAATTTTTTGAAAAATAAATTTTTTATGTAAGAAGGGGGTACCCTTAGATATTTCGCAGGTTTTCGACCTACGAAAAAAATTGAAATTTGTCATTTTCTTTTACATTTGATTGTTGAAATACATCATTTCGGTTCATGAAATGCTAATTACACAATAATTTGCGAAATTTAGAGAAAAAAATTTTGAAAAATCAATTTTTTTTGTAAGAAGGGGGTACCCTTAGATATTTCGCAGGTTTTCGACCTACGAAAAAAATTGAAATTTATCATTTTCTTTTACATTTGATTGTTGAAATACATCATTTCGGTTCATGAAACGCTAATTACACAATAATTTGCGAAATTTAGAGAAAAAAATTTTGAAAAATCAATTTTTTGTGTAAGAAGGGGGTACCCTTAGATATTTCGCAGGTTTTCGACCTACGAAAAAAATTGAAATTTATCATTTTCTTTTACATTTGATTGTTGAAATACATCATTTCGGTTCATGAAACGCTAATTACACAATAATTTGCGAAATTTAGAGAAAAAAATTATGAAAAATCAATTTTTTGTGTAAGAAGGGGGTACCCTTAGATATTTCGCAGGTTTTCGACCTACGAAAAAAATTGAAATTTATCATTTTCTTTTACATTTGATTGTTGAAATACATCATTTCGGTTCATGAAATGCTAATTACACAATAATTTGCGAAATTTAGAGAAAAAAATTTTGAAAAATCAATTTTTTGTGTAAGAAGGGGGTACCCTTAGATATTTCGCAGGTTTTCGACCTACGAAAAAAATTGAAATTTATCATTTTCTTTTACATTTGATTGTTGAAATACATCATTTCGGTTCATGAAATGCTAATTACACAATAATTTGCGAAATTTAGAGAAAAAAATTTTGAAAAATCAATTTTTTGTGTAAGAAGGGGGTACCCTTAGATATTTCGCAGGTTTTCGACCGTCGAAAAAAATTGAAATTTATCATTTTCTTTTACATTTGATTGTTGAAATACATCATTTCGGTTCATGAAATGCTAATTACACAATAATTTGCGAAATTTAGAGAAAAAAATTTTGAAAAATCAATTTTTTGTGTAAGAAGGGGGTACCCTTAGATATTTCGCAGGTTTTCGACCTACGAAAAAAATTGAAATTTATCATTTTCTTTTACATTTGATTGTTGAAATACATCATTTCGGTTCATGAAACGCTAATTACACAATAATTTGCGAAATTTAGAAAAAAATTTTGAAAAATCAATTTTTTGTGTAAGAAGGGGGTACCCTTAGATATTTCGCAGGTTTTCGACCTACGAAAAAAATTGAAATTTATCATTTTCTTTTACATTTGATTGTTGAAATACATCATTTCGGTTCATGAAACGCTAATTACACAATAATTTGCGAAATTTAGAGAAAAAATTTTTGAAAAAACAATTTTTTGTGTAAGAAGGGGGTACCCTTAGATATTTCGCAGGTTTTCGACCTACGAAAAAAATTGAAATTTATCATTTTCTTTTACATTTGATTGTTGAAATACATCATTTCGGTTCATGAAATGCTAATTACACAATAATTTGCGAAATTTAGAGAAAAAAAATTTGAAAAATCAATTTTTTGTGTAAGAAGGGGGTACCCTTAGATATTTCGCAGGTTTTCGACCGTCGAAAAAAAATTGAAATTTATCATTTTCTTTTACATTTGATTGTTGAAATACATCATTTCGGTTCATGAAATGCTAATTACACAATAATTTGCGAAATTTAGAGAAAAATCAATTTTTTGTGTAAGAAGGGGGTACCCTTAGATATTTCGCAGGTTTTCGACCTACGAAAAAAATTGAAATTTATCATTTTCTTTTACATTTGATTGTTGAAATACATCATTTCGGTTCATGAAATGCTAATTACACAATAATTTGCGAAATTTAGAGAAAAAAATTTTGAAAAATCAATTTTTTGTGTAAGAAGGGGGTACCCTTAGATATTTCGCAGGTTTTCGACCGTCGAAAAAAAATTGAAATTTATCATTTTCTTTTACATTTGATTGTTGAAATACATCATTTCGGTTCATGAAACGCTAATTACACAATAATTTGCGAAATTTAGAGAAAAAAATTTTGAAAAATCAATTTTTTGTGTAAGAAGGGGGTACCCTTAGATATTTCGCAGGTTTTCGACCGTCGAAAAAAAATTGAAATTTATCATTTTCTTTTACATTTGATTGTTGAAATACATCATTTCGGTTCATGAAACGCTAATTACACAATAATTTGCGAAATTTAGAGAAAAAATTTTTGAAAAATCAATTTTTTTTGTAAGAAGGGGGTACCCTTAGATATTTCGCAGGTTTTCGACCGTCGAAAAAAATTGAAATTTATAATTTTCTTTCACATTTGGTTGTTGAAATACATCATTTCGGTTCATGAAACGCTAATTACACAATAATTTGCGAAATTTAGAGAAAAAAATTTTGAAAAATCAATTTTTTGTGTAAGAAGGGGGTACCCTTAGATATTTCGCAGGTTTTCGACCGTCGAAAAAAATTGAAATTTATCATTTTCTTTCACATTTGATTGTGAAATACATCATTTCGGTTCATGAAATGCTAAATCCACAATAATTTGCGAAATTTAGAGAAAAAAATTTTGAAAAATCAATTTTTTATGTAAGAAGGGGGTACCCTTAGATATTTCGCAGGTTTTCGACCGTCGAAAAAAATTGAAATTTATCATTTTCTTTTACATTTGATTGTTGAAATACATCATTTCGGTTCATGAAATGCTAATTACACAATAATTTGCGAAATTTAGAGAAAAAAATTTAGAAAAATCAATTTTTTGTGTAAGAAGGGGGTACCCTTAGATATCTCGCAGGTTTTCGACCTACGAAAAAAATTGAAATTTATCATTTTCTTTTACATTTGATTGTTGAAATACATCATTTCGGTTCATGAAACGCTAATTACACAATAATTTGCGAAATTTAGAGAAAAAATTTTTGAAAAAACAATTTTTTGTGTAAGAAGGGGGTACCCTTAGATATTTCGCAGGTTTTCGACCGTCGAAAAAAATTGAAATTTATCATTTTCTTTTACATTTGATTGTTGAAATACATCATTTCGGTTCATGAAATGCTAATTACACAATAATTTGCGAAATTTAGAGAAAAAATTTTTGAAAAATCAATTTTTTTTGTAAGAAGGGGGTACCCTTAGATATTTCGCAGGTTTTCGACCTACGAAAAAAATTGAAATTTATCATTTTCTTTTACATTTGATTGTTGAAATACATCATTTCGGTTCATGAAACGCTAATTACACAATAATTTGCGAAATTTAGAGAAAAAAATTTTGAAAAATCAATTTTTTGTGTAAGAAGGGGGTACCCTTAGATATTTCGCAGGTTTTCGACCTACGAAAAAAATTGAAATTTATCATTTTCTTTTACATTTGATTGTTGAAATACATCATTTCGGTTCATGAAACGCTAATTACACAATAATTTGCGAAATTTAGAGAAAAAATTTTTGAAAAAACAATTTTTTGTGTAAGAAGGGGGTACCCTTAGATATTTCGCAGGTTTTCGACCGTCGAAAAAAATTGAAATTTATCATTTTCTTTTACATTTGATTGTTGAAATACATCATTTCGGTTCATGAAACGCTAATTACACAATAATTTGCGAAATTTAGAGAAAAAAATTTTGAAAAATCAATTTTTTGTGTAAGAAGGGGGTACCCTTAGATATTTCGCAGGTTTTCGACCGTCGAAAAAAATTCAAATTTATCATTTTCTTTTACATTTGATTGTTGAAATACATCATTTCGGTTCATGAAACGCTAATTACACAATAATTTGCGAAATTTAGAGAAAAAAATTTTGAAAAATCAATTTTTTGTGTAAGAAGGGGGTACCCTTAGATATTTCGCAGGTTTTCGACCGTCGAAAAAAATTGAAATTTATCATTTTCTTTTACATTTGATTGTTGAAATACATCATTTCGGTTCATGAAATGCTAATTACACAATAATTTGCGAAATTTAGAGAAAAAAATTTTGAAAAATCAATTTTTTGTGTAAGAAGGGGGTACCCTTAGATATTTCGCAGGTTTTCGACCGTCGAAAAAAAATTGAAATTTATCATTTTCTTTTACATTTGATTGTTGAAATACATCATTTCGGTTCATGAAACGCTAATTAAACAATAATTTGCGAAATTTAGAGAAAAAAATTTTGAAAAATCAATTTTTTATGTAAGAAGGGGGTACCCTTAGATATTTCGCAGGTTTTCGACCTACGAAAAAAATTCAAATTTATCATTTTCTTTTACATTTGATTGTTGAAATACATCATTTCGGTTCATGAAACGCTAATTACACAATAATTTGCGAAATTTAGAGAAAAAAATTTTGAAAAATCAATTTTTTGTGTAAGAAGGGGGTACCCTTAGATATTTCGCAGGTTTTCGACCGTCGAAAAAAATTGAAATTTATCATTTTCTTTTACATTTGATTGTTGAAATACATCATTTCGGTTCATGAAATGCTAATTACACAATAATTTGCGAAATTTAGAGAAAAAATTTTTGAAAAATCAATTTTTTGTGTAAGAAGGGGGTACCCTTAGATATTTCGCAGGTTTTCGACCGTCGAAAAAAAATTGAAATTTATCATTTTCTTTTACATTTGATTGTTGAAATACATCATTTCGGTTCATGAAATGCTAATTACACAATAATTTGCGAAATTTAGAGAAAAAAAATTTGAAAAATCAATTTTTTGTGTAAGAAGGGGGTACCCTTAGATATTTCGCAGGTTTTCGACCGTCGAAAAAAAATTGAAATTTATCATTTTCTTTTACATTTGATTGTTGAAATACATCATTTCGGTTCATGAAATGCTAATTACACAATAATTTGCGAAATTTAGAGAAAAAAAATTTGAAAAATCAATTTTTTGTGTAAGAAGGGGGTACCCTTAGATATTTCGCAGGTTTTCGACCGTCGAAAAAAAATTGAAATTTATCATTTTCTTTTACATTTGATTGTTGAAATACATCATTTCGGTTCATGAAACGCTAATTACACAATAATTTGCGAAATTTAGAGAAAAAAAATTTGAAAAATCAATTTTTTGTGTAAGAAGGGGGTACCCTTAGATATTTCGCAGGTTTTCGACCGTCGAAAAAAATTGAAATTTATCATTTTCTTTTACATTTGATTGTTGAAATACATCATTTCGGTTCATGAAATGCTAATTACACAATAATTTGCGAAATTTAGAGAAAAAAAATTTGAAAAATCAATTTTTTGTGTAAGAAGGGGGTACCCTTAGATATTTCGCAGGTTTTCGACCGTCGAAAAAAATTGAAATTTATCATTTTCTTTTACATTTGATTGTTGAAATACATCATTTCGGTTCATGAAATGCTAATTACACAATAATTTGCGAAATTTAGAGAAAAAAATTTTGAAAAATCAATTTTTTGTGTAAGAAGGGGGTACCCTTAGATATTTCGCAGGTTTTCGACCGTCGAAAAAAATTGAAATTTATCATTTTCTTTCACATTTGGTTGTTGAAATACATCATTTCGGTTCATGAAACGCTAATTACACAATAATTTGCGAAATTTAGAGAAAAAAAATTTGAAAAATCAATTTTTTGTGTAAGAAGGGGGTACCCTTAGATATTTCGCAGGTTTTCGACCGTCGAAAAAAATTGAAATTTATCATTTTCTTTTACATTTGATTGTTGAAATACATCATTTCGGTTCATGAAATGCTAATTACACAATAATTTGCGAAATTTAGAGAAAAAAATTTTGAAAAATCAATTTTTTGTGTAAGAAGGGGGTACCCTTAGATATTTCGCAGGTTTTCGACCGTCGAAAAAAATTGAAATTTATCATTTTCTTTCACATTTGATTGTTGAAATACATCATTTCGGTTCATGAAATGCTAATTACACAATAATTTGCGAAATTTAGAGAAAAAAATTTTGAAAAATCAATTTTTTGTGTAAGAAGGGGGTACCCTTAGATATTTCGCAGGTTTTCGACCGTCGAAAAAAATTCAAATTTATCATTTTCTTTTACATTTGATTGTTGAAATACATCATTTCGGTTCATGAAATGCTAATTACACAATAATTTGCGAAATTTAGAGAAAAAAATTTTGAAAAATCAATTTTTTGTGTAAGAAGGGGGTAGCCTTAGATATCTCGCAGGTTTTCGACCTACGAAAAAAATTGAAATTTATCATTTTCTTTTACATTTGATTGTTGAAATACATCATTTCGGTTCATGAAATGCTAATTACACAATAATTTGCGAAATTTAGAGAAAAAAATTTTGAAAAATCAATTTTTTGTGTAAGAAGGGGGTACCCTTAGATATTTCGCAGGTTTTCGACCGTCGAAAAAAAATTGAAATTTATCATTTTCTTTTACATTTGATTGTTGAAATACATCATTTCGGTTCATGAAACGCTAATTACACAATAATTTGCGAAATTTAGAGAAAAAAATTTTGAAAAATCAATTTTTTGTGTAAGAAGGGGGTACCCTTAGATATTTCGCAGGTTTTCGACCGTCGAAAAAAAATTGAAATTTATCATTTTCTTTTACATTTGATTGTTGAAATACATCATTTCGGTTCATGAAACGCTAATTACACAATAATTTGCGAAATTTAGAGAAAAAATTTTTGAAAAATCAATTTTTTTTGTAAGAAGGGGGTACCCTTAGATATTTCGCAGGTTTTCGACCGTCGAAAAAAATTGAAATTTATAATTTTCTTTCACATTTGGTTGTTGAAATACATCATTTCGGTTCATGAAACGCTAATTACACAATAATTTGCGAAATTTAGAGAAAAAAATTTTGAAAAATCAATTTTTTGTGTAAGAAGGGGGTACCCTTAGATATTTCGCAGGTTTTCGACCGTCGAAAAAAATTGAAATTTATCATTTTCTTTCACATTTGATTGTGAAATACATCATTTCGGTTCATGAAATGCTAAATCCACAATAATTTGCGAAATTTAGAGAAAAAAATTTTGAAAAATCAATTTTTTATGTAAGAAGGGGGTACCCTTAGATATTTCGCAGGTTTTCGACCGTCGAAAAAAATTGAAATTTATCATTTTCTTTTACATTTGATTGTTGAAATACATCATTTCGGTTCATGAAATGCTAATTACACAATAATTTGCGAAATTTAGAGAAAAAAATTTAGAAAAATCAATTTTTTGTGTAAGAAGGGGGTACCCTTAGATATCTCGCAGGTTTTCGACCTACGAAAAAAATTGAAATTTATCATTTTCTTTTACATTTGATTGTTGAAATACATCATTTCGGTTCATGAAATGCTAATTACACAATAATTTGCGAAATTTAGAGAAAAAAATTTTGAAAAATCAATTTTTTGTGTAAGAAGGGGGTACCCTTAGATATTTCGCAGGTTTTCGACCGTCGAAAAAAATTTGATTGTTGAAATACATCATTTCGGTTCATGAAATACTAATTACACAATAATTTGCGAAATTTAGAGAAAAAAATTTTGAAAAATCAATTTTTTGTGTAAGAAGGGGGTACCCTTAGATATTTCGCAGGTTTTCGACCGTCGAAAAAAAATTGAAATTTATCATTTTCTTTTACATTTGATTGTTGAAATACATCATTTCGGTTCATGAAATGCTAATTACACAATAATTTGCGAAATTTAGAGAAAAAAATTTTGAAAAATCAATTTTTTGTGTAAGAAGGGGGTACCCTTAGATATTTCGCAGGTTTTCGCCGTCGAAAAAAAATTGAAATTTATCATTTTCTTTTACATTTGATTGTTGAAATACATCATTTCGGTTCATGAAACGCTAATTACACGATAATTTGCGAAATTTAGAGAAAAATTTTTTGAAAAATTAATTTTTTATGTAAGAAGGGGGTACCCTTAGATATTTCGCAGGTTTTCGACCTACGAAAAAAAATTGAAATTTATCATTTTCTTTTACATTTGATTGTCGAAATACATCATTTCGGTTCATGAAATGCTAATTACACGATAATTTGCGAAATTTAGAGAGAAAAATTTTGAAAAATCAATTTTTTGTGTAAGAAGGGGGTACCCTTAGATATTTCGCAGGTTTTCGACCTACGAAAAAAAATTGAAATTTATCATTTTCTTTTACATTTGATTGTCGAAATACATCATTTCGGTTCATGAAATGCTAATTACACAATAATTTGCGAAATTTAGAGAAAAAAATTTTGAAAAATCAATTTTTTGTGTAAGAAGGGGGTACCCTTAGATATTTCGCAGGTTTTCGACCGTCGAAAAAAATTGAAATTTATCATTTTCTTTTACATTTGATTGTTGAAATACATCATTTCGGTTCATGAAACGCTAATTACACGATAATTTGCGAAATTTAGAGAAAAATTTTTTGAAAAATAAATTTTTTATGTAAGAAGGGGGTACCCTTAGATATTTCGCAGGTTTTCGACCTACGAAAAAAATTGAAATTTGTCATTTTCTTTTACATTTGATTGTTGAAATACATCATTTCGGTTCATGAAATGCTAATTACACAATAATTTGCGAAATTTAGAGAAAAAAATTTTGAAAAATCAATTTTTTTTGTAAGAAGGGGGTACCCTTAGATATTTCGCAGGTTTTCGACCTACGAAAAAAATTGAAATTTATCATTTTCTTTTACATTTGATTGTTGAAATACATCATTTCGGTTCATGAAACGCTAATTACACAATAATTTGCGAAATTTAGAGAAAAAAATTTTGAAAAATCAATTTTTTGTGTAAGAAGGGGGTACCCTTAGATATTTCGCAGGTTTTCGACCTACGAAAAAAATTGAAATTTATCATTTTCTTTTACATTTGATTGTTGAAATACATCATTTCGGTTCATGAAACGCTAATTACACAATAATTTGCGAAATTTAGAGAAAAAAATTATGAAAAATCAATTTTTTGTGTAAGAAGGGGGTACCCTTAGATATTTCGCAGGTTTTCGACCTACGAAAAAAATTGAAATTTATCATTTTCTTTTACATTTGATTGTTGAAATACATCATTTCGGTTCATGAAATGCTAATTACACAATAATTTGCGAAATTTAGAGAAAAAAATTTTGAAAAATCAATTTTTTGTGTAAGAAGGGGGTACCCTTAGATATTTCGCAGGTTTTCGACCTACGAAAAAAATTGAAATTTATCATTTTCTTTTACATTTGATTGTTGAAATACATCATTTCGGTTCATGAAATGCTAATTACACAATAATTTGCGAAATTTAGAGAAAAAATTTTTGAAAAAACAATTTTTTGTGTAAGAAGGGGGTACCCTTAGATATTTCGCAGGTTTTCGACCGTCGAAAAAAATTGAAATTTATCATTTTCTTTTACATTTGATTGTTGAAATACATCATTTCGGTTCATGAAATGCTAATTACACAATAATTTGCGAAATTTAGAGAAAAAAATTTTGAAAAATCAATTTTTTGTGTAAGAAGGGGGTACCCTTAGATATTTCGCAGGTTTTCGACCTACGAAAAAAATTGAAATTTATCATTTTCTTTTACATTTGATTGTTGAAATACATCATTTCGGTTCATGAAACGCTAATTACACAATAATTTGCGAAATTTAGAGAAAAAATTTTTGAAAAAACAATTTTTTGTGTAAGAAGGGGGTACCCTTAGATATTTCGCAGGTTTTCGACCGTCGAAAAAAATTGAAATTTATCATTTTCTTTTACATTTGATTGTTGAAATACATCATTTCGGTTCATGAAATGCTAATTACACAATAATTTGCGAAATTTAGAGAAAAAAATTTTGAAAAATCAATTTTTTGTGTAAGAAGGGGGTACCCTTAGATATTTCGCAGGTTTTCGACCTACGAAAAAAATTGAAATTTATCATTTTCTTTTACATTTGATTGTTGAAATACATCATTTCGGTTCATGAAACGCTAATTACACAATAATTTGCGAAATTTAGAAAAAAATTTTGAAAAATCAATTTTTTGTGTAAGAAGGGGGTACCCTTAGATATTTCGCAGGTTTTCGACCTACGAAAAAAATTGAAATTTATCATTTTCTTTTACATTTGATTGTTGAAATACATCATTTCGGTTCATGAAACGCTAATTACACAATAATTTGCGAAATTTAGAGAAAAAATTTTTGAAAAAACAATTTTTTGTGTAAGAAGGGGGTACCCTTAGATATTTCGCAGGTTTTCGACCTACGAAAAAAATTGAAATTTATCATTTTCTTTTACATTTGATTGTTGAAATACATCATTTCGGTTCATGAAATGCTAATTACACAATAATTTGCGAAATTTAGAGAAAAAAAATTTGAAAAATCAATTTTTTGTGTAAGAAGGGGGTACCCTTAGATATTTCGCAGGTTTTCGACCGTCGAAAAAAAATTGAAATTTATCATTTTCTTTTACATTTGATTGTTGAAATACATCATTTCGGTTCATGAAATGCTAATTACACAATAATTTGCGAAATTTAGAGAAAAATCAATTTTTTGTGTAAGAAGGGGGTACCCTTAGATATTTCGCAGGTTTTCGACCTACGAAAAAAATTGAAATTTATCATTTTCTTTTACATTTGATTGTTGAAATACATCATTTCGGTTCATGAAATGCTAATTACACAATAATTTGCGAAATTTAGAGAAAAATCAATTTTTTGTGTAAGAAGGGGGTACCCTTAGATATTTCGCAGGTTTTCGACCTACGAAAAAAATTGAAATTTATCATTTTCTTTTACATTTGATTGTTGAAATACATCATTTCGGTTCATGAAACGCTAATTACACAATAATTTGCGAAATTTAGAGAAAAAATTTTTGAAAAAACAATTTTTTGTGTAAGAAGGGGGTACCCTTAGATATTTCGCAGGTTTTCGACCGTCGAAAAAAATTGAAATTTATCATTTTCTTTTACATTTGATTGTTGAAATACATCATTTCGGTTCATGAAATGCTAATTACACAATAATTTGCGAAATTTAGAGAAAAAATTTTTGAAAAATCAATTTTTTTTGTAAGAAGGGGGTACCCTTAGATATTTCGCAGGTTTTCGACCTACGAAAAAAATTGAAATTTATCATTTTCTTTTACATTTGATTGTTGAAATACATCATTTCGGTTCATGAAACGCTAATTACACAATAATTTGCGAAATTTAGAGAAAAAAATTTTGAAAAATCAATTTTTTGTGTAAGAAGGGGGTACCCTTAGATATTTCGCAGGTTTTCGACCTACGAAAAAAATTGAAATTTATCATTTTCTTTTACATTTGATTGTTGAAATACATCATTTCGGTTCATGAAACGCTAATTACACAATAATTTGCGAAATTTAGAGAAAAAATTTTTGAAAAAACAATTTTTTGTGTAAGAAGGGGGTACCCTTAGATATTTCGCAGGTTTTCGACCGTCGAAAAAAATTGAAATTTATCATTTTCTTTTACATTTGATTGTTGAAATACATCATTTCGGTTCATGAAACGCTAATTACACAATAATTTGCGAAATTTAGAGAAAAAAATTTTGAAAAATCAATTTTTTGTGTAAGAAGGGGGTACCCTTAGATATTTCGCAGGTTTTCGACCGTCGAAAAAAATTCAAATTTATCATTTTCTTTTACATTTGATTGTTGAAATACATCATTTCGGTTCATGAAACGCTAATTACACAATAATTTGCGAAATTTAGAGAAAAAAATTTTGAAAAATCAATTTTTTGTGTAAGAAGGGGGTACCCTTAGATATTTCGCAGGTTTTCGACCGTCGAAAAAAATTGAAATTTATCATTTTCTTTCACATTTGGTTGTTGAAATACATCATTTCGGTTCATGAAACGCTAATTACACAATAATTTGCGAAATTTAGAGAAAAAAAATTTGAAAAATCAATTTTTTGTGTAAGAAGGGGGTACCCTTAGATATTTCGCAGGTTTTCGACCGTCGAAAAAAATTGAAATTTATCATTTTCTTTTACATTTGATTGTTGAAATACATCATTTCGGTTCATGAAATGCTAATTACACAATAATTTGCGAAATTTAGAGAAAAAAATTTTGAAAAATCAATTTTTTGTGTAAGAAGGGGGTACCCTTAGATATTTCGCAGGTTTTCGACCGTCGAAAAAAAATTGAAATTTATCATTTTCTTTTACATTTGATTGTTGAAATACATCATTTCGGTTCATGAAACGCTAATTAAACAATAATTTGCGAAATTTAGAGAAAAAAATTTTGAAAAATCAATTTTTTATGTAAGAAGGGGGTACCCTTAGATATTTCGCAGGTTTTCGACCTACGAAAAAAATTCAAATTTATCATTTTCTTTTACATTTGATTGTTGAAATACATCATTTCGGTTCATGAAACGCTAATTACACAATAATTTGCGAAATTTAGAGAAAAAAATTTTGAAAAATCAATTTTTTGTGTAAGAAGGGGGTACCCTTAGATATTTCGCAGGTTTTCGACCGTCGAAAAAAATTGAAATTTATCATTTTCTTTTACATTTGATTGTTGAAATACATCATTTCGGTTCATGAAATGCTAATTACACAATAATTTGCGAAATTTAGAGAAAAAATTTTTGAAAAATCAATTTTTTGTGTAAGAAGGGGGTACCCTTAGATATTTCGCAGGTTTTCGACCGTCGAAAAAAAATTGAAATTTATCATTTTCTTTTACATTTGATTGTTGAAATACATCATTTCGGTTCATGAAATGCTAATTACACAATAATTTGCGAAATTTAGAGAAAAAAAAATTTGAAAAATCAATTTTTTGTGTAAGAAGGGGGTACCCTTAGATATTTCGCAGGTTTTCGACCGTCGAAAAAAAATTGAAATTTATCATTTTCTTTTACATTTGATTGTTGAAATACATCATTTCGGTTCATGAAATGCTAATTACACAATAATTTGCGAAATTTAGAGAAAAAAAATTTGAAAAATCAATTTTTTGTGTAAGAAGGGGGTACCCTTAGATATTTCGCAGGTTTTCGACCGTCGAAAAAAAATTGAAATTTATCATTTTCTTTTACATTTGATTGTTGAAATACATCATTTCGGTTCATGAAACGCTAATTACACAATAATTTGCGAAATTTAGAGAAAAAAAATTTGAAAAATCAATTTTTTGTGTAAGAAGGGGGTACCCTTAGATATTTCGCAGGTTTTCGACCGTCGAAAAAAATTGAAATTTATCATTTTCTTTTACATTTGATTGTTGAAATACATCATTTCGGTTCATGAAATGCTAATTACACAATAATTTGCGAAATTTAGAGAAAAAAAATTTGAAAAATCAATTTTTTGTGTAAGAAGGGGGTACCCTTAGATATTTCGCAGGTTTTCGACCGTCGAAAAAAATTGAAATTTATCATTTTCTTTTACATTTGATTGTTGAAATACATCATTTCGGTTCATGAAATGCTAATTACACAATAATTTGCGAAATTTAGAGAAAAAAATTTTGAAAAATCAATTTTTTGTGTAAGAAGGGGGTACCCTTAGATATTTCGCAGGTTTTCGACCGTCGAAAAAAATTGAAATTTATCATTTTCTTTCACATTTGGTTGTTGAAATACATCATTTCGGTTCATGAAACGCTAATTACACAATAATTTGCGAAATTTAGAGAAAAAAAATTTGAAAAATCAATTTTTTGTGTAAGAAGGGGGTACCCTTAGATATTTCGCAGGTTTTCGACCGTCGAAAAAAATTGAAATTTATCATTTTCTTTTACATTTGATTGTTGAAATACATCATTTCGGTTCATGAAATGCTAATTACACAATAATTTGCGAAATTTAGAGAAAAAAATTTTGAAAAATCAATTTTTTGTGTAAGAAGGGGGTACCCTTAGATATTTCGCAGGTTTTCGACCGTCGAAAAAAATTGAAATTTATCATTTTCTTTCACATTTGATTGTTGAAATACATCATTTCGGTTCATGAAATGCTAATTACACAATAATTTGCGAAATTTAGAGAAAAAAATTTTGAAAAATCAATTTTTTGTGTAAGAAGGGGGTACCCTTAGATATTTCGCAGGTTTTCGACCGTCGAAAAAAATTCAAATTTATCATTTTCTTTTACATTTGATTGTTGAAATACATCATTTCGGTTCATGAAATGCTAATTACACAATAATTTGCGAAATTTAGAGAAAAAAATTTTGAAAAATCAATTTTTTGTGTAAGAAGGGGGTAGCCTTAGATATCTCGCAGGTTTTCGACCTACGAAAAAAATTGAAATTTATCATTTTCTTTTACATTTGATTGTTGAAATACATCATTTCGGTTCATGAAATGCTAATTACACAATAATTTGCGAAAGTTAGAGAAAAAAATTTTGAAAAATCAATTTTTTGTGTAAGAAGGGGGTACCCTTAGATATTTCGCAGGTTTTCGACCGTCGAAAAAAAATTGAAATTTATCATTTTCTTTTACATTTGATTGTTGAAATACATCATTTCGGTTCATGAAACGCTAATTACACAATAATTTGCGAAATTTAGAGAAAAAAATTTTGAAAAATCAATTTTTTGTGTAAGAAGGGGGTACCCTTAGATATTTCGCAGGTTTTCGACCGTCGAAAAAAAATTGAAATTTATCATTTTCTTTTACATTTGATTGTTGAAATACATCATTTCGGTTCATGAAACGCTAATTACACAATAATTTGCGAAATTTAGAGAAAAAATTTTTGAAAAATCAATTTTTTTTGTAAGAAGGGGGTACCCTTAGATATTTCGCAGGTTTTCGACCGTCGAAAAAAATTGAAATTTATAATTTTCTTTCACATTTGGTTGTTGAAATACATCATTTCGGTTCATGAAACGCTAATTACACAATAATTTGCGAAATTTAGAGAAAAAAATTTTGAAAAATCAATTTTTTGTGTAAGAAGGGGGTACCCTTAGATATTTCGCAGGTTTTCGACCGTCGAAAAAAATTGAAATTTATCATTTTCTTTCACATTTGATTGTGAAATACATCATTTCGGTTCATGAAATGCTAAATCCACAATAATTTGCGAAATTTAGAGAAAAAAATTTTGAAAAATCAATTTTTTATGTAAGAAGGGGGTACCCTTAGATATTTCGCAGGTTTTCGACCGTCGAAAAAAATTGAAATTTATCATTTTCTTTTACATTTGATTGTTGAAATACATCATTTCGGTTCATGAAATGCTAATTACACAATAATTTGCGAAATTTAGAGAAAAAAATTTAGAAAAATCAATTTTTTGTGTAAGAAGGGGGTACCCTTAGATATCTCGCAGGTTTTCGACCTACGAAAAAAATTGAAATTTATCATTTTCTTTTACATTTGATTGTTGAAATACATCATTTCGGTTCATGAAATGCTAATTACACAATAATTTGCGAAATTTAGAGAAAAAATTTTTGAAAAATCAATTTTTTTTGTAAGAAGGGGGTACCCTTAGATATTTCGCAGGTTTTCAACCGTCGAAAAAAAATTGAAATTTATCATTTTCTTTTACATTTGATTGTTGAAATACATCATTTCGGTTCATGAAACGCTAATTACACAATAATTTGCGAAATTTAGAGAAAAAAATTTTGAAAAAACAATTTTTTGTGTAAGAAGGGGGTACCCTTAGATATTTCGCAGGTTTTCGACTGTCGAAAAAAAATTGAAATTTATCATTTTCTTTTACATTTGATTGTTGAAATACATCATTTCGGTTCATGAAACGCTAATTACACAATAATTTGCGAAATTTAGAGAAAAAAATTTTGAAAAATCAATTTTTTGTGTAAGAAGGGGGTACCCTTAGATATTTCGCAGGTTTTCGACCGTCGAAAAAAATTCAAATTTATCATTTTCTTTTACATTTGATTGTTGAAATACATCATTTCGGTTCATGAAACGCTAATTACACAATAATTTGCGAAATTTAGAGAAAAAAATTTTGAAAAATCAATTTTTTGTGTAAGAAGGGGGTACCCTTAGATATTTCGCAGGTTTTCGACCGTCGAAAAAAATTGAAATTTATAATTTTCTTTCACATTTGGTTGTTGAAATACATCATTTCGGTTCATGAAACGCTAATTACACAATAATTTGCGAAATTTAGAGAAAAAAAATTTGAAAAATCAATTTTTTGTGTAAGAAGGGGGTACCCTTAGATAATTCGCAGGTTTTCGACCGTCGAAAAAAATTGAAATTTATCATTTTCTTTTACATTTGATTGTTGAAATACATCATTTCGGTTCATGAAATGCTAATTACACAATAATTTGCGAAATTTAGAGAAAAAAATTTTGAAAAATCAATTTTTTGTGTAAGAAGGGGGTACCCTTAGATATTTCGCAGGTTTTCGAGCGTCGAAAAAAAATTGAAATTTATCATTTTCTTTCACATTTGATTGTTGAAATACATCATTTCGGTCCATGAAATGCTAATTACACAATAATTTGCGAAATTTAGAGAAAAAAATTTTGAAAAATCAATTTTTTATGTAAGAAGGGGGTACCCTTAGATATTTCGCAGGTTTTCGACCGTCGAAAAAAAATTGAAATTTATCATTTTCTTTCACATTTGATTATTGAAATACATCATTTCGGTTCATGAAATGCTAAATCCACAATAATTTGCGAAATTTAGAGAAAAAAATGTTGAAAAATCAATTTTTTATGTAAGAAGGGGGTACCCTTAGATATTTCGCAGGTTTTCGACCGTCGAAAAAAATTGAAATTTATCATTTTCTTTTACATTTGATTGTTGAAATACATCATTTCGGTTCATGAAATGCTAATTACACAATAATTTGCGAAATTTAGAGAAAAAAATTATGAAAAATCAATTTTTTGTGTAAGAAGGGGGTACCCTTAGATATTTCGCAGGTTTTCGACCGTCGAAAAAAAATTGAAATTTATCATTTTCTTTCACATTTGATTGTTGAAATACATCATTTCGGTTCATGAAATGCTAATTACACAATAATTTGCGAAATTTAGAGAAAAAAATTTTGAAAAATCAATTTTTTGTGTAAGAAGGGGGTACCCTTAGATATTTCGCAGGTTTTCGACCGTCGAAAAAAATTGAAATTTATCATTTTCTTTTACATTTGATTGTTGAAATACATCATTTCGGTCCATGAAATGCTAATTACACAATAATTTGCGAAATTTAGAGAAAAAAATTTTGAAAAATCAATTTTTTATGTAAGAAGGGGGTACCCTTAGATATTTCGCAGGTTTTCGACCGTCGAAAAAAAATTGAAATTTATCATTTTCTTTCACATTTGATTGTTGAAATACATCATTTCGGTTCATGAAATGCTAAATCCACAATAATTTGCGAAATTTAGAGAAAAAAATTTTGAAAAATCAATTTTTTATGTAAGAAGGGGGTACCCTTAGATATTTCGCAGGTTTTCGACCGTCGAAAAAAATTGAAATTTATCATTTTCTTTTACATTTGATTGTTGAAATACATCATTTCGGTTCATGAAATGCTAATTACACAATAATTTGCGAAATTTAGAGAAAAAAATTTAGAAAAATCAATTTTTTGTGTAAGAAGGGGGTACCCTTAGATATCTCGCAGGTTTTCGACCTACGAAAAAAATTGAAATTTATCATTTTCTTTTACATTTGATTGTTGAAATACATCATTTCGGTTCATGAAATGCTAATTACACAATAATTTGCGAAATTTAGAGAAAAAATTTTTGAAAAATCAATTTTTTTTGTAAGAAGGGGGTACCCTTAGATATTTCGCAGGTTTTCAACCGTCGAAAAAAAATTGAAATTTATCATTTTCTTTTACATTTGATTGTTGAAATACATCATTTCGGTTCATGAAACGCTAATTACACAATAATTTGCGAAATTTAGAGAAAAAAATTTTGAAAAAACAATTTTTTATGTAAGAAGGGGGTACCCTTAGATATTTCGCAGGTTTTCGACCGTCGAAAAAAAAATTGAAATTTATCATTTTCTTTTACATTTGATTGTTGAAATACATCATTTCGGTTCATGAAACGCTAATTACACAATAATTTGCGAAATTTAGAGAAAAATTTTTGAAAAATCAATTTTTTTTGTAAGAAGGGGGTACCCTTAGATATTTCGCAGGTTTTCGACCGTCGAAAAAAAATTAAAATTTATCATTTTCTTTTACATTTGATTGTTGAAATACATCATTTCGGTTCATGAAACGCTAATTACACAATAATTTGCGAAATTTAGAGAAAAAATTTTTGAAAAATCAATTTTTTTTGTAAGAAGGGGGTACCCTTAGATATTTCGCAGGTTTTCGACCTACGAAAAAAATTGAAATTTATCATTTTCTTTCACATTTGATTGTTGAAATACATCATTTCGGTTCATGAAATGCTAATTACACAATAATTTGCGAAATTTAGAGAAAAAAATTTTGAAAAATCAATTTTTTGTGTAAGAAGGGGGTACCCTTAGATATCTCGCAGGTTTTCGACCTACGAAAAAAATTGAAATTTATCATTTTCTTTTACATTTGATTGTTGAAATACATCATTTCGGTTCATGAAATGCTAATTACACAATAATTTGCGAAATTTAGAGAAAAAATTTTTGAAAAATCAATTTTTTTTGTAAGAAGGGGGTACCCTTAGATATTTCGCAGGTTTTCAACCGTCGAAAAAAAATTGAAATTTATCATTTTCTTTTACATTTGATTGTTGAAATACATCATTTCGGTTCATGAAATGCTAATTACACAATAATTTGCGAAATTTAGAGAAAAAAATTTTGAAAAATCAATTTTTTGTGTAAGAAGGGGGTACCCTTAGATATTTCGCAGGTTTTCGACCGTCGAAAAAAAATTGAAATTTATCATTTTCTTTTACATTTGATTGTTGAAATACATCATTTCGGTTCATGAAATGCTAATTACACAATAATTTGCGAAATTTAGAGAAAAAAATTTTGAAAAATCAATTTTTTGTGTAAGAAGGGGGTACCCTTAGATATTTCGCAGGTTTTCGACCGTCGAAAAAAATTGAAATTTATCATTTTCTTTTACATTTGATTGTTGAAATATATCATTTCGGTCCATGAAATGCTAATTACACAATAATTTGCGAAATTTAGAGAAAAAAATTTTGAAAAATCAATTTTTTATGTAAGAAGGGGGTACCCTTAGATATTTCGCAGGTTTTCGACCGTCGAAAAAAAATTGAAATTTATCATTTTCTTTCACATTTGATTGTTGAAATACATCATTTCGGTTCATGAAATGCTAATTACACAATAATTTGCGAAATTTAGAGAAAAAAATTTTGAAAAATCAATTTTTTGTGTAAGAAGGGGGTACCCTTAGATATTTCGCAGGTTTTCGACCGTCGAAAAAAATTCAAATTTATCATTTTCTTTTACATTTGATTGTTGAAATACATCATTTCGGTTCATGAAATGCTAATTACACAATAATTTGCGAAATTTAGAGAAAAAAATTTTGAAAAATCAATTTTTTGTGTAAGAAGGGGGTAGCCTTAGATATCTCGCAGGTTTTCGACCTACGAAAAAAATTGAAATTTATCATTTTCTTTTACATTTGATTGTTGAAATACATCATTTCGGTTCATGAAATGCTAATTACACAATAATTTGCGAAATTTAGAGAAAAAAATTTTGAAAAATCAATTTTTTGTGTAAGAAGGGGGTACCCTTAGATATTTCGCAGGTTTTCGACCGTCGAAAAAAAATTGAAATTTATCATTTTCTTTTACATTTGATTGTTGAAATACATCATTTCGGTTCATGAAACGCTAATTACACAATAATTTGCGAAATTTAGAGAAAAAAATTTTGAAAAATCAATTTTTTGTGTAAGAAGGGGGTACCCTTAGATATTTCGCAGGTTTTCGACCGTCGAAAAAAAATTGAAATTTATCATTTTCTTTTACATTTGATTGTTGAAATACATCATTTCGGTTCATGAAACGCTAATTACACAATAATTTGCGAAATTTAAAAAAAAAATTTTGAAAAATCAATTTTTTGTGTAAGAAGGGGGTACCCTTAGATATTTCGCAGGTTTTCGACCGTCGAAAAAAAATTGAAATTTATCATTTTCTTTCACATTTGATTGTGAAATACATCATTTCGGTTCATGAAATGCTAAATCCACAATAATTTGCGAAATTTAGAGAAAAAAATTTTGAAAAATCAATTTTTTATGTAAGAAGGGGGTACCCTTAGATATTTCGCAGGTTTTCGACCGTCGAAAAAAATTGAAATTTATCATTTTCTTTTACATTTGATTGTTGAAATACATCATTTCGGTTCATGAAATGCTAATTACACAATAATTTGCGAAATTTAGAGAAAAAAATTTAGAAAAATCAATTTTTTGTGTAAGAAGGGGGTACCCTTAGATATCTCGCAGGTTTTCGACCTACGAAAAAAATTGAAATTTATCATTTTCTTTTACATTTGATTGTTGAAATACATCATTTCGGTTCATGAAATGCTAATTACACAATAATTTGCGAAATTTAGAGAAAAAATTTTTGAAAAATCAATTTTTTTTGTAAGAAGGGGGTACCCTTAGATATTTCGCAGGTTTTCAACCGTCGAAAAAAAATTGAAATTTATCATTTTCTTTTACATTTGATTGTTGAAATACATCATTTCGGTTCATGAAACGCTAATTACACAATAATTTGCGAAATTTAGAGAAAAAAATTTTGAAAAAACAATTTTTTGTGTAAGAAGGGGGTACCCTTAGATATTTCGCAGGTTTTCGACTGTCGAAAAAAAATTGAAATTTATCATTTTCTTTTACATTTGATTGTTGAAATACATCATTTCGGTTCATGAAACGCTAATTACACAATAATTTGCGAAATTTAGAGAAAAAAATTTTGAAAAATCAATTTTTTGTGTAAGAAGGGGGTACCCTTAGATATTTCGCAGGTTTTCGACCGTCGAAAAAAATTCAAATTTATCATTTTCTTTTACATTTGATTGTTGAAATACATCATTTCGGTTCATGAAACGCTAATTACACAATAATTTGCGAAATTTAGAGAAAAAAATTTTGAAAAATCAATTTTTTGTGTAAGAAGGGGGTACCCTTAGATATTTCGCAGGTTTTCGACCGTCGAAAAAAATTGAAATTTATAATTTTCTTTCACATTTGGTTGTTGAAATACATCATTTCGGTTCATGAAACGCTAATTACACAATAATTTGCGAAATTTAGAGAAAAAAAATTTGAAAAATCAATTTTTTGTGTAAGAAGGGGGTACCCTTAGATAATTCGCAGGTTTTCGACCGTCGAAAAAAATTGAAATTTATCATTTTCTTTTACATTTGATTGTTGAAATACATCATTTCGGTTCATGAAATGCTAATTACACAATAATTTGCGAAATTTAGAGAAAAAAATTTTGAAAAATCAATTTTTTGTGTAAGAAGGGGGTACCCTTAGATATTTCGCAGGTTTTCGACCGTCGAAAAAAAATTGAAATTTATCATTTTCTTTCACATTTGATTGTTGAAATACATCATTTCGGTCCATGAAATGCTAATTACACAATAATTTGCGAAATTTAGAGAAAAAAATTTTGAAAAATCAATTTTTTATGTAAGAAGGGGGTACCCTTAGATATTTCGCAGGTTTTCGACCGTCGAAAAAAAATTGAAATTTATCATTTTCTTTCACATTTGATTATTGAAATACATCATTTCGGTTCATGAAATGCTAAATCCACAATAATTTGCGAAATTTAGAGAAAAAAATGTTGAAAAATCAATTTTTTATGTAAGAAGGGGGTACCCTTAGATATTTCGCAGGTTTTCGACCGTCGAAAAAAATTGAAATTTATCATTTTCTTTTACATTTGATTGTTGAAATACATCATTTCGGTTCATGAAATGCTAATTACACAATAATTTGCGAAATTTAGAGAAAAAAATTATGAAAAATCAATTTTTTGTGTAAGAAGGGGGTACCCTTAGATATTTCGCAGGTTTTCGACCGTCGAAAAAAAATTGAAATTTATCATTTTCTTTCACATTTGATTGTTGAAATACATCATTTCGGTTCATGAAATGCTAATTACACAATAATTTGCGAAATTTAGAGAAAAAAATTTTGAAAAATCAATTTTTTGTGTAAGAAGGGGGTACCCTTAGATATTTCGCAGGTTTTCGACCGTCGAAAAAAATTGAAATTTATCATTTTCTTTTACATTTGATTGTTGAAATACATCATTTCGGTCCATGAAATGCTAATTACACAATAATTTGCGAAATTTAGAGAAAAAAATTTTGAAAAATCAATTTTTTATGTAAGAAGGGGGTACCCTTAGATATTTCGCAGGTTTTCGACCGTCGAAAAAAAATTGAAATTTATCATTTTCTTTCACATTTGATTGTTGAAATACATCATTTCGGTTCATGAAATGCTAAATCCACAATAATTTGCGAAATTTAGAGAAAAAAATTTTGAAAAATCAATTTTTTATGTAAGAAGGGGGTACCCTTAGATATTTCGCAGGTTTTCGACCGTCGAAAAAAATTGAAATTTATCATTTTCTTTTACATTTGATTGTTGAAATACATCATTTCGGTTCATGAAATGCTAATTACACAATAATTTGCGAAATTTAGAGAAAAAAATTTAGAAAAATCAATTTTTTGTGTAAGAAGGGGGTACCCTTAGATATCTCGCAGGTTTTCGACCTACGAAAAAAATTGAAATTTATCATTTTCTTTTACATTTGATTGTTGAAATACATCATTTCGGTTCATGAAATGCTAATTACACAATAATTTGCGAAATTTAGAGAAAAAATTTTTGAAAAATCAATTTTTTTTGTAAGAAGGGGGTACCCTTAGATATTTCGCAGGTTTTCAACCGTCGAAAAAAAATTGAAATTTATCATTTTCTTTTACATTTGATTGTTGAAATACATCATTTCGGTTCATGAAACGCTAATTACACAATAATTTGCGAAATTTAGAGAAAAAAATTTTGAAAAAACAATTTTTTATGTAAGAAGGGGGTACCCTTAGATATTTCGCAGGTTTTCGACCGTCGAAAAAAAAATTGAAATTTATCATTTTCTTTTACATTTGATTGTTGAAATACATCATTTCGGTTCATGAAACGCTAATTACACAATAATTTGCGAAATTTAGAGAAAAATTTTTGAAAAATCAATTTTTTTTGTAAGAAGGGGGTACCCTTAGATATTTCGCAGGTTTTCGACCGTCGAAAAAAAATTAAAATTTATCATTTTCTTTTACATTTGATTGTTGAAATACATCATTTCGGTTCATGAAACGCTAATTACACAATAATTTGCGAAATTTAGAGAAAAAATTTTTGAAAAATCAATTTTTTTTGTAAGAAGGGGGTACCCTTAGATATTTCGCAGGTTTTCGACCTACGAAAAAAATTGAAATTTATCATTTTCTTTCACATTTGATTGTTGAAATACATCATTTCGGTTCATGAAATGCTAATTACACAATAATTTGCGAAATTTAGAGAAAAAAATTTTGAAAAATCAATTTTTTGTGTAAGAAGGGGGTACCCTTAGATATCTCGCAGGTTTTCGACCTACGAAAAAAATTGAAATTTATCATTTTCTTTTACATTTGATTGTTGAAATACATCATTTCGGTTCATGAAATGCTAATTACACAATAATTTGCGAAATTTAGAGAAAAAATTTTTGAAAAATCAATTTTTTTTGTAAGAAGGGGGTACCCTTAGATATTTCGCAGGTTTTCAACCGTCGAAAAAAAATTGAAATTTATCATTTTCTTTTACATTTGATTGTTGAAATACATCATTTCGGTTCATGAAATGCTAATTACACAATAATTTGCGAAATTTAGAGAAAAAAATTTTGAAAAATCAATTTTTTGTGTAAGAAGGGGGTACCCTTAGATATTTCGCAGGTTTTCGACCGTCGAAAAAAAATTGAAATTTATCATTTTCTTTTACATTTGATTGTTGAAATACATCATTTCGGTTCATGAAATGCTAATTACACAATAATTTGCGAAATTTAGAGAAAAAAATTTTGAAAAATCAATTTTTTGTGTAAGAAGGGGGTACCCTTAGATATTTCGCAGGTTTTCGACCGTCGAAAAAAATTGAAATTTATCATTTTCTTTTACATTTGATTGTTGAAATATATCATTTCGGTCCATGAAATGCTAATTACACAATAATTTGCGAAATTTAGAGAAAAAAATTTTGAAAAATCAATTTTTTATGTAAGAAGGGGGTACCCTTAGATATTTCGCAGGTTTTCGACCGTCGAAAAAAAATTGAAATTTATCATTTTCTTTCACATTTGATTGTTGAAATACATCATTTCGGTTCATGAAATGCTATATCCACAATAATTTGCGAAATTTAGAGAAAAAAATTTTGAAAAATCAATTTTTTATGTAAGAAGGGGGTACCCTTAGATATTTCGCAGGTTTTCGACCGTCGAAAAAAATTGAAATTTATCATTTTCTTTTACATTTGATTGTTGAAATACATCATTTCGGTTCATGAAATGCTAATTACACAATAATTTGCGAAATTTAGAGAAAAAAATTTAGAAAAATCAATTTTTTGTGTAAGAAGGGGGTACCCTTAGATATCTCGCAGGTTTTCGACCTACGAAAAAAATTGAAATTTATCATTTTCTTTTACATTTGATTGTTGAAATACATCATTTCGGTTCATGAAATGCTAATTACACAATAATTTGCGAAATTTAGAGAAAAAATTTTTGAAAAATCAATTTTTTTTGTAAGAAGAGGGTACCCTTAGATATTTCGCAGGTTTTCAACCGTCGAAAAAAAATTGAAATTTATCATTTTCTTTTACATTTGATTGTTGAAATACATCATTTCGGTTCATGAAACGCTAATTACACAATAATTTGCGAAATTTAGAGAAAAAAATTTTGAAAAAACAATTTTTTATGTAAGAAGGGGGTACCCTTAGATATTTCGCAGGTTTTCGACCGTCGAAAAAAAAATTGAAATTTATCATTTTCTTTTACATTTGATTGTTGAAATACATCATTTCGGTTCATGAAACGCTAATTACACAATAATTTGCGAAATTTAGAGAAAAATTTTTGAAAAATCAATTTTTTTTGTAAGAAGGGGGTACCCTTAGATATTTCGCAGGTTTTCGACCGTCGAAAAAAAATTAAAATTTATCATTTTCTTTTACATTTGATTGTTGAAATACATCATTTCGGTTCATGAAACGCTAATTACACAATAATTTGCGAAATTTAGAGAAAAAATTTTTGAAAAATCAATTTTTTTTGTAAGAAGGGGGTACCCTTAGATATTTCGCAGGTTTTCGACCTACGAAAAAAATTGAAATTTATCATTTTCTTTCACATTTGATTGTTGAAATACATCATTTCGGTTCATGAAATGCTAATTACACAATAATTTGCGAAATTTAGAGAAAAAAATTTTGAAAAATCAATTTTTTGTGTAAGAAGGGGGTACCCTTAGATATTTCGCAGGTTTTCGACCGTCGAAAAAAAATTGAAATTTATCATTTTCTTTCACATTTGATTGTGAAATACATCATTTCGGTTCATGAAATGCTAAATCCACAATAATTTGCGAAATTTAGAGAAAAAAATTTTGAAAAATCAATTTTTTATGTAAGAAGGGGGTACCCTTAGATATTTCGCAGGTTTTCGACCGTCGAAAAAAATTGAAATTTATCATTTTCTTTTACATTTGATTGTTGAAATACATCATTTCGGTTCATGAAATGCTAATTACACAATAATTTGCGAAATTTAGAGAAAAAAATTTAGAAAAATCAATTTTTTGTGTAAGAAGGGGGTACCCTTAGATATCTCGCAGGTTTTCGACCTACGAAAAAAATTGAAATTTATCATTTTCTTTTACATTTGATTGTTGAAATACATCATTTCGGTTCATGAAATGCTAATTACACAATAATTTGCGAAATTTAGAGAAAAAATTTTTGAAAAATCAATTTTTTTTGTAAGAAGGGGGTACCCTTAGATATTTCGCAGGTTTTCAACCGTCGAAAAAAAATTGAAATTTATCATTTTCTTTTACATTTGATTGTTGAAATACATCATTTCGGTTCATGAAATGCTAATTACACAATAATTTGCGAAATTTAGAGAAAAAAATTTTGAAAAAACAATTTTTTGTGTAAGAAGGGGGTACCCTTAGATATTTCGCAGGTTTTCAACCGTCGAAAAAAAATTGAAATTTATCATTTTCTTTTACATTTGATTGTTGAAATACATCATTTCGGTTCATGAAACGCTAATTACACAATAATTTGCGAAATTTAGAGAAAAAAATTTTGAAAAAACAATTTTTTGTGTAAGAAGGGGGTACCCTTAGATATTTCGCAGGTTTTCGACCGTCGAAAAAAAATTGAAATTTATCATTTTCTTTTACATTTGATTGTTGAAATACATCATTTCGGTTCATGAAATGCTAATTACACAATAATTTGCGAAATTTAGAGAAAAAAATTTTGAAAAATCAATTTTTTGTGTAAGAAGGGGGTACCCTTAGATATTTCGCAGGTTTTCGACCGTCGAAAAAAAATTGAAATTTATCATTTTCTTTTACATTTGATTGTTGAAATACATCATTTCGGTTCATGAAATGCTAATTACACAATAATTTGCGAAATTTAGAGAAAAAAATTTTGAAAAATCAATTTTTTATGTAAGAAGGGGGTACCCTTAGATATTTCGCAGGTTTTCGACCGTCGAAAAAAATTGAAATTTATCATTTTCTTTTACATTTGATTGTTGAAATACATCATTTCGGTTCATGAAATGCTAATTACACAATAATTTGCGAAATTTAGAGAAAAAAATTTTGAAAAATCAATTTTTTGTGTAAGAAGGGGGTACCCTTAGATATCTCGCAGGTTTTCGACCTACGAAAAAAATTGAAATTTATCATTTTCTTTTACATTTGATTGTTGAAATACATCATTTCGGTTCATGAAATGCTAATTACACAATAATTTGCGAAATTTAGAGAAAAAATTTTTGAAAAATCAATTTTTTTTGTAAGAAGGGGGTACCCTTAGATATTTCGCAGGTTTTCAACCGTCGAAAAAAAATTGAAATTTATCATTTTCTTTTACATTTGATTGTTGAAATACATCATTTCGGTTCATGAAATGCTAATTACACAATAATTTGCGAAATTTAGAGAAAAAAATTTTGAAAAAACAATTTTTTGTGTAAGAAGGGGGTACCCTTAGATATTTCGCAGGTTTTCGACCGTCGAAAAAAAATTGAAATTTATCATTTTCTTTTACATTTGATTGTTGAAATACATCATTTCGGTTCATGAAATGCTAATTACACAATAATTTGCGAAATTTAGAGAAAAAAATTTTGAAAAATCAATTTTTTGTGTAAGAAGGGGGTACCCTTAGATATTTCGCAGGTTTTCGACCGTCGAAAAAAAATTGAAATTTATCATTTTCTTTTACATTTGATTGTTGAAATACATCATTTCGGTTCATGAAATGCTAATTACACAATAATTTGCGAAATTTAGAGAAAAAAATTTTGAAAAATCAATTTTTTATGTAAGAAGGGGGTACCCTTAGATATTTCGCAGGTTTTCGACCGTCGAAAAAAATTGAAATTTATCATTTTCTTTTACATTTGATTGTTGAAATACATCATTTCGGTTCATGAAATGCTAATTACACAATAATTTGCGAAATTTAGAGAAAAAAATTTAGAAAAATCAATTTTTTGTGTAAGAAGGGGGTACCCTTAGATATCTCGCAGGTTTTCGACCTACGAAAAAAATTGAAATTTATCATTTTCTTTTACATTTGATTGTTGAAATACATCATTTCGGTTCATGAAATGCTAATTACACAATAATTTGCGAAATTTAGAGAAAAAATTTTTGAAAAATCAATTTTTTTTGTAAGAAGGGGGTACCCTTAGATATTTCGCAGGTTTTCAACCGTCGAAAAAAAATTGAAATTTATCATTTTCTTTTACATTTGATTGTTGAAATACATCATTTCGGTTCATGAAATGCTAATTACACAATAATTTGCGAAATTTAGAGAAAAAAATTTTGAAAAAACAATTTTTTGTGTAAGAAGGGGGTACCCTTAGATATTTCGCAGGTTTTCAACCGTCGAAAAAAAATTGAAATTTATCATTTTCTTTTACATTTGATTGTTGAAATACATCATTTCGGTTCATGAAACGCTAATTACACAATAATTTGCGAAATTTAGAGAAAAAAATTTTGAAAAAACAATTTTTTGTGTAAGAAGGGGGTACCCTTAGATATTTCGCAGGTTTTCGACCGTCGAAAAAAAATTGAAATTTATCATTTTCTTTTACATTTGATTGTTGAAATACATCATTTCGGTTCATGAAATGCTAATTACACAATAATTTGCGAAATTTAGAGAAAAAAATTTTGAAAAATCAATTTTTTGTGTAAGAAGGGGGTAC
Organism: Geotrupes spiniger; assembly: GCA_959613385.1. Lineage (NCBI taxonomy): Eukaryota > Metazoa > Arthropoda > Insecta > Coleoptera > Geotrupidae > Geotrupes > Geotrupes spiniger. The sequence goes on from OY390739.1 coordinate 25,511,677, forward strand.
CCTTAGATATTTCGCAGGTTTTCGACCGTCGAAAAAAAATTGAAATTTATCATTTTCTTTTACATTTGATTGTTGAAATACATCATTTCGGTTCATGAAATGCTAATTACACAATAATTTGCGAAATTTAGAGAAAAAAATTTTGAAAAATCAATTTTTTGTGTAAGAAGGGGGTACCCTTAGATATTTCGCAGGTTTTCGACCGTCGAAAAAAAATTGAAATTTATCATTTTCTTTTACATTTGATTGTTGAAATACATCATTTCGGTTCATGAAATGCTAATTACACAATAATTTGCGAAATTTAGAGAAAAAAATTTTGAAAAATCAATTTTTTATGTAAGAAGGGGGTACCCTTAGATATTTCGCAGGTTTTCGACCGTCGAAAAAAATTGAAATTTATCATTTTCTTTTACATTTGATTGTTGAAATACATCATTTCGGTTCATGAAATGCTAATTACACAATAATTTGCGAAATTTAGAGAAAAAAATTTAGAAAAATCAATTTTTTGTGTAAGAAGGGGGTACCCTTAGATATCTCGCAGGTTTTCGACCTACGAAAAAAATTGAAATTTATCATTTTCTTTTACATTTGATTGTTGAAATACATCATTTCGGTTCATGAAATGCTAATTACACAATAATTTGCGAAATTTAGAGAAAAAATTTTTGAAAAATCAATTTTTTTTGTAAGAAGGGGGTACCCTTAGATATTTCGCAGGTTTTCAACCGTCGAAAAAAAATTGAAATTTATCATTTTCTTTTACATTTGATTGTTGAAATACATCATTTCGGTTCATGAAATGCTAATTACACAATAATTTGCGAAATTTAGAGAAAAAAATTTTGAAAAAACAATTTTTTGTGTAAGAAGGGGGTACCCTTAGATATTTCGCAGGTTTTCAACCGTCGAAAAAAAATTGAAATTTATCATTTTCTTTTACATTTGATTGTTGAAATACATCATTTCGGTTCATGAAACGCTAATTACACAATAATTTGCGAAATTTAGAGAAAAAAATTTTGAAAAAACAATTTTTTGTGTAAGAAGGGGGTACCCTTAGATATTTCGCAGGTTTTCGACCGTCGAAAAAAAATTGAAATTTATCATTTTCTTTTACATTTGATTGTTGAAATACATCATTTCGGTTCATGAAATGCTAATTACACAATAATTTGCGAAATTTAGAGAAAAAAATTTTGAAAAATCAATTTTTTGTGTAAGAAGGGGGTACCCTTAGATATTTCGCAGGTTTTCGACCGTCGAAAAAAAATTGAAATTTATCATTTTCTTTTACATTTGATTGTTGAAATACATCATTTCGGTTCATGAAATGCTAATTACACAATAATTTGCGAAATTTAGAGAAAAAATTTTTGAAAAATCAATTTTTTTTGTAAGAAGGGGGTACCCTTAGATATTTCGCAGGTTTTCAACCGTCGAAAAAAAATTGAAATTTATCATTTTCTTTTACATTTGATTGTTGAAATACATCATTTCGGTTCATGAAACGCTAATTACACAATAATTTGCGAAATTTAGAGAAAAAAATTTTGAAAAATCAATTTTTTGTGTAAGAAGGGGGTACCCTTAGATATTTCGCAGGTTTTCGACCGTCGAAAAAAAATTGAAATTTATCATTTTCTTTTACATTTGATTGTTGAAATACATCATTTCGGTTCATGAAATGCTAATTACACAATAATTTGCGAAATTTAGAGAAAAAAATTTTGAAAAATCAATTTTTTGTGTAAGAAGGGGGTACCCTTAGATATTTCGCAGGTTTTCGACCGTCGAAAAAAATTGAAATTTATCATTTTCTTTTACATTTGATTGTTGAAATACATCATTTCGGTTCATGAAATGCTAATTACACAATAATTTGCGAAATTTAGAGAAAAAAATTTTGAAAAATCAATTTTTTATGTAAGAAGGGGGTACCCTTAGATAATTCGCAGGTTTTCGACCGTCGAAAAAAAATGAAATTTATCATTTTCTTTTACATTTGATTGTTGAAATACATCATTTCGGTTCATGAAATGCTAATTACACAATAATTTGAGAAATTTAGAGAAAAAAATTTTGAAAAATCAATTTTTTGTGTAAGAAGGGGGTACCCTTAGATATTTCGCAGGTTTTCGACCGTCGAAAAAAATTGAAATTTATCATTTTCTTTTACATTTGATTGTTGAAATACATCATTTCGGTTCATGAAATGCTAATTACACAATAATTTGCGAAATTTAGAGAAAAAAATTTTGAAAAATCAATTTTTTGTGTAAGAAGGGGGTACCCTTAGATATTTCGCAGGTTTTCGACCGTCGAAAAAAAATTGAAATTTATCATTTTCTTTTACATTTGATTGTTGAAATACATCATTTCGGTTCATGAAATGCTAATTACACAATAATTTGCGAAATTTAGAGAAAAAAATTTAGAAAAATCAATTTTTTGTGTAAGAAGGGGGTACCCTTAGATATTTCGCAGGTTTTCGACCGTCGAAAAAAATTGAAATTTATCATTTTCTTTTACATTTGATTGTTGAAATACATCATTTCGGTTCATGAAATGCTAATTACACAATAATTTGCGAAATTTAGAGAAAAAAATTTTGAAAAATCAATTTTTTGTGTAAGAAGGGGGTACCCTTAGATATTTCGCAGGTTTTCGACCGTCGAAAAAAAATTGAAATTTATCATTTTCTTTTACATTTGATTGTTGAAATACATCATTTCGGTTCATGAAATGCTAATTACACAATAATTTGCGAAATTTAGAGAAAAAAATTTTGAAAAATCAATTTTTTATGTAAGAAGGGGGTACCCTTAGATATTTCGCAGGTTTTCGACCGTCGAAAAAAATTGAAATTTATCATTTTCTTTTACATTTGATTGTTGAAATACATCATTTCGGTTCATGAAATGCTAATTACACAATAATTTGCGAAATTTAGAGAAAAAAATTTAGAAAAATCAATTTTTTGTGTAAGAAGGGGGTACCCTTAGATATCTCGCAGGTTTTCGACCTACGAAAAAAATTGAAATTTATCATTTTCTTTTACATTTGATTGTTGAAATACATCATTTCGGTTCATGAAATGCTAATTACACAATAATTTGCGAAATTTAGAGAAAAAATTTTTGAAAAATCAATTTTTTTTGTAAGAAGGGGGTACCCTTAGATATTTCGCAGGTTTTCAACCGTCGAAAAAAAATTGAAATTTATCATTTTCTTTTACATTTGATTGTTGAAATACATCATTTCGGTTCATGAAATGCTAATTACACAATAATTTGCGAAATTTAGAGAAAAAAATTTTGAAAAAACAATTTTTTGTGTAAGAAGGGGGTACCCTTAGATATTTCGCAGGTTTTCAACCGTCGAAAAAAAATTGAAATTTATCATTTTCTTTTACATTTGATTGTTGAAATACATCATTTCGGTTCATGAAACGCTAATTACACAATAATTTGCGAAATTTAGAGAAAAAAATTTTGAAAAAACAATTTTTTGTGTAAGAAGGGGGTACCCTTAGATATTTCGCAGGTTTTCGACCGTCGAAAAAAAATTGAAATTTATCATTTTCTTTTACATTTGATTGTTGAAATACATCATTTCGGTTCATGAAATGCTAATTACACAATAATTTGCGAAATTTAGAGAAAAAAATTTTGAAAAATCAATTTTTTGTGTAAGAAGGGGGTACCCTTAGATATTTCGCAGGTTTTCGACCGTCGAAAAAAAATTGAAATTTATCATTTTCTTTTACATTTGATTGTTGAAATACATCATTTCGGTTCATGAAATGCTAATTACACAATAATTTGCGAAATTTAGAGAAAAAAATTTTGAAAAATCAATTTTTTGTGTAAGAAGGGGGTACCCTTAGATATTTCGCAGGTTTTCGACCGTCGAAAAAAAATTGAAATTTATCATTTTCTTTTACATTTGATTGTTGAAATACATCATTTCGGTTCATGAAATGCTAATTACACAATAATTTGCGAAATTTAGAGAAAAAAATTTTGAAAAATCAATTTTTTATGTAAGAAGGGGGTACCCTTAGATATTTCGCAGGTTTTCGACCGTCGAAAAAAATTGAAATTTATCATTTTCTTTTACATTTGATTGTTGAAATACATCATTTCGGTTCATGAAATGCTAATTACACAATAATTTGCGAAATTTAGAGAAAAAAATTTAGAAAAATCAATTTTTTGTGTAAGAAGGGGGTACCCTTAGATATCTCGCAGGTTTTCGACCTACGAAAAAAATTGAAATTTATCATTTTCTTTTACATTTGATTGTTGAAATACATCATTTCGGTTCATGAAATGCTAATTACACAATAATTTGCGAAATTTAGAGAAAAAATTTTTGAAAAATCAATTTTTTTTGTAAGAAGGGGGTACCCTTAGATATTTCGCAGGTTTTCAACCGTCGAAAAAAAATTGAAATTTATCATTTTCTTTTACATTTGATTGTTGAAATACATCATTTCGGTTCATGAAATGCTAATTACACAATAATTTGCGAAATTTAGAGAAAAAAATTTTGAAAAAACAATTTTTTGTGTAAGAAGGGGGTACCCTTAGATATTTCGCAGGTTTTCAACCGTCGAAAAAAAATTGAAATTTATCATTTTCTTTTACATTTGATTGTTGAAATACATCATTTCGGTTCATGAAACGCTAATTACACAATAATTTGCGAAATTTAGAGAAAAAAATTTTGAAAAAACAATTTTTTGTGTAAGAAGGGGGTACCCTTAGATATTTCGCAGGTTTTCGACCGTCGAAAAAAAATTGAAATTTATCATTTTCTTTTACATTTGATTGTTGAAATACATCATTTCGGTTCATGAAATGCTAATTACACAATAATTTGCGAAATTTAGAGAAAAAAATTTTGAAAAATCAATTTTTTGTGTAAGAAGGGGGTACCCTTAGATATTTCGCAGGTTTTCGACCGTCGAAAAAAAATTGAAATTTATCATTTTCTTTTACATTTGATTGTTGAAATACATCATTTCGGTTCATGAAATGCTAATTACACAATAATTTGCGAAATTTAGAGAAAAAATTTTTGAAAAATCAATTTTTTTTGTAAGAAGGGGGTACCCTTAGATATTTCGCAGGTTTTCAACCGTCGAAAAAAAATTGAAATTTATCATTTTCTTTTACATTTGATTGTTGAAATACATCATTTCGGTTCATGAAACGCTAATTACACAATAATTTGCGAAATTTAGAGAAAAAAATTTTGAAAAATCAATTTTTTGTGTAAGAAGGGGGTACCCTTAGATATTTCGCAGGTTTTCGACCGTCGAAAAAAAATTGAAATTTATCATTTTCTTTTACATTTGATTGTTGAAATACATCATTTCGGTTCATGAAATGCTAATTACACAATAATTTGCGAAATTTAGAGAAAAAAATTTTGAAAAATCAATTTTTTGTGTAAGAAGGGGGTACCCTTAGATATTTCGCAGGTTTTCGACCGTCGAAAAAAATTGAAATTTATCATTTTCTTTTACATTTGATTGTTGAAATACATCATTTCGGTTCATGAAATGCTAATTACACAATAATTTGCGAAATTTAGAGAAAAAAATTTTGAAAAATCAATTTTTTATGTAAGAAGGGGGTACCCTTAGATAATTCGCAGGTTTTCGACCGTCGAAAAAAAATGAAATTTATCATTTTCTTTTACATTTGATTGTTGAAATACATCATTTCGGTTCATGAAATGCTAATTACACAATAATTTGAGAAATTTAGAGAAAAAAATTTTGAAAAATCAATTTTTTGTGTAAGAAGGGGGTACCCTTAGATATTTCGCAGGTTTTCGACCGTCGAAAAAAAATTGAAATTTATCATTTTCTTTTACATTTGATTGTTGAAATACATCATTTCGGTTCATGAAACGCTAATTACACGATAATTTGCGAAATTTAGAGAAAAATTTTTTGAAAAATCAATTTTTTATGTAAGAAGGGGGTACCCTTAGATAATTCGCAGGTTTTCGACCGTCGAAAAAAATTGAAATTTATCATTTTCTTTTACATTTGATTGTTGAAATACATCATTTCGGTTCATGAAATGCTAATTACACAATAATTTGCGAAATTTAGAGAAAAAAATTTTGAAAAATCAATTTTTTGTGTAAGAAGGGGGTACCCTTAGATATTTCGCAGGTTTTCGACCGTCGAAAAAAAATTGAAATTTATCATTTTCTTTTACATTTGATTGTTGAAATACATCATTTCGGTTCATGAAATGCTAATTACACGATAATTTGCGAAATTTAGAGAAAAAAAATTTGAAAAATCATTTTTTTGTGTAAGAAGGGGGTACCCCTAGATATCTCGCAGGTTTTCGACCGTCGAAAAAAATTGAAATTTATCATTTTCTTTTACATTTGATTGTTGAAATACATCATTTCGGTTCATGAAATGCTAATTACACAATAATTTGCGAAATTTAGAGAAAAAAATTTTGAAAAATCAATTTTTTATGTAAGAAGGGGGTACCCTTAGATATTTCGCAGGTTTTCGACCGTCGAAAAAAAATTGAAATTTATCATTTTCTTTTACATTTGATTGTTGAAATACATCATTTCGGTTCATGAAACGCTAATTACACAATAATTTGCGAAATTTAGAGAAAAAAATTTTGAAAAATCAATTTTTTGTGTAAGAAGGGGGTACCCTTAGATATTTCGCAGGTTTTCGACCGTCGAAAAAAAATTGAAATTTATCATTTTCTTTTACATTTGATTGTTGAAATACATCATTTGGGTTCATGAAATGCTAATTACACAATAATTTGTGAAATTTAGAGAAAAAATTTTGAAAAATCAATTTTTTATGTAAGAAGGGGGTACCCTTAGATATTTCGCAGGTTTTCGACCTACGAAAAAAATTGAAATTTATCATTTTCTTTTACATTTGATTGTTGAAATACATCATTTCGGTTCATGAAATGCTAATTACACAATAATTTGCGAAATTTAGAGAAAAAAATTTTTGAAAAATCAATTTTTTGTGTAAGAAGGGGGTAACCTTAGATATTTCGCAGGTTTTCGACCGTCGAAAAAAAATTGAAATTTATCATTTTCTTTTACATTTGATTGTTGAAATACATCATTTCGGTTCATGAAACGCTAATTACACAATAATTTGCGAAATTTAGAGAAAAAAAAATTGAAAAATCATTTTTTTATGTAAGAAGGGTGTACCGTTGCCATTATTTTATCATCCATTCGCGTAAAGCACTAAAAATGCACTCAAAGATAATCCGGCAAATAATTACACACCGTTACACGCCATTCGAACGGCTTTCGGAGCGATGCAATATTAAACGAGAATCCAAGGGCCGAACGTCCGCCGTAACGGCATTATTAATACAGACCGCCTTGCTTGAGATTTGCCCCTTTCTGCATCGGTACGTACGTGTGTTGCCACTGAAACTCGACTTGATCCGGTTTAATCTTCGCCGCAGGCCCGAGTGTTTACGTCAGTTGAAATATTAACCAGTCGTAATAACCGTCTGATGAAAAGCGGCCGCCAAGAAAGTTATAAATCAGCGGCGAAGGCGCATTACTCGGCGCGCAACCCCCGTCCGCCGTTATCAATCAAGGCACAATTAAATAACAATAACGGCGGGTGCAATTGCATTAATCTGTCGGCTGCGCGCCCGGCGAAGAACTCAATAAAATTCCGACCGTTGTGAAACTGCGTCGTAAAAATTTCATAGGAAACTTAATATTGACTACGTCGGATGGCAAATTAGCGAAACGCTCGCCGAGCAAACGTATCGGGGACGTAAAAGCATTTATGGGCGCATTTGGACAAGAATAACGACGATACAAAAGGTCTGGTGATTATTAGGGGGAGAACATCTGCTCGTAATGTTGGCAATATTGTGTTCAATAAAACGACTTTCTTATCCAAAGGCGATTTTCCACAATTCACAAATGCTTAAAATTACTACGAAATAAATTTAATGGGTAATTTTCATTTGATTCGATCAACTTACCTGAAAGATTGGTTGAAACTAGTTGCATTTATTAATTTTTTTTATATATAAAACCCACCTTCATGTTTGCATTAAAGCAAGTCATCGTAAATATTAATCGCTCATTTTTAATCGACGTCGTTAATCTCGCAGTGCCTCATCCAACGCTTCCGCGATACCGATAGATTGATAACTTTCGGCTGTGCTTATGCAGTACATCACCATTATCGTGTGCACTTAATGTTACAGGATTACGCCGACTAACAGGCAATAACTAATATCGTGTCAAACAGCCGCGCATATTGCGCAATCTAACCTCGCTTATTAACAGAACGAATTGGATGCCGCACATTCAGCACATATCTCGGGTACGATCGTTAGGGGGTGAAACGTGTGAGACGTCGCTGAAGCAAATCATTTGTAAAAATGTTTGACGTGTAATTTAGTGAAGCGAAACAAATTTCAGCAAACGAACGGAATTAAAATCAATTAATGTCAATAAAACGAGAAAAGTAATTGAATTAAGCTAAATTATAGATTTCGTCAATAAAAATATATTGGCACATTTTACTGTCAGTTAAGGTAAAGTACTAATCCAAACAATGTTTTCATTACATTGCATTTCGAATTTATTAAATTTTCAATATTTCTAAGTTTCCAATTGAATAAATAATTGGTTGGCCTAGTTTCAATAATGATTGGTTAAGATGTTAGTCATCTGTCGATCAACGCTCGACGTAAAGATTTGTTTGAAAGCACAAACTCCGGCTATTGGCTCACGAAGGAATAAATCACTTCCTAGATAATAACTGGTCAATTTTTCTCATCATCATATCCAAAGAAGTGAACTCATTTTTGTCATCTCAACGATCTTCTCTATTTCTCTTCTCTAATTTAACCTGTACAAGAGCAGTTTTTCACCATTGACATTTTGACACAGGACAAGTTTTTTGGTAATTTATAATAATTTTGGGGTCTTTTATTTAGATAATGAAATTTCTAATTTTTTTTGTAGTATTTTAGCTATTTTCTTATTTCTAACAATGCATACAATGATATTTCATAAAAAACTTTTTGACCTTAATTTAATTTTTTTTTGTATTTTTCAGTTTTCGATCAACTTTTAGCAATACATGTTTGTGTTTCAGTCAATTTTGGCAATTGTCATTCTAACATAGGGCAAGTTTTTTGCCAATTTCTTCTTTGTGTCAAATTTAGAAATTTCTACAATTTTAATTATTCCAATTACTTTTTCAGTTTATTGACATGTTTTTCCTTATTTTAAAAGGTGTACAGTTACTTTTTTGGTATTACTTCCTTGTATTAATAATGTTAATAGAAAAAAACCGCAGGTTATCCAAAGGTCATGGGTTCACCAAGTCTGTTCCCCTTTCAATATTAGATCAAACCAAATCCACAATGGTTTATGTAGATTTTAAATGTTGTTGGATGTAATATCCAAGATTTTATTTCAATTCTCGATTGCTTCAACAAATTAAAATATCTAACCCAACCCAATCCAACTAAACCCAACCCAACTAAACCCAACCCAACCCAAGTCATTGCGATGATCAAACCCAATTCTTTTGACGACGCTTCTCTATTAAGATTTTATGTCAAATTTTAGACAATAGAAAATATCGAGTAAATGACACTTGGCGTTATGATAAAACGATGAAATGGTTTTTGAACGAATTTAAGCAACAAAGTCGAAAATACATTAGCCAGTAGTGTCTAAAATATAAATTGGTGACATGTATCTGTAATGTTTTACATGATTTACTTGTAGAGAATCTAAATCAACTGAAAAAGCTAAAACGACGATTTTTTTTAAAGTCAAATTTGTGGTTCTAGTTCTGAAACTATGAAGTACAATTGATACACGACATGCAAATTTTGCTTGCTGAACAATATTGGAATTCAATAGCTAGATGCTGCTCATAAGCTTCCTCATCCAATATGTTATCCTATTTTCGTTGCCACATCTAAATCTTTTTTTCACCCTCTTCTACCCCCAAGCTTCCAAGCTATCTCCCAGACACACTACTCGTCATATCCTATATCCCCCTTGTACGTCTCTTTCTAGCAATTAATCTTGTTTTATTTCTCATTTCCCCATGACAGTACATTATAATGATAATAATTCACACAAAATAAACTGTAGACAGAAATCTTATTACAAAATTAATTTCAGATAATTTTGACAGCTTAATTGACACTAAGCTCTATCCATTTCAATACATTATCGATGGTACATCGTAATATTTTTATTAAGTTACATTTACTTTAGAACTTACCATTTAATAGTTTTTCATTATCATTTGCAAGTATAGTGTACTTTTATTTATATTTACTTTGTTCAGTTTTGCCCACGTGAATAAATATTAATTTTTTCCACTTTGAGTCGATTATTACTTGTTATCAGTACAGTGTCATTAGCGTAATGCATCATTAAAAAATTTCTTGTTTATAGTTTTCCAAATCATTGATGTAAATTACGAATAGCATTGTACCCGACATAGATCCCTGCGGCACAGACATATTTAATCTCGTTTAGATATACATTGAGTTCTGCTAAAAAAATCAAAACTGCAAAGCGTCTAATTATAAACATTTCTTTAAAAAGATATAAAATCACCAAAGAAGGCAAAATTATCAAAAATATTTTTTATTAAAAAATCTAAAATGGGAAAATCAATGCAAAAAAAACCAAAATTTTTTTTAAATTGCAAACATCGGAAAAATATTGAAATGAATGAAATTTTGAAAGTGGTGAAAATACAAAAAAATATTCAAAAATAGTAAAAAGACATAAAACATTCTGTTAAACATAAAAATTAAAAAAACAAAATTTGGAAATTTAATAAATATACAGAAAGTTGTCATTATAAGCAAATGGAAAATTACGCAAATTGCAGGATGGTCAAAATTGAGACTGTGGCCAAAATTTCCAGAAATATCAAAATGTGAATGAGTGTCGATGACATCGATATAAAAAATGCCACACAATGATATGGAAATAAATTAAGTGAAACGAAATTAAAATAAATGTCCCAGATGCACACAGAAACACGGGACACAGAAATTTGATAAAAATGTCGACCACAGAATTTTAAAGCAACTTGATAGTCAATCTGTTCTTGAAAATAATTATTTAAAAAAAATACATAAAATTTGACAAATTTCATAATTGTGAATATAATCGAAAATTCAAAATTTACCAGGAAGCATGCTCAAAAAATGTAAATATTGCCAAAAACACCATACAAATATGAAGAACTATCAAAATTCTTAAACCAAAAAAAAATATTGAAAATTGTAAATATTAAAATTGTCTAAAGTGTACTAAAATATCAAAATTTTTAGTAAATAAAAAATATAGGAAACTAAGATTATTGTCAATTTTATCAATTTTTAAGTGCTTTGTATCTTTGAAAATACTTTTTCAGGAAATTTGTTAAAATGCTGCAAATCTGAATTTCGAAAACTTTTTTTACAATTTCGGCATTTTTCCTATTGATAATTTTGATTTTTTTGCAAAAAGCTGACGATTAAATACTTTTGAGTTTTTGACTATTTTTACGCCCAGACAATTCTAATTTTTAAATTTAATTTAATTTAAATTTAACAATTGGCAAAGTTTGCATCTACTAATATTTTTTGCTGTTTATCAACACTTTGACCACGAAAACTGATAATCGTAACAATTTTGAATACGTGTCCCCATCAATAAATTCACTATTTCTTGTATCAAGAGAACAACATGCCGTCTTCACTGAGCTACGCGACAAATCACAGCGTTAACACAATTTCACGAATAATTGTACAAGCCATTTGCGTGAGTCAAATCAAATGTAATACAAAAGTGTTCAAAGTTACCATTTGGTGAAAAAAAAAATAATCGTAAATATTACTTTCCCCAAGCATGATACTTCTTACATTTGCCCAACAAATAATTCAGTTAGAGTTGATTGGATCTCCTTGCTAAATAAACAAACATTGCTCGAAGTAAATAAATATCTTGTTGACTCAGAGTCCGCAGTCGCTTTCGGTTACTTCTTTAATTGGTTTCTGTTTGGCCTCGATCTATTTTTTCGGGCTAAGGTCTGCCCATGCACGCTGATGATGAACTTTCGCGCCACGCCGTACATCAACGCTAACTTATGCGCGTAACGTAATGGCATTGTACCCAACTGACATGCAATAACTAATATCGTGTCAAACCCCCATCTAACCTCGCTTATTAATAGGCCGAGCCGAATGTCCGACATTCGGCGAACATCCCAGCCTATAATGGCGACGCAGCGGCTACTAAATATCCATTAAGGGGGCGCATGTAGCATCGCACGTCCGGCTCGCCTAATGCCCCAGGTCAGACGACAACTGCGCTGGGTCCCATCAATTATTTACGTGACGCTCACGTCATCTCTAACGCAGGTTGGACCGGCGAACACTTCTCGTGATCTTTCCCGCTCCGGCTGTCATACGTGATTACCGAAGTCATCCGCTACTTTTAACGGAGCGAACTTCTCGCCGAAACACACTCGTTCCGCCCAAGTTTTTTATTGATATTGACGAGTAAACAACGAAGGAGAACACGCACGCCGCGATATAAAAGTGATTGATCGAGATTGCGTTAACCCTAACGCAAAACATTACATTCCAAACTATCCAAGTATCCTCCGTATAACCGGATACTTTCAGGCAGACGATATAATCGATATGATCGCATTCTGAGGCGAAATTACTGTCGTGATACGCATCGATTCTTTCATCGCGACGAGACGTAAACGTGCATCGTAAATTGGAATTTGTATTGATAGTGCATATCCGGTTTTATGGGGCATTTAAACTTGAGGGACGGAATTGAAGAAAAGATAAAAGAGGTTACGTTTTCGAATAAAAATTTTAAACGGGTTTTTCGCCGAACGCCCGTAATCCACCCGAGTATACGACTCCGAGTTCGGTCTTTGTTTCTTTTTTCGGGACGGCAATAAAATATTTGATGCGGCTTATCTGACGGTGTTTGCGAAAGCGGTAATTCCTCCACTTCCTTTATGAAAGTTTGCGAAATGCGAGCGTCATCGAATAAAACCGAATCGTTGGATGGTTTGTGGATATTTTATTGTTAGGCCGGCAACTTCACTGGGAAGCTCCGCGCTAGACCCGGTAAAGTGTACCTTCGAATAGCGGACCTTACTCAACTATTTGTAGACTTACATCACAGCTTTAAACAACTTATCCATCTCACGAAACAACAATTTTTATTAAAACATCGACAATATTAAAAAAAAAAACCTCACCTATTTACCATCAACAGAAACTTTATTCGCAATGAAACCCGGAGCATCTTTCACCACATTTCCCCCTTTCAAGTAACAATAAAATGTGCAATCAACCACGATAAGCTGGTTCCGAATGATTACGGAACAAATTGTGCATGACCGCGCCACAATGCAACTTCATAATCCGTAATGGCGGAAATTTTACGCGGATGATGCAGTCCCGTCTGCGTTTTGCGACCCATTCTATCCGGTTCACGAAACGGTTATCAATACGTATTAGGGGCGAATTTTTTCGCGATTTATAGATCTAGCCGGTGGGTGTAATCAACTTGGATTTTCAATATCCTGATTTAAAACCGCCGTTAAGCGCGATCTGCATGCTTCGCGCGGGTCCTCGTAAAATACAACCTCCTTTCATCGCGGAACTGAATCAGTTTTATCGCTTTTTTGGCCGTATACATGTTATATTGCAAACATAAAAATATTAATACTACAAGGCTGATGTGAAATCAGTTGGGGGAGGGCGACGTCGAGATAAAATAAACGAGTGTGTGGTTGAAGTCACGAACGAAAAGATAAAATGGAATCCAAATCTAGACATTTGCATGGTCTTCACGCACGAGGCCACTAAGTGAAATGGGCACAAGAAGCTTAAATATCCTGGTCGTATGTTAATAAGACTGATTCCTATGATTCAATTGATTTTCTTGTTGCTTTTGCAAACAGAATATAAGTGTATTGACAATAGCAATGTGCTCAAGGTATTGCCCATTCATCGGTTGTGCTGACCCACCTAACCTACTTTCATATTCAGAGTAAAAGTGCCCCCTCACAATTCTACAATACTAAAATACTACAATAATAATGATATGAATAGGAAGTTTTTAAAATTATACAAACTAATGATCAAGACCAGAGTTTATTTAATAATGTGTTTGAACAATACGTAGCAGGTAAGGACCAAAAACAGTATCAAAACAAAAACCATGTATATTGGAAAGTGACAGATAACGAAGTGTCCTCCCAGTTAATACACAAGGACTACATAATAATACAGAAGTTCAGAAAACTATTCTGAAACGCAAACGTAATCCACCAACAAGTCTCTAAGCTTCTCAGGTTCGATGGTGGTTATGATTTTAATAATTTTAATAAGTGTGGCGGCAACGACATGTTTGACGTCGTTGGATGTATATTTATCTTCTAAATGCAGCAAAAAAACCGATTAAAAATTAATCAAAGGTAAGATTTAAAAAATATTTTGACAAAAAATAAGTTTTCAAAATTTTAGCAGTTTCTAAAATTGGCAAATTTGTTGTAAGATAAATTTGACATTTTGATTTGCAATTAGTTTGCATTTTTGACAAGTGTTCTTTGGTATCGTGTACGTCTTTTTTTGACAATTTAAAAAATTTTGCATTTTTGAAACTTTTAAGGTATCTATATATCTTATATACCTACGTAACTGTCCTAATTTTTCAAAAATGCAAAACGTTGTCAGAATTAATTTCAGCGAATATTAAGAAATGTCTACGCCAAAATAATGACAAACGTTTATATAGATTTATAACGTTTAGCATAATCTCCAAAATTTTAGCATTTATGAAAATTAAAAATTTTTCTTGTTAGGTATATTTGAAATTTTTATAATTGTTACAATTATTTATATTTTTTACTAGGTTACCATTCTATAGCATCGGCATGTATTTTCATTTTCGTGCATTATAGACAATTTGACAATGTTTTACATTTTGAAATATGTTGAAGATGTTGTGAATTATCCCAATTTATCAAAAATGTAAAACGTTGTGAAAATTGTTAACAGTAGTAGTAAAAAAAAATTAGCGAATGTATCAGGTGATGACAGGTATTTCGCTCTCTATGGCCTCATCAGACCAACAAGTATGACGTATATATGGCTATGTCTATTTGTCAATTTTATTTATGTTAATTTCAGCGTATTTGTACAATCTGTTCCCAATTAAGTGAACTGCTCAATTTATTGAACAAGTTAATAGCTTTAAAATCGATATATTAATTAAATGGCATCATTTACCCCATTATAATAACTCAGACCAACATCAGAAAATATCAACGTTTCACTTGCTCATACTTTCTTCATTAGTTATAGCGCAAGTTGCCAATCTGCAAGCTTTCGATTTTGTTCTCACATGTACATTTATAAAAAAAAAGGCATGTAAATCGATCAAAACATAAAGATAACATGAGGCGGACTCCAATGTTAGAAATGTTATCTATTGATAACTGTCGATTAAGTTAATATAAGGAGACCATCGGATAGAACCAGACTAATCCACTCAATCCGACCCAACCCGATCCGATCCAACCCAATCCAACCCGACCCGACCCAACCCAACTCAATCCAACCCAATCTAATCCAATCCAACCTGTCACAACCCAATAAAAAGGTAAATCTATCTATTATAGTTTAAAAATAAGAGCGGATACATTATCCAGACCAATCCACTCAATCCGGCCCAACCCGATGCGATCCAACCCAATCCAACCCGACCCGACCCAACCCAACTCAATCCAACCCAACCCAACCCAACCCAACCCAACCTGACACAACCCAATGATAAGGTTTCACGTAAATCTATCTATTAAAATTAGTTTAGAAATAACAGCGTTAGATTTCGCAAATCAAAACATTCTCCGAATATGGACGCTTCTCGTTTCTAAACCATGATAGATTGATATATACCGTCAATTTATTTCTGTTAAGACATTTAATTCTTTACAACTTTGTTTATTTATTTCTTTCATTTTCTTTATTTCATCGTAATGTTTGCTTTGATTTATGTACTGATTTCTCATGCATCCACGGTTACTTCTATTTAATCTACAAACGTTATGTGTACAAGGACCTCTGTTAATGAAAAACACAAATTTACAATCTCAGACAAAATTTCTAAGTTAAAGTATTGTATTCGATTTGATTACGTTGTGGAATATTATTATTCGGTTGTTTTGGGTTGCGTCAGGTCGGGTTGGGTCGGGTCGGTTTGGGTTGGGTCGGACTTGATTATTTTGTGAAACCCTATCACTCGGTTGTTTTAGGTTGGGTTGGGTATATCATATGCTTTTAGAGTTTAATACTATGATCATAATTCTGATGTTTTAACGGATTCATGAGGTCACAGTAACCCAAAAAAGTATCAAAGTTGGGGACAAATTTCAAAATGCAAAAAAATACAATTCAAAATGACTCGTGGTGCGAACCGACGCGATCGAACGGATGGCTCGAAGTATCTGATCGAACTCTATAATGTCTCTAAGTTAAATCAAAACTCCCTTTGCATCCCTTGCATTCGATTAATATAGTCAACTGTAGTGCTGATGTAAGGATTTGGGGTTGAGTCACATGTGTGTTTAGAACATCGGTGAGTAGTTAATTCATCCAGTTGTCTTCTTTACATAAACAAATTTAATAACCTGTCTAGTAAAAGTTCAGCCATGAAGATGGACGACCAACAACAGACTTTTAATAACTAACTCGCACAGCACACGTGGTAAGTACATTCCATTCTATTGCCCTGAGTCGTGCAAACGTAGCAGTGGAAGTGGTGACTTGAACATAAAATGTGAAGAGACCAGTCCAAGTTAACTAAAGTATTATTTGTAATACTAGAAATTGCTGAGTTACAAGTAAACCAGTAAACTGATAGTTGCTTAGTTATCAGTTATCACGCTATCAGTCCCTTACCATTAAGTTAAAAAATTATAGTTCATATAGAAACCATCCTTAAACGCCTTTGCGTTCCCTCTCATGGTTCTTTCTGGAGAATTTCCAGGTTTAAATTTTTAAACGTAACAAAACATTCACTAGAACTACAAATATATTAAAATTAGAAATAAAATCTAATGAAAAAGTTGACGAGATGAGTAAACAACCCTGCTTTTCAGAGGTACTGTACACAGCGATAATTATCACCAACCCAAGGAACATAAAACTAAAAACTAATCAACTCAAACAAAAGACCAGACCTTTACTGCCACTAAATCCGAAGCATTGCCACGTTACGTACGCATATCCATCGTAATTCCCGGCGGCGATAACTCGCAATAACAACCTTTCGAAATTCGCTCTCAACTTTGCCAGCGTGACGCGCGCTTCGCCCCGACCGACGCGGAACAATCCCCAGTAAAAATACCGCATAAGCAAAATTTGCAGTTCGTCGTAATATTGTTCTATCTACTGCGTCGTAAAGCACGTGCATTTAACTATCGACGGTAAAATTTAAATGTCTTATAAGATACGGTGCATAATAACAGCGCGGATGGTTAACTGCCATCGACGTTCTGATAAAATATACGGCGTTTAATAAACTCGAACATCGGCATACGCGATTATGTGATACGGTTATGGGGTACAGATGGCTGCTTTAGTGCAAATTTCGAACAAGAATTCATCAGCGACACATATGCGAAGTACATTTCGATTCAATTATTTTGTTATATTTAAATTACTGCACATTTCATTTCAATATGTTGATGTTGATTCGAGAATTAAAAGTAATTAAAAAAACTTCGCAACTTATATAATAATTAAGTCAAATTCAAATTTTGCGTCGCACGATACGTATCGTTCTGCCCAACCTCAAATTTCAAATCAATGTTTCAAAGTCGGTGATTTAACCCACAATCAATGTCATACATCAAGACAAAGTGTCCAACAGGAATTTCTTAAAGACCATAGTGGGAAATAAAGAGGGTGATTTCGAAAACGTCACTGTTAATTTTGGAACGTAGCAAAAATGAAAATTACTTCATTAAAATTTACTTGTTTTTTTTTTTAATTTACGAATATTATACTAATTACCAAAAATTTTATCTACATATGCGACGGAACACATCCAACTGAGATAAAAACCGAAACGATTTCATGTAATTCCAGATAATGGAGGTTAAATAAAACTCGTCAATTGTAATACACCTCGACGGTAATTGCGCACGTATTCGACGGACGTAAACCCGAACCGTTCCCCGTTCAGTTTTCAGACCTCGTACTTCGGTAATTCCGAGGTCAATTTAGTATTATTGAAATGAGTTTGTTCTATAGACTCGAAACCTTTGATAATGGGACCATTGTGGTAAACGTATTATTTCCCTAGTTTCCATTCTATCCGAACATCAAACTTATCCTAACTATTTAAGTCAATTACAGTTCAAACTTGACGTCAAGCACTCCTCGGTTACAGACGAACCGGCGTACGCGCGTCTTTGCAAAGCGGCACGCTCGCTGTGTTGCAAATGCGCATTAAACTAAACTAAAGCGATTATGTAAATCGATATTTGTTTAAAAAATGTGTCGCGCTCGCCAGCCATATTTTCTTCGGATGGAACGCTATGACTATGACGCGACCGATATCGCCCTCTTTTATTTTTACGTCCGCCGCTCCACGATGCACATCTACGATTTCAGTTTTCCGGCGGTGGCAATAAATTCGAGATATTGTGACCGGCTCTTCTGCCAAGATCAGACTCTTTGAACTTGCAAAGCTGACCGTTCGTTCGCTTTCCCTCCGATGGAGTCGGGCGGTATCTTGCGCTTATACATTATTTACTCGGCGAGTCGTCGCGCTATTGACATATTGCAGTCCCTGTTTGCTCAGCAAAGTGCCATGTGTAACTTGCTACAGGCTCATGCATGTTTTATTTTCAGTGAATGTACGAAAACCTTTAGAATTTCTATGAATCCTACTGTGCTCGCGCAAAAGGTAAAAGAAAAAACTCGCCGCGGTTTCCCCTTATTTCGTAATAGGCTATGCACCAACGCCTCTGGTATATTAATGTTATTATTGCAGTCTCTCTTTCGCGTCCCTTTGATCAACGGCTCTTGCACAAAACGAATCTAATTAGTCGTACGTAAATATCGCAGTACATTAGTCTGGAAACTGGTGCATTTGAAGCCTTTATGCAGCATAAATTTCTCAACATGTAATTCATTGACGTGTAAAGCACTACAGTTCTACACTAAAAGTCCCACAGCCGACAAATTTATTTTAATTAAATTTAAGGGATCAATGTTGATGATGTAACACGTTTTGACTCCAAATTGTCCTCATTATAGTTTTCCATCACACGAGAAATTCTTTTTTGTTTCATGAAAATGGGTGAGGAAGTTGCGGTTTCATCGAACGAAATTTAACCTAGTCCCGAAGAAAAGAAAAAGTTGAACACAATCCATGACAATGATAATTACATGGATTGTCTGCCTGAAGAAGATGCATCCGATAGTGAAGAGGATTTGATAATCGAACGCAATTCTCGATGGTGACGAAGAAGAAGAATTAGGGAGAGAAGCGCAAGCTGACAATCAACATGGAATTGATGATTTTTTTAATAGAGGGATTTTTTTATCTGGGAGTGAGTTATTCAGACAGTTCTTTATCATTTCATTGATAGTGGATTTTTCTTCAATTCTGTATAAAGCTCTTCTGACATTAAATGTGTTACTCTATCCCTATCTGCTTTGTTCATAGTTATCGTAACAAGTGCCAAACGGGGGGTTAAATCTATTGCTAGAAAACTACCTACTTAATACAAGAAATTGTGATGAGATTGAGAATGTTAGTTATTCTCGTTTCCAGCTGTGAGTGGTTTACCGCAAGGTTCAACCTTTGGCTCATTATTATTGCTCATATTTGTAAATGAGGTGAAAGAAAATTATTGTAGTATAGTAGTAGCACACTATACTACTACGATAATTTTCTTTGGTTTAGTTTAATTAAATAAAAAAATATATCATATATATATGATCATTACATGATCAGTAATGTTACCCTGTAAATAGCTTCTGCTGCTGTGTTTACAATAAATTATTATTAGTACTAGTACTAGTAATCCCATTTGTCCTCCATTTCTCCACATACACTACATGTTCACTCATTTTCTTGCAAGCAATACCTATTTCGTTTTTCCTCACTTCCACTCCTGAATCTTATCTTACCATTCTTTGGTCCCCCATTACATCTGCTTTATTTAAGTACTCTGGCAGAATTTGAAGGTCATTGTACATTCCATTTCACCTGCTCTCACTTACTGTCTTCTTCGTTTCTACTCCTTCCATTCATGTAGCCATTTCCTATTAAGGCGAGAACCCTTTCGTCGTTCCACCTATTCCATCAACAATCCCATACATTCACACATTCTTAGTCTGCTCTTTCACAATCTCGTCGATATCACGTCTCGTTGCCAACACTCTACAACGACGGCAATTTTCCAATGCATGAAATCGTCATTCCAATCGTCAGCGTGGATGATGGCAAAAATATTGCAATTGTGTATTTTGATCTAACCAAGGCGTTTGATATGATTAGTTATAAGCCCCTTCTAAGAAAACTGGAAAGCTATGGTG
Source organism: Geotrupes spiniger (assembly GCA_959613385.1). Lineage (NCBI taxonomy): Eukaryota > Metazoa > Arthropoda > Insecta > Coleoptera > Geotrupidae > Geotrupes > Geotrupes spiniger. Next base: position 25,532,364 of record OY390739.1, read on the forward strand.
TCGCAGATACAGTTTTGTCGTAGCTCGAATCGTACCTTTCCTGTATGCAATATTTTGTGGAGATCAAACACGAACAAGATGGTGCACATAGGCCACAGATTATCTTTTACATCTGGAATTCCGTAAGGGGCTATCCTCGGCCCACTTTTTTTCGTCGTCTTTATTGACGACTTGCCGAATATCAGTACGTGTTTATTTGCTAACTATACATGGATCGTTGCGAAAGGAATCCATCAAAACCTAATCTTCTTACGTTCAAAAGTACACAACTACAACACGAAAATAGGTTGCTGGTAAAATTGATTATCAAATTTCAATACTCAAGTTAATGCGACAAAATTCTTGGGTTCAAGAATACTCGTTTTTGTCATGGGGTTGCATCAGGTTGCAGTTAAGTTAAATATTGCAAATTATGCTTTCAAAAATTTAAATAATGTAAATCTTCGTAAATAGTCACTTAACGCATAACCTGGGGATGGTCTAGTCTATGCTCGAGACTTCTAGTATTGCAAATGAGAATCGAAGGTTGCAATAGGATGGATTCTTGTCGTCCGGTGTTAGCTTGGGATTAATAACTACATATATGGATCTTTAAGGCCAAATTGCCACGTTGTGCTGTTCCCCGGTTTTTAATTTTGTTGTTGTTGAAACCCCATTGCAGAAAAATCCACAAATTGTAAAATTTTGTCTAAATTTTGTACAATATTCGCAACCCAATGGGTTCGTTTGGATAGATCATTGGATTATGTTGGAGTAAAATTATTGAAAGTTATAGTATATAATTCTTTAAATTTTTATTTCGTTTCACTTCGCAAAAAACAGTAAAAAAATGTTACGGTTAATTTTGTACAAAACTTAAAACCCAAGTGCGTTTGGGTTGATTTGAATTGTGTCGGTGATGAATTATTGAAATCTACGTACATAGTTCGCCAGAAGAAGAAGTAAAAAATATTTTAAACTCTTTAACAAAGCAAGTTGAACTGTTTTATGTGCTGTCATTGCTGAAAGCCCACCTAGAAAAGGCTCAATAATGACTGCTTTAAATCTTTTAAAGACATTGATGTCGTCCATTGGATTAGGTTGGGTTAGGTTGGATTGGTATAATAGATTACCTTTATCGCCGATAAAGTCAACAAATTTGATTATTTTCAATTTTAGAATTTAATACCTGAAATGGTTGGTGCCAAATTATTGCGACACACGTTGTCAAAATCCTTTCCCTGAAAAAATCAGTTATTTTGGTTTATATTTGAAACGAAATTGAACGACAACGACAACGAATTGTGTTGGGTTGGGTTGGGAACTTAATACCCCCCACCCCTATGTGCAGATATTATTTTTGAATTTAGTTGAAACCCCTTCACAGGAAATACCAATAAATATAACCGTTTTAAATTTTGAAAGCCCAGTGGGTTCGATTGGACTGTATTGATTGGTATCAAATTATTAACCCCCCCCCCCCCCCCCCAAAAAAAAGAACACCCCTTCACAGATACGAATTAGGTTCGGTCGGACTTAATTGGGTTTCGTTGCGTTGGTATCAAATGGCATTTGGAAAAAAAATTAACAGAGAACCCCAAAAGAATTCTGTTGCATTTTTTAAATTTTTATGTTTGTTTTTGGGTTTAATATTCAAGCTGTTTTAAATTTCGTCATTCGACATTTCCGCTCAGAAAATCACCGTTTTAAATGTTTTAAAGGACTTGACTGATTGGATTGGATTTGATTGGGTTGAATTGTGTTGGGTTGGGTTGGGTTGGTTTGGATTGGATTGGGTTCGGTTGGATTCGATTGGGTTCTGATGGTATGCGTTGGGTTGGATTAGGTTCCGTTGGATTGGGTTGGTTTGAATGGGATTTCAAACATTCAACTGCCTCATATATATAAATCCAAACACGTTACAATGTTTTAAATTTTTTTTTAACAAAATATTTAATTTAAACGCACGTTGTTTAAATAGCTGTTTAAATTAAACAATAAAATAATTGCTAATAAGTTCATAAGCCTTATAATTTAAATTGATTGATAAATCGCATACAGTTTGTCCAAATTTATTAAAAAATGGCATTCAAACCAAAGTATTTTATTATAGGCACTTTAAATTCATTAATTATTGTCAAAGGGATTAGGAACCGGATGAGTGTACAACATAACACATTATCAGCTTATAAATCGTTAGTGTCGATGACAAAGTCTGATACAACAACTCCAACCCTTCCTGATTGACCAAACAGAATAATAAATTTATTTATAGAAATTAATTTGGTGTAACATAACGCTTTCAAAATTTTGGAAAATATAGTAAATCCTTTTCTAGGATACAAAACCAGGTCTAGATGTTTTTATCATGTCCTTTCATTGTTATCTTCCGAAGACCGAAAATGTCGGTGGCTACTGCTAAGTTTCTTTGGAAGAATCGTTCAACCCCAAATTTTACAATGAGGTCAATTAACTCAACTCATTTTTTTTTCGCTTTCGTTTCATCTTCCATTAGTCTACTCTCTTCTATTTTTTATCCTAAGCTAACAGTTACGTCTCCTCGTCATTCCATTTCATCCCAATCTTTGCATTAATTTTTCCCTGAGTTTTCACTTTTTCCTGCAAATTCATATCTTTTTTGTTCAAAGAATCCAGTGATTAATGTTTTGTATGTCTTCCCTTAGTTTTCGCATTCGAAACTACTGTTAGTTTTATCACCACTTTAACTTAAAAGTGTCTTCAGTTGTCTCCAACCAACATTTTTACGATTTAATATGATTCCGAAGATTAACCTAACCGAAGATTAAAATCACGTAACAATTTTTTCCAATGTTGTTCACGTATTAAACACAGTAAACACTTCTTAATCACATGCAACCTCAACGCCCAAACTGGAGACTAGAAAATTGCTACGAAGTTGAAGATCATTGCTTTTATGCTTTATCTTTTCATCCACTAAATGGTTTTTGTATTACAACCATTTTATGTTGTAATAAACTATTTTCACTGATATATCCCTCTCTTCGGGAGTCAGAATCAGATGACTCAGGAAGACTAATTTGTGCAAAATTATCCAAGAATTATCATTAGAGCGATTCTAAAGTTTCTAGCATCGATGGAATTAGCAGCTAAATACTCTCAGGTTCATATCGATCTAATCCAGGATCATTGGAGTTAGTTCGATGATAAAATTAATGATGACTATGTCTGTAAATTGGACCTTCCCAACTCTTCCACAAAGATTTCCACGTTTCCAAGCGAACGCTGATGTGATTTATAAGAAAGTAACGTATTTTATTGACCATGCCTTCATCAATCGCCTCGACGACTTAACTTTAAACGTCACCCAATACAACTCATCGGGGATAAATTCCAACGCGACGTGATTCATCGCAGGCGTAATAAAGGATGCGACGCGGTGAGTGATGTTTTCCAATTCCGTCAGAGACCAACAGATGCACCGACAGTCGAGGACCTAAATCATTTGTTTCACCTCCGCGAACGTCGAAACGCGGCGAAACGGCTCAGCGCCAATATGCGCAGTCCTCGAGACGGAAATTGAATTGTAAGACATAAACATGGTAGATTACCGCCGACATGTGCAATATTCGGATCGTCTCTTTGAAGCGGCCGCGTCGCCGAATAATCTAATAACTTCGCCGGGAGAGAGACGTTCCGCGCATTTTAAACCGATTACCGACGCCGTTATTACTTTAAATTGCGACCCAGTCATTGCGCTTAATCAATGCGTACGATTGACGGCTTCGATCCCCGTAGTAAATGAAATGGATTTTCTTGCGTCATTTCGATTTTTACATTTAGTAAACGAGTCGTTTTAACTTCGTTAAGTTGGTTACGAAAAGGTCGTTGGAAACGTCGAGGGTTGGTTATTTTTTTCATCGGAGACTAATTTTCATTTCAAAAATTGGCGCAGTCGGTAGGGCGCGAAAATCGATCGAATTAAATCATACGATCAAAAAGTTTTAAATAAAGTTTCCACCTTTTCATCAAATTAAATTAACAACGCAATTTTTTCGCGCGGGCGGCTAAACACTAATGAGCCCGCAAAGCAAACACGACGCGGGCTAATTGCACGTATCATGTTTGCCCACTTCTCCGCCGAACTCTCCCCCAAATAAAACCTATACAGCGCCGCCGGAAACACGCGAAATTAACAATTAACGCTTTACTGCGCAATTAGGTGGAGGACGAAGTGCACCTCTCAGCGAAAAATTTTACGTCCCGGCGATAAAGTTTCGGTCGCGGACTTCTGCGTGACGCCCGTGTAATTTAATTAACTTCGTCGCCTTGTCTTGGCCGCCTTCGTCGATTGTTATCGTCGGAGAAACACAAACGTCATAATGAAATAAGCCATTTTTCATTAAGGGGACGGCTTTTTCTCTAAACGCTAATTAAACGGCGCGAAATTCGCTAATTTACTGTAATATATTCATGGGGCGCCGTGACGCAGCGAGATTAGTCCAAAATTGGACGAATTTTTATTATGGACATCGAGAATAATAAAATAAAAAATTAACAGTCCTAACCAACTCGACTAAGTTTTAATTAACGGTTGGATTTGGGATCAACCCATTTAGGTTAATTCGAACTCGAAGAATTAATTCACATCAGAACCGCATTTGTTTGCATCGCAATGAAAAGTAAAGCGTCGCGTGTACGAAGTATACGACCCATATAAGACGTGTTACGATCCTTCAAAGCTCTCCCGGAACAGGACGTGAAAATTGTACGGCGACATAATCCCGCGTTTCATATGCAAAACGCCCGCCCGCCGATACGGAAAATACTGCGCTTTATGAATTTTATGAAACGGTCGTACGGACACTTCGTCTTCATTTTTCTCGTTCGACGCGGTCGGCATCGTCGTCGCCGCCGAGAACAGAGGAGACGCGAAAAAGGCGACGCGCCGAGTGGGGTTCGAAAATGAAATCCTCTTATGTACGATCAGTCGGGGTACGTGTAGCGGGTGAGTTTAAATTGCGCCTATAAAATATCAAGCTCGGTGAAGGACGCCTTGTTTTTCGTTTTTGCGCGGCGTTGGAGTTCCGCGCGATGATTGATTGTTCGCTGCAGGTCTGTAACATTGGCTGCGAGTTAATTTCCTTCGGTACTACATTGAAATGTAGTAATTCCGAGACTCCGGCGATGGGATGAGCATGATCCGCGATTAAATATGAAAGCGTCTTCAAAGAAAGCGGAGCTTAGTTTCTAACAGGTTGCCGTGACGTTTATTAAAACTTTCTTTGTTTACGCATACGCCATCTTCAAAGACTTATAAAACGGACAACGAGGAGGTAACACATAAGTTGCAATCAACATGAATAATACGAACAAAGCTGCTCTTTCCGGCAATTAATGATTTTTAAACAAATCTACAGGACGATGAATAATGATCTTCGCTCCGTAATTAATTTAATTTTGAATTGTCATAGAAAATGGTCGACACGCAATGCCCTTCCTCCCCCCTTCCTCCCCAATTCAGAAATTCAAGAAACGTGCACACCACTTTATTTATCATTCATTCTAAACACACAGCCGGGTGTGTTCATATTTTTGAGCAAACCTACATAAATAACGACGTGAAATTATCGTCCGCGCCGTTCCGCTCCGCATGCACAAAACGGGGACTGAATCATAGATGAATGTGTGTAACTGGAGCGTAATTTACAAACGCTGAAATCGAGTGTAACGATCCTGCTTCTCGTGTCGCAGATACTTCCGACTTGTGATGCAGGAACTGCAAGCGGGCAAGTGCGGGTCAACTCCGGCAGGGTTCAAGCTCATGTTACATTCATGCAGTCACCGTTCGAACTACAGCGCCTTTCCGTGTTCGTAATATTACCCGCAAGCACACTGCTGAAGAGATACTCCGTTTCGGAGTAGTCTTTATAATGCAGCGGGGATAATGTGATAGTTATGGCGGCGGCAGGATAGTTTCCTTTTCGGTACAAATGATAACGTGTAACACATAAACACCGCGCGTTGTTGCTATCCCGCCAGCGCCACAAAGCCGAAACTATTAGATATTTAGTTTGTACTTTTATCATTTCGAAAATTTGCAGCTGCATTAAATTGTTATTTAATGCATATGCGTCGACGTAGATTTCGAGATCATAACTCAAATTGTTGCATCGTTTTTGATTAATTTTTCAAACAGCGCAACTTAGAGACTACACCCCACCTGGAAATTAATTTAAGACTCATTGTCTCGGCCGTCTTGATTAATGTGAACACGCAATAAAGCAAACAGGTCGATAATTCACGTTACGTCGCGAATTTCCGTAATAACAGCATCACGGGTGCTTAATGTAGGGTCGGATTTGCAACTTTACGCAATTATTAAATTTACGCATGGGGTCCGGGGGCACTGTGGCGAGCACGCACATACATACGTGCTTGCGTTTCGGCGATTCTCGAGTGATACGTATAATTCGTTTACGACCCGGAATATTGAGTTAAGTTGGGGTTATGAGTAATGACTTACGAATTACGCGAGAGGAAAATTACGGTGCGAATTATAAAATCGCAATGTGGGTTTGTATGATTTTTTTTTGGTGGAGTTGATGAGTGCTGGTTTAAGTTACGTGCGGCGATAATTGGGTTAGCGGTCAGGGTGATATAACATAATGTCATAAAGCAAACTATGCTCCTACTCCTTGATGGTATGGGGAACATAGTGTATGAGGTTACTTCGCTTACTCGGTTACTCGTATAATCGTATAATCCTAACTTGAACAGGATCGGGCTAGTTGTCAATCAAAAGCACTAGTCCCTCCTTTGTATTAATTTCATATGATTAAATAGTTGGTGTCGCGTTGAATTGATATTTTAAATTAAATTCTCAAGAGTGGCATTTTTAAGTGGGTTATCTAAGTTACTCATCGAACGATAGAACTAAAAATAACGGCGTTGGTATCATTAATCATTTGTGTGATGAAACAATGACACATTTTTACGTAACTTTTTTATTTACTTGGAAAAAAATTGGTTGTACGATTCGATGCGTTGGATTGTGTGATCTTAGTCGCCTGGGCGACTAAATGGGTTAAAATTGTTGTAATTGCGGGTTGAGTTTGGATTCTCGGACTATTGTTTTGGGTTGGGATGATCTCGGCAGCTATAAATAGTCTCGTGCAAAATCGTAAAATTTGCAATAATTTGTCAGAAACTCGCCATTTGCATAGCTCGTTGGTAAGATATCGCCCAAAAAAAAAAACATTTTGCGCTCACTTTGACATGATTACTATTTCTTTTATAAGTTTTTTGACAGATGATAATTTTATTTAATATATTTTTTGCTTTTATTTGTAATGTAGTGGATTTCATTTTTCTTTTAATCGTTTTTTTAATCGTTTGGTTACTATGTCATACTGGATTTTAAAGTAAAATTATTAAATTGTTTATGTGGCAGGAGTTTTAATCAATTTTGTATACAACTTTTGCATACTTAACTATGTTGCCAATCAATTCTTTTTGCAATTTTGATAATTTTCTCATTTGTCGTGCTTACAATTTTGACATTTTGAAGCTTTTTGCTTCGATTATGCACTTTTACATTTTGGTATTTGTGCAATTTTTATCTATGCGATCATTTTGCCACTATTACAATTTCTTTTATTATGATTATTTTTTTTTGCTGATAATTTTAATTATTTTTTGCTTTTATTTGTAATATCGAGAATTTCGTTTTCTTGTATACATACAACGTTCACATTTTCTGCATTGTAAACAATTTTTGCTCTTTTTCGCTTATGCCGATTTGGTCGTTTTATGAATTTTAGGCAATTCTTGATCAAGATTTTTTACGTTGTTGACAGTTTTGACATTTTTATCAATATTTTGGATTATTTTGTTTGTCATTTAGACAATTTTTGATTATTTTCCATATCTTGCAGTTTAATTTTTGACAATTTTACATTTGGATAATTTTAATAGGTTTATGTTTGCGATGATATTGTGTGGGTTGGGTTGGGTTGGTAACCAAGTTCAAAATGATTTGGACTTGGTTACCAACCCAACCCAACTCAACCCAACCCAATCCAACCTAGCAAGGGGGTCTATTTGCCTTATTGTGCAATACGAAGTTTTTTCGATTTTTTTTTTCAAAATAATTTTACTTTTAAATTCTTGCGAATCCTTAGTCTGATATCCAAATTCTTATATTTAATTTTAAGATTGGCGTAGTAAGGTCTGACGAGCTCAGAAAGAGAGCGAAACAACTGTCATTACCTTAAATAATACATTCAAATTTATTTTCAACAAAGCTGTCTTGGATGCATATGTCTGCGATGTAATTAGTAGTGTAATTGTAATTAGTCTCGATGGTATCGACTTAGTCTGTCGATAAAGACCATTGTAAAAAAAACGCAATGAAAAATAAAGAATAAAGAACCTAATTGGAAAAAATTAAGCACAACAATGAAAGAAGAAAAACGGAAAATTGCAGACATAAATGCAAGGATTTGTGCGAAGCAAAGGACGTGAATGGAAAGACAACTAAAAAAAGAGACCATGACTATTTGTAAAATCAAACGAAGAAACCATGAAAGAAATTGAACGCAGCCATGAAAATGGCCAATTTGAATTTCTATCCACACAAAAATGGACGGATTACAAAAAGTAATCTACTTGAAGTCATTGGGATATACTAAAATACATAATTAATTATTGGGTACAAAATATGACTTCGTCTTTGACGTTTGGAAATTATGCAATTCAGAGCAAGTGGCGCAAAGTTTACAGAGTTAAGCTTGTGGATCGGATCAGTTATCGGAGACAATTGGAGTCGAAGATTAGTTGTAGTAGACGTTATTTTTCTAGTAATTTGTCATAGAAACTGGTTTAGATATTTATTGTGGGGTACTATTTAAATGTTGTGTTGTGGAAACGTCGCCAGCGTGGTTAATGTTCGTATCAGACTCCGACAAGGCTATGCAAAAGAAAATTAAATCTAATAAACGATAATTTGTAGTTGTAATAATCAGTCTGTTGATCAGAAACAACGGCGATAGTTTGCAAATGCAAGAGAATTCGTTCGGAATATTTCTTTAATTTTGTGCCACCGCCAGAGATTTCAGGTTGGTTTGTGCCGCCTCGTATCGGAGAGATTGTCTGAGAAGTAATGCGACATTTCAGGCAACCCAATCCAACCCAACCCAACCCGACCCAATCCAACCCAACCCAACCAAATATAATTGAAGACAATCCAAGATGAAAAATGTAAATAAAGATGAATGGATTAAAATTGCTTATGCTTTACAACGAATTATAACTTAATACACTTCTACCCAAAACTCATTAGATGGTGTTAGGTATATCGTCGTTATGTTTTAGTTAGATTGTGTTAAAATTAAATGGGTTGGGGTCGGTTTGGGTAGGGTATGGTTTGCTTCGGTTGGGTTCACTTCGATTGGGTTGGGTTGGCTTGAGTTTCGCTTGGGTTCGGTTGATTGCTAGATCCAGTTGGGTTGGGATACGTTGAGATGGATTTAAATGTGGTTAAGACTTAAATTCACTTAGCTTTCATGAAAAGCTTCTCATTGGGCCATGCATACTTTTACGCGAAAGTTAAAATTTTTCAGGGCACGTCTTACATTATTAACTATTATTATAAGAAATTTAATAGAAATATTATAAATGACAAAAAATATTTTTTTTACAATTTTCTTGACTTGCATGTCTATAGATTTAAGTGCAATTTTTGTGTAATAATAAAATTCCCAGAAATGCTTTTTGGTTTGGATTCGGACCCAGCTGTGCATGAAGCCATTTTTATGGAAACATTATCGAACAGGAGGAAGAATGACTTACCCACACTATTGAAAATCATTAAGGAACATATCTGGAAAACATTAAAAAAAGAACAAAATTAATAGTGTTTGGATTTAAACGAGGCATTGAAACTAAGTAAGACAAGGATTACTAGCCAACTGTTCTTCTCAATAGTATTGGACGAAGCAAGGAACATATGAGGAAGAAACTTAAAGCATACGAAATAAGATTGGAGAAAATGGCGAATAGTTGAAAAACTATAGGGAACGTAAAAGAAATATAAAAAAGTCCGAAAAGATAAAAATGATCATGCGAAATTTTATTAGAAACTCAGTGACAACGAATAAATACTAAGAAGCCTTTATTGTTGCATAAAAATATTTTTTTCTTTATTTGATTCTTTTTATTTCCCCATATTGCTCTAGTTCCTATCGCTTCTTACCTTACCGTTTCGTTTTCCGCCATTTCCCGCATCCCTCAGCAATATTAATTAATAGAATATCCAACCCATATCTTATCTCCTTCAAAAACCCTTTTGCTATTTACTGTCTTTCTCATTTACTCATTTACTCAAATTTCATCTAGGTTTTCATCCACGTATCAGTTTCATACATAAACTACATAAATTAAATGGTAAATCGTTTGCATTGATCATAAAGAGCATGGGGCTCAAATGAATCCCTGGGGAACGCCATTATCTACCCTCAACTCATCAGAAATTAGTTACATATTCGATTTAAATAACTTTAACGGTTTACTCCTTATGCCATCACATTTTGTTATTCACGTTCATTCGTTACATAAAATTCATGATTATGAAATTATTTTCGAAACATATTTGAATTTGTCGAAAATGCTGTACGGGTGGGTATACATAATTTAAAGAAATGCAAGAAATATACTAACCTAACAAGACGAAATGCAGGGACATGCAAAGGAAAGACCAGACGCCAACCACAAGGGCAAAAAGCCACAAAAGATTAAGTCAATAAAAACAGAAAAGCTTCGAAACGCAAACTGCACAATTCCCAGCGACAATTTCCGCTTTGTCACGACGACCTGAGTAATTAAATTCGGCGAGGACGTAATTTTAAATTTAATTTAAATTTTCGCAATTTGCTTAAGCTAATTGCGACTGCGAACGTCGCAAGGTGCCGACGGCAGCTGAAAAAATCGCGCAGCGTCGTACGACATTCCGGGGCGTGGGGGAAGCCAAAGCTCGAGCGGATAAACACATGTCGTGGTTAACTCAAGTCATCACGCGACATGCAAAGTCGGAAGAAGTAACGAACGGGAAAATGGAAAACGCGAGAAATTACATCTGCGGAATGACCCGAACGGACGAGAATGGTCTAAGGAGGAGATTACACGCGATTTTTTAAATTGTGGTTTATGTAATCTATTTTAATGTTGTTGGGGGGGGTGTTTTTTGAAAATTGGGGCAGTGAAGATGGAGTCAAGACAACTATGGTTGTGGTTAAATTGGTGAACGAAGATATTTCAATTTGTTTCCTTCTATGTTAGGGAATCATTCCAATTCAATCAACGAACAAATAAACTGGCGGACGTCTGATCTTTCTACAAATTTTAACGCAAAATTCACTAAACTAATATTCAATTTCAACTACCGTCGTGACGCGGACCGATTTAAGGAGAAACTCGCTCCGTTAATACATAAATATCGAACTCGTTAGCGATTCTCCGGACGCTGTGTCAACGGAATTTAATTAGAGGCGAAAATCGAAATCGCCGAATTAAAAAACCCCCGGGGGTTTATTTTTCGCGCTCTTACTTTCGCGAAGCGCTTAAATTTTAATCATGTCTTTGCTGAATGTTTTTAAAAACTTTTGCTAATTTAATTTCGCGCCGAGTTGAATGGGAAATTTAATAAGTCAACTTTTGCGCCTTCTTTTTTTCCCAAGGGTGATTTATGGAGATAATTAAATCGACGTTTCAGTCGGAAAATAAATAATTACGGGTTTTTTGTTCGGGATGCGTCCGCGAAAGGGAAATTAACTGCTTTGCTTGTTCGCTAATTGCACGATTGCGTCGGGTTTGCGTTGCGACGGGATTTTATTTGAAGTTTTCGTATCTGTTGATTGGTGTAAAAGTAAAAGTGTAAAAGACCTAAAAACGTAGATTTAATTTATTGAACGTGGTATCGTCGATCGATTCTAATAATTTACAACTAACTGCGAGAGTTGATAGCTTTAACTCAACGAATGAAGTTTAACAGGAGACAAGGTTCACGATTACAAAAGGAAAGTAGGCAAATGGGATATTTGAGGAATCATTTGAAACAAACAAAAAAATAACACAACCCCAAAACCAAAAATTTGGTGAGAAAAAAATTAATATTGGGAATGAAGAATGAAATATTGAAAGATATTAAAAAATAATTCTTATTAAATGTGAGACAAGAAAATTGTCGATTGAAGACGGAAAACGAATTCAAAAAGAAATAAGAACTGAAATAAATTACCTAGAAGCTAAAAATAAATAAAATCGAATTGAAGATTTTTCAATGAAGACAAATTGTAATGAAACACAAGGACAAATTCAAAGATCTACAAGCAATGGTGTATACGAGGGGTGATCATTATTGTAACACTAGTTACCTGTTCAAATAATTTAGAATTTAAGTAGACAAGTTTAGAAAAATTCTAAGACTGGAAAAATCAGTTATAAAATACTTGCAAAAGAAAGGGTTGTCGTCAAAAGAAATTCATGAAGGCATTGTAGATGTATTAGGTGAGGGAAAAATAATGAAACAACAGATAAACACAAATTAAAAATACAAGCGACGAAGAACATAAAATTTTAAATAAATAAGTAAAGTCAAGAAAAATAAATAAATAACCGCAGTAAATGATAGGGAACGTAAGTGTAAAACCTCGAAACCAAATCACTTAAAACAGTAGAACGTTCAAACTAAAATTTCAAGATGAAAAATAACAATTGCAACTAGCAATTGCAAAATTTCAACTTAACAACCCAACCCAACCTAACCAAACCTAAGTCCATATTGGATACAAAAATAAGAAAGGGAAGGGGGGTCACTTTTATTTAATGTATAAGACCATCATTAGCTCACCTGCAACTTTTTACGATGCGTATTTTTTGACTTTGGCGTTTTAATTTTGAGTTTGTGAAGGAAAATTTAAATGAAAAAAAAGTTCTTTGAACTCCGAACTAATCAAATTATTGATGACTTAAATTTTATGAAAAATCACGTAAGTAAAAAATGGATCGGTTGTTCTTTATCAGTAATATAATAATACGTGGACACTAGCATATGCAGACGAAATCGTACTGCTGGCAGAGACGGAGATAGGGCTGCGAGAAATGTTGCGTAGACTAGGAGTCCTGGAAAAAAGAGGGTTAGAACTGAACAGGACGAAGACGAATGAGAACGTATTCAAGAAAGTAGGGGGAAAAGAAATACAAATGGGATGGAAGGGTGAAACAATCGAACAGGTGAGAGAATGGACGTACTTGGGAGTGGTGGGAAGGGAGAGTAACAACTGGGAAGAGCACATGATACATATCTGTAAAAAGGTAAGGAGAGCGGAGGACGGGCTAAAAGAGAGCCTGTGGGGAAAGAGGGGGGGGGGGGGCAGAGTCAATGACGATTTGAGATATATGCGCAATGAGCATAATGATGTATGGGGTACAAGTTTGGGGGCAAAGGAGCAAACAAGACTAGATAGGGTTTATATGGGGCAGATGAAGAGAGCGCTGAAATTAGAGAAGTCGACACCAGAGTACATTGTGAGACAGGAGACGGGTAGGGAGTGGTAGAGGCGGCGAGGGGTGGCAAAGTATGAAGAAATGATAAAGGGAGAGAGAAGCAATAGTCTAGTGAAAAAAGGGATGATATTGATATTTAAAGAACTAAAGGATAAAAGGGAAGATGGGAGGAAACGAGGGTGTAATTAGAGAATAGAAGAGAGAGAGGTGTCCGGATGGATGGTAGCAGAGGAGTGGAGAGGAGGCTGGACAAAGGACAGAAAGGAGATATATGGAAGGACTCGGGGGAAATGGATGATATGGGGTAGCAATTTGGGTTTGTAATTATGCCAATAAAGATTTATTATTATAATAATAATAATAATAACCAACCATTGAATAAAAAATGCATTGTTGTGCAATACTATTTTTTGTTATTTTTCTCCCATCCCACCCAACCCAAAGAAATTTTGTGTAAATGAAATTTTTTTAAAATTTTTCTTCGCCCTAACCCCAACCAACCCGAACCCAACCGAAATCAACCCAATCTAATTCAACTTCATATTTTCCTCCACTCCACTCCAACCCATTAAAATATCGTATGAATGAAATTTTTCTTCACCCCAAACCAACCTACCCACCCCAACCCAACCAAATCCAATATATTTTTTTAATTTTTCTACGCCCCAACTGATTATGTAAACGCTATCATTTTTAAAAATTCCACCACTCCACTCCACCTATTAAAAATCCTACATAAATGTATTTTTTTTTTATATTTCTCTCAGTAGGCAAATTTTATGTGACCGTCTTCGTTTCTTAAACTTTTCTCCACATTTTGTCAATTTTCACCACCCCAAACACAGCGTGTTTTCTTTTGTAAGCACCTTCGTTGCTTATTCTTCGCCCCCAACCCAAACCAATGAAATTTTTTGAAAATGTCACCATATTTTTCATTTTTCTTCACCCTAACCCAACTCAAACGGTGACCGGAAAAGTCGACGTAGAATATCCGTCGTGGGAAAATTCATCGTGCGAATGTTCATCGTTTGGAAATTGTGATTGGGCTGGGTTGAGTTTGGTCGGGTTGGGTTGGATTGGATTGCTTTCTTTTTTTCCCACGATTGACTCAAACATAATTCTTGAAAATAATTAACGGAACAAACTATTTATAGTAAAAATGATGAACCCGCCACTTCGATCCTGAGTGGAAGCACAACATTTTTAATTGACATAATTTTTAGAAACTTAAGAACATTAAAATTATTTAAAATACTACAAAATTATTTTTTTAAACGTAGGTGGTAAATAATATGAAAAATGGACTTTTGAAAATTGAAAGTTGTACATATTTGACAATTTTGTAAAATCCTTCCGTTCCCTTTTTGGAAATTAATACAATTCAACACACGACGACTCAAATTGTACATCGTAAACGAAGTTTTTATTAAATCATTCAATTTGGCGATTTCGACCATAAGGTTGTCTCACAAAAAACGCGCCATCGGTGCGTCCCTATGGTAACGGCGCCCGATAACGCGCAAATTCCTCGACTCCGAACTTTGCACAAAAAACGCATCGCATGGACGCTAACAGATCAAAACTTCGCAACGCAAACGAAACGTGCATTCAAATTACACCTGACGGAAAATACTCCGCGATTGGTGACACAAAAAATATTAATCAAATCAAAGTATTGCGGCCACGGTTCTAATAGCGACAAACGACTTACCACGTAATTCGGGCGATCTGCACCGGAGACTTCGACGCCGAACCATTCTGCACACCACACTAATTAAGTTTGTTTGCATCGTTCAAATTATGAGTCAACAACGCGAGGCACGATAGTTAACACCGGATTAATAATACAGTTGTTTCGGACGTGCGTTTTAACGCAAATTTAGAATTCGAAACGGCGCGCGGCGTCCCGCACTTATACAAATTCGAACATGGCGAGCAACAATGACCGATTACCGATCCCACTCTTGTGCGCAGTACGACGCCGACGTCGTGAAAGTTCGGCGTTTACAAGGCACACGATGACTTTTCAAAGTTCTCTGATTGTGCGTTAGCTTTTACTTGTGAATTAGGTAAATTGTAATAGAAGGCGTGCGATTAGATTAGATGGATTGTAAAATTTGCACTTTGGGCATTTGGGTCTTTTTTATTATATTTATTATATTAATAATTAATAATCAACGACCTCGATTACGGAAGTGATGATAAATTTATTAAATTGCTAGTTTAATTGAAACTATGACTATGAATTCTGTCATACACTTTTTACGAAAATATTTAAATAATAGCAATAACAATAACAACGCGTTTTTGCATCAATTTATTTTTTATATATAATATTTGATTATTTAACGATATTATAAAAAAAATGTACGAAATGCAAAATAATCAAAATTGACCAAATATCGTTATTTTCAAAATGCAGAACATGTTGAAAAAGCCAAAATTATAAAACTGCCAAATTAAAAAAAATAATAATAAAATCGTTCAAATTAAGACAACCCCAAAATATAAAAAATACAAATTTGGTAAAATTGTGAAGTTATTTTTTACATCGATATTTTTTGGTTTTTGACAATTTATATATTTTTTTTTTGTATTTACATGGAAAACTGGCAGAATTGGAAAATACCTAAGACAGTAAAATCTAAAAAAATTCAGCCCCCTCTATTAATGCATATTTTCCATCTTCCTTCAGTTCTAAGGGTAGTGTAAAATATTATTTAATATTTAAATCTTCAGTAAGAACCAAGTATAATTATGTTATAATAAAATATAAATTAAATCTAAAAAAGTTTGGGAAAAAAAGCATGACTAGAACAGCATTAAATCCTGGTAAGAAGCAAAATACGTAATGAGTTGTAATAATTGTTGTCTTTGTCAATTTCTTTTCATTTATACATTGCTTTGATTTGAATTAGTTCTGAAAGTTTTTGTTGCTTTGTTTTTATTATTTTTTGATTTATTATTATTTTTGCTGTTCGTTTTTTTCTCTTGTTCTTTAATTAGTTTTAATGGATATAACCACTCGATTGAGATTTATCGTCGAAGAATTTTAGAAATTTTAGAATATTGCAAAAGTTTGGAAAATTTGTAAATTCCTGAAATTTTTTTAAAATATTGTAAATTTGAATTAAATTTAATAATTCGAAGGGAACAGGGGCTTTGGAACTTTGAAAGAACTTGTAAAATGGGAAAAAAATGAAATGTAAAATTTTAAGAAAATCGTTAAATTTAAAAAAAATGCTGAGAAAAATATGGGAAATTAGAGAAAAATTGGGAAAATGTTCACAGAAGATTACATTGTAATTGGGTTTAGAATTGAATTTGCGTTTCCTGTAACTCTTATTTAACAATAACCTTAAAGGACTTCTTCCCTGGATTGGATTTAAAGACAAAATCGCTCTATAATGGATTTAATGCAGCGAAAGCTGGCTTTGGTTTGGCTGGGTTGGGTTGGGTTGGGTTGGGTTGGGTTGGGTTGGGTTGGGTTGGGTTGGGTTGTGCTGTGTAAATGGATTCAAACCAAACCCAACTGCGTAGGAAAATTAAAAAAAATGTCGTGGTTAAATGGTTAAAAACATTTTTTCTTATGTTAATAATTTTTTGAAAATATGTTTTGCGAATATTTATTAAAACGATGCTACAAATTCGTTTCAATCTGTGGTGTAAGGGATGAGAGCGGGACTATTTAATTTAAATGCCAACATTGTATAAAATGCTAAAATGCAAAAAAATCCAAGTTAAGGAAAAGGAAATTTTCGAATTATGAATTTTCTGAATTGTGAAACCCACCATAACCCAACCCAATCTTTGCACCCCAGCTTTTGCAATTTGAAAATTTTCAATTGTTCAACGCTTAAAGAATGGAGTGGGGTTGGTTTGGGTTGGGTTTTTTCTTACTTTGATTTTTATAAAATATTTTATAGAATTTATATGGAAATTAATGTAAACATTTTTTTTTCGTATGTCGATTTTGATAATTTCTTTGCTTTAATTTTCAATTGTTGCGATTATGACCGTAAGAATTTTCTCCATCGTCAGCCTCATTCCAATCGAGAGGCATGGAAATCTTTTCTTAAGTACCCCAAAAGGTCTTCCCATTGTATTTCTCGTAGCTTTATGAGCATTCATTCTTTTTTGGGTGTTAACTGCGGTGTCAGTAAATATTTTTTGCAGGTATAACGACGTAATTCAACACATATCTGTTAAGAAACTCATTTGCTTCTAAATCTGGAATCGTTGAAAGTCGGGGAATCGTGAACAGATCTCGGCCATCGCGCAACAATATCAATGAATTTTAAATTGGCATCACAAACAAACACAAACACAAACAAACACAAAAAAGTGTTAATAGAAAACCAAGTTTTTCTATTGCGGTATAACTCCTCATGTACCGCTCGCTCCCCTGGGGACTGCATTTTAATATGTGTACAATCGATGGCACCAAGGACATTAGGAAATCGTGCTGCATAAAAAAATCATAAAAATTGTTTGCAATTTTATTTGCTTCTGCTCTGCTCTCAGGTAGCCAAACAATATGAGGGCGTAATTCAGCCAATAAATTTGACACCTAGGTGCATTCAAGCATTTTCCATTTTATCGTTGCAAACTTCCACTGACGTTTAAAATAATCGCATGAATAAAAATTAACTATAAATATTTAATAAACAAAATAGTTAGCACTAACCTGTAGGTTGGTGAAACATGAAATGTGAAATTTATTCGTTAGATAAGGTTATTCTACAGTTAAACTATTTAACCACTTTTGGTGAAATCCACCACAGGTAGGGTAGTTTCAAAAATTCAATTATTTATAACAAATGTGGCTGAATTGTAAGTTTACAAAAAAAAAAGACACAGGGGCGAGCCAAACCAAAAACTTACTGTTATCGTCACGATATTTGATAAGTCAGTTATGAAATCATTTGCATTAAAACTATTTACATTTATTGATTCACTGCTTCACTGACAGTTGCATTCACATTGTAACAATTTTCATTAAAGAAAAATTGCCGCCGTTCTTCTATTAATTTTTTCATTGCAGTCAAATACTTCCAAGAATTAATCAAACTATAAAGTATAAAAAAATCAACCTCGTAATATAAAAGCAAATATTTGCTGTAAAACTAGATAAACCCTCCCAGTAAATTGTGCACACAAAACGTGACACGAAACGAGTCGCGAACAAAAGAATATTCGATCAATTAAAATGAAATAGCGTCTGTCTACGACTTGAATGGAAATGAGCCAAAGTCAATAGGTACCAACGAGTATGGAAAATGAAATAATGAATTGCAAGCATTCACTGCGAAATTCGATGATATGTGTTCTGAGTCTAGACATTAAAGTATACATAGCTTGCTGGATTTTGATTGGGGGCCAATTGCATTGACCGTGTTGACAATGAAGGATGCAATTCGGGCGTTTACATCGAGAGTTTTCCAGTCGTAAATTTCGTGGTCTTGTTTTTTATTTACTTGCGTCGTATTAATGGGACGCGCGAGATAATTAACGAACGTTCGATATAATTTTGATTAAAAATGTTGCATGTGATTTTCAATTGAAATATTCACACAAAACCGTCCGTCCGATTTTGCGAAATGCAATTTCAACGTGAGCCTGCTTTCATTACGTTTCGTTTAACATTTACAATATTACTTTGAGCGTTCAGTTTTCAATACGAATATCGTTTCAGTGTTTTCAGTATAATTAATTATTTGCAACCGGATTTATTAGGTGTTTCACCAAGTTGTGTTGAAGCTCCAATGATCAGCGATCAAACGATCGTAAATCAAAATAACGAAGATATATCTCCATCATAACTAATAAACAAGAAACAGTTAAATCAAACCAAAAATTATATAAACACAAGGAATTGTTCACTTAACTCGAATAAAGGAGCACAATGAGACAGAAGGAAACAAATAAATCATAGCGAGTTTAATTTAATTGTCGCAACTGTTCGTTTGTTTCTCCTTCTTAAACTTGAATTTATTCCTAAAGTTATATCGATTTTTTCCACCAAGAACAAAACGCAATTGAAGTTCCGGGGAAAACACGAGATAACTTTCATTCCGAGGCAGGCGTAGAAGTCACACAGCAATCACTTAGACAGGCCAAGATATGTACAAGAATATGAAACTTTGGCCACAATGGGAAAGTTTTACATAACAACGAGCTTTTGTTAATAGAAACAACCGCTCGTCCTCCGCCGCCCGTCCAATTCGGACAGCGGTGCAACGCGAGACGATCGTATTTCAACAACGAAAAAAAATCAAATTTGTTTCGAATTTTAATCAAACGCACAAACAACAAAAAAATCAAACCCTTAAAATTGTTTCCAATTCAATCGCAAATAAGAACGCCGGGTTCGGCGTCCAATTGAAATTTCGCCGGTCGCCCAAGGCTGCAGGAGACGCCCCATTTTAATCCAATCTCCCGCCAAATTCGCAAATTTCGGGGCAAATTGTCGAGGAAATTAAGTGTTAGATTGCAGCCGCTGAAAATCCATTGGTTGGTTTTTGCGGTCCGCAGTTGGTAGGCTGCGAAATCAAGTTAGCCGCGAACGCCATGGCGACGAAACAATCTTGCCGGATGCAAAAACATTACATCCTGTGGAATTTCGAACGTGTTCATTCCGTTCCAATATTCGACGCGAAATGCTGCAGACTAATGCGATTTTCAAATCCACGGCGACGATGTTTAATTGTCGTTTTTCAGTGGAAACGGAAAATGTAAACGAAATCAAAATATCGTGGATATGGCGTGTGTGGGGTGAATCATCGAATTGTGGTATTGATCGATTAAATTATTCAATGAACAGCGATTATGGCCATTAATCGAGGGGATGATGTAACATGGTCATTAGTGGGAGTTCGATATTGTTTTTTTCGTTCAGGATCAGTACTGTTTAATAGTTTAATTGCATGTTCGTGGTCATTACATACCACTGAATAATTAGCGAATTATTTACTTATCAAACATAATTAAACACTCGTTGTAAAATATCAATAATTAAAATGTAAATCAAAATCGAAACGAGTAAAATGCTCTTAAAAAATAATTCGTACCTTGACGCTTTGAACATGAGAATTTTTGTTCGCTTGTTCCAAACGTAACATCCCTTGATATGCACAATTCTTACCTGCAAATAAAAAAAACACACATTAGCGTACACGCAATAAACCACACCATACATTTTCAAAAAAAAGTTAAAGAAGCAATTATATTATATTAGTATTGTAATGAAATATAATGGTCACTGCTGGGAAACATACATTTCGTCGCCATTTCACAAAATTGTAAAATTTTCAAAAAGCTAGATCGTAAAAAAAATGAATTTGCCAAAACGACAACCTTTTAAACTGTGAAATAAAATTAAAATAAGAATTCCATATTATCTAGAGTCAATAAGTCGTCAAATGGTTCAATTGTAAAAATATACAAGATCTTCAAATGTTTAAAAATGCGAAAATTGTCAAGGATGTAAAATTATTAAAAACGGAAATAAGACGACAATAGAATAGAAAAAAATACAAAAAATGCTAAATGTCTAAACATCAAAATAGTGAAAAAAAAGCCAAATTACCAAAAAACGTTAAAATTGTGAACAACACAAGTCATTGAAAATTGTTGAGATTTTTGAAAATTGGGAAAATTTTCTTGTCAAAATTGGTAAAAGTACCTGATATACGATAATGCAAAAAATTTCAAAATTATCAGTGCAATGCAAAAATAATAAAAAGGATAAAAATTTCATATGAAAATTGCAAAACTGTAGTCTGATAATTTCAAGAAAATAATATAAATTATCAAGACTGCTGAAAAATATCAACATTTTAAATTAAATATAAACTGTCATAAATGTAAAAATGATGAAAATTTCTATAAATCTCCTAAATAAAAATATCAAATGTGACAAAAATCTAAACATTTTCAGTTACGTGAAAATGTTCAAAATTATTTAAAATACAAATGAATGAAGATTGTCTAGAAATTGAGAAAACTTCAGCATTGATAAACGTCAACATTTTAAACTCAAAATTGACAAAATTGTAAAAATTTTAAATACTACCTAAAATGCAATCATATGAAAACTTTAACAAATCTCCTATAAAAAATGGCAAATATGACAAAAATGAGAGTGTTATGTGAAAATCAAGATTGTCCAGAAATTCAAAAGAACACTTCAGCATTGTTAAACGGCGACATTTTAAACTCAAAATTGGCAAAATTACCTAAAACGCAATAATGTGAAAACTAAAAAATTGAAGTGAAAATTAAAAAATTCTCGGTATTTCAAAAAAACGTAAAAATAGTAAAAAAGATAAAAAATTAAATTAAATATTATGAAACATACATTCTGATAATTACGTCAAAACTGCTGAGAAATATTACTTCATTTAAATTAAAGACAAATTGCCTTGAATGAAAAAAATGACAGAAAAATTGAGAAAATGTTAAATGTTCAAAACAATCTTAACCAAGATTGTCAAGATATCCAAAATTGAGAAATCTCCAGCATTGGAACGTCAACATTTTAAACTAAAAGTTGGCAAAATGGTGAACATTTTCAAGATTACCTGAAATGCAATATTGTGAAAACTTTAAAATTGACATAGATTTAAAGATTTCAACGTTTTCAGTATTTCAGTAAACGTAAAATCGTAAAAAGAATAAAAAATTGATGTGAATACGTAAAACGTGTCTTGATCATTGCGAAAAATAGTATAAATCGACAAAACTGCTGAAAAACATCGACATTCTAAATTGAAGACAAATTACCATCAAAGAAAAATGTCAAATAGGAAAAATTGTAAAAATATCAAATTAAGTAAAATGTCAAATGTGACAAAATGAGAACATTTTCTGTTGTGTAAAAATTATTTAAAATACGACTTAATCAAGATTATGAAGAAATTCAATATTGAGAAAATTTTAGCAAAGAAAAGCAGTTTCTTTTTTATTGCATTCTATTGTATATGTCTTATTGCAGTCTAGGTAATACATTTTATTGAATGTAATAGGTGCTGATGGACAGTTGTGTTCAGCTGGGCTCATCAGGCCATCGAAGTTTACATTCGCCGAAGGTGCACACTTGAGTTATAAACGTTAGTGCTGCTATGCAATTATAAAAGGCAGATACATTGACAAACGATACATATGAGCTACAAATTGTTGTGTGAGTATATTGTCAGTCGCAAATCTCGTCAGAACGAACTTAGTCGGTTAAAACAGACCTCTATAATTGCATAGCAGCACCAGTGTGGGGTTATTAACGTCAAGGCGTTAATACACTCACACGAACATTAAATGCCCTTTCAGCCGATGCATCTTTTGTGGTCTGATGAATAAAACAGCAAGAAAATAGACAAAAACTGTCAAAATGTCCAAAAAGTGTAAATCGTCATTTATGAAATATACAAATTCCGCCAACAATTCAAAATAACCAAAAATAAGATGGTAAAAAAATTTTAAATTTAAAAATTGCTGAAAAATTCCTGAAAATAAACATTTTAACTGTATGCAGAAAATTTCAGTAAGCAACTGTATGGCCTAGAAAGCTTCAATAGCAAAACGTAAAATTATGAAAATGGAGATGGCTAAAAATGCTTAAAGTGCAAAAAAAAACCAAAATGTAAAGTACTCAAGAATTTAAAATTTTACATTGTCATAATACTCAAAAAAGTCAGTTACAAAATTTGAAAAATATCTTCATTTATATCAACATAAATTATTAAAAGTGTCAATATCGTCCAAATTTCAAACATATTTTCTAGAATATTTCTAAGATGAAACGCGAAAAATGCGAAAATGGACAAGAATGTGCGAAATACTTAAAAATGCCCTAATTGTCAATTATATCAAAATATTAAAAACGTCGAGAAGATCAAACTTTAAAGTTTGAAGAAACTTAAGTGAAAAAAAAACTCATAATTGCAAAATTTGTTAAACCAAACCCAACGCAATGCAACCCAACTCAATCTAACCCAACCCGACCCAACCGACCTCAAATATCAAAGACATAAAAAAATTCTAAATTAAAAAAAATGACAAAATTGTTAACTATCTCAAAATATTAATAAAACATCAAAATTGTAAAAAATCGAATTTGTGAAAATCTTTCAAAATTGAACGAATCATGAAAAATGTCTTTCAAAAATGTCGGTTATTGTCAACCCTGCCAATATCATTAAATTTAAGAAAAAAAAATGTACCCCGTTGTACCTTTAATTAAACTTGATTTCAATGGTCTCCTTTCAGTCGTCGCGATCGCGCGGAGCGAACGCAAAGTAAGAGGAAGCTACGTGACCAAAGCTCCTCGCGGTAAACACGCAGAGCTTAGTCTAATGTTCGTCTCGTAGTGCACAGTCTTAAGTCGATGACGCCGCTTTAAAATAAAACCCACTTGAAGATTTAAGTTTGCTAATACCGTCTTTAACCTGTAACGGCGTTCACTTCGTCGCAAGAAAGCTCCCCCTTCCCGCATTTGCGGCGATGATATAACCCCAACTTTGAGCTTTGAGACCATAAGAATTAAATTTCAGCATTAATTACCCAACTTTAACGAACAATTCAATACAACATATTTCGCAACTAATTCGTGGCCAAAATGGGCCAAGACATTAAATCAAATTAATCACAACAATGCATTTGGGAAAACCTGACACCAGGTGCTTAGACTGTTTAGGAGTTTACCCGATGTCAATGAAGCCAGAGACCTGGTTTATTCGCTTGCGCTTTAGCTCAACCATCGATTTTCCAATCCGTTTTTATTTCGTTCTATTGGTCCGCCGTCATCGGCGAGCTTTTGCGGAGTTCCGAATGGAAATGTTGCGCGCAAACTATTAAAACATTGGCGAAATGCATTTCAAAAGCAAAACTTTCGACGACAACGCGCAATTTTCGTGGCACATTTCAAATCTGCCGGGCGGATATTTGCAGGAAATTCCAAACCATCGCGCGATTAGGAAAAATTTCAATGTTTGTCGCCGGATATTGTGTTTAAACTCGATGAAGGGGGAGGGTGCAAGACGCGTGACTTTTAGTCCAGAGAATAATTAGCATAACTTGACGATGGGAGATAGAAGGACTCAACTACTTGAAGCCGAACTTAATCGAGGAGTTTATTCGTGAATTAAATTTTCGTTGCTAGAAATAAATTTTTTAACCATTTCAAACAAGTTTATTTAATTCATATAGTTGAAAATAATTTACGTGTATTTATGTTCATGACAACTGGCTGTTCACGTCCACCGCAATTTTGATTGTCAATCCCCAACCAACTAATTTGTGGAATTTTTCGACCGGCTATAATCGAAACCCCTCGTGAAACATATTGATTCTCCATTAGCCGCCATAAAGCCGCATGTTTTATGCGAACGCGTGCTATATAATAAGTTACAACTACACAGTTTATGACTTTTCCAGTCATATTCGCCCAGGCCATAAAAGCGCCATTTAACAATCGACGCTAAATATCTCCGTGCACGAAGCGTCCCGTATATTTTTCCGCCGCGGGCGTTAATCGCGTCAGTAAACGCCAAAGACAAAATTTTAATTTGTTGTCATTACCGATGTAAATGTATTCCGTGTCGAGCACAATTTAAATATTTGCCGGGGCCGTTTTTGTTTGTTTTTTCCTACCGCCGGCCGGCGCACGTTGGCGTGGAGTCGATGCATAAGTTGCGAATTAAAATTAAAATTTCCTTCGAACAAAAACGCTTTCAAATAAACACGCCATGAATACATTAAGCGCGAGACGTAATAAACGCGTACGTTGCCGCAAAGTTGGCTTTATTACTGTTTACCGAAGTCGGATATAAATGTTTATTTAACATGAATTTATGCGCATTGTGTGTGCGTGTTCGCAAATGATGAATAATTATGAATTAAACAAATAAAATTAAAAAATATTTATACTGCGTGTGTACTCAATAATAACCTTACAATGATCTAATATTAAATAAGTCCACAATTATAAAAAATAAAATTAAATAAAATGGACGGAAATATCTTTTCGAAATTTTCTACAATCAGCTATGAGTTTCAAGTAGATGGTTCTGATCTTCTGGAGGGGGGGGGTCCGATATATCTAAGATCGCCATGAAATATTACTACTCAGGGCTTGCAGTAAGTGATACTCGTCGGTTATTGTAATGTATGTATTTATTAAAACTCTACATAATTGCAAGGTTGTTCGTTCCGAAGCGTCGACTGGTTTGTACTGACCTACCCTACGGTCGAGCGTTGTCGTTACGCTTTGCAAACTATGCACGTACTACTATTCGCCCTACATAACGAAAGAACTCTGTCGATGATTGTCTGTCGACTATCTATACAAGACTAACTATGTATCACTAATCTTCGAGCCCTGCAAGCGGATATTTATATTCATCGCGAGAGGCTTTCCAAATCAATTGTTCTCAATACGAAAAATTATTTCCATTCTTGCTGACGGCAAGCGTAACAAATGATATAAAAACAACGACCGTTTGCAGAATGCGAATTACTAATCGGTGAGTATTGTAATTGGGTCAATTGTGGATTAGTTCATAGCCCAATTACAGCATACTATTACACCGCTATTCATTGGGTTTTAGTCAACAAAGCGCGGAGCGTGTGCAATGATTTGAATTCTGAAAGTTCCCATTGATTATTTGATTGAAGTCTAACGACACAGGGAGTGTACTCAAATTCCATGTTATGCGCCTCGCGTTTTAATTTGAGAATTACATTAAAATTATTCCTCTTGGAATACGAGGGGACATCATTATTTAGAGTCCCTGACATAGTAAGCGTTGAGTGACACAGTATTAATCATTTGTTGCTGCGTTGGTTCAATTGCAGTTTTGTCACTTGCTACCTGTTCAAATAGTTTTGAATTTAAGTAGAAAATTTTAGAGAAATTCTAAAAATGGAAATTCATGCCACCCTTCGCACCGAACGCCAAAAAAAACACGTTTTCCCGTGCACCGCCGGCGACGCAAATGCAACTCTCATATTTTAGGCACGTTTGACGCCAAATTAACTGCTCGGGTGTAATAAAGAGGTTATTTAAACATCGACTGAAATATTCAAATCGTTCCGACTGTATTAAATCCGCCGGTAATCTCCGTGTCAAATTCTGCGCCGGGATGAATAATCGGCGAGGGATTTCGTAATTTTCAGTCACAATATTTCACGTATCTGGCGCACGGTTTATTTCATATTTTAAATGTGCAACGGTATCGACGCGCCGGTCGATTTTTGCCGGCTGCATGTAAAACGACGCCGTACGCCGAACAAAACCCTTGAATGCCCGAACGGGGTGTATTTTACGGTGTTCGTGTCAATATGGGGTTCGTTCCGGGTTTTATTGGATCGTCGGGGAAGTTCGCGGATAAACCGTGACTGAAGACTGGAAGTCGTTCAAAATTTGTGTGGAATTAAGTCACGTGGAGGAAATTTCTTTATTATGGTATTGCACGATTGCTTTTTTTGTTTAGCTTTTATCTATTTTACTGACGAAGCTTTCAGCTATTAATTTTACAGTCAGGGTTAAGTACAATTACGTTTCGCTCTCTGTGAGCTCGTCAGGCAACACATACATCCGTTGAAGACACATCACATCATGCAAGCATGATTGACAATACGTTTGTGTATCAGTATTAGTGCTAATACGCTTAAACTCATGCTGTTATGTAATTACAGTGGACTTTATCCATATACTTCATATCTTTGTGCTCTAAATAAATTTGTTTTATATCCTCTCCTATCCATTCATGACAGTGCATTACAACGACAGCTATATGTAATTTACCTCGTCCACGTCACCGATAACAACCGACAAACTTTACTACAATATTTCGATAACTCGCGATGCGATCGTGCGTTTCGTCCCAATGCGGCGGTCGTTGCCCGTATTACGGCACATATCTGGTTCACAAGCTCGAGCGCATTCGTTCGTTTGATGAATGCGTTGTAAAAATTCGCGAATGCTTTTAGCGTAAAAATTGGATTTACGTGTGCGGTCGATGATGAAAATTCGCGTGAATGAAATGTGCGGCAAATTATCATTTTCGTTTGGGAACTGATTAAACGCGAGGCGTGACAAATGAATTAGTAACGTGTCAAATTCGTCACTAATTATAATTAAATTTAGGTATCTCTTAAAAATTTCATTTGTAAAAGTGTCGACGATATCGAATGATATTTATTTTAGTCCATAAAGGGATTACTAATAATATAAAATAACCCAACTTGTAAATGTTGATTTTTTTATATATCCAATGTGAGGCTTCTAGGGGTTTGTAGTTTTTGTCTTAAGACGTTTAAGTGAATGATACTAAATTCCTATAAAGTCAGTAAAATTGTGGGGCGATTATTTTATTATTTAAACGTGGAAGCAAACGTGATAAGTTGCAGACCACAATCATCTTGCTTTGTAAACTAACATCCAAACAGATAATCGATTATTTTATGACGTATTACGACGCAGACGTCTGTAACTACATAACAGCACGTGGACGTATTGCCGTCTAGATCGCGCTAGTGCACGCACGCAAATGGTTGTAAGTCGTGGTTGCATGCAATTTCGTTGTTCTTAAATCGCAGCTATAGTTTTTCATTTTTCAAAAATTATTATTATCTTTGATGACTTGATGACCAAAAAATTCAATTTGGAAAAATATATTAAACGAAAAATTTACAAGGGATATGACCTTGTAATTTTTTCAGTCAACTGGTCCCACAAAATTTATCATAAAACATGTGTTTGTTGCGTTTGCTGTAGTTTTACTAAAAGCTAAATAACTGGGCGTACATATCCCCGAGGACTGGTAATTTGTATAAGTTTGGATCACTAATAATATAAAAAAAAACCTTTACTGGCATATATGACATATTGATTTTACTTCCCCCCCCCCTGTAATGTATTAATGTATTTTCATTTCCCTGGTTCCCGACTAAGTCACCCTCCGCCTCTAGTCTCCATCACTCTTCTCGAACCACCAATTAAATTTTGCAACAATCAAATTTTAGTTTACCGGTCTCATCCTCATTTTCCTCCCCTTTTCTCTCTTCTCCGTTAGTTTTTCTAGTAAATCCATTCCTATACCCTTCTCTCCTAACACCCTCCTCCATTATTTTACTCTCTCTTTCTCTTCCTTGCTCCATCCTGCCTCTTCGCATTCCACCCACCAATGTTTCCACTCGTCCCTTCCTTTACCGCATATCTCACATCATTTATACTCATATTCCATCCAATATTTATTCTTCTTCTCTTCGCTTCCGCATCTGTATCTTGCAATTTTTCTTTTCAAGATATAGTATTCTCTTCATCTGTCCTATATGTGCCCTCTCCAGTTTTCTCTGCTCTTTTACCCTCCCCCCATATTTCTATCCCATACATCATTATAGTCCTCGTGCAACAATCCCAGATCTTCATTGTCTCCACAAAGACCTCTTTTCTCTTTCCCCACAGCCCCTCTTCCTCCCCTTCTTACAAATATGAATAAAATGCTCTTCCCAACTATTGTTTTACCTCAATACTACTCCCAGGTACGTCCATTCCCTCACATTTTCGATCCTTTCTCCCTTCCAACTGATTTGCACTTCCTTCCTTTTTCATCCTCCTTTTCTGAACATCATCACTTTCGTCTTCTTAGTGTTTAATTCCACTCTTCTTTTTCCTAGGAACCCTTTCAGCCTACGCCTATTTCCCTCAACCCTTTGTCAGTCTCCGCCAGCAGAACGATGTCGTATGCATAGGCTAAGGACCAGATCCTGTCCTTAAAGTGTCCCTGTGGGGCTTAAGGGACACCCTTGTCTTAATCCTCTTGTTGTCCTAAAGTTTTCCGACTTCTCGTTTCCTGATCTCACCATGCATCACGTCTCTTTATATATTTGCTTCATATTTGTTACCACACTTCCTCCATTGTCCTTATCAGTGTTCCTCTGTCTATCCTGTCAAATGCAGCATTAAGGTCTATAAACATTGCAAATAATTTTCCGCCTTTATTCTTCGAGTTGTCCCTGGTTCCTCTTTCTGCCCTGAACTCTTACTAATATATTTATAAAGAACTTTCATTAAAATATAATTTGTATCCCGCGACGAAATGCGAACACCGATCTCACTGAACAGTAATTACTCGTACAGTTCCCCGGGGGCATGTATCACAGTTACGTGGTGGATAATATCTATTCCATCTATTCCTTAATTAAAAACAAAGAATGTCGTAAATTATTCACGACATTCTCTACGTAAATTCGCAGCGGCGAACGCGGGGGGACGAATACTTCAAAACTTCACGTATCGCATCGCATCGATAACTTTGAGTGGCGGCGCCCGCGAAAAAGGAAACAGAAGAATTTAAACTCCACATATTTACCTAGAGCCCTTAATAATTCAGCGCGTTGAATACTTCATGACGCTCGGGATGTTTGGAAAACGTTTAAGTTGGTTTTTTTCTCGGGACTCCCCGCCCCGAGGAGTGCTTGCGGACGTTTTTAATTAAAGCCCGCGCAGGTAAACAAATTTTTCGGCGGGATCGCCTAATTGGATTCGAATGCGTCGCGCGTCATAATTGGATTCGCTTTGCGTTTTATTTAGCGCTGTCACGCGCGCGGTTAATTTCATCGAGCGCGCGCGATTTATCAATTAATTAATAACGGGCGCGGAATAAATCGACGCGATTTAACCGTTTTCGATCGATCGGTTTTGCGCTCGAGGAGCACTTGGCGTCGCTTGCGATTTGAAGGGTTTTATCGGCGATCACAGTACAGTAATTTTCGCCGCTTCTGTCCGTAAATTCGATGGCGCACTTCATGTAGACTCGACGCAAACTGGGACGCTTGCATATGGTTGGGTGAGCTGGTGTTGGTTGGTATCGTCGCAGATTATTTATTTAATTTGCATTATTATTCGACGTTTATTATTACCACTGGCGGAGGTAGTGATATTAAATCACCTAAATGCATACTTGAATTTCTTATACAATCAATTAAAAAATAAATTAAAAAAAAATACGAATTAAATAAAAAACGCGACGAAATAAAACAAAAGCCCCAATGCTTAAGAAGCGCGACGGGCACAAAGATACACACGAGGGCTTTTGTTCCTGCGAAGGTTCAAACGGGAAATAACTTAAGACTTGATAGTTAGTTTATTTAGAAGGGTCTCGCATGGGCGCTCAGCTGTATCACTCCGAGCCGAGGCATTCCTTCTCACGCGTGGAATTACGTGTTTCAAATGTTTCACCGACGCGACGTACGCCAGTCCGTCTCTGTCTTAATTGCGGACGTTTCGCTCGCCTCTCCCTCGCGCTCGCCAATTAGGGCGCGCGGCGGTGTTTTCGAGCGTTAAGCGAAGAAGTGCGATTGCCTCTGTGAGAATTACTTATTAATTGAGACGAAAAGAACGTGTAATTTTAGAACGTGAATATTTACCTTGTGGGATTTCCAGTTTTATGTTGGCGATGTGAAACTGGAGAAAGGTTCAAGTTCGACCATGTGAGGTGATTATTCCGAGATACGAGGGAGATCGGTAATTTTCTTGGGCAGTGACGGTCACTGGTCGTCCAGCACATGTTTGTCTTACCAGTTTAAATTCTTAAGACATATTTTTCACCGCTTGGTAAGAAACAGCACCCTCGTCAACAACCCTTTCTTTTGCAAATATTTTTAACCACGATTTTTCCATTATTTTAATTTCTCTAAACGTGTCTACTAACATTCTAAATTATTTGAACAGGTAACGAGTGAGTAAACTACAATTGAACCAACGTAACAACAAATGACTAATACTTTAATGTGTCAATTTCAACATGACTACTATGTCGGGGACTAAATAATGATCTCCCCTCAAATCAATAACTTCATACATCAAATTAAACGTTGAAATTTATTAGACGCAACACAAAATATGCATGAACGGCCCTGTCGGAAAATTTAACCGGTTTTATTAACCGTACAGTAAATTTAATCGCCAGGAATATAAAGAAACGCCCGACCGATTTAATTATGCATGTTTATTGCACCAGCAAACACAAACGTAATACATCAGCGGACTAAATTATTGGGTTTATTAAAATTTACAGCGGTCATTTGCATCGAAACTATAACTGGTTTAAATATATCGATGAAACATAATTACGGACATGAATTATTTAATTTTAACGAAACTGCACAATTATCTGCGGTTGATATATGCACATGTATAAATAAATGCCGCCGCCTCCGCGCCGCGCGTCCGTCTCGTGGCGCAGTGCTGATCAAACATTTGATTCAGAAATGGGCGTTTTTAATTCAGACAGCGCCAACAAACGCGAACGCGCGCCCAGTTCATTAATTTCCGTTTTCGTATTAATTGTAATAATACATAAATTAAACGTCGGTGTATTATTACCGTTGTGCATCGTTTTAATTGCACGTCGTAAATTTGCGAACGATAATGTAATAATTAAACTGGTGAAATGAAGTCATTACGTTGTTAATAAAAAAAAATTATGCAACAAATGGTGTGATATATGAAACACTATGCTAACGTTTTTGAAATTAGAACACTTATCATTAATTTTTTTCTTTCACTGCGTTTCATTAATTTCAAAATATTAATGAAACAGATCAATACATATGTCGTCGTTTTAAAATATTGTACACGTTTAAATCCGTATACTGTAAACCTGGCTTCCGACTGAATTTGCAGCGCCGGGGATGCATTCAATCCCATACGATAATTTTAATTAGAACGTGAGCTGACAACCGATACCAAATGCGCAAATACATATAATACATTGTTAATATTTGCTTAATTATTGCCATCAGCAAACTAATTCAAATGTTACGATCGATAGCAAGTGAATGATTCATACGTCAACACGAACGATGTTAATTGATATCTAATCATTCCATTCATATTCTCAAAGCGGATGGGATTAGTCGGAGCGGACAATTACACATTAAAAATTAACAATTAATTGTATGTGATGTGAAATTTTTCGAAGTGAAATAATTCTATTGCGAAAAAGTAGAATTCGAGTTGCACGATCACACTAATAAAAGTCAAATTTTTCTCAAGTCAGCGTTTCGGTTTATTAATTAAATCTTTTTCACGACATAAAATTAAAATTGAAAAATAAAAATATGTTCTAAGTTATAATGTTGACAACAAAAATAATAAATCGAAACGTTGACTTAAATAAATAAATATAAAAAATAATGTTTAGAAATGGCTCCACTTGTCTTCAACCCAAAGCTAATCCTATTGCTTGGATTTAATTCATTTAAATTGTGTTCGATAGTAAATTTGTAACTTGCTTTTTTTACTTAAAAGCTTATTAATCAATGGACACGTGTTGGGACGGATTGGATTGAGTTCATTGAGTCGAACCCAACCCAATCCAACACAACCCCTCGCTACCAGCTTTAACGCCATCTTTAAATCCAGCAATATCCTGTTCCTCTTTCAAACAATCCTTATATTTTTGAATTAATTGGAACCAAGTCGAAGCTGAACCAGAATGTATAGACGAGGAATTGAAATCGAAAATTAGTGTGTGACGTTTCAGTGTAAGAAGTCCAATTTGAACCTAGTTTGAAAAATTACCAATTATCGTATAGGTTAAATGTCAGAGTTGGGTGGAGTTAGGTGGGGTTGAGTTGAGTCGGGTTCCGTTGGGTTGATTTCAGTTGCCAATAAAGTCAGAAATAATTTTTATTTCCTTTTCTGTTCAACGCAACATAATTTTTTGGATTTAATTAATTTAAATTTTTCCATGTGGTAAAATTTGCAACGTGGTCTATTTTATTAAATTAAAACCCAATCAATCAAAAGAGACGTTTGGATGGGTAGGATCGAGCTCATTAAAAATGAGGTGGGTCTATTCTGAATCAACCTAATAAGCCACCATTCGCCTCTCATCCTTTCGTCACCGACTGAGCCTTCGTTCGTAATCGTAAATTGACTTATAGTCAGTTAGCTGCTTCGTTCCGTAAATTATATTAAATTAATAAAATTATCAGCACACGATTCAACGTGAAATAGTGCAAAACATGGCAAAAAATTAATAGTAATTATAACAAACATTTTGAACAGCAACTTTTAATCAGAGCTTTTACGTTAAATAAATATTATTATTATTATTATTAAATAATTAAATTTAAAATTTTCAATGGAATCTGATTAGGCGCAATTGAAAAATTTCGTGTTAACGTTTTTCAATTTGCCACAGATTTTATTTATAATTAAATGGTTCGTTATAACAAAATTTCTAACAAAACCATTTGGCACCCAACCTGGGGGCAATTTAAACATTTTAATAATTAAACATTTCTCTTGGCCGAAACGACGAGGCATCCTTCGTACAAATTATCACACGACGATAATATTAAATTGCTTCAAAACCTAGGCAGTAATTGGCGTCCAACGATGGGAAATTTTATTAAACCATAAGCAAATAAACAATCAGTTTTGGATTTTTGTTGACATTTGTTATAATTTTGAAAAAAAAAATTAGCTGCGGTAAGTTGGATTGAGCACAGCTAGAACTCAATATAATATAAAAATCATCGAAAATTCATAAACGTTACAATAATGCGACAAACAATAAACTCAAATCCAAAAAATTGATAAAATTAAATAAAAGTTAAAAATGTAACAGGATCGCCTAAAATATAAACAAATAGCAAATAGAGTCTGAGCTGGACTAATTTATATTAAAGATGAAAAAATAGTTTAAAATGGATTAATATCCCCATAAATGATTCGGCAACAAGATTGGAGAAATTCATTGGCAGAAGGGAACTACCGATAAACACCAGAAAAGGGGGTTAGTACAGCTGGAGCGGTGTGAAAAAGAGAGAAAGTTGAATGGAAAGGCAAGAAGAGACGAGAGGGAGAGAGAAATGGGGATTAGATATAGACATAGAGAGACAGATAAATACAGATATAGAGGATAAAATAAAAGTAACGTTGGCCATAAGACATAAGAGGGGTTGTATCAAGAGGATAGGATTATGGAAACACATAGATCAGCTGAGAACGAAAAACAAAGGACAAAAATATATCGCATATATGTCTATGCATGGAGCAAAACGCGAATATATGAGGGGAGGAGGACAGAAATATTGCGAGTTAAACAAGCCAGATTGGGTTGGATTGGGTTGAGTTAAATAATATTCGACCTAGAATGACCTAAATTAATTTGCAATGCGTATTTTTCTCAATAACACACTTTCAAGAGTTCCTTCGAGAAGAGTTGTCCTGACACATTTAATAATTTAAGTAGAAAACTTACCTCAATTATGTTTTTTATAAACTGTGCAAAAACAACAACGATGAAATTTAATTTAAAATAAATGTTCCTTTTGATATAAGCGATGCCAACCCAATCCAATCCAACCCAATCCAGTTAAACAAAACCCAACCCAACCCAGTCAAGTCCAACCCAACGCAGTCAAACCGAACCCAACCAAACCCAGTCAAATCCAACCCAACACAACTCGACCAAACCCAATCCTTTATAAATTCATGGCGTACATGGCGTACATTAGCCAAAGGTTTCCTGCGATATAAACATTATTAATGAATATTATTTTTTTATTACCATATCTTCCAAATATTTGTGCAGTTCTTGCAGATGGTCTGGTGAAAAAAAATTTTGACTTTTTGTAAATTAAAACTACCGTAAAATGAAACAAACTTACCCTTACCACACAGTATTTTATTCACACTAGATGTACATTTCGACAACTAAGTTGTCATCTTCAGCAGTATACTGTACATCTAGTGTGAATAAATACTGTGTGGTAAGGGTAAGTTTGTTTCATTTTATTTGCCAACCACAGTCTCCAAAATTACTAAAACTACCGTGTAAAAAAAATTCAGTAAGAAAAACTTTGAGTTGGGTCGGTTTTGATTAGTGGAGCCGGTCCGACCCAACCCAACCCATACCAAGAAGTTTTCCAAAATTCACAAAAAAATTTAATACAAGAATTAAAAACCTTAACATTTTCATATCGAAAATGTAATTGTCAAAAATTTGTTGTGAATATTTTCACATTTTTATTAATAAATTTTTTTTTAGTTTTTAAAATGCGAGAATCCTTTTGTTTTGCATTTTTGTCATTTTTCATAACTTACCAGAATCCAAAAGTACCAAAATATTTAAGAGAGACATAAGCTCACAACTCTCAAATTCTCAAAAATAGTTAAATATATAAAAACTAATAATTTTCAATTCTACTCGGTTTTGCAAACTGTCAATTTTTGTTGTGATTATTTTTCCCATTTCTATTAACCAAATTTTATTAGTTGAAAAATACTGAAATGGAAAAATCGTCACTATTTTTCAAAACTACGAAAATTTACTGTAATCGCTAGCATTTTACTTTGAATGTTAAAAATGTCAATGTCAATTCTTTCGAATATTTTTTAAGTTTTATTAATTAAATATTTTTTTGAGTTGCTAAAAGTCATAATAAACAAATCTGTCACCACCACAATCTAGCCCCCAGTAATGAAAATAGTCAAAAATAATAGACCGGTAAAACAAATTTTTACCTACGAACATTTTTTCCGTATTTATACCACGTTTAAAAAATTTTAGATCACAATTATGTATCTTGGTGATTGGAGCAACAACGAAGGCTTCAGCTCAGGTTTCCTCAAACGAACGACACACAACCGGCGACGTCCACCGAAAACCAACCTTATTAACAAACAAAATCTGCGATTCCCGATTATATCTCGTACGCTTTCTGTTCATCCAACATTTTGCCACCGTACCTCATGTATTTTTTTTTCGTTTCAATATTAGTTTTGCTATACAAGATTTATTTAGTTAAATTTTCCAATTAGGATATATTCTCGATTCTCACTTCCATTTTTTCATTTCAATGTCAATACGATTTTATAAAATTTATTATGAAAGAAAGACTCAATACATTTCCAAGAATATAAAGAAAATTATTATACCAGCCAATTGTAAAATCTTCGGTATCGTAATTAATGCAATTGCAACCTAACCCTAATCTAACCCCCCCCCCCAACCCGAACTCAATAAATTAATAAAAGAAACAATAAAATAGAACTTCGCGTAAACTACGACAACTAATGCAAATGGATCTCGTGCAACAAAACGAAATTTACAGAAAATTAGAAAAAGGGTTTCGTCTTAGCCAAAAGACGATCTAAGTGAAATTAAGTCTAAACAAATCCAACTAAATTTATAAAATAACTGTGAATGTACACAACCCAACCCAATTATTCTTCTTGATAAATTTTGCAGTTTTATTGGGTGAACTGCTATTTTGCAAATTTTAAGCTTTTATTATTTTGGATGGACTAGTAATTGAAGCAAAAATGAAAGTTAGTTTAAATATTTCAAAAATGGCTCCGTCTAATGACGACGTTGCAATGGTCATCATCCATTAAAAAGTAACTTTATTCGCAAACTAAATCAATGCCTCTATGCTTTGCAATTTTTTTTTGTTATCTTTTGTAATAATAGGAATGGATGCGTTGTCGATTTCGTCATAATACAAAGATTGTGATACAAATGATGTTGCCACCGACAACCTCGACCGAAAACCAACATTATTCACAAAGAAAATCACAGATTCTCGATTACATCTCGTACGCTTCCGTCTATAATTTTCATTTATTTCTTATTGTTGCTTCGCCTACAAATATTTTCATTGAAATATAATTTAGGGTGCCGTTTTAATATGGGTCGTCTTGTTTTAAATTTATTATTTTTTATTTCGATTTTTAAATAATAGTGATGGATACGTCCACGGTTCAAATTTTTATTTCATATCGCTGGCTTCAAACAAAACAAACATTTATTAAAAAATGGAAGATTATCCACCCCAAGGGCCCTTCGCCGTTAATTCCAAAGCGCAGCTTTCGGCCAATTTTCGTCCGACGCGCGTCGATTCAACTGCAATCATCAACAATCCCCT
This sequence comes from Geotrupes spiniger, assembly GCA_959613385.1. NCBI lineage: Eukaryota > Metazoa > Arthropoda > Insecta > Coleoptera > Geotrupidae > Geotrupes > Geotrupes spiniger. The sequence goes on from OY390739.1 coordinate 25,569,828, forward strand.
ATAATCTGCTTTGTTTCATTTCGAACACTTCAGATTAAAAATCGCTTGCAGCCTCGCCAAATCCGGGCAGAAAAAAAGCGCCACGTCGAGTGTAATTCTCCCCGTTTATCAATTTCATAACGATGATTTGTGCGCGATCCCCGGTAATCGGATAACACGTCGTGATCCGGCAACGTCAGACATATCATGTCGGTTTTTTCGACGACGCTTCACATCAGCAGCGTCGACAATACTTCAATCGTACGCGTATCAACAGGTTCCGGCGGCGAAAAAACAACGACGCGCAAACCTCGAAAACAACTCTGCCAGCGATCGGCGCGACGCGTTCACGTCAAAATCGGTGACACTCGGACGGAAAACAGATTTTCCTGTCGTACGTCGTGATGACGGGTGATTTTTTTCTAACAACAATAGAAGCAGTTCATTTTCCCGAGATATTTTGGTCGAACTAAATCCCCCTTTTCATCAATAAAATTAATTTTAATATTTCAGCGAATTCGTCAAAGTTATTTTATCTTTCACAACAACGACGCGAACGCAATTCAATTGCTAATATTTTAATTAAATATTAAATTCAATTATTCACGTATCCGGCAATTTCGCTGGGCGCTTAAAAACGGCAATAAAATATCGAAAACATGAAACGCTCGGATTAAAAATTCACCGAAATTCAAAATAAGCGGACGATATTAATTTTCGAAACGGCCATAAATTTTAAACGACCGTCATAAAACATCCAAAGCGACGCGCGCGCATTTTATGCGCCCCCATATAACATCGTGCCCTAATGAAATCGATACGTTTCTTAAACACACAATAATGCGGGACCAAATATAAAGTTACGCGTTCGAAACTTGTCCGTCGGGGAGTTTCGAAACTCGCCGCCCCCGCCGCCCAATTACGTTATGAATGTTTAACAGCGATTTTAACGATCGCATCGCACGAATCGGCGCCGTAAATTACCGCTGTCCGCGGCGTCGTTCGGTTTTCTTCGCGTCCATTTCCAACCCTCCGTCGTAAAGGATTCCTCGATGGAAATCAAATCCCGCGTAAAGCGTCGCCGGCCGACATAAATTTGGGCCCGAAACGGGCGACGATACGTCTCATTTGATTTAGTTCAAGGTTGGCGCGATCGAAAATGTAAACACGTAATGATTTCCGTTTGATTGGTTTGTCGGGTTGATGAATCAGCAGAAAACGTTGTCTTTGAACGAATTGCAGTTCAAATTCCCATTCTAATTCCAATGATATTACACCCCGATGTCCTACTGCAATATTTTGTCTGGAGCTCTTTGTCCGTCGCAGCGGGTGATTAAGTTAGCTCGAGCGTTTGAAGTCACATCTGGTGTTTGCATCCCACTTCGGGGATTTCTCGTCAGACATTTGCTTATTTTATAGTTTGGTTTAAAAATCACGACGTTTATTTGTACTCTTTGTGGACTCTTTGCCCTTTTAGCATTGCACCGTTGGTTGTCTGTTTATATCAACCATATCGCCAACAAATATAGTTGATGCGAGTAAATGATGAAATAGTTTCAAAGTAAAAAATATTTAATATTCACAAATAGGTAATTAAGTTAAATAAGATTAATTATAATAGAAATATCATAAAAAATATGTGGACGCCTTAAACTACATCGAACAATTAATCCAAAAATAAGTCGTAAATCAATCATCCTAATATATAAACCGGATATTATAAAACGAGATACTACCAACTAGGTACCTAAATTCCCTAAACTTAAATTCATAAGTTAGTAACACGTCTGTGCTAGTTCATTTTTTATGCTTCAATTTTTCAAAAGTTTTATCTACTAATGTGTCACAATTCATGCACAATTTGAAACTACAATTAATTTGAACCAAATGCTCTTCAACCTAACCTAATTAATCCATAATTATCATGTTGTGCGACGTCATACGACATGTGCCTGAAGATCGATTGAGAAACAAAATCCGATAAATTACACGAAGAAGCGCGCTGTTTCCCATTATTACAATAGAAGCAGAAGTTCAACTTTGCACGCTTACCATTTCTAGACTACTGCAGATAGGTATAGGCTGTCCAGGACTTTATATAAACAATTAAATTATCTAAAACATTGTTCATAAGTATTTGTCATACCTCGTAGCGTTCTATGTAAATACGTTACGATGTAATGATTTACAGTAGTTGATAGTAACTCCAACCAACATGGCATTAGCGGCTTGCAGTTGCAAAAAACGAAAGCGCGCGAGGACGTCCGAACAACAAAAGAAAGATCTGACGTGAAAAAAACTCAACAGTTTATACACACACTTCAAGTTGTTTTGGCATAATAAGAGGCCATGGAAATTTGGCATTTAACTTGTCAGTAAAGCACATGAGGTTATGTTTGTCTCAGTTTGAAGCTTGAAGTTACACATGGAACATAGAACTATAAAATAACACGTGGTCGTTGTAAATTACTCCGGAACAATAAATTTAGTGACTTTTCGCAGAAAGGTCATTATAAAGTACCTTGTAAATGCATCAGTCACTCAACGTTTTGCATTACTCGCTGGAATTATATTACATATGCTATAGCAATGCGCCAATATAGCTCGTAAATCAATCATTCTAATATGTAAACATAAAATTATAACTTTGAGGTATTATACTGTCAATGTGAAGACGTGATTCAATCAAATTTGACATTAATAAGTTGCTGCAAAGAAACGAGGATACGTGAGAATATCCAATCAGAGAGATGAATAGCGCATATAATCGAGAAAGTCACACAAAAAAGCAGTTTGATTCGATTCAAACAGAGGACGTAAGAATCAATAGTTAATTATTTAATCCAAACCTGAATTAACACTATCTTTTTATAAAATACGTTCAATGTACAAAACAATAGTTGCCTACAATCTCCTCTGCGTTTTGACGCATTGCATCCTCATTAAATACATTTGTCGCCATTGGATATTATGTCAGTGAAATGATAAAATAATATGTGGCCGTTTTTCGCGAAAATTTCGTGAAATTGTGAATCAAGCTTTATTCCAAGAAAGTACATTAAATATGAGTATACAACCAAGTGGTCAAAAATAACTCTTAAATCAATCACTCTAATGTGTAAACTAATTGTATAAGACGAAAGACTTTCAGTTATTATACCATCACTTGGTAGTCGTGACGCTTTCAGAGGTGACATTAACGATTTGCAGCTATTAAGATCTCGTTTTATTTTAAAAAAATGGGCATCGTTCTATCCATGTCCATTGCTCAAGTAGTCATACGTCAATGCTCTTACAATTGGAAAAGGGTTAAAGCCTCGTCGATAGTATCTAGGATACTGAGATAGGGTGTCACTGAAACAAGTGGGGAGGGGTGCTATTATAATTAGTCATCTCCACGATCTTCACTGACTACTAATAAGGCTAAGCACTCTTCGACCCACAGTATTTCTCGGAATTTGAAAATTTTTAAATTACCTTACGAAATATTAGATTATAGTGTTCTTTATGTTTAACGTTTTGTTTTGTTTTAATTTCTTACTCTCTCATACTTAATATAGTACGCACTTATAAATTGAATTAGAAATCATTGGTAATAACTCAAAATAAACAAATAAAAACATGCATAGAAGAATTAATGTGGAAGGTAACTTGTTATCAGATTTTGGCTCTCTGTATCATAATCCTTATGATTTTAAAAACAACAATAAATAAGCGAAATGCTGTCGAGTATTTGATGTTTTACCGCGGTCCAATGTACCTTAACTTGATGTTGGATTAGGTTGGGGTTGTGTTCCTATCAATTATAAATTGTATATCAATTAAATATGACATCAACGATTTGTAGCTGCTAAGAAACGAGGGCACGCGAAAGTGTCCGAATTCACACCCAAGCACTTTGATTTGACCAACCATAACTAAATTAACACAATAAATTACACAATTTAGCGGTGCGAAAAGCCCAGTAAATGCAAATCGACACTTTTGATGATTAACATTGAAACCGTCGGTAAACTCAAATCTGCCGTGTTCTCAACGTTAAGTGCAGCTGTTGTCGTCGCGCGCCGTGGAATGCAAATACGATTCGGTATCTCCTTTAAAGCCTGATTAGAGGTAATTTCGGATTGCATTAATTTTCGCCGCGATAATGATTCGAAACACGAAATCGATAACGGCTCAGTTCGGAAATTACTGCGAACAATACGTGCGGAATTGCACCGGCGTTAACCCATAAGATACACCTATTTATACGTTAACTACTAATTCGGTGATATTGTTTGTCAGACGCTGAGTGTGTGTGTGTGTGTATCAGCGTACTGAATGCTGCATTGGATCCCATTAAGTTAATTGCTAGATTGTATTACCTAGAAGCATGGTAAAATAATTGATTAATGCGTTTCGGGTGCTTCGTGATGGCCAAGGAAATTCTCCGGAGACTGTATATTGTGGTTATTGACACATTTGCTTTGATATCATTTAAGCCAATTATAGTATCCGCGGTGACGGACTTTTTCCAAAATTTTCAGTTATGGAACGACGTTTCCGCGTATGTGTACGGAAGTACCGTGTTGTTATCATTTTTATTTGGCAACAGTGTTTTGCGCCCCTCTAATAATAACAATGAAGTGGAGTAATTGATTTAAGCAGAAGTAATTATTTTTTTTTAATTTAATAAATTTTGTTCGAAAATAACGTCAATCTGGGTCAAACGACCTTATTCGCCGACACGCATTAACGAACTCAACTGCGGATACAACGGGTTCATTTAAATTCGATTTCGCCGTTTTGAGACTCTGAGAGCGGCGGCGCGTCTGCATATTAATTAAACTACAAGGGCCGGCCCGGAATCGTCCCTTGCATAACTCAAACATATCTCCTGCATGCGAACATCTCTAATTCACTTGACTCTCATCGATCGTCAGTCGTGATTTACTGTGGCGTTACCAGTAATTAGGCGGCAATTGGTGACAGCGACGACAAATCTGCGACGAGGCAGCAGCAACAAGGGGCCCGGATCGCGCGAAGTCCGTTTTAATAAGCGGGCGCGAATCGGCGATTTCGGTTCACGGCTGATAAAATGGGACCTCTGATCCGCAGATAGCCTCGAATGTGGGCCAGCGGACGGCTTGGGTAATTCACTCGGGCTCAGAATCTGGGACGTAAATAGATTTTGGCAGAGGCCGTCCGGCGGCTCGGTCTTGTTCCGTATTTTGAACGACCGACGCCCACGGCCGTTCGTATTTCACACGCAAGACGAAAATTTTCCGGCGGAATTCGATTGGCGATGTGCATGTCTACGTCGGGGCAGGTGCAACGCTGATTTACTATGTAAATCGATTTCTTTTGCACGTCCCAGACAATACTCATTCTAACGTATCTAAGGTGGTGACAAACTGCATACGTGATATTATACTTCCATAGGCGAAATCGATAAATAGTCACATACGTAATTGCGACGATATTAATTCTAAGAAATATGAACAACTAGATAACAGAGCCAATCATTCGATATTAATTTTAAACACGTCCAAACTGTAATCTAAAACAATCAGTTCCAACGCCTTTGTATTTCACGTGAAAATGTTGAGGATATTTGTTTAACGCGAGCTGGTTTATATTTAATTACTAATATATTTGACATGGAAATTTTGCGTCAACCTTCTACGTTGCCTATGTAATTTTTCCATTAGCTTCTTTTCTTCTATATCGCTTGTTTCACTTTCTCTGGCCACTAATTCTCTTGATGTTTCTATTTAAAATGTGTGCTTCACCACAACTACAGTATCCCTGTCTTCATTTGTGGTTCTTACCTTTTCACATTAATTTCATAAGTACCACTCAATACCCTTGTTGTTATTGTCAACTGTTCCAGTGTGGTCCCCCATTATCACTATCTATCATATTAAATGTACTTCTGTCTATCTTCACTTGCAATCCCTTGTACAAGTTTTCATCCCTTTTCGCGTCTTCATTCGATCCATATGCTACTAAGAAGTTTAAATTCTTTTTATTCTTCTTTGATGTCTATTGATAGCTTGTTTCTCTCATTAGTATTGCTAATCATTCATCAAACTCTTACTCTCGACCAACCCATGCATCAATCCTTTTGTCATTTAACTATTCTTAACCTTAAAAGTAAGTCTCTATGTGCTTGGTCAGTAATAACGGTATTTGTATATGAAACAACCGCGCACAATTTTAATTGTGTATTTTTACTATTAATAGTAAGAAAAAAATAAATGTCAGTTTCTTTGACGGTCGAAAACTGCGATTTTTTCCAAGGGTTCAAAAAAATTTATTTTTTCAAAAATGTTTTCCTTTAAATTGCGAAATTATTATACAATTAGCTAAAATGGTGTATTCTGACTAATAACAGTAAGAAAAAATAAATGTCACTGTTTTTTTGACTGTTTTTTTTTGACAGTCGAAAACTGCGATTTTTTCCAAAAGGTACCCCCTTTGTATAGAAAATGTGATTTTTTCAATTTTTTTTTCTAGAAACGGCGAAACATTGTACAATTAGCGTTGCTGGGAGTAAAATCGTATATTCTGGCTATTAGAAGTAAGAAATATATATTATTGTTTTTCTGGAGGGTCAATAATATAAATGTATATAAAAATATGTATTCTGACTATTATAACTAAGAAACAAAATAAATATCGAAAACTGCGTTTTTTCCAAAGGGTACCCCCTTTGTATAAAAAAAGTTATTTTTTCAAAAAAAATTCTAGAAACCGCAAAACATTGTACAATTAGCGTTGCTGGGTGTAAAATAGTGTATTCTGAATATTAGAAGTAAGAAAAAAATAAATATCATTGTTTTTTTGGGGGGTCGAAAACTGCGTTTTTCCCAGAGGGGGTACCTCTGTATAAAAAAAGTGACTTTTTTCAAAAAAAAAAAATTCTAGAAACCGCGAAAAATTGTACAATTGCAACTGCAACATCCAGAGGTCAATAAAAAATAAAAACGATTATTTTAACAATAATTATTGTTGCAAAATTACGCCCGACTTTAATTCAAATTTTTCCATGATCCGCCTGTTGAGTCAAGTGTACGGTCGGCCGTTACATTCGTCGAATCGGAGCGTCGATACCTATGACTAATATGTTTTGGCCGGTTACGTAAATTCCCAATCGTGTGTCTCATATTTCGGTTAATAATAAAGGTGCGGTCGGTGCGTGAACATCTAAAATTCGCGATCAAATTTTAACGCGCGGATAGGGTTTCGGGCGGTGTTTGACTTTCCGATGGCGATGGGAACGGGGCGAGGGGTGCTTCTTTGTGTGAACATTTAAAATTCGCGATTAAATTTTTACGCGCGGTTAGTGTTTCGGGCGGTGTTTGACTTTCGGATGGTGATGGGTACATTTCCATGGGTCCACGGCGATGGTGCTTCGATGTGTGAACATTTAAAATTCGCGATTAAATTTTAAGGTGCTAATAGTGTTTCGGGCGGTGTTTGACTTTCCGATGGTGATGGGTACGCGGCGATGGTACATCGTGCCCCAACGCAGAAAAGTAAGATTTTACAATTTTTGCACGGTTCTTGTCGCGATTTATGGTCCAGTATTTGTGTCATTATTTGTTGAAAAATTCTAACGAAAGGACAACGCCTTGTTTAACAGTTAGGTAATGCTAGGTAATCTGCGCCAGATGACATCATGCGTTGCGTAAATCATATCGTTTGTTTATAAAGATGCGATAAAATTTTCTCCGTACATTTTTCGCTTCGAATGATAATAATATTAATAATAAACGTAGTTGTCTTGCATCGTGAGCAATAAGTCGGCGAACGAAACACTTTTAGAAGTATTAAAGTTTATTGCGACACACTTGTTTGCAATAAACAAGTACTGTATTGTATTGTAATGAACACATATATTGCACCCTTGGGATTTTATTGCATTTAATATTAATTTGATTTGTCTTAGTCACTGGTTTTCAATTATTTATAGTTGAACTGACTTAGTTCATTTAACAATTTTTTAATTATTATTTTTAATAATTTTCATTTTTTAATTTTCCTATTAACTATCCTTCATATTTACGTAATACGCAGACCTAGACCCAATACAATGTGTCGTTTATAATTTAATTAATTATAATAAATTTGAATTATTGTTCTTTTGTGTTCATATTTGACTTATTTTTTTAGTGAGGTTTGTTACTACGTGATCCAAACCCAACAGAACTTTTGCTGTTCTGTTGTTGTATGTAATAGATTTTCGTTGGGTCTTTTCCAATTTTTTTCATCCATGTATTTTAATTTGTACTGTGAAGCTAATTTTCGCAACATGTTGTTGTTGTTATTGCTTCAATGTCCAATATATCTTATACATCTTCGAAAATTCTGATTGTTTCCGTTCCTCAGATTAAACAATTCTTAAATTAAGTGACAATTTAAATTTAACAATAATAATAATAATAACACCGATGTAGTAGCCGAATTAACGATGAAATACGTGAAAAAAATACGCGATCAAACCCAAACTAACGTTTTTAGTTTTTTAATTTTTTTTAAATTTTATAAGATTTATTTCTTGGTGTTTGTGCAAAATCTTACATCAAATAAACTTTATTTAAATTCGTTAATCGCTCACTAAACCTTTTTCAATTTGATTGCATTGTTTATTTAATTTTAATTTATCATTCAATTTTATGTTATTTATATTTATTATTCATTTATTTTGCATTGAATCAATCCCAATTAATTCAAGGCCACACAACCCACCTTAATATTTGCAATGATTCGTTATTCGTTCTAATTTAATTCATTATCACTCTTCAACAACTTCGGGTTCGAATGATTAACATTTTAAGGTAAGAAGATCGTTTAGTTCGTCAACACGTTAGGTTGAGTGAAATTTAAAAACACCTTGTCGGTCTACTTGGTAGTTTGTGTGGTTGATTTGTTGGAAGTTTTAATTAAGAAATGTTGCCATAATTCTGTTATGACCATATAATAGGGTGAATATGTAGCTTTTAAGGGACAACATAAGCAATCTATACACATTAAGTTACAAATCCAATTGTTCAACTCAACCGATTTACAATAAACATATTTCGGAGTATACATCAAAATATTAAATACGTTAAATGTTTCTTTCAGATGCAACGAGATCGTCGAAGCAACACCCCTAGAAACAGCGTTGAGATGAAGACAGATGAGTTATAGGAAATAAGCAAAAATGCTTGTAATTGTAATGTCATTTATTAGTAAAGCAAAATCAATTATTAACTGTCATGCATACAAAGTGTTTTTGCAATTTATGCACTTTGTTTTACGAGACTATCGCGGTTGACTTTTTCCCGCACGATTACACGCTACCGTAGGCCACGAAAGGTATCGCTAATTCTAGTCTACAACGCTAGTAGTTACCTGTGTACCAAGTGTTTTCGTATGTTTGTAACACGACCAAACACGATCGGGGGAAATTGTTGTCGGTCTAGGATCTTTGATCCAGGACTATGGCTATCAAAAACTGCTTGAGTGTCTCAACTTCATCACCTCATAATTCCTACGTTTGAATTTGCTTTGCTAATAGTAGCATTTACAATTATTTGCGTTTTTATTTTATGTAAGCCGGTGCCGAGCGGGATTGCGCCTCACGCTCTTCTACAGGGGTGTTAGGAGTTTAGATTTAGATTTAGATTTTTAGAAGCCGATAGCCGGCAACTTGGACAATCTTAGTCATAGGCACAATCGAAATATTTATAATTTATATTAAACGCTTTAGAAGTAGGGACGGCTATCATATGAACTAAAATGTAAAGCGAAATTTTTAAGCAAGCGGCAACTGTACTCGCTCAAACTCTCACCAGTACAGTGTTTAATATAATAACATAATACACAATGTGTAACATTGATAACGGTGACATCGAGTCACAATTATACCAACGAATTTCGCTTAGGGATATTGTCGAAAGCAGTCGTGATAATTACGTAGAAAATTTATAGTAAAATATAGAATTTCAGTCATATATTAGGAGATCAATGATCTAGTAACTTTTAGAAATAATAACGTTTTGTTTGACGGCACCGGCTTCCGCATGGTATTGCGCCCCACACTCTTATACAGGGTGTCGCAATTGACTACACATATTTAACATTGCACATCGCAAACGATACATATGCGATGAATAGTTTAGCAGTTCGTTCAAAAAACGAATTTATATTAATTATGTCGCTGATCGCAATCCTGGATTTATTTCAAGTTTAGCAAACTTGAGCTGTAACATCGACTCAGAAGCCGATGACCTGGCCATATGATGCCAAGTAATTTCATTTAAGGATATTATCAAAAACGATCAAGTTAATTAAAAGAAAAATACAGTAAGATAAAAAATGTCAGTCGTATATCAGGAGTTTTAGTTACATCTTTAATAGCTAATTTTCAAATATATTTTTGTTGGATTCAATTTTCTATATTGAAACCATTTGTTTACACATATTTAACATTGTCCATCGCAAACGATACATACGCGATGGATAGTTTAGCAGTTGCGCAAAAAACGAATTTATATTAATTGTGTCGCTGATCGCAATCCTGAATGTATTTCAAATTTAGCAAACTTCAGCTGCACACCGTAGTAACCGTCAAAGAAGGTAAGACATGTGTACGATCTAAATATTTATAATTTATTAAATAATGTTTATGTGACAAATATTAATTTTGTCGAAATTCGCAATATATTAGTCCCTTAAAAATTGGGGACGGCTTTCATATCGCTTTAGAGGGTAAAGCGAAATTTTTAATAAGCTTCAACTGTACCCTTATTGGTAATGTTGTATATAATACATATCGGTAACATCGGCTCAGAAGCTGATGACCTAGCCATATGTTGTCATTTATGCCAAGTAATTTCCCTTAAGGACATTATAAAAGGCAATCGTGTTAATTAAAAAAAATACAGTAAAATAAATAATGTCAGTCATATATCAGGAGTTTTAGTTGCATTTTTTATAGCTAACTTTAAAATATATTTTTGTTGGATCCAGTTTTCCGTATTGAAACCATTTAATTTTCAGCCAGTTTAGCGATCCCTCATCAGCTTTATTTTTGTTGATGACAATTTAATGAATAAAATATGATTGCAGTGTAAATTTAGTTCACTTAACTTTCCAGTAATATGTAATTCGTAGGAAATAATTTTTTTGAATTGTAACGTCATTCATTATTGTCAAGCATACGAAGTGTTTTTGCAATTTATATGCACTTTGATTTCGTGGGGGTTGATACTTTAGCAGCGAGGGTGAAGTACCAACTGGTAATCGTAATCCTAATGAGCAAAGCTACTTGTTACCTGCATGGAGTTAGGTAAAGAAAAACATGATCAGGGGAAATTGTCGCCGAAAAGGCTACGAAAGAACTGCTTGGGTATGCCTGCGCCGAATAATTTCCATTCACTTAAATTTGCTTTGTAACTTTAGCAATTAATAGCATGTGTGTGAATGTGATTACTCCCCACGCTCATATACAGGAGTGTTATATTTGGCTAGACACATTTAAGCTTGTCCATTGCCAATCATTTTCAATTCAAATTTGTTCGACTTCAGGAATTAATTTTTATAATGTGTCAGGGTATACGTTCCAGTTTAGTATAATAAGTAATAAGTAGCTTTGTCATCATAAAATGTGTTATATCTCCATTTTTTTAATTATAGATTTTTACGGTTGGTGATAAAATTTTGCATGAGCCACGTCAGTAAAGTGTCTTTACTCGCTTCACTCGTCCGGGTCATAATCTCATACTCGTTCGTTAAAGAACCACTTTACTGACTTGACACATAAATAACTAATAAAAGTTGGTTTCAAATATAGTCATGCATTCAAGCTGGTTTTACGTGAGTACCTCTAACCTAACATAATTCGCGAATGCTGCATAACGTTTACATGAACACTGAACATACTACCAATAAAATTGTCGCACCTATAGCGCAGATATCTTTTATAGAAATGCATATTTTCAATATTTAATTACATTCCTAAGTGCATGTGAATACACATAGGTTTGTGTGTTATTGTCTAAGGGTTGAGTGGAAGGGTGTATCCTAAATCCATAACAAAGGTATTGCGTGAGATGTAGAGAGGGGTGTTAGTTTTTCGGACAGTTGGTAATGTTGCTAATGGTACGCGAACTTAGCCAGTGGCGTAGTTGATGGGTACGGTGTTATGACGCAAATCTTGGAGAACGATGTTAAGGCAAATGCAGAGTTGGTGAGATAGTGTTGGCTGTTATATGTATTGTTATATGAAATGTTGTGAGACAGTCACCTTTGTGGTGACTGTGGTGAGTCGAGTGGCCTGTCGAGTGACGAGTTCAGGTTGAACATACTACCAATAAAATTGTCGCACCTGTAGCGCAGATATTTTTATAGAAATGCATATTTTCAACATTTAATTACATTCCTAAATGCACATGAATACACATACGTTTGTGTGTATTATCGTCTAAGGGTTGAGTGGAGGGGTGTAGTCTAAAGCGATAACAAATATATTGCGTGAGATGTAGAGAGGGGTGTTAGGTTTTTGGACAGTTGCTATGTTGCTAATGGTACGCGAACTTAACCAGTCGATGCACGTGTTGACAATACAAGTATAGAAAGCAATGGCGTAGTTGGTGGGTGCGGAATTATGAATTGTGCGAAACGCTAGTGAGGCAAATCTTGGAGAATGATTAAGGCAAATGCAGAGTTGGTGAGGTAGTGTTGACTAGCTGTTACATGTATTGTTATATGCAATGTTGTGAGACAGTCACCTTTGTGGTGAGTGTGGTGAGTCGAGTGACGAGTCCAAGTTGAACATACTACCAATAAAATTGTCGCACATGTAGCGCAGATATGTTTATAAAAATGCATATTTTCAATACTTAATTACATTCCTAAATGCATATGAATACACATAGGTTTGTCTGTTTTATTGTATAAGGGTTGAGTGGAAGGGCGTCGTCTAAAGCGATAACAAAGATATTGCACGAGATACAGAGAGGAGTGTTAGTTTTAGGGACAGTTGCTAATGTGGTACGCGAACTCAACTAGTATATGCACGTGTAGACAATATGAGTGTAGAAAGCAGTGGCGTAGTTAGCGGGTGCGAAGTTTTGAGTTGTGCGAAACGCTAGTGAAGCAAATCTTAGCGAACAATATTATTATTAGTTGGTGCGATAATGTTGACTAGCTGTTATGTATATTGTTATATGTAATGTTGTGAGACAGTCACCTTTGTGGTGGTTGTGGCGAGTCGAGTGGCGTGTCGAGTGGCTGATCCTTTAGTCAAAATCGAATGGCATGTCATTTTTCTTAGTGAACCGGTAACAGGCGTGATCATCGGCGAGCGTCGACCTGTCCCCAAAGTAGTAGGTGATCAGTGATTCTCGAATCGTATATCCAGAAGGAGATATGCTAACATCCAAAGTTGGCTGTTGAGTACGCTCATGCGATTCTTGAGCGTGGAATGGAGCTGGCGCCCATTGGTGCTCCCATAACTCCACGGTGGAGCAACTAACACGCCCAGTGCAATATTTTAGATACACCAGCATGCGAAGATATCCGGAAAATGGTAAAAGTGTTCAAAGCTTATAACAGGACAGATTCATGGATAGCTACTAGAGGTAACGTGGTACCAGGCGGCCCCCCGAAAGGGGTTCTGTAAGTAACTCTATGTATCGTATCGTATTGTAAAAGATGCTATTTACATTTTCATGTGTTGCAATTGTTGCCATTGCTTTTGCCATTGTTTTTGCCCTTGCATTCGCCCTTGTTGTCACCATGGTGTGTTCTTATTGCTTTTAGATTGTGCTGCCGCTGAATCGATATAGGAATATCTCTCTAATATTTTATTTGACGAGGTGATCAGTTTGGTGATAAACAGTGAGTCGACGATTATTCTGTTTCAACCCATTAATTAATATTAATTAATTAAGTAATCGAAATAATAAACGCCACACCAATGTTTTTCTTCCAAAATACTTGCGAATTTCTGGTCATAATTTAGTTTGTTTACACCGCCAGCTGAAACACATAATTTATTTATGAAATACCATTACCTTTTGACTTTAAAGTTGTTCTGTATGTTTTATATGTATTGGAGGCGGTGTCCAATTTTTTCTTTGAAAACTTTTTAAACTTGACATGCGCCAAATAAATAAATTGTACAAAATGTCGACGAACAGGGAGAGATCTCCGAAATTGTTCTTATGTACGCATTTTGCTTTGTTGCGCCAACCAAAACATTCTCTCAGACTGACGTCTCGCATCAATTCTGGCAAATCTGTGCCCGTTATTGAATGATGTAGAGACAATTCCGTATACATTTTACTCTTCGTAAATTGTTTATTGTGTTTTATAACACCGATATTTTGGTGTTGTTTTCGTGATGTTGTTGTCAATACAATGTGTTAATCGCATCGCCGTTTTATTTTGGTAAGTTATTCGTGAAAATCCATTTCTCCATCCAAAAATAGACAATTTTAATTAACTTACCACCAATTAACTACATAGAAAAAATAAATATTAATTTTATTTAATTGGTAAAACTGGTGCTTATCAGTTTTACTGGACGCAAATATTTGATATATGACATCCGCCAGAAGATTTTAGATTTTAACACATGAAGCATGAACAAGTTGTTTTAATGCTTTTAGTTGTATTAAAAATTATTTCAATCGCTTTGATTATTCAAAAATACTATTATTCCAAATGCGGCCGATTTGGAATATTAATATTTTTTTTGAATAACCAAGTGTTATTCTTTCTCATTAAGATTCCATATAGTCGCTGTGCGATTTAAATTTTTACGAACTTTTGTTCGTCCAACTGACCAGAATAAATTTTGGGAACACTTATTTAATAAAAGTCGACAACTGTATTTTATATTAACGAAAGCCACGTTACTGTTTGGCTTCGAACTATTTGTTTTTGAAGCTAGTTTTTCGTCTCTCGTTATAAGTATTATGCCTTTTGTTATTTGAATGTATTTGTACCTTTTCCTGAAGTAGAAACCTATTACGCCATATTGAAATACAACCAATTGAGTTTCGTATAATAAAAATGTGATAATTTACTATGTAATATGTGCAATTCAATCACAAATCGTAATTTGTGATTTTCTTAAAACTGTATAACGGCATTCTTTTCCCGGAATGGTGCGGTATTAAATTCCGGTCGCCCCGAAAACAAAGTCGCTTGAATTTATTTTTCGTGAATTTGTTGCTTTTGAGCAATAAAAAATTCGATTTTTTGTACTTTGTCTGCAGCCAGTTCTGCAGCTAGGTGTTCATATCCCCCAATTGAGCCCATGTTTCCTTACTTTCCGTTTATGGATCGTATCATAAACAGTTGTTATGTTGCGAAACATGGTGACGGAAAGTTCTTATTTTAATTCCAAAATGCAAATTTATAGCTAGGAATTAATTCGCCAACTTCTTCGAAAAATGAATTTTATTACAATAGTAAATCGGAGTTTTATTAGTCCATTATACAAACATTTGTATTGTTTTGTTTGTCGCGTCATCGTTGTACGATATTATTGTGTAGTCGCCCGCTCCGAATATAAAATGGAGTGCGCTAGCTCGCTGGCGTTAGTCAGATGGATAGTCGATGCACAGGTTAAAGGGAGATGGGAATTCCTTTTGGACGATCTTCGGGATCTGGTTAAGCCACCCCAAGTAATTTTCATATACTATCGTTCATTTGAATTGGATATCTGCAACGGTAATTCTAGAAGACCCGATGGATTTGAAGCTAGAGGTCGTTGGCGGTTTTCGTTGTATTTGTTCAATGAAATCGTCCGGTTCGAAGTAAGTGTAATTTTAATGAACCTTTGAGCGTGACGTTCACGATTTTTGTTTCGTATTTTAGGGTTTTTCAAGTTTTTAGCTAGCGTCCAAGACTCATCCTAGAGTTTACGCACCTACTTATATGTCTTAGTAATCTTCGTATTCTTCGTACTTCGATATTATCTTGATGTTCGAGTCCGTGTCTCCGTTTATCCGACATTATAAGGAGTACGTTATTGTGAGGTCGTCGTTGGACAAGATTGAACCACCTTGGAAGTGCGACCCAAATGATGCTACCGCCACGTTATTAATTCTAGAAGATTCGGAATTCCAGTCGCATCTGAAGATGGTCGTTTTTGTTGTATTTGTCCGAGGAACTCATCTGGTTAGATGTAAGTGTATTTTAATGAACCTTTGGGCATGATGTTCATGATTTTTATTTGGTATTTTAGGATGTTTCCATTCCAAGTATTATCCTAGACCTCACGTACCTACTTCTTTGTCTTCGTTTTCTTCGTTATTATCTTGATTCCTGCTGGAGCCCGTGTCTCGGTTTATGCGCCATTTATGAGTACGTTATTGTAAGGTGGTCGCTGGATAACTTTGAGCCATGTTGGAAGTGAATACAAGTGTTTTTTTCTATTTTTCATTGCTTAGTGCAAATCAAAGAAAGCAATTTGTTGTAACTTACAAAATGAAACTTAAATCTAATTTAATAAATGAAGTTTTATAGTACATAATGTGTTTTAATTAAATGTAATTTCCTCATCGGATGAATGATCACCAGTATTACATGTACTTGAACGAATGTGAATGTATATATGAGAAGATTTTTGAAGTACGAGGGAAGTAAGCACAACCCAACGGTAGTTTGATTCTCAGACTATTAACACTTATCACTTGCCTCAAAGCAAAATCAAATCAAAATGACCTCTGATACTAACATACATTCTTAACAGCATGTAATACACTTAAAGTTAAGGCTTCCATTTTTTAAAACAATATCTCCACCGGAAATGAAGGTAAGCTATTGAAACTTTAAAACAATTTTCATTTGAAAAGGATGCGTTCACGATTTCATGATAGCGACTGCACCAGTTTGCTGGAACTTATCATAAGAAAGTTCAACGTGGACCACTGCAATCTTTTATTATTATTTATTGTACCTACGGAATAATTTCGTCGACTACATTAGAATAACCTAACTTTTTTACTGACTATAGTTTATGAGTATATTTAGTAGAGTGATTTGATTAACTGTATGTGTCATAAGTTTGAATTAAATATATGTTGATATTAATAGTTCTTTATCATTTTGGTGAAATAATAGAATAAAAAGTATATTTTAATTCCAAAAGTTCTTTTCAAACGTTTGCGGCATCGTTGGACCAAATGCATGGACTTTGGGGGAGATTATATAGAAAAATAACGTTTGATATTTCTTCTATTTGTAATGGTGGTAAATTTGCGGAATGTATGGAATGTATGGAATGTATGGTAGGAGCTCAAGCACATTTTCATTTTTGCGTTAGTGACTGGTCTTGTTGCTGTTAGTTTAAGAGTTTTTTTGCATAAAAAGACTTTTTGAAAGGGCGTGTGTTAGTATTTATTTAACTTGAAATTGCAAAGGATGATTTCTCTCAAACCTCAGTCATCTAATATTTAGCCAGTTGAAGTCATAAAGATTTTTTTTTATTTATAATAGGATTTTCTTATGTAGCCGAGACTCAAATTACTATTAGAAGTAAGAAAAAAATAAATATGATATCTGCATATCTGCGTTTTTTCCAAAGGGCAACCCCTTTGTATAAAACAAAGTGATTTATTCAAAAAAAAATTTCTAGAAACCGCGAAAAATTGTACAATTAGCGTTGCTGGGAGTAAAATAGTGTATTCTGACTATTAGAAGTAAGAAAAATAATAAATATCATTGTTTTTTTGGAGGGTCGAAAACTGCGTTTTTTCCACTTTGTATAAAAAAAATGATTTTTTCAAAAAAACGAATACCACAAGCAAACAAATTAAACACCATTAACAATGAAAAGAAACGCATGCAGGTATGAAAAAATATTTTAATTAAAAATATCGAGTCTCTAATAAACAACTAGAAGTTTAATTGAACCAAACTCGACCCGACCCAACCCAACCTAACCATATCATTTTATTGAATTGAAACAGATCTCGATTAAAATTTAAATAAGAAACAACGTCCAATCGAATTTGGGTATTAATAATAATAATAATAAGTCATAAGAAAATCAATGTTTTTTACATTCTTTCATTATTTTCACGTTTGCAAATTTTATTATTTTTTGCGATTTCTGTGTGTTTTATTTTCGTTTGATTCCTCACGATTTATGGGTACTTTATGGATTTTATTTTTGTTTTACGATTTGTACAAGTTTTTTTATGATTATGATGTTTAAGGATTTTTTACTATTTTATAAATATTTACGTTTTGTTTGCGCAAATTTTACAATCTCTTAACGATTTGTAAAACATTTTTAATAATTCTAAGAGTGTGTGGCTATTTACCTTTTTACTATTAGTACAGCAGCCAATTATCTTAGAGCGAGAAGTGAGAGGTGTGAAAGTAATAAAAATATATCGTTGTAATTGAGCAACAAGGTAAAAAATTTAGACGAAAATGAAACTATATATAAAATAACCTATACGAGTACCGCAGAAAAACAAATTGAAAACAAATTAAAAACGATCAAAAACGCACATTGCCATAAAAGCAACTAGAAGTGTAGTTGTTCCTAACTCAACCCAACCCAACCATACGTTTTATCGCATCATGAAAAAATCCAATCCAACTCAACCAAAAGTAGCCCAACCCAACCAAATTGGATTGGGTTGGGCAGGTCACAATCTTAACCCTCGCGATGAATTTTCCAGGGGATGAACTTTACCTCAATCATGTTCCCACAATGAACTCGCTACGAAGAATTTTCCACGATGAGTTTTCCAACTGCATTACATACAGACATATTCATATTGAGGACTTAAATTCTAATAAGTAACTAATAACTTGTGAAAAATATTTCTAAGAAAAATTTAAGACCTTCAAGCCTAAATCTAAGTTATTTTCTAAATAAGTGGGCTGGGTTAGATTGGGTTCAGTTTGGGTTGGGTAGGCTTGAGTTGGGTTGGTTTGTGTCTAATAATATTTTTATAGGAATTTTATTCATGTAAGACGAGTATCTAAAATACAATGTAACGACCTAAAGATAACTCAATTGAGAGCTCCTACAAAATCAAGTCGATTCTTTCGAATTTTGGGATTTAGAACGTTTGTAATTTCTCTTAAAATTTCTTTAGTTAAATGATTAGTAACAAGTTGAACAAATTATTTATTTCATGACTTAATCATACAAATGCATAAAGATTCCATTGCTAACTTAGATTATTTGCTTAATACGTGACGCACTTCCTGCCGAGCAACTCAGAATAAGGACGAAACGATCATCCAAAAATCCCACCAACTTTGCAGATGCAATCTTTTTAATGGCAACGGTTTAATAATCGCTTAATAAAACAACATCTCAACGATCATTTCCAATCGTCCGTCGTTCGACTTCGGCGCGGCGCTCAAATAACTGCACCACTTGTTCGAAATTAACGTTGACGTTTACATTTCACATAATGATTGGAATCGTCACCGCCAAAGGTTCAAATCACGCCCCTCGCATGAAACGCAAAGTACATCGACAAAGCGAACTTTAATCATAATCGTCGCCTCATTAGCTAATAAAGCCTCCATCAAATCGCGCAAAATGTGACGGCGCAGGACTAATTATCTAAATGAAACCCGGCCAGTTTTTGCGCCATAAAACGCGGAGCGAAAGCGGTCGGCCCGTAATTTATATCTGTCGTAAAACGGCGGCATATCCGTGTATTTCGCGTAAGGCTTGTTTATGCGACCATATCAGAAAAATAAAAGCGCTTCGTCGGTGACAGAGCGCGCAATGCAGCGAAATGGTTTGGGAATCGTCGATTTATTTGTTGCATATCAAGGCATACACAACTAGACCATCAAGCATATAATTTTATATAATTTAATTAATTAATTTAACTTGATTACACATTCGTAAAAGTTCCGACGGCAAACGAGCCGATTTAAAATCATATTCGAAAATTTGTGCCGGAATATTTCGCAAAGCAGCACTGCAATTAATTACGCCTAACAGCGTCAAAGCTGTAACGTAACTAATTTTCGTTTTATAATAACTCGACGTTAACGAATTACCGCAGCTACGACGAAGAGCAGAAAACGACGAAGCGTTGGAGGCGACCGGCAAAAACGTCACAATTAAATACGTCCTTGTAATACGGCGTGCATGCGAAATTTTACGCCGAAAATAGCACATGTTACGTCCGCATTACCTAGACGTAACCGACTCCCTTGCTTCCTCCGGCGTAATGTATTCATATTTTCCACGTCGAGTTCGCCGCGTTTCGTTCACGTTGTATACTTAATCGCGCACAATAACGCTTTTGCTTTAATGAAATTGTTTAGCAACCGTAATAATGTTTAAACGTCAAGATAGGGTTTCCAACGGTTGTTTCGTTTCGGGATATTATTTGATAATCTCCGTCGTGTCACGTACGTAATTATTCCGGACGGATACGTCGCTCGGCGTAATTAATAAATATTCATCGAAATTTCATAGTCGCTGCGATGAATGCGTTTGTTGCCGTGGAAACTTTGCAGTGGTTGACAACGTCTTGGCATGACGACGAGGTTTTTAAAAAGGTCTCCAGTGCATAGTTTCAATCTCGGCATATATTTAACATTAGCCTAAATACCGGAGGTAATAAGCACTTAATATTTAGAGTATGCATATTGTATGCTAGGGTCACATAATATGTTCTTACAACGACCATACGTCGCAATCGCAGTGGTCATTTTTGATTCTTTCAAGAAATCAATATTTTTTGTAGTGTTACACCTCAGGATCTCTTTAGTTCACTTCCTTTGACGTAGTTTTTTTTTTGTAAATCTAATAAACGCGGGGGAGATCATTATTTAGCGTCCCTGACATAGTAGGCGTTGAGTGACGTTGAATCAATTTGACACATTAAAGTATTAATCATTTGTTGTTTGTATAAACGTAAATATAGTCAGTGACATATAAACTGCACCATCTAGAAGGGGTGGGAATTTTTGGACCAAATTTGGCAGAAACATTGGACTAGTCTAAGGTAACAATTGATTAAAATTAGATAAAGAAAACACTCCATCTTTTTGATTTTTCTTTAATAATGTGTTGGTCCGCCCCTATTTCTAATACACTCATTGACCCGCCTTGGCATTGATTCCAGCAGGTGATCAATGTCTTCTTGGGGTATGGCATCCCAAGCAGTCTGTACTTCATGCCGTAGAGCTTCTATTGTCAACGGTGGGTTCGGTAGATTCCTCAATCTTCTAACCATCATGTCCCACACGTGCTCAATGGGCGACAAATCGGGAGATCTTGGCGGCCAAGGCAAATGTTTAACATTGGCCTCTTCAAAGAAGTCAAGAGAAACCCTTGCTACGTGAGGTCGTGCATTACCTTGCTGGAAAAGTGGGTCTTCCAGCCCTCGAAGATATGGAAGAACATGTGGTTCTACCACTTCGTCAATGTAACGTCGGGCGGTCATACGACGCCGAATGAAGAGCAGGGGTGACCTACTGCCGTAAGCAATAGCACCCCACACCATCAACCCCACAGTTCGGTGAACATGCCTCGCAATCGAAAAATCAGGATTGCGCCTTTCTCCACGTCTTCGTCTAACAGTCATCCGACCATCATGCATTCCTAAACAAAATCGCGATTCGTCACTAATGACAACTCGATGCCACTCCAAGTTCCATTGAAGTGTTTCCGTGCA
Organism: Geotrupes spiniger; assembly: GCA_959613385.1. Taxonomy (NCBI): domain Eukaryota; kingdom Metazoa; phylum Arthropoda; class Insecta; order Coleoptera; family Geotrupidae; genus Geotrupes; species Geotrupes spiniger. Next base: position 25,591,466 of record OY390739.1, read on the forward strand.
CCAGGCCAAACGTTCCTGGCGATGTTGAGCAGTAAGGGGTAGCACAAGATGTGTGCGGTAAGACAGCAAGCGAAAGGTTCTTATTCGACGATAAACTGTTCGCAAGCCTATCGGACGACCTTGTTCACCTAACCATTGATCAGCTATTGATCTAGTTGTAGAGAATCGGTCTCTCAAGGCCATTAGTCATAAGGGGAGATCTTGACGTTTATTGGTTCGTCTTTGAGCCCCAGTGCCTCTTCTCCGACGTTCAACCCCATGTTCAGACCACGCTTGATAAACACGCATTATTGTTGAGTGGTGCCGTCCCAAACGGTTGCCGATTTCTCTAAACGAAAAACCTGCTTCTCGTAAACCAACAATCCGCCCTCGGTCAAAGTCACTCAACTGCTGGTAAACTTGAGGTCTCCTTCCTCTAGGCATCATTAAACACTTGAAACACTTTAAACTAAAGAACGGGATCCGAAAAAGTGGAACAAATTGAAAAAATGACTCGATAATCGCTTGTCTATCACCACCTCTAAAAAATGAAACAAACGTCAAAAATCCCATGACTACTTGATGATTGGGTTTCAAATTTTAATCAACTATTTCCCTGGACTAGTCCACTATTCCTGCCAAATTTGGTCCAAAAATTCTCACCCCTTCTAGGTGGTACAGTTTATATGTCACTTAGTATATATTTATTTGAGTCATTTATTTTCTGCGAGAATCATTTCATTCGTTGCAACGAAATATGTTTACTTTATTTCATGAAAATATTATTCTTAATAAACATGCGATATAAATTCACTGCGCTTAAGGCAAAAACATAAATGTGATTTGAATGAAAGTCATTGTAATCAGTACACCAATAAATGTATTTCTTTCACTACCTTTGAAATCAGTGTTCAACATAATTATGAATTCAACAGTGGCCATCCCAGCCCAGCCCAACCGAACACGACCTATATTTTTCACTGGATTTTAATCAGCACTTGTCATGTATTATTTCTAAAATAAAAATTGAAAATTCAAATGTTAACAAAAATATCAAGTGGTCAAAAGTAAAAATTGTCGAATGTAAAATTCACACAATTGTCGAAGAGTCCACAAATATATGAAATGCATGAATGCAAAGTAGTCCAAGTCGTGGAAAAGCATTAAAGATGTCAAAGTTTTCAAAGGCCATGAAATTTGTGAACTGTGATTTTTTAAAAATATTTTCAGTCAAGATTATAAAAACGACCGAATAACACAACTCAACCCAACTGAAACAGAAAGTGAAAGTGTCAAACAATTTAATTTCTTAAATTTCGGACAAAATTATAACAATGACTAAACCAAATCCAACCCAACCTATTCCAAGAGCCAAAATGCTCAAAATTCGCAAACCGCAAAGAAATGCAATTGAAAAAACTATCGGAAAAGTGAAATGTGTAGTTTATTTTCAGTCTTAATTATAAAAAGGTCAATGTACAATATAAAAAAAATCACGCACAAAAATTTCTCATATTTTCTTATTTTTTACTTTCCTGTTTGTAATTTTGCGTGTTTTTACCGTCGTCTTCTTCTTAGCTTTCATGATTTTTCTTGTTTCACTTGGTGCATATTTTATTTGTCTTAGTTGGGTTGGGTTGGATTGGTTTGGTCTTCCTCAGTTTCTCAATTTTCCTTATTCCTAGCTTCTGTGTTTCTCTGTGTGTTTTATTGTCGTCTTCTTCTTAGCTTTCTCTTATTTCACATGGTGCATCTCTCTAATTTGGCTTAGTTGGGTTGGGTTGTATTGGCGAGGTCTTCCTCAATTGCTCAATTTCCTTATTCCTTGCTTTCGTGTTTTACATTGTGCATTTTTACTGTCGTCATCTTCTTCTTAGCTTTCATGACTTCTCTTGATTTACTTGGTGTATCTTGTTAATAATTTTGGTGGTCCAAGAAAAAATATATCATTTGCACTTAAGTTACGATCAGGAAGACAAATATTGATGGTAGTTGATTTTTATGTGGGACAAGCTGATTTCAAAATGCTCGTTCTTGCAGGCCATTCAGCCATTTTAGGAAACAAATCTATTATACTAATCCTTGAGAATCCAGGCATCTTCGTTAAAAATCAGTTCATGATTGCGATTGTGTCCAAAATGACAAACCGCATAATTATTTCTCATTGTCAAAGTGATTGTTACTTGTTCAAATAATTTAGAATTTAAGTAGACAAGTTTAGAGAAATTCTAAAAATGGTAAAAGCACTAGGAAAGCAAACATATGAACGTGCGAAGGGTGCTGGACGACCAGCACCCAACCCAACCCAACCCAATCCAACCCAAGAAAATGTTAATCATATACACGATATGGTAATGACAGATAGACGACTGACCATTCGCCGGATAGCTGAAATTACAAATTTTCCTTATGGTACCATTAATAAATACTTTGGGGCTAAAAAACTTGTCTGCACGTTGGTTTCACGAATGTTGACGTCAGAAACGTCCCTTAAACCAGATCCGGATGAATTTCTTTCTCGATTCGTCACTGTTGATGAAACGTGGGTTCACTACTTCGATCCTGAGTCGAAGCAACAAAGTATAGAGTGGCATCGCCGAGGTTCTCCGCCACTCCGCAAATTATGACTACAATTTTTTGGGACGCG